>CM065591.1:127736087-128336087 GCA_033119425.1 Bufotes viridis
CCTGATGTAGGATATAGCAAAAAAACTAGTATTGATGGATTGATGGACTTGGTGGCAGCTTGTTCTGGTGCACCACAAGTCACAAAATGGCCACCGATCACCCCAGAAAATAAGTGACAGAAAAACGCTCTGTGCAGCCTAAAAACCAGTGAGCAAGTAACTAGCAGAAGTTCAATCATTCACAGCTGTAGATCGATCACTTCATTAGGTGCTTTTGCAGACTTTTCCCTGCCTAATCTTGCCCTCACAGCAGCTGCGTCCTCTCCCTACACTAATCAGAGCAGTGTGATGTGCGGCGCTACGTGACTCCAGCTTTAATAGAGGCTGGGTCACATGCTGCACTTGGTCCAATCACAGCCCATGCCATTAGTAGGCATGGCTGTGATGAGCTCTTAGAACAGAAGTAAAACGCTAGCTGATTGGCTGCTGTGCAGCCCTTCAGAAAGCGGGAAGAAATCGCTGAACAACAAACCCAAACCTGAACTTTTTTGAAAATGTTCGGGTCCGGGTCTGGGTCCCGAACACCCCAAAATTCGGTACGAACCCAAACTATGCTCGAACTGTTCGCTCAACACTAATAATAATGGAATACATCAAAATAGGCATGGAAGTTCATAACAAGAATGAAGTTTTATGTTTATACAAATGACTAGTCAGACCACACTTGAAATATTGGCACAGTAGGGTGAACAAGGTAATACCACTCCTTACCACAAAGGGATATAACTGTATCTGTATTGCAAAGGATTTACCACGACTGGATATACAGATGCCAAATGGGTTGTGAGCTCCTATTATACACAGATGACAACATGCTGCAACTGCCAGGGCTGAAACTGGCTCCAATCCCCGCAGTTAAACCCCCGTAGATGCTAAAGTAAATAGTGACTATGGCATCTTAACGGATTGACAGAGGGAGTGGGCATATTTTTTTTTTCCGCATCCGATCTGCTTTTTGTGCGAGTCAGATGTGGACCCATTAACTTTAATGGGGCCACAATAGATACAAACAGCATTCAGTGTGCTGTCTGCATCCATATGCCCATTTGGTTGGCCCCACAAAAAAAGTAGAACATGTCCTATTCTTGTCCATTTTACAAGGATAGGACTGTTCTGTTATGACCTGGATGTTCCGTTCTGCAAAATGTGGAACTCAAATGGCTGGTATCTGTCTTTTGTGGATCCGTAATTTACAGACCACAAAACAGGCTACGGTCATGTGCATGAGCCTTGAAACTGACAGGTGTAATTTACTATAATATAAAGTATTGCTATGTATTATACCAGCAATTAGGATATTGGAGGTTCAAGTCTTGCAGTACTAAACAAAAGTTAAAAAAAAGTCAAAAAGTATTTTGGGAAAAAATGTAACCCTTTACCTAAACAATTTTTATCTTTTGTTATGTTCCATTTTACTCCCTGCTTCCTTTTTTATTTTTCCATTCATATTATCTTATAATGGACTCTTTTTGGCAGGACAATTTGCATTTTTTTTTATAGCACCATTTACTTTTCCATTTATTGAACAAAATATATCCTTTGCAGGACACTATGAAACTTGGCCAGCCACAGCTTAAACCACAGATTTAGGGGATTGCTATTTTGGCAATTGAATTTCACCCCAGAACAAAATATATGTTTTGGCGGACACTATTCTAGTTTGCCAGCCATAGCTGAAACCACTGATATATGGTATTGCTATTTTGGCAACTGAATTTCACCCCAGAACAAAATATATGTTTTGGCAGACACTATTATAGTTTGCCAGCCAGTGCTGGGACACCAGATTTATGGTATTGCTATTTTGGCAATTGAATTTCACCCCAGAACAAAATACATGTTTTGGCGGACACTATTATAGTTTGCCAGCCACAGCTGTGACACCAGATTTATGGTATTGCTATTTTGGCAATTGAATTTCACCCCAGAACAAAATATATCCTTTGCAGGACACTATGATAACTTGCCAGCCACAGCTGAGACACCACTGATTTATGGTATTGCTATTTTGGCAATTGAATTTCACCCCAGAACAAAATATATGTTTTGGCTGACACTATTATAGTTTGCCAGCCAGTGCTGGGACACCAGATTTAGGGTATTGCTATTTTGGCAGTTGAATTTCACCCCAGGACAAAATATACCCTGTTAGCAGACACATTTAAACTTGGCCAGCAACAGCTGGAACACCAGATTCAGGGTATTGCTATTTTGGCAATTGAATTTCACCCAGAACAAAATATATGTTTTGGAGGACACTATAATAGCTTGGCCAGCCACAGCTGAAACCAGTGATTTATGGTATTGCTATTTTGGCAATTGAATTTCACCCCAGAACAAAATATATGTTTTGGCGGACACTATTATAGTTTGCCAGCCATAGCTGAAACCACTGATATATGGTATTGCTATTTTGGCAACTGAATTTCACCCCAGAACAAAATATATGTTTTGGCAGACACTATTATAGTTTGCCAGCCAGTGCTGGGACACCAGATTTATGGTATTGCTATTTTGGCAATTGAATTTCACCCCAGAACAAAATACATGTTTTGGCGGACACTATTATAGTTTGCCAGCCACAGCTGTGACACCAGATTTATGGTATTGTTATTTTGGCAATTGAATTTCACCCCAGAACAAAATATATCCTTTGCAGGACACTATGAAATTTGGCCAGCCACAGCTGAAACCACAGATTTATGGTATTGCTATTTTGGCAATTGAATTTCACCCCAGAACAAAATATATGTTTTGGCGGACACTATTATAGTTTGCCAGCCAGTGCTGGGACACCAGATTTAGGGGATTGCTATTTTGGCAGTTGAATTTCACCCCAGAACAAAATATATCCTTTGCAGGACACTATGAAACTTGGCCAGCCACAGCTTAAACCACTGATTTATGGTATTGCTATTTTGGCAATTGAATTTCACCCAGAAAAAAATAATATGTGTTGGCGGACACTATTACAGTTTTCCAGCCAGTGCTGGAACACCAGATTTATGGTATTGCTATTTTGGCAATTGAATTTCACCCCAGAACAAAATATATGTTTTGGCGGACACTATTATAGTTTGCCAGCCAGTGCTAGGACACCAGATTTAGGGATTGCTATTTTGGCAATTGAATTTCACCCCAGAACAAAATATATGTTTTGGCGGACACTATTATAGTTTGCCAGCCAGTGCTGGGACACCAGATTTATGGTATTGCTATTTTGGCAATTGAATTTCACCCCAGAACAAAATACATGTTTTGGCGGACACTATTATAGTTTTCCAGCCACAGCTGTGACACCAGATTTATGGTATTGCTATTTTGGCAATTGAATTTCACCCCAGAACAAAATATATGTTTTGGCTGACACTATTATAGTTTGCCAGCCAGTGCTGGGACACCAGATTTAGGGGATTGCTATTTTGGCAGTTGAATTTCACCCCAGGACAAAATATACCCTGTTACAGACAGATTTAAACTTGGCCTGCAACAGCTGGAACACCAGATTCAGGGTATTGCTATTTTGGCAATTGAATTTCACCCAGAACAAAATATATAATTTGAAGGACACTATAAAACTTGGCCAGCCACAGCTGAAACCAGTGATTTATGGTAATGCTATTTTGGCAATTGAATTTCACCCCTGAATAAAATATATGTTTTGGCGGACACTATTATAGTTTGCCAGCCATAGCTGAAACCACTGATTTATAGTATTGCTATTTTGGCAATTGAATTTCACCCCAGAACAAAATATATGTTTTGGCGGACACTATTATAGTTTGCCAGCCAGTGCTGGG
This sequence comes from Bufotes viridis, assembly GCA_033119425.1. Lineage (NCBI taxonomy): Eukaryota > Metazoa > Chordata > Amphibia > Anura > Bufonidae > Bufotes > Bufotes viridis. The sequence goes on from CM065591.1 coordinate 127,739,888, forward strand.
ACACCAGATTTATTGTATTGCTATTTTGGCAATTAAATTTTACCCCAGAACAAAATATATGTTTTGGACGACACTATTATAGTTTGCCAGCCACAGTTGTGACACCAGATTTATGGTATTGCTATTTTGGCAATATAATTTCACACCAGAACAAAATATATCTTTTGCAGGACACTATGATAACTTGGCCAGCCAGCAGCTGGAACACCACTGATTTATGGTATTGCTATTTTGGCAATTGAATTTCACCCCAGAACAAAATATATGTTTTGGCGGACACTATTATAGTTTGCCAGCCAGTGCTGGGACACCAGATTTATGGTATTGCTATTTTGGCAATTGAATTTCACTCCAGAACAAAATATATGTCTTTGCAGGACACTATGATAACTTGCCAGCCACAGCTGAAACCACTGATTTATGGTATTGCTATTTTGGCAATTGAATTTCACCCCAGAACAAAAATATATGTTTTGGCAGACACTATTATAAGTTTGCCAGCCAGCAGCTGGAACACCAGATTCAGGCATTGCTATTTTGGCAAATGAATTTCACCCCAGAACAAAATATATAATTTGCAGGACACTATGAAACTTGGCCAGCCACAGCTGAAAACACTGATTTATGGTATTGCTATTTTGGCAATTGAATTTCACCCCAGAACAAAATATATGTTTTGGCGGACACTATTATAGTTTGCCAGCCACAGCTGAAACCACTGATTTATGGTATTGCTATTTTGGCAATTGAATTTGACCCCAGAACAAAATATATGTTTTTGCGGACACTATTATAGTTTACCAGCCACAGCTGTGACACCAGATTTATTGTATTGCTATTTTGGCAATTGAATTTCACCCCAGAACAAAATATATGTTTTGGCGGACACTATTATAGTTTGCTAGCCAGTGCTGGGACACCAGATTTAGGGGATTGCTATTTTGACAATGGAATTTCACCACAGAAATTATCTATCCTTTGCCAAATAGCAGACAGTATTATACTTGGCTAGCCAAAGCTGGAGCACCAGATTTAGGGGATTGGTATTTTGGCAATTGTATTTAACCCCTTAATAAAATATAGAAATTGTTATCCTGACTTTCTAGGGGTGATATCTAGCACAGCCAAGCCCCTGATGTAGGATATAGCAAAAAAAAAAACTAGTATTGATGGATTGATGGACTTGGTGGCAGCTTGTTCTGGTGCACCACAAGTCACAAAATGGCCGCCGATCACCCCAGAAAATAAGTGACAGAAAAACGCTCTGTGCAGCCTAAAAACCATTGAGCAAGTAACTAGCAGAAGTTCAATCATTCACAGCTGTAGATCGATCACTTCATTAGGTGCTTTTGCAGACTTTTCCCTGCCTAATCTTGCCCTCACAGCAGCTGCGTCCTCTCCCTACACTAATCAGAGCAGTGTGATGTGCGGCGCTACGTGACTCCAGCTTTAATAGAGGCTGGGTCACATGCTGCACTTGGCCAATCACAGCCATGCCATTAGTAGGCATGGCTGTGATGGGCTCTTAGGGCAAGAAGTAAAACGCTAGCTGATTGGCTGCTGTGCAGCCCTTCAGAAAGCGGGAAGAAATCGCTGAACAACAAACCCAAACCTGAACTTTTTTGAAAATGTTCGGGTCCGGGTCTGGGTCCCGAACACCCCAAAATTCGGTACGAACCCAAACTATGCTCGAACTGTTCGCTCAACACTAATAATAATGGAATACATCAAAATAGGCATGGAAGCTCATAACAAGAATGAAGTTTTATGTTTATACAAATGACTAGTCAGACCACACTTGAAATATTGGCAGAGTAGGGTGAACAAGGTAATACCACTCCTTACCACAAAGGGATATAACTGTATTGCAAAGGATTTACCATGACTGGATATACAGATGCCAAATGGGTTGTGAGCTCCTATTATGCACAGATGACAACATGCTGCAACTGCCAGGGCTGAAACTAGCTCCAATCCCCGCAGTTAAACCCCGTAGATGCTAAAGTAAATAGTGACTATGGCATCTTAACGGATTGACAGAGGGAGTGGGCATATTTTTTTCCCGCATCCGATCTGCTTTTTGTGCGAGTCAGATGTGGACCCATTAACTTTAATGGGGCCACAATAGATACAAACAGCATTCAGTGTGCTGTCTGCATCCATATGCCCATTTGGTTGGCCCCACAAAAAAATGTAGAACATGTCCTATTCTTGTCCATTTTACAAGGATAGGACTGTTCTGTTATGACCTGGATGTTCCATTCTGCAAAATGTGGAACTCAAATGGCTGGTATCCATCTTTTGTGGATCCGTAATTTGCAGACCACAAAACAGGCTACGGTCATGTGCATGAGCCTTGAAACTGACAGGTGTAATATACTATAATATAAAGTATTGCTATGTATTATACCAGCAATTAGGATATTGGAGGTTCAAGTCTTGCGGTACTAAAAAAAAGTTAAAAAAGTCAAAAAGTATTTTGGGAAAAAATGTAACCCTTTACCTAAACAATTTTCATCTTTTGTTATGTTCAATTTTACTCCCTGCTTCCTTTTTTATTTTTCCATTCACATTATCTTATAATGGACTCTTTTTGGCAGGATAATTTGCATTTTTTAATGGCACCTTTTACTTTTCCATTTATTGTATTGGGAAGTTACAAAAATTAATATTAATGGGGTGGAATTGGAATAAAAATATATAATTATTGAACCATTCATTTATAGGCTTTGTTTTTATGGCTGTTAACGTGCCATAAAAAATGACACATTGAGAATTTATCATTCCCTACATGCCAGTCTTTTGGTAGAAAAAAGTTGCATAAGTGGTGTTTCTCCACCGCTCTCACCACTTTCCTGAAAAGGGGCAGAGGAAAGGGTGGGGAGTGGGCAGAGCTAGCACCACCCGGCATATTTATCTGTTTGTATGCCAGTTTTATGGCACAAAAGAAGATTGCAATCTACTCCAACTAGGGGCTAGAGTAGATTTTAGTTTTGGCGAAAGGACCTCTGAACCTGCACTTAATTTATCTTTAGGCGAGCATTTTCTCCAAACTGACTGCAGCGGAAGGGATTAAAGGAATGGTTAGTTAGTTTGAAGTAGGAAGACAGGTTATCAAACTTGGGTTTGTCTACTGTGGTAAACTATGGTAAATATGATAAATCTAATTAGAAAGTACTGTACAAATATATGAATGGACAGTACAGAGATCTTCCTAACAATTTTCTTATACTTATGCCTGCAACCATGACAAGGGAGCATCCCTGATATCTAGTGGAAAGAAGATTTCGCCAACATAGGGATTGTTTGATGTAAGAGTAGTGAGACTATGCAACTCTCTGACTCAAGATCTTGTGATGGTTGATTCATTGAACAATTTCAAGAGGGCCCTGGATACATTTTTTTAATGTAAAAATATTGCAGATTATGGATACTAGATTTCTGAAGATGGGACATGTATGCTGTTTACCCAATCTGGAGTCAGGAAGGAATTATTCTACTTTAATATGAGGTAATTGGCATCTATATTAGTGACACCCCCACCCTATAACAGAATCCAATCTGGCAGCCATTTTACATTCTGTGTTTTGCGAGTGTAGGGAGAGGTAGCTTTGTGGAGGGGGGACAGATTGTTAGGGACACCAAATGTTAGCTAATAGGGCTAACGATAGATGTGATAAACTGAGGGGTATAATATATTTATAATATACTTTCTAACATAGAAAGTATATTATAGTGCATTTTTATTGTTGCAGCACTTGTGTGCGGTTCTGCTTCGATACCGCAGGTATATAGAGGGACAAGCGCTATTGGAACAACTATTTGCAATGGGTGTGATATACCTGTTGCCCCCCAAAAAAACTGATTGAGGGGTATGATATACCTTTTTCTACAAAATACTGATTGAGGGCTGCGATAAACTTGTTGCCCCAAATAAATTGGGTGTTGTGATAAACTGTTCTGGCAAAAAAATAAATAAATTGAGGGGTGTAATATATCTGTTCCACCTAATATTGATTGAGGCCTGCGATATACCTATTTGCACAAAATATTGATTGAGGGGAGCGATATACCTGCTTCCACAAAATACTGATTAAGGGGTTTGATATACATGCTTCCACCAAATATTGATTGAGGGGTGCGATATAACTGCTTCCACCAAATATTAATTGAGGCCTGCGATATAGTGTGCTTCAACAAAATATTGATTGAGGAGTACGATATACCTGCCTCCACCAAATATTGATTGAGATCTACGATATACCTGCTTCAACCAAATATTGATTGAGGCCTGCGATATATCTGCTTCCATAAAATATTGATTGAGGGTGCGATATACCTGCTCTTCCACAAAATGTTGATTGAGGGGTGCAATATACCTGCTTCCACAAAATACTCATTAAGGGGTTAGATATACCTGCTTCCACCAAATATTGATTTAGGCCTGCAATATAACTGCTTCCACAAAATATTGATTGAGGGGTGCAATATACCTGCAACCACCAAATCTTGATTGAGACCTGCGGTATATCTGCTTCCACAAAATATTGATTGATTGAAGGGTGCGATATACCTGCTTCCACAAAATACTGATAAGGGGTTTGATGTACCTGCTTCCACAAAATACTGATTAAGGAGTGCGATATACCTTCTTCCACCAAATATTGATTAAGGGTTCTATATAACTGCTTCCACAAAATACTGATTGAGGGTGCGATATACCTGCTTCCACAAAAACTGATTATGAGGTTTGATATACCTGTTTCCATCAAATATTGATTGAGTCCTGCGATATACCAGCTTCCACAAAATACTGATTGAGGGTGCAATATATTTGCTTCCACCAAATTTTGATTAAGGGGTTCTATATACCTGCTTCCACAAAATACTGAATAAGTCCTGCAATATACCTGTTTCCACCAAATATTGATTGAGTCCTGCAAAATACCTTCTTCCACAAAATACTGATTGAGGGTGTGATATACCTTCTTCCACAAAATACTGATTATGGAGTTTGATATACCGTATTTTTCGCCATATAAGAGCACTTTTCCCCCAAAAGTGAGGGAAAATGGCAATGCGTCTTATATGGCGAATGCTACCATTTTCCTATAGTTAAAGCCGATACATCGCACAGCCTGCGATGTATCAGCATGGAAGGAGGAGGCGGAGCCTGGCAGCACGTGGCGGGCTACCCGCCGCTCACAGCGTGACTGCTTTCATAACATTTATAATCTTTAATCATGTCCCCTTATTCCATATAAGCTCAGTACAGTAGCGCTCTGCTAACCTGCTATACCGATCCTCTAGCAGGCAGAGCGGTGCTGTGTAACGTCCTCACTGACGTCATCTGCCTGCTCCTTTCACTTTATGAATGAAGCAGGAGGAGCAGGCAGATGACGTCAGTGAGAACGTTACACAGCAGCCTGCCGCCGCACCTGCCTGCTAGCGGATCGGTATAGCAGGTTAGCAGAGCGCTACTGTACTGAGCTTATAGGGAATAAGGGGACATGATTAAAGAATTTAAATGTTATGAAAGAGTCACGCTGTGGCGGCGAGCCCCCACGCGTGTTGCCAAACTCCGCCCTAAGCAGTCACTATGGGCCAGATGTTTTAGAAAGGGGGCATCTTTGGATGACACTGTAATTGGGGTGATCTGTGGATGACACATATAGCATAAGATGCTATATATGTGTCATCCACAGATCAATCCATTACAGTGTCATTCATAAATGCCCCCATCACAGTGCTATCCACAGATCCCCCATCACAGTGCTATCCACAGATCCCCCATCACAGTGTCATCCACAGATCCCCCATAACAGTGCCATCCACATCTCCCCACATAACAGTGCCATCCACAGATCCCCCATAATACTGTCATGCACAGACCACCATTACTTCAAAAGCACACCTTTTGGTTAAAAATATTTTTTTCTTATTTTTCTCCTCAAAAACCCAGGTGCGTCTTATAGGCCGGTGCGTCTTATAGGGCGAAAAATACGGTACCTTTTTCCATCAAATATTGATTAAGGCCTGCGATATACCAGCTTCCACAAAATACTGATTGAGGGGTGCAATATATCTGCTTCCACCAAATATTGATTAAGGTGTTCTATATACCTGCTTCCACAAAATACTGATTAAGGGGTTTGATATACCTGTTTCCACCAAATTTTGATTGAGTCTTGCAATATACCTTCTTCCACAAAATACTGATTGAGGGGTACGATATACCTGCATCCACCAAATATTGATTAAGGGGTTCTATATACCTGCTTCCACCAAATACTGATTGAGGCCTGCAATATACTTGCTTTCACAAAATACTGTTTAAGGGCGTTGATATACCTGTTTCCACCAAATATTGATTGAGGCCTGCAAGATATCTGCTTCCACAAAATACTGATTAAGGGGTTTGATATACCTGCTTCACCAAATACTAATTGAGGCCTGCAATATACCTGCTTCCACAAATACTGCTCTTCTCTAGTGTTGGGCGCAAATATTCGAATCACAAATATTAATTGCAAATATCGGCACTTTGAGAATTCTAGAATATTTTGAATATAGTGATATATATTTGTAATTTTGAATTTACTAGATTTTTTTTTTTATCAGTAACCTCTCTTCTTTCTTGTGGGCCAATGACAAGGCTGCAATGTCTTTGTCTGTGCTTAGCAACATCCCTACCAAACAATAGGAAAGTTGCCTACCCATTTAGTATATTATAACCTCCCCAGCAGCCACTGGATTCAATATTTTGCAGATCTGAGAGAGACAGCAGTGTTATTGCTCTGCTCTCTGCTTTCCTGTGTCATGACATTAGATAGGTAGTTAGTTAGTTAACTTATATATCTAAAATAGATAGTTAGTGGGAGATGAGATAGTCAGGTTAGATAGTGGTATAGCTCATTCAGGTTCTGCTGTCTATACATACATACATACATACATACATACATACATGCATAGTAATGTGATGTCACAAGTTCACAACAATCACTAATATGTAGTCAGACCTGTTAAAATGTGAAGTTGCATGTATTGTGCCAAAATATTCGCGTCATTAGTGCCGATTTCGCAATCACAAATATATTGGAGCACTCTATCTGCTATAAAGCTATTGCAATGTTCTGCCGTGCCAATTATTTTTCCAGTCTCAGGAAACTTCTAGCAGCTTGAAAAATATAGCTATATTGACCCATTCCATTATTTCTCATGCATTACGCGAATATTGCATTGCCGATTTTTCGCAATCAAGAAAATAATCTCGAATTTGTGAATATATGAAGGATATTCTACCAAATATTCACAAAATATTACAAATTCACTACTCTTCTCTAGGGACTTTGGCACAGGGTCATTTTGAAAATGACAGGCAGAGGAAGAGGCAGACCATTCCACAGGGGTGGTAGGGGTCGGGCAGGTGCACCAGGTGGGAGCCTAAGTGGGAAGTTGGAGAAGGAGTGTGCAATTACTCCAAAGAATGCACAAGAGTTGGTTGAGTTGCTCACTCAGCCTTCTGCTTCTGCATCCTCCTCATCCTCTGTATCTGCACCCTCCTCAGTCTCTGCTGTGTGCACCACCACCACCACTACAAACACTCCACTGGAGTCAGAGGAATTATTTTCCCATCCATTCCCAGACCTTACCGATGTGCAGCCATTCTTGGCATAGGATGAGGAAGAGGCGGTAGCAACGGCCGCCACTCAGCTGGTCTGATGACAGTACACAGATAAGCCCAAGGAGGGAGGTCCCCACTGTTGCTGCCTACTCTGAGATCTCAAATGTCAGTGGTGGTGAAGGTGACGATAATGACGTGTTGAGGACTTCACGTGGGTGCCCGCAAGAGAGGAAGAGGAGGGGAGTTCAGAGGGAGAGACGGAGCAGCAGAGAGGTAGGAGAAGGAGGAGAAGCAAGCAGAGCTTGCAGGGCCCAGGAGGCAAAAAGCAGACTGTAAATGTATCTGGAGCAAGCCACCCACCATTCATGGTCACATCGCGCACGGTACTTTTGCTCCTGAGTAGAGATGAGCGAACACCTGGATGTTCGGGTTCGAGAGGTTCGGCCGAACTTCCGGAAAATGACCGGGTTCGTGATCCGAACTCAAACCGAACTTCATCCTGAACCCCATAGAAGTCAATGGGGACCCGAACTTTTGGGCACTAAAAAGGCTGTAAAAGACTCCCGGAAAGGGTTAGAGGGCTGCAAAAGGCAGCAAAATGTAGGTAAATAACCTGCAAACAAAAGTAGATAGGGAAATGAATTAAAATAAAATAAAATAAATAAAAATTAACCAATATCAATTGGAGAGAGGTCCCACAGCAAGGAATCATGCGTTATATCACCCACCACTGGAGAAGGCCACTCTCATTTATTTCGGACCAGCACCCAGACAGAGGATACAGGTCCCACAGCAAGGAATCATGCATCATATCAACCACCACCGGAGAAGGCCACTCTCATTTATTTAGGACCAGCACCCAGACAGAGGAGAGAGGTCCCACAGCAAGGAATCATGCCTCATATCAACCACCACCGGAGAAGGCCACTCTCATTTATTTGGGACCAGCACCCAGACAGAGGATACAGGTCCCACAGCAAGGAATCATGCGTCATATCAACCACCACCGGAGAAGGCCACTCTAATTTATTTTGGACCAGCACCCAGACAGAGGATACAAGTCCCACAGCAAGGAATCATGCGTCATATCAACCACCACCGGAGAAGGCCACTCTCATTTATTTTGTACCAGCACCGAGACAGAGGATACAGGTCCCACAGCAAGGAATCATGCGTCATATCAACCCCAACCGGAGAAGGCCACTCTCATTTATTTTGGACCAGCACCCAGACAGAGGAGAGAGGTCCCACATCAAGGAATCATGCGTCATATCAACCCCCACCGGAGAAGGCCACTCTCATTTATTGTGGACCAGCACCCAGACAGAGGATACAGGTCCCACAGCAAGGAATCATGCGTCATATCAACCACCTCCGGAGAAGGCCAGTCTCATGTATTTTGGACCAGCACCCAGACAGAGGAGAGGTCCCACATCAAGGAATCATGCGTCATATCAACCACCACCGGAGAAGGCCACTCTCATTTATTTTGGACCAGCACCCAGACAGAGGATACAGGTCCCACAGCAAGGAATCATGCGTCATATCAACCACAACCGGAGAAGGCCACTCTCATGTATTTTGGACCAGCACCCAGACAGAGAGAGAGGTCCCACATCAAGGAATCATGCGTCATATCAACCACCACCGGAGAAGGCCACTCTCATTTATTTTGGACCAGCACCCAGACAGAGGATACAGGTCCCACAGCAAGGAATCATGCGTCATATCAACCACCACCGGAGAAGGCCACTCTCATTTATTTTGGACCAGCACCCAGACAGAGGATAAGGTCCCACATCAAGGAATCATGCGTCATATCAACCACCACCGGAGAAGGCCACTCTCATTTATTTTGGACCAGCACCCAGACAGAGGATACAGGTCCCACAGCAAGGAATCATGCGTCATATCAACCACCACCGGAGAAGGGCACTCTCATGTATTTTGGACCAGCACCCAGACAGAGGAGAGAGGTCCCACATCAAGGAATCATGCCTCATATCAACCACCACCGGAGAAGGCCACTCTCATTTATTTTGGACCAGCACCCAGACAGAGGATACAGGTCCCACAGCAAGGAATCATGCCTCATATCAACCACCACCGGAGAAGGCCACTCTCATGTATTTTGGACCAGCACCCAGACAGAGGAGAGGTCCCACATCAAGGAATCATGCGTCATATCAACCACCACCGGAGAAGGCCACTCTCATTTATTTTGTACCAGCACCGAGACAGAGGATACAGGTCCCACAGCAAGGAATCATGCGTCATATCAACCACCACCGGAGAAGGCCACTCTCATTTATTTTGGACCAGCACCCAGACAGAGGATACAGGTCCCACAGCAAGGAATCATGCGTCATATCAACCACCACCGGAGAAGGCCACTCTCACGTATTTTGGACCAGCACCCAGACAGAGGAGAGAGGTCCCACATCAAGGAATCATGCGTCATATCAACCCCCACCGGAGAAGGCCACTCTCATTTATTTTGGACCAGCACCCAGACAGAGGATACAGGTCCCACAGCAAGGAATCATGCGTCATATCAACCCCCACCGGAGAAGGCCACTCTCATTTATTTTGGACCAGCACCCAGACAGAGAATACAGGTCCCACAGCAAGGAATCATGCGTCATATCAACCACCACCGGAGAAGAAACCACTTATAGAAATGCAAAAATGCAAGGGATAGCATGACTCAATACCAACATCTCAGAGAAACCACTAAAGGGACATGCATAGTATATTACAAAAGATTCTTTATTGAAAATACAAAGACATATATATTAAAATTAATATAATACAATACTGACAGTCGGCAGGATGGTGACCAACAGAACAGTAGCTCATGTGCCATGGAGATCATACAGCAAATAATATCAGCCTATGCGGTCCAAACATTTATATCACTACCAAAAAAGTATGGGGTCCAAAAATTACATCTGCAGAGAGAATACTAACCAAGAGGTCAAATATACATAAAGTGCGAGAAAAGTGGACCTAAAATACCTGAATTAGGGCAGCAGCTGGTCAAATAGAGTAAGTGAACCTCCAAATGGCACCGAGCTCCCCGACGTACGTTTCGCGCCTGCTTTCTCAAGGGGCTACTAAACTTCTAATAAAGCGGTCTATATATATGCTATCCTGATTGCACAAACCTCTACACATGTACAAAAGCTGGGACTTGTAAAATACAGAGCAACACCGCCATCGGAACATACAGAGTCTCGCGAGATTGCCGCGCCACCACCGGAGAAGGCCACTCTCATGTATTTTGGACCAGCACCCAGACAGAGGAGAAAGGTCCCACATCAAGGAATCATGCGTCATATCAACCACCACCGGAGAAGGCCACTCTCATTTATTTTGGACCAGCAGCCAGACAGAGGATACAGGTCCCACAGCAAGGAATCATGCCTCATATCAACCACCACCGAGAAGGCCACTCTCATGTATTTTGGACCAGGACCCAGACAGAGGAGAGAGGTCCCACATCAAGGAATCATGCGTCATATCAACCCCCACCGGAGAAGGCCACTCTCATTTATTTTGGACCAGCACCCAGACAGAGGATACAGGTCCCACAGCAAGGAATCATGCGTCATATCAACCACCACCGGAGAAGTCCACTCTCATGTATTTTGGACCAGCACCCAGACAGAGGAGAGAGGTCCCACATCAAGGAATCATGCGTTATATCAACCCCCACCGGAGAAGGCCACTCTCATTTAATTTGGACCAGCACCCTGACAGAGGATGCAGGTCCCACAGCAAGGAATCATGCGTCATATCAACCACCACCGGAGAAGACCACTCTTATTTATTTCGGACCAGCACCCAGACAGAGGAGAGAGGTTTTCACAGCAGAGAATCAGGCATTTAGATCACCCACCACAGGAGTAGGCCATCATTTAATGGGACCCCGGCAACCATGTCAGATGGCACAAACATCAGTTTCACATCACCCAGCACAGAGAAGGCCACTTTGAGAGACTTTGACCCCTGCACCCAGACGAGGAGAGAGGTTTCACAGCAGAGAATCAGGCATTTATATCAGCCAGCACAGGAGAAGGCCGCTTTCAGTGACATAGGCCTTAGCACCGACACAGAGGAGACAGGTCAGATAGCACAAGCATCAGTTTTACATCAATCACCACAGGAGAAGGGCACTTTTAGAGACTTTGACCCCTGCAGCCACACGGAGGAGAGAGGTCCCACAGCAGAGAATCAGGCATCATGTCAACCACCACAGGAGTAGGCCACCTTTTGTTTCTTTGACCCCTGCACCCAGAAAGAGGAGAGAGGTCCCACAGCAGAGAATCAGGCATTTTGATCACCCACCACAGGAGAAGGCCGCTTTCAGTGACTTTGGCCCCCTGCACCCACACAAAGGAGACATGTCAGACAGCACAAGTATAACATTCATATCACCCAGCACAGGAGAAGGACACTTTCATGTACTTTGGCCCCGGCACCCAGACAGAGGGAAGGTTCATTCAACTCTGGGTTGCACCCCAAGATCCTACTTAATTTCAAAAATAGATTTTCAATGAAGAAGTGGCCAGGAGTACAAGACAACATGGTTTAAGGCAGTTATTAAGGACTACTCTGCACAAGGGAGGGTCAGGTCTTGTGGGATCCATGCCTGGTTCATTTTATAAACGTCAGCTTGTCCACGTTGGATGCGGACAGGCGGCTGCGTTTGTCAGTAATGGCGTCCCCTGCCGTGCTGAATACACGTTCAGATAAAACGCTGGCCGCCGGGCAGGCCAGCACCTCCAAGGCATAACATGCTAATTCTGGCCACGTGGACAATTTGGAAACCCAGAAGTTGAATGGGGCCGAACCATCCGTCAGTACGTGGAGTTGTGTGCAGACGTACTGTTCAACCATGTTAGTGAAATGTTGCCTCCTGCTAACACGTTCTGTATCAGGTGGTGGGGCAGTTAGCTGTGGCGTGGAGACAAAACTTTTCCACATTTCTGCCATGCTAACCCTGCCCTCAGAGGAGCTGGCCGTGACACTGCTGCGTGGGCGACCTCTAGCTCCTCCTCTGCCTTGGCCTTGGCCTTCCACCTGTTCCCCTGTGACAGTTGGGAATGCTCTCAGGAGCGCGTCTACCAGTGTGCGCTTGTACTCGCGCATCTTCCTATCACGCTCCAGTGCAGGAAGTAAAGTGGGCACATTGTCTTTGTACCGTGGATCCAGCAGGGTGGCCACCCAGTAGTCAGCACATGTTAAAATGTGGGCAACTCTGCTTTCATTGCGCAGGCACTGCAGCATGTAATCGCTCATGTGTGCCAGGCTCCCCAGAGGTAAGGACAAGCTGTCCTCTGTGGGAGGCGTATAGTCATCATCCTCTGTATCCCCCAGCCACGCACCAGGGATGTGCCTGCGCTGTGCTGGGTGCCACCCGCTGTGAACCTGCTTCATCCTCATCCTCCTCCACCTCCTCCTCATCCTCCTCGTCCTCCAGTAGTGGTCCCTGGCTGGCCACATTTGTACCTGCCCTGTGCTGTTGCAAAAACCTCCCTCTGAGCCACTTCTAACAGACTGGCCTGAAAGTGCTAAAAACGACCTGTCATCCTCCTCCTCCTCCTCCTGGCCCTGGCCCACCTCCTCTTCCATCATGGCCGTAAGCTTTTTCTCTAGGAGACATAGAATTGGTATCGTCACGCTGATAACAGTGGCATCGCCACTGGCCATGTTGGTGGCGTACTCTAAACAGCGCAACAGGGCACACAGGTCTCGCATGGAGGCCCAATCAATGGTGGTGAAGTGGTGCTGTTCCGCAGTGCGACTGACCCGTGCGTGCTGCAGCTGAAACTCCACTATGGCCTGCTGCTGCTCGCACAGTCTCTCCAGCATGTGCAAGGTGGAGTTCCACCGGGTGGGCACGTCGCATATTAGGCGGTGAGCGGGAAGGCCGAGTTCCGCTGTAGCGCTGACAGGCGAGCAGCGGCAGGATGTGAACGCCGGAGCGCGCACAGACGGCCCGCACTTTATGCAGCACCTCTGTCATGTCTGGGTAGTTGTGAATGAACTTTTGCACCACCAAATTCAGCACATGCGCCGGGCAAGGGCTGTGCGTCAAACCGGCTAGTCCCAGAGCTGCGGCGAGATTTCGCCCATTATCGCACACCAACAGGCCGGGCTTGAGGCCCACCGGCAGCAACCACTGGTCGGTCTGTTGTTCAATACCCCGCCACAACTCCTGCGCGGTGTAGGGCCTGTCCTCCAAACATATGAGTTTCAGAATGGCCTGCTGACGTTTACCCGGGCTGTGCTGAAGTTGGTGGTGAAGGTGTGTGGCTGACTGGATGAGCTGGTGAAAGCAGAGGAGGAGGAAGCCGAGTAGGAGGAGGAGGCTACAGGAGGCACAGAATGATGCCTCTGTGATCCTTGGCGGCGGAAGGATGTGAGCCAAGGAACTCTCCGCCTGGGGCCCAGCCGCCACTACATTTACCCAGTGTGCAGTTAGGGAGATATAGCGTCCCTGGCCGTGCTTACTGGTCCAAGTATCTGTGGTTAGGTGGACCTTGCCACAAATGGCGTTGCGCAGTGCACACTTGATTTTATCGGACACTTGCATGTGCAGGGAAGGCACGGCTGTCTTGGAGAAGTAGTGGCGCCTGGGAACCACATACTGGGGGACAGCCATGGCCATCAGCTGTTTGAAGCTGTCTGTGTCCACCTGCCGGAATGACAGCATTTCAAAGGCCAGTAGTTTAGAAATGCTGGCATTCAGGCCAAGGGCTCGAGGGTGACTAGGTGGGAATTTGCGCTTCCTCTCATAGGTTTGAGAGATGGAGAGCTGAACGCTGCTGTGTGAAATAGTGGAGACGCTAGGTGACGGTGGCGGTGGTGGTGGTGGTGTCGGTGGCACATCCTCTGTTTGCTGCTCGGCAGGTGGCAAAATTCCTCTCGAGGCAAAAGCCGAGGCAGCAGCGGTAGAGGGAGCAGGGGAGCCTGAGCGGGTTCCTTGTTTTTAAGGTGTGTACTCCACTGCAGTTCATGCTTTGCATGTAGATGCCTGATCATGCAGGTGGTGCTCAGGTTAAGAACGTTAATGCCTCGCCTCAGGGTCTGATGGCACAGCGTGCAAACCACTCTGGTCTTGTCCTCAGCACATTGTTTGAAGAAGTGCCATGCCAGGGAACTCCTTGAAGATGCCTTTGGGGTGCTGGGTCCCTGTTGGCGCTGGCCAATAGCAGGCGAACTCTATGGACGGCGGCTGTTTTGCTTTTGCCCCCTGCTCCCTCTTTGGCTTCGCTGTTGTCTCGGTCTCACCACTGCCTCTTCCTCTGAACTATTTAAGTCAGTGGCACGACCTTCAGTCCATGTGGGGTCTAAGACCTCATCGTCCTCTGCATCGTTTTCCACCCAGTCTTCCTCCCTGACCTCCTCCTGTTCAGTCTGCACACTGCAATATGACGCGGCAGTGGGCACCAGTGTTTCGTCATCATCAGAGACTCGGTCACTCTGCTGTGGTGGTATTCCCATGTCCTCATGATCTGGATACATAAGTGGTTGTGTGTCAGTGCATGGAATGTCTTCCACCGCTGGGGAAGGGCTAGGTGGACGCCCCTGGAAAACCGTGGGAGCAGAGTCTTCAAACAGAATAAGAGACTGTTGCATAACTTGAGGCTCAGCCAGTTTCCCTGATATGCATGGGGGTGATGTGACAGACTGATGGGCTTGGTTTTCAGGTGCCACCTGTGCGCTTTCCGCAGAAGACTGGGCGGAAGACAATGTGGTGAACGTGCTGGAAGAACTGTCGGCCACCCAATCGACTAATGCCTGTACCTGCTCAGGCCTTACGATCCTCATAACGGCATTGGGCCCCACCAAATATCGCTGTAAATTCTGCCGGCTACTTGAGGGAGTTGGTTCAGCTACTTTGTGCACCTGAGGCCGAACGGCCACGTCCTCTGCCAGCAACAGAGGCTCCACGGACACCACCACGACCGCGTCCTCGTCCCTTAATAGAATGTTTCCTCATTGTTGCGATTCAACTCGCACCACAATAAAATATATTATTTTTTAGCCCCAAAATTCCCACACTGGAAGATATAATTCCTTTTTCCGGTATTAATTGCAAGAAGACTGCTGAAAATTGGACACCAGAATTTAAAAAATGCTACTTTTGGTACATAGGTTCCCACACGGGGAGATATAATTCCTTTTTACAGGAGTAAAAACGTGAGGCCTAGTGTTTCTGGACTGGTCTAACAAACACTAGATTGATTAAATTGGCCTTTTTTTCAACAAAATTACCACACTGGACAATAATGCCTTTTTGCGGTATTAATTACAAGAAGACTGCTGCAAATTGGACACCAGAATTTTTAAAATGCTAGTTTTGGTACATAGGTTCCCACACGGGGAGATATAATTCCTTTTTACAGGAGTAAAAACGTGAGGCCTAGTGTTTCTGGACTGGTCTAACAAACACTAGATTGATTAAATTGGCCTTTTTTTCACCAAAATTACAACACTATGCCTTTTGGCGGTATTATTTACAAGAAAACTGCTGCAAATTGGACATCTGAATTTTTAAAATGCTAGTTTTGGTACATAGATTCCCACACGGGGAGATATAATTCCTTTTTACAGGAGTAAAAACGTGACGCCTAGTGTTTCTGGTCTAACAAACACCAGATTGATTAAATTGGCCTTTTTTTCACCAAAATTACAACACTGGACAATAATGCCTTTTTGCGGTATTAGTTACAAGAAGGCTGCTGCTAATTGGACACCAGAATTTTTAAAATGCTAGTTTGTGTACATAAATTCCCACACTGGAATATATAATTCCTTTTTCCGGTATTAATTACAAGAAAACTGCTGCAAATTGGACACCAGAATTTTTAAAATGCTAGTTTTGGTACATAGTTTCCCACACGGGGAGATATAATTCCTTTTTACAGCAGTGAAAACGTGAGGCCTAATGTTTCTGGTCTAACAAACACCAGATTGATTAAATTGGCCTTTTTTTCACCAAAATTACAACACTGGACAATAATGCCTTTTTGCGGTATTAATTACAAGAAGACTGCTGCTAATTGGACACCAGAATTTTTAATATGCTAGTTTTGGTACATAGATTCCCACACGGGGAGATATAATTCCTTTTTACAGGAGTGAAAGCGGGAGGCCTACTGTTTCTGGTCTAACAAACACCAGATTGATTAAATTGGCCTTTTTTCACCAAAATTACAACACTGGACAATAATGCCTTTTTGCGGTATTAATTACAAGAAGACTGCTGCTAATTGGACACCAGAATTTTTAAAATGCTAGTTTGTGTACATAAATTCCCCCACTGGAATATATAATTCCTTTTTCCGGTATTAATTACAAGAAAACTGATGCAAATTGGACATCTGAATTTTTAATATCCTAGTTTTGGTACATAGATTCCCACACGGGGAAATATAATTCCTTTTTACAGGAGTAAAAACGTGAGGCCTAATGTTTCTGGTCTAACAAAGACCAGATTGATTAAATTGTTTTTTTTTTCACCAAAATTACAACACTGGACAATAATGCCTTTTTGCAGGATTAATTACAAGAAGACTGCTGCAAATTGGACACCAGAATTTTTAAAATGCTAGTTTTGGTACATAGGTTCCCACACGGGGAGATATAATTCCTTTTTACAGGAGTAAAAACGTGAGGCCTAGTGTTTCTGGACTGGTCTAACAAACACTAGATTGATTAAATTGGCCTTTTTTCACCAAAATTACAACACTGGACAATAATGCCTTTTGGCGGTATTATTTACAAGAAAACTGCTGCAAATTGGACATCTGAATTTTTAAAATGCTAGTTTTGGTACATAGATTCCCACACGGGGAGATATAATTCCATTTTACAGGAGTAAAAACGTGAGGCCTAGTGTTTCTGGTCTAACAAACACCAGATTGATTAAATTGGCCTTTTTTTCACCAAAATTACAACACTGGACAATAATGCCTTTTGCGGTATTAATTACAAGAAGACTGCTGCTAACTGGACACCAGAATTTTTAAAATGCTAGTTTGTGTACATAAATTCTCACACTGGAATATATAATTCCTTTTTCCGGTATTAATTACAAGAAAACTGCTGCAAATTGGACACCAGAATTTTTAAAATGCTAGTTTTGGTATATAGATTCCCACACGGGGAGATATAATTCCTTTTTACAGGAGTGAAAACGTGACGCCTACTGTTTCTGGTCTAACAAACACCAGATTGATTAAATTGGCCTTTTTTTCACCAAAATTACAACACTGGACAATAATGCCTTTTGGCGGTATTAATTACAAGAAGACTGCTGCAAATTGGACACCAGAATTTTTAAAATGCTAGTTTTGGTACATAGATACCCACACGGGGAGATATAATTCCTTTTTACAGCAGTGAAAACGTAAGGCCTACTGTTTCTGGTCTAACAAACACCAGATTGATTAAATTGGCCTTTTTTTCACCAAAATTACAACACTGGACAATAATGCCTTTTTGCGGTATTAATTAAAAGAAGACTGCTGCAAATTGGACATCTGAATTTTTAAAATGCTAGTTTTGGTACATAGATTCCCACACGGGGAGATATGATTCCTTTTTACAGGAGTAAAAACGTGAGGCCTAGTGTTTCTGGACTGGTCTAACAAACACTAGGTTGATTAAATTGGCCTTTTTTTCACCAAAATTACAACACTGGACAATAATGCCTTTTTGCGGTATTAATTACAAGAAGACTGCTGCTAATTGGACACCAGAATTTTTAAAATGCTAGTTTGTGTACATAAATTCCACCACTGGAATATATAATTCCTTTTTCCGGTATTAATTACAAGAAAACTGATGCAAATTGGACATCTAAATTTTTAAAATGCTAGTTTTGGTACATAGCTTCCCACACGGGGAGATATGATTCCTTTTTACAGGAGTAAAAACGTGACGCCTAGTGTTTCTGGTCTAACAAACACCAGATTGATTAAATTGCCCTTTTTTTCACCAAAATTACAACACTGGACGATATAAAGCCTTTTGGCGGTATTATTTACAAGAAAACTGCTGCAAATTGGACATCTGAATTTTTAAAATGCTAGTTTTGGTACATTGATTCCCACACGGGAGATATAATTCCTTTTACAGGAGTGAAAACGTGAGGCCTACTGTTTCTGGACTGGTTTAACAAACACTAGATTGATTAAATTGGCCTTTTTTTCACCAAAATTACAACACTGGACAATAATGCCTTTTGGCGGTATTATATACAAGAAAACTGCTGCAAATTGGACATCTGAATTTTTAAAATGCTAGTTTTGGTACATAGATTCCCACACGGGAGATATAATTCCTTTTACAGGAGTAAAACGTGAGGCCTAGTGTTTCTGGACTGGTCTAACAAACACTAGATTGATTAAATTGGCCTTTTTTTCACCAAAATTACATCACTGGATAATAATGCCTTTTGGCGGTATTATTTACAAGAAAACTGCTGCAAATTGGACATCTGAATTTTTAAAATGCTAGTTTTGGTACATAGATTCCCACACGGGAGATATGATTCCTTTTACGGGAGTAAAACGCGAGGCCTAGTGTTTCTGGTCTAACAAACACCAGATTGATTAAATTGGCCTTTTTTTCACCAAACTACAACACTGGACGATATAATGCCTTTTGGCGGTATTAATTACAAGAGGACTGCTGGTATTTCAGAACACCGGAATTTTTAAAATGCTAGTTTTGCTAGATAAATTTCCCACACTGGGAGAAATATTGCCTAAGCCTTTTCTCAGTTTTAATTACAACAGGAGTGCTTCTTCTGGTCTAACACCAGGAATAATTTTATTATTACGGTGAAAGCTTTTTCTAATTTATATTTCTGGCACATAAAAAAATATATATATTTCTGGCTGACAGTATTGGACTTGGCTGTAGTGCCACTGGCTAGCCTAGCTGGAACAGCACATTCATGGGATTTGCTATCCAAGTGGGTTACTTTCAGTTTCACCACTGATATATTAAATATCTTTGCAGTTAGTATGGGTGACACAAGCACAGCCAAACCCCTGATGTAGTATATTTATGAAAAAATCGACTATTACATGAGATTAATGGCCACCGCCTATCAGCCCAGTAACATGTGCTAGAAAACGGTCTGCCCAGCCAGAAAAAAAATAGACTTTGACTGAGCAGCTGAATCGCTGTTGTTCTGATTCACAGGTGTAGATTTTACACTTCTTTGGAGCTTTGGTTTAGACTCTGTGGCAGCTTGTGCTGGCGCACCACAAGTCCCAAAATGGCCACCGCCGGTCAGCCCAGTTACATGTGCCAGTAAAAATCGCTCTGGCCAGTCTCAACAAAATAGTGACTTTCAGTGAACAGCTCAGCTGAGTTGTTCTGATGCACAGGTGTAGAAAGGTAGATCATTCAATCACTTCTTTATCCCTGCCTATCTCGCCCTCACAGAAGCTGCATCCTCTCCCTACACTAGTCAGAGCAGTGTGACGTGCGGCGCTACGTGACTCCAGCTTAAATAGAGGCTGGGTCACATGCTGCACTTGGCCAATCACAGCCATGCCATTAGTAGGCATGGCTGTGATGAGCTCTTAGGGCAGAAGTAAAACGCTAGCTGATTGGCTGCTGTGCAGCCCTTTGAAAGCGGGAAGAAATCGACGAACACCGAACCCGAACTTTTTGAAAATGTCCGGGTTCGGGTCCATGTCACGGACACCCCAAAATTCGATACGGACCCGAGCGATTCTCGAACTGTTCGCTCAACACTACTTCTGAGGAAGGGGTTATTACGCACACCGAAGCGCGTTGAGCCTTGATTTCAATAAAGTGGATTTGAAGAAGATTACCAGGTCTTTTCCGAGTGGTGACTCCAACCTCTAAGATTCTACATGCTATCCTGGCCAAGGG
Organism: Bufotes viridis; assembly: GCA_033119425.1. Classification (NCBI taxonomy): domain Eukaryota; kingdom Metazoa; phylum Chordata; class Amphibia; order Anura; family Bufonidae; genus Bufotes; species Bufotes viridis. The sequence continues at coordinate 127,760,442 of CM065591.1, forward strand.
GGGACTGTCTCAGGCGTCTTGAGTTTAACCTGTTAGACTACCCCCCTGGTGAAGTGAGTACTACCCTCTCTCAGTATCTGAGATAATCAGAATTGGTTTTAATTCATGTATTCCAGCATACCTGGATTAATATGTAAGTGTATTACAAATACCTGTACCCTACACACATCTAAGTATTTCTAATATTATATAATCTGGTATATCCCAATTGGGGGTGGTTGCTTGGCGCTAGTGGATCCTAATGTTGGATAAGGGGAGCACATTTAAATATCCCCATAGCATTTTTTTCTCTTTTTTTATTTCAGAACCCACAAAGCCACACTCCCAGCGCTTTACTTCCTGTCTCTTCTCCTTCTCCTTCTACTCTCTTCTCCCATTTGTCCTCCACCTTCCACCGTGCCGTTATCGCGTTCATTTGGCAGAAGGCAGGCTTCCGTGGCACAAATGTTCGAGCATAAAAAATTGATGATGCTGGATAACCCTCTTGCCCAACGGCTGGCCGCTGGCTTGTAAAAAACTGCTAGTTCACCAACTACTGCCATATTAATTGGTGGACTCGGAGGCCTTTGGCACATCGCAATGGAAGGTCCCCGTAAGGAAATATTTCTCCCAGAAGGGCATCCCAAAGCTATATGGCCACGTTCAGGGGCAAGTGAATATATCGCTGGCTCACAGTACCGGTGCCAAGATCCATCTGACCACAGGCACGTGGTCTAGCAAACACGGGCAGGGAAGGTACATAACTTTTACTGCCCACTGGGTGAACCTTCTGCCAACCACCAGGCATGTAACCCGTGGCTCACGTGTGGATTTGGTGTTACCGCCACGGATTGCATGCAGGCCTCCCTCTTCTTCTTCTCCTCCTACTTCATCCTCTGTCTCCTTCTTGGCTGACTCCTCCTGTTTCACTGCTACCGCCTCTTCCGCTGCACCCCCAAGCTCCCCAGAACCTATTCAACGTGTCAGGTGAGACGTTGCCATGCTGTGCTGCGGCTGTTGTGCCTTGAAGCCAAGAGCCACACCGTTCCTGCACTGCTTTCAGCTCTGTGTTAACAGGCCAATCACTGGCTAACCCCGCTCTATTTGACAGTTGGCAAAGTGGTGTGTGACAATGGTGCTATTCTGCTGAGCGCGCTGAATCAGGGCAAAATGACACACTTGCGGCAGGCCAGGAAAATCTCTGTCCATTTTAGAATATCTTACACGGCCTTGGCTCGTCTTGCTGACGTTCAGCAGCGACACCACCTGCCTGTCAGACGTATGACAGTCCGACGCGCTGGAACGTGCTGTTAACGACTACTTGTATGAACTCTGCAGCAGGACAGGTTCTGGGGAGCTTGGTTTCTTTTCACCGGGCCAGTGGCTGCTCATGCGAGATGCATGCAGACTTCTGCGGCCATTTGATGAGATCACCAAACTGGTCGGTCACAGACAGGGCACCATCAGTGACATCGCACCTTTCACATTCTTTCTGGAGCGTGCATTACATTGTGTCATTGATCAAGCCGTTGAGGAGCAGGAGCTGGAAGATGAGGAAGTCGCAATGCTAAATGAATTCCCAGGGGCGGGCTACTCTATCTGAAACAAGTCAGCAGGAGTCTGAAGAGGAGTCAGAGGAGGATGGTGGCTGGGGAAAGGAGGAGCAAGAACAGCAGGCTTTGAGGGAACTTTAAACTTTTCGGGGATCCTTGGTGTTGTCCGTGGCTGGGGAAGGAGAACGAGGATGACATTCTCCTGGGCTATGAGCAGGAGCCAGGGCACTCCACCGCTTCCAATTTAGTGCAAATGGGGGTCTTCATGCTCCAGTGTTTGAAGAGGGACCCCTGTATAAAAAGGACCAGTACTGGTGGCAACGTACTTAGACCCCTAGTACAAACACAAAATGGCGGATATGTTACCAGCATCACAGAGGGCTGACAGAATGCAGAATTTCCAGGGCTTGCTGCGAGAAATGCTGCATTCTGCTGTTGCGGTCGCTGGCAGAGGAATTCCACCCACAGTAAAAATATGCGGGTACCAATCCTACTGCACCTGCAAGAAGAGGGCGGTTTGAAGATGTGTTGGTCACTTCAGATATGAGATCATTCTTGCAGCCAAACCATCGACAGCCGCCCTCTGGATCCAGCCTCAGGGAACGCCTAGACGGACAGGTGTCCGACTACATAGGGTTACCGGCCGATGTGGACGCTCTGAGAAGTGAGGAACTTGTGCAGGCTTGACCTGTGGCCAGAGCTGACACAATTTGCCATGAAACTCTTGGCTTGCCCCTTCTCGATTGTCCTGTTGAAAAGGACGTTCAGCACAGCAGGTGGGATTGTGACCGATAAGCACACTCACCTAGCTCACGACAGTGTGGACTACCTCACATTTCTAAAAAGGAATGAGGCATGGATCTCGGAGAAATTCAACACCTGTGACGACCACGTGTAATTGAATTTCCTCATGCCAGCCCACACATATTCGCCACCACCCAGAACAAAGAATGGCCCTTGTCTTATGTATATACAGTGTCATAAAAGGCCTTTTCTGTCCGGTGAATGCATAATTTTTGGGGCCTGTACTGGCCTACAGTAAAATTGTTATCCAGTGACCGCCTAATATACTTCCCGCCACATAAATACTTGTTCTTTTCTGTCAGGTGAATGCCTAATTTTTGGGGCCTTTACTGGCCTACAGTTAAATTGTTATCCAGTGACCGCCTAATGTACCACCAGCCACATAATCACAGGTTCTTTTCTGTCAGGTGAATGCAAAATTTTTGAGGGCTGTACTCCCGTTGCCTAAAATAAAAATGTTCTAGGCTCCAGCAGGACACATTTTTGAGAGTTTCCCTTAAAGACACATAAAATCAGTCCCTCATTACAATGCATATTTTTTGTGGGAATTTTTGCCTTTGATCCCCCTCTGATATGTCACTGTCCATGTTGTGGGACTATTTGTGCAAATATGACCTGAAGGTTTTTCAGGTTCGCGTGCCATTAAAGTCAATGAGGCCCGCCGCAAAAGTGCAGTTCGTGAACATTTGATCGCGACACGCGTTTGTCCATCACTAATCTACATTTCTAATGATTTTTTTACTTCCTCTGAATAAACATGACTGTCTTTTTTCCAACCTTACCAACTATGTACATTGAAAAATACTGGTATATAACTGTAATATGATCATGTGCCTGACAAGATAAAAAATTTCACCTTGTAATTAAACTGCAACCTTCCATATATTACATTACAGATTTTTAAAATTACTACTTTTCTATAGATGTGTTAACATCAGATTATGTTAAGATAATATCGTCCAGTGCAGATCTTGAATGTTTATACATAGCTACTTATGTTTTTGCATATAATTATCTCAGTGGTAGGTCACCACGACACGTAAAAAGCTGCCTCATGCCTTTTTAATGTCAAGTTAAATTTTCTGATTAGCTTAGGTTACTGACTCACTGTCTTAATTTTTTACATGCTCCATCCTTGTGCACTTCTGCCTGCATAATGGCCAATTTACCAGAAAGCTAGGAATTATAATCTATTCTATTTGCTGATCGTGCTCACGTATGGTGTATTCTGTCAAAGAGTCAAGATGGATAATAAAAACTGGATTCCCACTGTTTGATGTATTGTGTCATTTATCAAGTCATGCTTGTCATTGGACTTTATGTATTCACAACTAATGATTAAATAAAACACCTTACTCAGCACTTACTCTATGTCAATTCAAAAGTCATACGCCAGCCATGGCCATTCTTATAGGAACACAAAATATGGCATATTATACATCAATTTCTACATGAAATTATAGTAGAAAAATAAAATAATAGTTTGCTTTAATCATCTTTTTAGTAGCAGAATTCATACCAATACTTTCAATGTGATTTGCAGATTTCATTAACAGTTTTATTAAAGTGCATTTCAGCCTCTGTAATAAAAATGTGCAAACACTAATGTCAGAAAGGTAATTTTATGTCACTTAGTTAATTAAAGGATGTAAAAGTTAATAGTAAAGTGGTTGCAAGTTATACACATGGAGGGAATTTACCATGAGGGGAATATCTGAAGTAGTTTTTTCTTCAGTCGGCTTTGGAGTACTTTATGCCACATTTATCAAATGTCACATGTTTGATAAATTTGTCTCATCCTTAAAGGGGTTAACCAATATCACAAACTGCCCCCCCCCCCCCCGATGTGCCGGGCCCCTCACAGGGAACATACTTACATGGGTCCCTACTCCCAGGGCAGCCCCGAACCGCTGCTGCTGCTTTTCCCCATGCGTGGATGAAAACATCCCCTGTCGGGAAAATAAGCTAATGGCAGGCGGCAATGAGGCTTATTCTCCCTAGCATCACCCACTCGTCCCTGTCCCTGTCTGCCATTGCCTGTTCCCCCCCCCCCCCGACACAATGGCAGGGGCACATGGGGAGGGGCAGTTTATGATATTGGATAACCCCTTTAAACCCAAGACTTTTGTCTAGAGAAGCGACTCCTGTTTTCCTACTTCACTATGCTAATGGAGTGAGATTGCAACTTTTTTGTGACTTTTAAAAAAAGTTTTAATGATAAATCTGGAGTGAAACTCATTTACATAGGTAACCATGCCCACTTTTTCACCCGCATTACAAAACTGGAGTGAGTGGTTTAAAAATGTTAGGAAACATTCTTTCCTGTATATTTACTTGTATATAAAGTGCAAGTGCTGCACAAAATTACAAGCAAGAGGCACTGCGATATAACCTGTATATCACATAAAGAAGTGCCTCATTCACATTGTGGTACAATTGTTCAGGTAGTGGGACTCCTACACTCATAAAGCCTATGCACTAAGTGAAAGGGCTGCCAAAAATTACAAGGAACTGGCACTCCAATAAATCTTTGTTACACATAAAGGAGGGCATCATACACACCTTTGAAAATTATGATTAATGGCCTGCTGGTGACCCTCAAAAACATTTGGAGCAAGGGCCTGCTGATCTGACCATCTAAAACATTTTGGGTGAGTGTCTGCTGCTGAGCTGACCATAGAAAAATTATGGTTGAGGGCCCGCTGCTGAGCTGACCCTCTAAAACATTATGGTTGAGGGCCTGCCGCTAAGCTGACCATTTAAAAAATTATGGGAGAGTGCCTGTTGCTTAGCTGACCATTGAAAAAATTTAGAGTGTTCAAAGCAGGCCGAGTCACCGGAATACTTTAGCTAGGAATAAAGGAATAGGACTCCGGTTCTATTTAGTTGGTTTTCAAAACTGGGGCCATGATCAAGAGGGACGGCCGGAGGCATCCGTATTGCGCCGCTAGAGGTTAAATTCTTGGACCGGCGCAAGGCGAAGTAAAGCGAAAGCATCTGCCAAGAATGTTTTCGTTAATCAAGAACGAAAGTCGGAGGTTCGAATACGTTCCTATACCGTCGTAGTTCCGACCATAAACAATGCCGACCAGCGATCCGGCGGTGTTATTTCCATGACCCACCGAGCAGCTTCCGGGAACCCAAATTGTTTGGGTTCCGGGGGGAGTATGGTTGCAAAGCTGAAAATTAAAGGAATTTACGGAAGGGCACCACCAGGAGTGAAGCTTGCGACTTAATTTGACTCAACACATGACACCTCACCCAGCCCAGACACGAAAATAATTGACAGATTGATAGCTCTTTCTTGATTCTGTGGGTGGTGCTGCATGGCCGTTCTTTTTTGGTGGACGATTTGTCTGGTTAATTCCGATAACGAACGATACTCCTCCGTGCTAACTAGTTACGTGACCCCCGACGGTGAGGATTGTGTTGACCAGCCTCTTGGATAGTGAGACTGGACTTTTAGGTGAGGGCCTGCTGGTGAGCTGACCCTGTAAAACATTATGTGTGAGGGCCTGTAGGTGACCTGACCCTGTAAAACATTATATGCGAGGGCCTGCAGATAAACTGACCCTTTAAAAGATTGTAGGTGAGAGCCTGCAGGTGAGCTGACCCTATAAAATATTATTTGCAAGGGCCTACAGGTGAGCTGACCCTCTAAAACATTATATGTGAGGGCCTTCAGGTGAGCTGACCCTGTAAATCATTATGTTTGAGGGCCTGCAGGTGAGATGACCCTCTAAAACATTATATGTGAGGGCCTTCAGGTGAGCTGACCCTGTAAATCATTATATTCGAGGGCCTGCAGGTGAGATGACCCTCTAAAACATTATATTTGGGGGCCTGCAGGTGAGCTGACCCTGTAAAACATTATACTTGAGGGCCTGCTGGTGAGCTGACCCTGTAAAAGATTGCAGGTGACGGCATGCTGGTGATCTGACCCTCTAAAACATTATATGTGAGGGCCTGCAGGTGAGCTGACCCTGTAAAACATTATATTTCAGAGCCTACAGGTGAGCTGACCCTCTGAAACATTATATGCAAGGGCCTTCAGGTGAGCTGACCCTGTAAAACATTATATTCGAGGGTTTGCAGGAGAGCTGACCATATAAAAGATTATATGTGAGGGCATATATGCGAGGGCATTATATGCAACAAATAAGCATGTTGATATAATGGAAGAGGAGAAGGAGGAGGATGAGAAAAGAAAGATTCAACCATATACCCTTTTTTGTTGTGGAAGGGGTGCATGGGAATATAGTGTATTCAGTACATTATAAACAACACATTTAAAGTGCCGTTATGTTCATCAGCTTTCCTCTGGTGGAGCCGAGAAGTCAGGGGCAATCCAGGCCTTGTTCGTTTTTATAAGAGTCAAACTGTCAGCATTTTCAGTTGGATACGATTATCTGTTATAATGCCACCAGCAGCACTATATTGATAGAGATGTTGACATTGTTCTTTGAATCAGCTAAGAAATATACTCCAGCTTTCAGACAACACATTATCTTCTCCAGAGCACAAAGGTTCCATCCTACCTAAGAGAACACGCCTCCTTGCTACGTCATATATGCTTTTCTGCTGTTAGTACTACTGTTGATCACAAATATTCAAATTTCTAATTTTATAATATCTTTGATTTTAGGAGTAGAGTTGAATGTGAATTTTCGTAATGCAAATTTTCGTAATGCGGATTTGTAAGTTGCCGATTTCCGCAATCAAGAAAATAATGACTGGAGATTACGAACAGTACACATGATCCCTCCTTGCTTCTAGCTTGTGGGCCAATAAGAAGGCTGCAATATCTTTGTTTTTAGGAGTAGTGTTGAATGCGAATTTTTGTAAAGCGAATTTCATAATGCAAATACGGATTTTTAAATTGCCGATTTCCGCAATCAAGAAAATAATGACTGGAGAATTTTTTTCGAATTTGCGAATATATAGCGATTATATGGCGAATCTTTGCCCAAATATTCCCGAAATATCACAAATTCGAATATTGTCCTTGCCACTAATCACTAGTTAGCACGGACTCCATTACAAGATGGCCGCTTTAGCTAAATATTTACATAACAGAGTTAGTAAAACAATACACACTGCGCAGATGCCAAGTGTTATCTCTTTTCTTTCTTTCATATTCTAGCCAATGTAACAATGCGACGAGCCTCAGGGGAATGCCTCTCTGATGTCTTTATAAACTGCTCTACTTCCTGTGATAAATTAGAATTTGCTGTGACCCCAATGTGTGTGTGTCACTGTTTTTGTTTGCGTGCACATAAAAGCCTTGGCTTACCACTAATTTGGAGCAGTAGAGCAAACAGAATCAGCCCCGTTTGAGTGCGTCTTTTACAATATACCCGCTCAGACAAAATGCTGGGCCAGCACCTCCAAGGCGTAGAGCACTAGTTCGTGCCACGTGTCCAGCTTGGACACACAGTAGTTATAAGGCACTGCGGGATCATTGAGTACGCTGACACTCCTTCACCATCTTCCAAAATGCTTACCTCCGTGTGACAGTAGGCCACGCATCAAGGTGAGGGTGTTGGCAGGGTGTCAGGAAACTGCCCCAGGCTTTGAAGAGTGTTGCCCTGCCTTTGTTGGAACTGCTGTGTGATCCACTTGTCTCCCCTCCTTCGTTGCCCAAAGAACTGCGGACGCTGCCACCAGCGTTGTCAGATGTAAATTTTGGAGCAATTTTTAGCAAGAACCTTCTGCTATTGCACAGTTTTGCACGTCCTCTGCACCAGATGAATGAGAGATGAGAAGTTCTCTTTGAAGCGGGGGTCAAGAAGGGTGAACAACCATTAATCAGTGTTGTCTAAAATGTGTATTACGAGCGGGTTGCGGGAAATGCAGCCTAACATGAAATCAGACATGTGTGCCAGAGTACCAACAGGCAAGACTTCGCTGTCACCATCAGGAAGATGACTTTCAATCTCCTTATCCTCCTCCTCCTCTTCTGCCCACCTACACTGAAGAGATGGAATTAAACTTCCATGGGTACTACACAAAGGCAACAGTCTCCTGCTCCTCCTCCTCCTCCTCTTTATCGTCCAATTCAAAGACAAAGTGAGGGTGGTCTGGCTATCACCCTGTGTAATGTCTTCCCCATTTCCACCTCTTCAACATGCAAAGTGTCGTCCTTAATTGTGAGCAGCGAGCATTTGAGTAGTGTAAGAAGGTACATGGAATAATTGTGGATGATAGATACGTGTCACCGAGGTTCCTGGCCCCGGTGGAGTAAGAGCCGTTTTCATGTCAGCAGCAGTAGCTGTTTGACACTTTTGATAGGTAGCATGGCTACTATAGCTGATCCGGGACGGCTTTTACTGGGAGCAGTCAAAGTGCTGGGTGGGTGACTACTCCTCATGTTCCAGGCCGGGTTTTGGGCTGGGCTATAAAGCTCATTTGTCTTCCATTCTGACAGTAAAGCTGTGGAGTCCTCTGGGCTGAACACGAAAAACTGCAAACAGGCGTGCAGGCCACCTGGAAGCCTGCCAGTGAACTTTGGGGTTGCTGAGCTTTCCGCCAGGTGTGAAGCAACACCTAGGATTTCAGGTGAACTCTGTTTTGTTTGGCTGTGTGAACAAGCACAAGGACTGTTATGTTTTTTTCTGAGTGTAAATAAAACACTGAAGTTTGATTTACTACCTGGTTCCTTGCCTCTATACTGCGTCCGCTAACCTGTCTACCGGAGCAAATCCCCACAGTAGACACAGAAGTGGCATGGTTACGCTGATAAAAGCCTTATCGCCGCTCACCATCTGTGTTGATTCCTCAAAGTTACTTAAAACCTCACAGAGGTCAGACATCCATGCCCACTCCTCGCTTGTGAATAGCGGAAGCTGACTGGAAAGGCGATGACCATGTTACATCTGGTATTCCGCTACTGGCCTCTGCTGGTCACAAAGCCTGGCCAACAGGTGGATAGAGATGTCCCGAACTGTTCGACTGCGAACAGTTCCCTTCGCGTTAGCTTCTGCCAGCGAACATTATGCTATGTTCGATTCGCCCTGCATTCTTACATTCAGCTTACCTTCCTACCAAAGCCAGGCATAGTAAATTCAATCTAAAGCTACAATGTTAAAGCAAGGAGAGTATTACCTAATGTTCTCTGTCCACCCCAACCCTCAAACAAAAAAAAAGTTCTTTCTGAAAATGATATATCATTAATAATCATTTTCTATCACATTTAACTGAATCCACTCAATTCATGCCAAAAGCCAGGTATGTGCAGGCTGACTATCTATCCATAAGACAGGGCGTCAGCATACCTTACAATGACAATCATGAGCTTTCAAACATAAGTTCTCAATCCAAAAGGAGAGAAATTGCTTAGCATTGGTTGGCTATCTAGAGGGCCTGGACCCTAGACCATTATCATTAGGGCGACAAAATTGTAATTTTATATGCCAGCCTAACTCCTCTCTCACTGCCTAAGAGAGCTGCATAGACATTTCCCAACATTTAAATCTCATTTGCATACACATGACCAAGAAATGCTAATGAGCAATATAGCAGTATCTGCCTTGTTTGTAAACTGAAACACGATTTGCATAGCTTTCCCATAGTCCCATGGTATGCAAATGAGTTTATATGACAAAACAGAATAGAAAGATTATAAAGTTAGTCTTTAAAAATTGCAAAATCAAAAAAACTAGGCAGCCTTCCTAATCATTGAGATGAGAGCTAGGTGGCATATAAAAAAAAAAAAAAAAAAAAAAATGTTGTCACCCTAATGATAATCATCTATGTGCACAGGTCCCCCTAGATACCTAACACTAAACAGACAATTTCCCTTCTGGGAAATTTTCCCTTCTGGGAAAACTGGTTAAACCCCAGGCTGCCTTGCTAAAGTATGCTGATGATCTGTCTGTCTGATGGATTGTTGGTCCTGCATATACCTGGTGCTTGGCGGCCATAGGGGAGAACTGTTCTGTGTTGTCCATTGAATGTTTTATGTAATAATACAAATAATAATAATAAGATTTTATGATAGGCAGGCTAGGGTAAATGTCTGTAAGTCTGTCTTTGTCTGTTTCATAAAATACAATGATTAGTTTCTTTAGTCAGCTACCTTACTGTATGTTTGATTGAGTATTACACCTTAAAGGGACAGGCTGTTTTACCCTATAGAAATATATATAGTCCTGTATTAGGATCCTTAATCTCAGAAAAACTATGCTATTATCATCAAACACTGTCTTTGCATATTGTCTATAAAACGTTTTTATTGCTACAGACCCCAAACTTTCCACACTTTTTCGGCCTATAGTGAAGTACGTTGCTTGTGCTTTATTAAGCGATCCCAACCTCGGGGCCCCTGGGGCGGGCCCCCGAACACCCACTTTTTCCTTTTTACTTTGACAGGAAAAATTTTCAAATCGCTCCCACTCGCACAATTTTGAAGCTACGCTCCCCAAACTTGGATCACATATTGTTGGTGTCAACCCGAATAAATGGGTAAATTTGAGGGGACACCCCAAAGTGGGCGGAGCTACCAACGGCCAATGAAAATTTAGCAAATTTCTATACGCTACTCCTCCCACAGTTTTAGGATTACCAAACTTTGCACACTTGTTCGGCACATACCCGAATAGGTTGCTTGTGCTTTTAACCGATCCCACCCTCCGGGCCCCTGGGGCGGGCCCCGAAGATCCCATTTTTCCCATAGACTTTCATTGGAAAAATGTAAACTTTGTCACTCAAACAGCTTTAGAGTTAAAGTCACCAAACTTGGGTCACTTAGTCATGGGGTCAGCCCGAAAATTTTTGGCACATTTTGTGGACTCCCAAAAAGTGGGCGGGGCCACACAGAACCAATCAAAATCTCCCCATTGACTGTAATGAGACGTTGAAATTGCTACTCCTCCCACATTTTTAGGAGTACAAGTTCCAAACTTTGCAGACTTGGTCGGCACCCACCCGAGTCCCTTGCTTGTGCTTTGTTAACCGATCCCACCCTCCGGGCCCCTGGGACGGGCCCACGAAAACCTCTTTTTTTTCCCATAGAGTTTTATTGGAAAAATGCAAACGTTTGTCACTCATACAGCTTCGGAGTGAAACTCACCAAACTTGGGTCACTTAGTCATGGGGTCCACCTGAAAATTTATGTCACATTTTGGGGACATTAAAAAGTGGGCGGAGCTACAACCAATCAGATTTTCCCTATTGACTTCAATAGGAAAACTTCAAAAGCTACCATTCTCACAGCATTTAAACGAGAATACCCAAACTTGGCACCGTGGGTCATTGGGTGACTGGGGTCAAAAATTTTATAAGTGGGCGGAGTCTAAATCGGCCAATCAAATTTCAGCAATTGGTTTAAATGGGAAAATTTTAAACTGCCGCTGCTCGTAGACGGTTATTGGCACAGTCTTCAAACTTGGCACAGTTGGTCATTGGAGGACTGGGATTAGAATTCTGAAAAGTGGGCGGGGCCAAAATCAACCAATCAGATTTCTTTGAGTGTGAAAAATGTGAAAATTTGAAAATTTTAACTTCCAAAAATGCTGCAATTCTCAAATTTTTGATGTCAGGGGCTTCAAATTGCAGAAATCAGGTGGTAGGTTATGTCCAATTCAAAATTGGAAAAAGTGGGCGGGGCAAACTACAACCAATCAGATTTTCCCTATTGACTTCAATGGGAAAACTTTAAAAAGCTGCCATTTTCACAGTATTTAAATGAGAATACCCAAACTTGGCACCGTGGGTCATTGGGGTCAAAATTGTTAAAAGTGGGCGGAGTCTATATCAGCCAATCAAATTTTAGCAATTGGTTTAAATGGGAAAATGTAAAACTGCCGCAGCTCGTAGCCTGTTATTGGCACAGTCTTCAAACTTGGCACAATTGGTCACTTGAGGACTGGCATTAAAATTCAAGAAAGTAGGTGGAGCCACAAACAGCCAACATCCTGTGGCTTCTTCAGAAACAGCACTTTCTAGTTATTATTGTTGTTGTTTGTGTTATTACATAAAACATCCAATTACCAATACAGAACAGTTCTCTCCTATGGCCACCAAGCACCAGGTATATGCAGGACCAACAATCCATCAGACAGACAGGTCATCAGCATACCTTAGCAAGGCAGCCTGGGTTTTAACCAGTTTTTCCAAAAGGAAAATTGTCTATTTAGGGTTAGGTATCTAGGGGACCTGTGCGCATAGATGATCATCATTGGGGTGACAACATTTTTTATTTTTTTTAATATGCCACCTAGCTCTCATCTCAATGATTAGGAAGGCTGCATAGTTTTTTTATTTTGCAATTGTTTAAAGACTAATTTTATAATCTTTCTATTCTGTTTTGTCATATAAACTCATTTGCATAACATGGGACAGCTATGCAAATTGTGTTTCAGTTTACAAACAAGGCAGATACTGCTATATTGCTCATTAGCATTTCTTGGCCATGTGTATACAAATGAGTTTTAACATACAGTAAGGTAGCTGACTAAAAAAACTAATCTTTGTATTTTATAAAACAGACAAAGACAGACATTTACCCTAGCCTGCCTATCATAAAATCTTATTATTATTATTTGTATTATTACATAAAACATTCAATGGACAACACAGAACAGTTCTCCCCTATGGCCGCCAAGCACCAGGTATATGCAGGACCAACAATCCATCAGACAGACAGATCATCAGTATACCTTAGCAAGGCAGCCTGGGGTTTAACCAGTTTTCCCAGAAGGGAAAATTTCCCAGAAGGGAAATTGTCTGTTTAGTGTTAGGTATCTAGGGGGACCTGTGCACATAGATGATTATCATTAGGGTGACAACATTTTTTTTTTTTTTTTTTTTTTATATGCCACCTAGCTCTCATCTCAATGATTAGGAAGGCTGCCTAGTTTTTTGATTTTGCAATTTTTAAAGACTAACTTTATAATCTTTCTATTCTGTTTTGTCATATAAACTCATTTGCATAACATGGGACTATGGGAAAGCTATGCAAATCGTGTTTCAGTTTACAAACAAGGCAGATACTGCTATATTGCTCATTAGCATTTCTTGGTCATGTGTATGCAAATGAGATTTAAATGTTGGGAAATGTTTATGCAGCTCTCTTAGGCAGTGAGAGAGGAGTTAGGCTGGCATATAAAATTACAATTTTTGTCGCCCTAATGATAATGGTCTAGGGTTCAGGCCCCTCTAGATAGCCAACCAATGCTAAGCAATTTCTCTCCTTTTGGATTGAGAACTTATGTTTGTTTGTCTAAATTGCTCAAACCTGTCATTGTAAGGTATGCTGACACCCTGTCTTATGGATAGATAGTCAGCCTGCACATACCTGGCTTTTGATATGGTGTAGAGTGATTTTTTTATTTTACAAGTAATTAAAATATGTTAAATAACTAAATTAGCATTTAAAAGTAGGTTAGAAAATAAAATGTTAGGGTAGATTTAGATGTCATAAAATAGGTTAGCTAGAATGAGTCACTGTGGGTTTTAATATTCGCCTGCCAATAGAGGTCTATTGCGGTTCCTGTTCGCCTGTTCGCGAACATTTGAGTAAGTTCGGGTTCGTTGTTCGCGAACAGAAAATTTTATGTTCGCGACATCTCTACAGGTGGAACATCGAGTTCCAGCACGTGCTCATGTCGCACAGCAGTGTGCTGTCAGGGAAATATAGCAGCCCTGGCCGAATACACTTTTCCATGTATCCGTGGTTAAGTGGACCTTCCCAGTAACTACATTGGTCAAGGCACGTGTGATGTTACAGGACACATGTTGGTGTAAGGCCGGCTCAACACACCATGAAAAACAGTGACGGCTGGGGACTGTGTAACGCTGGGCGGCCGCCGACATCAGGCTGCGGAAGGCCTCAGCCTTAACATGCCTTAAAGGCAACATTTCCAGGGCCCGTAATTTGGAAAGTTGCGCATTTAGTGCTATGGCCTATTGGTGGGTGACTAGGTATTTGCGCTTGCGTTCAAAGGCCTAGGGTAAGGACATTTGGACGCTGCGCTGGGACACGGAATTGGATGTAGTGTCTGATGGTGCTTACGAAGGTCCAGGTGCAGGGTGGGAGGCATCCGGGCCTGCGCCTTCGACAGGAGATTGGCCAGCACGTAATGTAGGGGAAAAGGAGGCAGTGGTGTGACCCGCAGACATCGATTGTGGACCCAGGCATTCGTCCCACTTATTAGGTTGCTTGGATGCCATGTTGCGGATCATGCTGGTGGTGAGTGCGGTTGCTAGTGTTCACGCCCGACTCATTTTGGTACAGCACAGGTTGCAAACTACTATTTGTCGTCTGCATTTTCCTCAAAAGCGCCATACTGCGGAACACCTACCCCTTGGCAAGGGAGATTTCCGCAAGGGGGTGATCTTTGGAACAGTTGCGGGTATGTTTGGTATGGCCCACCTTCTCACATTTGCCACCACACTGCCTCTTCCAGCCTGTTGCGGTGCTGCAGACCCCTCCCCATCTGTACTGCTGTCCTCGCTCGGCTTTCCCTTCCCAGGATGGGTCAGTGACTTTATCGTCCACCACCTCCTCTTCCACTTTCTTACTCTGCTCATCCTCCTGACTTGTTAACCTAACCACAACCTCAGTGTGTGTCATCCTCTTCATCAACCTCTTGAGACAGTAATTGATGTTGACTTAATGGCAACTGTGTCTCATCATCATCCACCTCATTAAACAGTAGTTGCAGTTCCCCACCATCAACGTCTTGTGTCTGTGAATGCTCAAGAGGTTGGGAATCAGGGCACAAGATCTGTCCCTCTTCGAGCTTGCTTGGCGAGAGGGCCGAATGAAGGAATGGCGATGAAAAGAGGTCCTCGGAATATTCGAATCTGGGATCACTTGTTTGCACAGACTCTCCATGGTGAGAGGAAGGAGGATCAGGGTGAGGATTGTGTTGACCTACTAAGACTGGACTTGTTTGAAGACAGGGTGGTGCTTAACCGACTGGAAGCATTATCTGCAGTAATCCAACCAACCACCTGGTAGCACTGGTCTGACTTCAAGAGAGGTGTCCTGCACCACCCTGCAAACTGGGACATGAAGCTAGGTATCGTGGATGTTTGTTTTTCTTGTGCTCTGGCAGCAGGCACAGTTTTAACACGCCCAGGGCCTCTGTGTGCACCTTAAGCATCACAACCACTTACCCATCTCTTACTGCTCGCCTTCTTCATTTTAAATGTTATATATGCTTGAAAATATGTCACACATACAGTAGCGTAGAATTCGGAAGTGTATGTGGAAATGTCACACAGGAGATATCCCGCAGATAATGTCAAAGATGTCACCAGCGGATAATAAAAAATTACAGGGAATGTCACAAATATTTCTGATGAGGGAAAGGTTATACAGGAGAGGTACCACAGGTAATGTCACTGTTTGCAGCGTCTAAGAAAAAAATACACTGTATTTCACAGTTAACCTTTTATGTGCACACGTTACCCCTTTACCATTATCCCTGGTAATGTCACTGTATGAAGCGGACACTGTCTATTGAAAAAGTACACTGTATATCACTCATAAATTTTTTAAACGCACACGTTACACTGAAGATAAACCCCTGGTAATGTCACTGTCAGACACAGACACCGTTTATTGACAAAGTACGCTATTTTTCACAGATACATTTTTTAACCGCACACGGTACACTGGAGATGTTCCCCCTTGTAATGTCAATGTCAGAAGCGGATACCATCTATTAAAAAAGTACACTATATGTCACGAATAAAGTTTTTTAAATGCACATGTTACACAGGATATATGTTTTCCCCTGGTAATGTCATTGTCAGAAGCGGACACCGTCTATTGAAAAAGTACACTGAATGTCACTGATAAATTTTTTAAACGCACACGTTACACTGGAGATGTCCCCCTTTTAATGTCACTGTCAGAAGTGGACACCGTCTATTGACAAAGTACACTGTATTTTACTAATACATTTTTTAACTGCACATGGTACACTGGAGATGTACACCTGGTAATGTCACTGTCAGAAGCAGACACTATCTATTGAAGAAGTCAACTGCATGTCACTGATAAAAAAAATTAACGCACACGGTACACTTTAGATGTCCCCCTGGTAATGTCAAAGTCAGAAGTGGACACTGTCTATTTGAAAAAGAACACTGTATGTCACTGATAATTTTTTTCTGAGCACATGTTACACTGCAGATGTGGCGCAACTAATGTCACTGTCCGCAGCGGACACCATCTACGGAAAAAGTTAATTGGATGTCACAAATATTTTTGGGATGTGCATACTTTACACAGGAGATGTGGCACAGATAATTTAACTGTCTGCAGCGGCCTATCAGATGCGCAAAATATATATATATATATATTGCTGCCACACACAACAGTCCTTAAAAGGACTTTTGGGTCTCTGAAAAGTATTTCTAATAAAACTAATGCAATATCACTCCCTACACTGTCTGTCCCTTCCTATGCACAGCTGTCACTGACTAAGACTGAGCCAAACACGTGCCATCAGGGTGTATATGGCACCCGATTATGCATTCCGGCCAGCCAATCACTGTAATACCAGTAACCAACATGGCTATGGCATTACATTGAGGGCAGTACTTACCCGCACGTTTACTGGGTGAGTAGCAGCCAGGAATCGTGCAAGGAGGAGACTCAAGCATTGTGATCGAGCATATGCGGTACTCGGCCGAGTACCGCCTTGTGCCAAGCATCGAGATGCTCGAGCCGAACTGCTGTTCGGCCAAGCATGCTTGATCAACACTACAGGACAGACCTCTTAAATGTACCTCTTTTGAATAGATAATCACTACTAGAGTTGAGCGAACACCTGGATGTTCGGGTTCGAGAAGTTCGGCCGAACTTCCCGAAAATGTTTGGGTTCTGGATCCGTACTCGACCCGAACTTCACCTCGAACCCGAACCCCATTGAAGTCAATGGGGACCCAAACTTTTGGGTAATGAAAAGGCTGTAAAATAGCCCAGGAAAGGGCTAGAGGGCTGCAAAAGGCAGCAAAATGTAGGTAAATCTCCTGCAAACAAATGTTAATAGGTGAAATGACCTTAAAATAACATAAAATAGAGAAAAATTATAAATAAACATTCTAAACTTGAGCCCAAGTGAGTGACAGTGGCACCTGTCACCCAGCAAACAGAGGATGTGCATCCCAGCCATGCCTACTTTTGCAGGCGAGCCGGACAGTATTAAACTTTAGTGTTGAGCGCGAATATTCGAATAGCGAATTTTTATTGCGAATATCGCAAATTCGGTAATTTGCGATTATTGCGAATATAGAGCTATATATTCGCAATTTCGAGTATTTGTTTTTTTGGTTTTTTTTAGATGTTAATCCTTGTTGCTCTCTGGTTGTCTTCCCACTTCCCAAAAGCTGTTCTTACCTGTCCGGAGGATTCCTGGCTCCCTGCCCGCTCCAGTCAATGGCCGTTGCTGCTTCTGACGACTTCCTGTGTGCATGGGAACGCCTCCATGCTAAAATGTGAGAATATGAGAATCACAATCTCACAAATTTGACTAAGTAGTAATCGCATTGCGATTAATATAACCTGAGTTATTCGCATTGCGATATTCGTTATATTCTAGCAATACAACCATTAGGAACCCAGCTCTAAGTTGAATTCGCAATGTGAGCAATACATGTCATATTAATCGCATTGCGAATTCAACTTAGAGCTGAGTTCCTAATAGTTGTTGCTAGAATATAACGAAGATTGAGAATATAGTGCTATATTCGTGAATTCGTAATACTTGTCGTCTTCGTCATATTCTAGCAATACAACCATTAGGAACTTAGCTCTAAGATCAATTAACAATGCGAGTATATGTGAAACTTAGAGCTGAGTTGCTAATGGTCATTGCTAGAATATAACGAAGATTGAGAATATATGCTGTATTCGTGATATTTGTTATATTCTAGCAATACAGACTTTAGGAACCCAGCTCATACAGGTTATATTAATCGCATGGCGAATTTAACTTAGAGCTGAGTTCCTAATAGTTGACAACCATTAGGAACCCAGCTCTAAGTTTTATTGGCGATGCGAATATAAATTTGCATAACAGTCGCAATATATAGAATAATAGAACGATTCTGATGAATATATGACGAATATTCAATTGAATATTCGCGAAATATTGTGAAATCAAATATGGCACCTCGCGCTCATCACTATTAAACTTATCCAGCCACAGCTGAAACCCCAAATTTACTGTTTTTTTTTTTTTTTTAAACTGAATTTTACCGCAGAAAATAATATATCCTATGACAGACACTATTAAACACTTCCAGCCACAGCTGGAACACCAAATTTACTGTATTTCTATTTTGGCAACTGTATTTGACCACAGAAAATAATGTCACTAGGGAAATTGTCCAGTCACAGCTGGAACACCAGATTCAGGGTATTGCTATTTGGGGAATTAAATTTCACCCCAGAAAAAAATATACCCTTTTAAGGACAGATTTAAAATAGGCCTGCAACAGCTGGAACACCAGATTTACTGTATTTCTATTTTTGCTACTGACTTTCACCCCAGAAAATAATATATCCTTTGACAGACACTAGGGAAATTGTCCAGTCACAGCTGGAACACCAGATTCAGGGTATTGCTATTTTGGCAATTGAATTTCACCCCAGAACAAAATCATTGACGGATACTAATAAACTTGTTCAGTCACAACTGGAACACCAGATTCACGGTATTTCTATTTTTGAAACTGAATTTCACCGCAGAAAATAATATGTCCTATGACGGACACTATTAAACTTGTCCAGCCACAGCTGGAACACAAGATTTACTGTATTTCTATTTTTGCAACTGTATTTAACCCCAGAAAATAATATATCCTTTAACGGACCCTAGGGAAATTGTCCAGTCACAGCTGGAACACTAGATTCAGGCTATTGCTATTTTGGCAATTAATTTTCCCCCCAGAAAAAAATATACCCTTTTACGGACAGATGTAACCACCTCAGCCCCCCTTGCTTAAACACCCTTAATGACTAGACCACTTTTTACAAATCTGCACTACACTATTTTCACGGTTTATTGCTCGGTCATATAACTTACCACCCAAATGTATTTTACCTCCTTTTCTTCTCACTAATAGAGCTTTCATTTGGTGGTATTTTATTGTTGCTGACATTTTAACTATTTTTTTATATTAATAAAATTTTCACTTTCTGTTGTAAAATTTTTTGAAAAAAAAAATATTTTTTTATAAAAAAAATTCTCTAAACTTATTGTTCTACATGTCTCTAATAAAACAAATGCAATAAGTGTATATTTATTTGTTTGGGTAAAAGTTATAGAGTTTACAAACTATGGTGCAAAAAAGTGAATTTCCGCATTTTGAAGCAGCTCTGACTTTCTGAGTTCCTGTCATGGTTCTTCAGGTGCTAGAATGCCAGGATAGTATAAATACTCCCCAAATGACACCATTTTAGAAAGAAGACACCCCAATGTATTCTCGGAGGGGCATGGTGAGTTCATGTATCATTTCATTTTTTTTCTCAAGTTAGCGGAAAATGACACTTTCTGATTAAAAAATAAATAATAATAAAGTTTTCATTTCTGCTAAATTCTGGCAAAAAAAAAAAAAAAAAATCTCCCACGGACTCACTATCCCCCTCAATGAATACCTTTGGGTGTCTACTTTCCGAAATGGGGCAATTTATGGGGTGTGTTTACTGTTCTGGCATTTTGGGCAGGGCTAAATTGTGAGCAACCCTGTGAAGCCTAAAGGTACTCATTGGACTTTACGCCTCTTTACGCACCAAGACTGCAAAAAAGTGTCAAACATGTGTTATCGCCGTACTCAGGAGAAGCAGGGAAATGTGTTTTGGGGTGTATTTTTACTTTACCCATGCTAGGTGGGAGAGAAATATCTATGTAAATGACAACTTTTTAAAAAAATTTATACAAAGTTGTCAATTTACAGAGATATTTCTCTCACCCAGCATGGGTATATGTAAAAATACATCCCAAAACACATTGCCCTACTTCTTCTGAGTACGGCTATACCACATGTGTGACACTTTTTTGCAGCCAAGATGCGCAAAGGGGCCCTAATTCCAATGAGTTCCTTTTAAGCATTTTTACGCATTTGGATTCCAGACTTCTTCTCACACTTTAGGGCCCCTAAAATGCCAGGACAGGACAAATACCCCACTTGTGACCCCTTTTTGGAAAGAAGACACCCCAAGGTATTCCGTGAGGGGCATGGCGAGTTCATAGAAGATTGATTTTTGGCACAATTTAGCGCAAATTGACTTTTTTTTTCTCACAAAGTCTCCCTTTCCTGCCAACTTGTGACAAAAAGTTCAATCTTTCATGGACTCAATATGCCCCTCAGCAAATACCTCGGGGTGTCTTCTTTCCAAAATGGGGTCGCATGTGAGGTGTTTGTACTGCCCTGTAGTGTTGAGCGCGAATATTCGAAAAGCGAATTTTTTTAGCGAATATCGGCACTTCGCTAATTCGCGAATATTTCGAATATAGCGCTATAAATTCGCTATTTCGAATATTCGTTTTTTTTTTTTTTTTAGTTATATTTTTTTCTTTCCCTCTTCCCAACAGTAGTTCTTACCTGTCCTGAGGATTCCTGGCTTCCTGGCTGCTCTAGTCAGTGCCCATTGCCGCTTCTGCCGACTTCCGTGCTCATGGAGCGTCCCCATCCATGGGAGAATCTCCATATACTAAAATGTACTGTCGGATTTGAGGAATTACGTTGAAATCGCAATGCGATTAATTCAAGTTATATTAATCGCATTGCGATTTCAACTTAGAGCTGAGTTTATAATGGGTCAGCTTGCTAGAATGAACGAAGTTAACGAATATGGAATATAGCACTAGCAGTGCTAAGTTGAAATCGCAATGCGATTACTTCAAGTTAAATTAATCGCATTGCGAATTCAACTTAGCAGTGCTGCTATATTCCATATTCGTTAACTTCGTTCATTCTAGCAAGCTGACCCATTATAAACCCAGCTCTAAGTTGAAATCGCAATGCGATTAATATAACTTGAATTAATCGCATTAAGATTTCAACTAGAGCTGAGTTTATAATGGGTCAGCTTGCTAGAATGAACGAGTTAACGAATATGGAATATAGCAGCACTGCTAAGTTGAATTCAGCAATGCGATTAATTTAACTTGAAGTAATCGCATTGCGAATTCAACTTAGCACTGCTGCTATATTCCATATTCGATTAACTTCGTTCATTCTAGCAAGCTGACCCATTATAAACCCAGCTCTAAGTTGAAATCGCAATGCGATTAATATAGCATGATTAATCGCATTGCGATTTCAACGTAATTCCTCAAATCCGACAGTACATTTTAGTATATGGAGACGTTCCCATGGTGATGGGGACGCTCCATGAGCACAGAAGTTATGGTTGGCTTGGTAGAATTAGCGAATAGCGAATATGACGAATGTATTCGTCATATTCCTCAAAACGAAGATAGCGAGTATTCTACATCTTCGTTTTAGCAACCTATTCGTCAACCTCGCTAATTCTAGCAATCAAATAGGAAGGTTGACTATAGAGACAGCTGTGTTAAATTCGCTATGCGATTTTTTTTTTTTTAATAGAATAATTATATTACTTGATATAATTATTATAATTATTCTATTTATTAAAAAAAAAAAAATCGCATAGCGAATTAAACACAGCTGTCTCTATAGTCAACCTTCCTATTTGATTGCTAGAATTAGCGAGGTTGACGAATAGGTAGCTAAAACGAAGATGTAGAATACTTCGTTATCTTCGTTTTGAGGAATAGACGAATACATTCGTCATATTCGTCATCCTCGCTAATTCTAGATATGAAACCAATAGGAAAGTAGCCTTAAGTACAAATCGCAATATGCGATTATTTAAATCGCATGTTAATCGCGATAACTAGAAAAAATGACGAATATTCGATTTCGACGAATATGAAACGAATATTCATTCGAATATTCGCGAATTTTGTCGAAATCGAATATGGCACCTGCCGCTCATCACTACTGCCCTGGCATTTGAGGGTTCCTGCAATCATTACATGTATGGCCAGCATTAGGAGTTTCTGCTATTCTCCTTATATTGAGCATACGAGCAATGAGATTTTTTTTTTCCTTTCTCAGCTTCTGGGCTGAAAAAAAAAAATTAACGGCACAAATTTCTTAATTCGCATCGATCAATGTGGATGAAAAAATCTCTGCCAAAAAATGTGCAAAAAAAAAAAGAGGGGAAAGGACATAGGTGACAGGGGTGGGGGGGTGTTGGTGTGTAGTGATTGGTGCACTTACATAGCTGTCTGTTTCCTCTGGGGGTCCCAAGCAAAAAGGACCACCAGAGGAGCAGCCTGCAGGCAGCAGGCATATCAGACGCTGTTTACAAAACAGCGTCTGATATGCGATTCAGATGCCGTTTTTTTAATATCTACAGCCTGCCGGCGCATGATCAGCGCTGGCAGGCTGTAGTTAAACTTCCTCCCGACGCGATCCTGTGATCTCGCCTCGCGCGAGATGACGCACCGATGCGTCAAGGAGGAACATCCTTGACAGAAACTATTAAACTTGTCCAGTCACAGCTGGAACACCAGATTTACTGTATTTCTATTTTTGCAACTGAATTTCACCCCAGAAAAAAATATATATCCTTTGCCGGACACTATTAAACTTGGCCAGCCACTGCTGGGACACCAGATTTACGGTATTGCTATTTTGGCAATTGAATTTCACCCTAGAAAAGAATATATCCTTTGCCGGACACTATTAAACTTGGCCAGCCACAGCTGAAACCACTGATTTATGGTATTGGTATTTTGGCAATTGAATTTCACCCCAGAACAAAATATATCCTTTGCCGGACTCTATTAAACTTTGCCAGCCACTGCTGGGACACCAGATTTAGGGGATTGCTATTTTGGCAATTGAATTTCACCACTGAAAAAAATATTTCCTTTGCCAGACAGCAGACAGTATTACACTTGGCTAGACACAGCTGGAACACCAGATTTAGGGGATTACTATTATGGCAATTGAATTTAACCCCTCAATAGAATATAGAAATTTATATCCTGAGTTTCTAGGGGTGACAATAAGCACAGCCAAGCCCCTGATGTAGGATATAGCAGAAAAAAAAAAAAAACTAGCATTGATGGATTGATGGACTTGGTGGCAGCTTGTGCTGGTGCACCACAACACACAAAATGGCCGCCAATCACCCCATAAAAAAGTGACAGAAAAACGCTCTGTGCAGCCTAAAAACCAGTGAACAATTAACTAGCAGAAGTTGAATATTTCACAGCTGTAGATTGATTCCTTCATTAGGTGTTTTTGCTGAGTTTTCCCTGCCTAATCTCGCCCTCACAGCAGCTGCGTCCTATCCCTACACTAATCAGAGCAGAGTGACGTGCCGCACTATGTGACTCTAGCTTAAATAGAGGCTGGGTCACATGCTGCACATGGCCAATTACAGCCATGCCATTAGTAGTCATGGCTGTGATGGCTTCTTAGGGCAAGAAGTAAAACGCTAGCTGATTGGCTGCTGTGCAGCCCTTCAGAAAGCAGGAAGAAATCGCCAAACAACGGACCCAAACTTTTTTGAAAATGTTCGGGTCCGGGTCCGTGTTACCAAAATTTGGTAAGAACCCGAACTATCCAGTTCTGGTTTGCTCATCCTTAATCACTACTGTTGACCCAAACGATGCCATGTGGCGGATCATGCTGGTGGTGGCGTTGTTGCTAGTGTTCACGCCCCGACTCATTTTGGTACGGCACAGGTTGCAAACTACTATCCTTTTGTTGTCCGCACTTTCCTCAAAAAAACGCCATACTGCGGAACACCTACGTACACGTTACACTGGAGGTATTCCCCTGGTAATGTCACTGTCAGAAGCGGACACCGTCTACTGAAAAAGTTCACAGGATGTCACAGACATGAGTACCGCCATATGCCGAGCATCGAGATGCTCGATCAACACTACAGGCCAGACCTCTTAAATGTACCTCTTTTGGATAGATAGTCCCTACTTTTGACCCAAGTCCCCTTTGCTCCTTTTTGATCTGATGTATAGATTTGCATTATTACACTGACAGTATTGATCCAGAAAGTGTTTGTCTGGTTCCTATTTGTATATTAGAGCCCTCTGTCACAGGATGCGGGCGATGAGCGTCCTCCCCCTTGTGCCGCTGGCGTCCTGTCCCTCTTCGGCAGCAGCAGGAGACGCTTTTCCAGCAGAGCGGGGAGCCGCTCGCCGTCTCCGTTGCCATGGCAATGGAGGGCGGAGCGCGCCCAGCAGCACGCTGCGTCTATGGGCGGCCGTAGTCCTCTGTTGCCAGAATACCTGTGTGGACTGAGCGCCGAGCTGGGCACTCGGTGCTCAGCTGTCAGTCCTGTGGCAGGTTATGTGGTGCTGGCCACGTCACATGACCTCAGCGTTTGTGTATATAAGCAGGCGACCTGCTGGCCACAGGTTTCCAGTGTTTGTGCTTATTGGGCTACCTTATACTGTGTTGGATTGCTCTGTATTTGACCTTCGGCTTGTGATTTGACCCTTCTTTTGCCTTTCCCTTGTATTCTGACATGACCTCCAGGTTGGACCTCAGGCTTGTTCCTCGTAATGTCTTTGCCTCTCCCTTGCATTCTGACGTGGCCTCCCGGTTTGACCGTCGGCTTTTTAGTCGTATTGTCTTTGCCTCTCCCTTGTATTCTGACGTTACCTCTCCTTGTAACTAGTGATGTCGCAAACATAAAATTTTCCGTTCGCGAACAGCGAACGCGAACTTCCGGAAATGTCCGCGAACGGGCGAACCGGGCGAACCGCCATAGACTTCAATTGGCAGGTGAATTTTAAAACCCACAGGGACTCTTTCTGGCCACAATAGAGATGGGAAAGTTGTTTCAAGGGGTCTAACACCTGGACTGTGGCATGTCGGAGGGGGATCTATTGCAAAACTCCCATGGAAAATTACGTAGTGGACGCAGAGTCAGGTTTTAATCCATAAAGGGCATAAATCAACTAACATTCCTAAATTGTTTGGAATAACATGCTTTAAAACATCCAGTGTGTGTATACGATCAGGTATGATGTTGTATCGATCAGGTAGTGTAAGGGTTATGCCCACTTTACAGACATTGACAGACCAAACTCCCCTTTTAATGCACCGCAAACAACCGCAAACAGTTCATTTGCACAACCGCAAACTCCCCATTTGCACAAGGTTGGATACCAAGCTAGCCACGTCCCGGTGATGTCATTGAAGGTTTCTTCCTCCACCCAGCCACGTACAACACCAAGGGTCCCTGAAAGGTGAATTGAAATGATTTTTCAAACGGGGAGATGGTTAAAAAAACGCTGGCTCCCTCCCCTTTGTTTTTATCCACGGTCACTGCGTCTGCGCCGTGCAATTTACTGTCACACCCGATATGAGTGGTATTTTCTGTAGTACTATTCTCATCAGTTTAATCAATCTAATGTCCCCAATCTGGGGGCCATTTATTGAATTGATTTTTCGAACGGGGAGATGATTAAAAAAACGCTGGCTCCCTCCACTCTGTTTTAATCCACGGTCACTGCGTCTGCGCCGTGCAATTTACTGTCACACCCGATATGAGTGGTATTTTCTGTAGTACTATTCTCATCAGTTTAATCCCTGTTACATCCCATATCAGGGATTGCCTTTTGTGAAAAAAAAATTCGTCCGGGTACCTTCCACTGTGGTGTTCCAATAGCGACAAATTTTTTGAAGGCCTCAGACTCCACCAGCTGGTATGGTAAAAGCTGGCGGGCTAAGAGTTCCGTCAAGCCAGCTGTCAGTCGCCGGGCAAGGGGTGATTCTGTGACATTGGCTTTTTACGCTCAAACATGTCCTTGACAGACACCTGACTGTGGGCAGATGAGCAGGAACTGCTGAAGGTTAGAGGAGGAGTGGCGGTTGGTTGAGAGGGGGCAGGGAGGACAGCAGTGGTTGACGTGGCTGAAGATGCTGGACCAGGAGGAGCATGGTGGCTTTGAGTTTGTGTGCTGCTTGTACTCATGTGTTGATCCCATAGGCGTTTGTGATGTGAGATCATGTGCCTTCGCAAAGCAGTTGTACCAAGGTGGGTGTTGGACTTCCCACGACTCAGTTTCTTTTGGCACAGGTTGCAAATGGCATTGCTGTTATCAGAGGCAGACACACAAAAAAATGCCACACTGCTGAGCTTTGCAATGACTGGCATTCTGGTGGTGGCAACAGCATGCGTTGACTGGCGTGCTGTCTGGCTGACCCCAGGTGCCGATACATGCTGTCTGACTGTGCCACTAACTCCTTGCGACGACCTCCCCTGCTTCCAACTCGTCTCCTCATTCTCTCTGTCTCCCCTTCTGAACTTTCCCCCTCTTCTTCTCTTCGAGCAGGCACCCACGTGGCATCCGTGGACACATCGTCATCATCAACCGCTTCACTTGTATCTGACACCTCAGCAAAGGAAGCAGCAGCGGGTACAACATCATCATCATCATCATCATCACACTGTACGTCCATGTGTGTAATCCTGCCTGACTGAGACATATCCCTGTAATCTACATCATCTGGCAATAATGGTTGCGCATCACTAATTGCATCCAACTGATGTGTAAATAACTCCTCTGACGGATCAAGTGAAGCGGCTGTGGTGGCTGTGGTGGTAGTGGTGGTGGTGGCGGCGGGCGGGTGCGTGGTAACTTGAGGCAGGTGACCGAAGCTGAGCTGGAGGAGGATGGTGCGTCAAGGTTCTTAGCGGAAGCTGTTGAAGGTGGGTGTCCTGTCTAAGCCAGTCAACTATGTCCTCCAGAATTTTTCGGGTTCAGGGTGCGTGGCCTCTGAACACTAGGCATTATTCCAGGGACAGTGGAAATCACAGCACCACGACCACGACGGCCCCTGCGAGGTGGCCTGCCTCTGCCTGTCATTTTTTTAGATAAGTGGTACTACGCGTGCTAGGTACTGTGCCACCCGGTATCAGTGGTGGGCACTGGCAGTGGGCACACTACAGTCTGTGGAAGTGGGCCTGACACACACTGGCAGCAGGCAAGCAACTGAATTTAGACTACTGTCTAAAAATTAAATGCCTTATTTATCGGCAAGCTACTGTGCCACCCGGTATCAGTGGTTGGCACTGGCAGTGGGCACACTACAGTCTGTGGAAGTGGGCCTGACACACACTGGCAGCAGGCAAGCAGCTGAATTTAGACTACTGTCTAAAAATTAAATGCCTTATTTATCGGCAAGCTACTGTGCCACCCGGTATCAGTGGTTGGCACTGGCAGTGGGCACACTACAGTCAGTGGAAGTGGGCCTGACACACACTGGCAGCAGGCAAGCAACTGAAATTAGACTAATGTGTAAAAATTAAATGCCTTTTTTTATGCAAAGCTACTGTGCCACACGGTATGACAGGGGTGGGCACTGGCAGTGGGCACACTACAGTCAGTGGAAGTGGGCCTGACACACACTGGCAGCAGGCAAGCAACTGAATTTAGACTACTGTCTAAAAATTAAATGCCTTATTTATCGGCGAAGCTACTGTGCCACCCTGTATCAGTGGTTGGCACTGGCAGTGGGCACACTACAGTCTGTGGAAGTAGGCCTGACACACACTGGCAGCAGGCAAGCAACTGAAATTAGACTAATGTGTAAAAATGATATGCCTTATTTATCGGCAAGCTACTGTGCCACCCGGTATAAGTGGTTGGCACTGGCAGTGGGCACACTACAGTCAGTGGCAAGACGGGGTTAATGTCACCCACCAATGGAAGAGACGATTTTTAAAAATGTAGACCCCTGACACCCAAGCAGAGGAGGGGTTTATTCACGGCAAAACGGGGTTCATGTCACCCACCAATGGAACAGGCGATTTTTAGAAATGTAGGTCCCTGGCACCCAGGCAGAGGAGGGGTTAATTCACGTCAAAACGGGGTTAATGTCACCCAACTATGGAACAGACGATTTTTAAAAATGTAGGCCCCCTGGCACCCAGGCAGAGGAGGGGGTTATTCCCGACAAAAATGGTAATACTGTACCCAACAAGTTAAAAGAAGTTTTTTCAAATTTTCGGTCACTGACACCTATGCAGAGCAAGGGTTTGTACCCAGCAAATTTGTAATATTTCACCCAACAATTTAAAAAAAGATTTTCCGCATTTTCGGTCACTGTCACTTATGCAGAGCAGGGTTTTTTTACCTGGCAAAAATGGTAATTTTGTACCAACAATTTAAAAGAAGATTTTTCAAATTTTCAGTCCCTGTCACCTATGCAGAGCAAGGGTTTGTACCCAGCAAAAATGGTAATATTTCACCCAACAATTTAAAAGAAGATTTTCCGCATTTTCAGTCACTGTCACCTATGCAGAGCAGGGGTTTGTGCCCGGCAAAAATGGTAATCTTGCACGCAACAATTTAAAATAAGATTTTTCGAAATTTTGGTCCCTGTTACCTATACAGTGCAGGGTTACTTGACAGCAAAAAATTGGAATATGTCAACCCCTGAACTCCCAGACGGATTAGCTATATTATTGTCCCCGACACATATGCCGCGCAGGCCGCAAAGGTCATTCCTGGACTTAAAAAATATGATTTTTTCACCACCCATGAATAACATGGATTTAAGTGTTATATTTTGGGGTGTAGGACCTCATCGTTCTCAACATCATCTTCCACCCAGTCTTCACCCCTGCCATCTTCGTCGGTCTGCACACCACAGAAAGCCACAAAAGTTTGCACCTCTGTTTCGTCATCATCAGAGACGTGCTGCGGTGGTCCCCATGTCCTTATCCTCAAATCTAAGTGGTTGG
The DNA here is from genome assembly GCA_033119425.1 of Bufotes viridis. Taxonomy (NCBI): domain Eukaryota; kingdom Metazoa; phylum Chordata; class Amphibia; order Anura; family Bufonidae; genus Bufotes; species Bufotes viridis. The sequence continues at coordinate 127,789,560 of CM065591.1, forward strand.
GCATCCGTGCACTCAATCTCTTCCACTTCTGGGGCAGGGCTATGGTTATGGCCCTGGGAAACCCTGCCAGCAGAGTCATCAAAAAGCATAAGAGACTGCTGCTTGACTTGGGGTTCAAATTGCCTGGCTGATTTGCAAGGGGGTGAGGTGAAAGACTGATGGGCATGGGCTGCAGGTACCAACTCTGAGCTTTTAGTAGTGTAAGACAATGTTAAGGTACTGGAGGCACTGTCAGCCGCCCAATCTACTAGCGCCTGCTAGTAAAGATCGGGTCCCTTCTCTTAGCAACCTTGCGGGAAAATTGCACTGCATCCGCACTTGCTTGAGGATGCTTGCGATTTCCCCACAGCCCCATTCACTTCTATGGGGCCTGCGTTGCATGAAAAACGCACAATATAGAGCATGCTGAAATTTTTACGCAACGCAGAAGTGATGCGTGAAAATCATTGCTCATGTGCATAGCCCCATAGAAATGAATGGGTCCGGATTCAGTGTGGGTGCAATGCGCCTTGCACAGTCACCCTTTACAGTTCGGGTTCGCTCAACCCTACTCAACACTAATATGGACTGTTGCCCATTTTTGGGATCGCTGCCTAGGGTGACTGTGCAAGTAGGTGCGGATAGTGTGTCCAGGAAGTTTGTAAATCCATGTTTGCTGGCATTTCGGAAGTACTTTAGAGAAAGTAAAGATTATAACTGAGTGCAGCTCATCTGTACATACTTGTAAGGCTTTCACAGAATCACTGGGAAGGCAGCACATCAAACTGAGACATATAATTGCAGCCTCCTAACAATATAACATTTTTATTCAGACCAGTAAAATCCAAGAAAGACACATTTTTACAGTTTATCACTGGTAAATTATATGTCATTTATTTGTATACATAATTGGCATTGCTTAATGTCTTTACTGTGGAATCCAGTTTGGATTTTTTTATATCCTCCGCTTGGTCATCCAACTGATGTGTAAATAACTCCTCTGACGGATCAAGTGAAGCGGCTGTGGTGGCTGTGGTGGTAGTGGTGGTGGTGGCGGCGGGCGGGTGCGTGGTAACTTGAGAGCAGGTGACCAGAAGCTGAGCTGGAGGAGGATGGTGCGTCAAGGTTCTTAGCGGAAGCTGTTGAAGATTGGGTGTCCTGTCTAAGCCAGTCAACTACGTCCCCTGAATTTTTCGGGTTCAGGGTGCGTGGCCTCTGAAAACTGGGCATTATTCCAGGGACAGTGGAAATCACAGCACCACGACCACGACGGCCCCTGCTGGTGTGGCCTGCCTCTGCCTGTCATTTTTTTAGATAAGTGGTACTACGCGTGCTAGGTACTGTGCCACCCGGTATGAGTGGTTGGCACTGGCAGTGGGCACACTACAGTCAGTGGAAGCGGGCCTGACACACACTGGCAGCAGGCAAGCAACTGAATTTAGACTACTGTCTAAAAATTAAATGCCTTATTTATCGGCAAGCTACTGTGCCACCCGGTATGAGTGGTTGGCACTGGCAGTGGGCACACTACAGTCAGTGGAAGAGGGCCTGACACACACTGGCAGCAGGCAAGCAACTGAATTTAGACTACTGTCTAAAAATTAAATGCCTTATTTATCGGCAAGCTACTGTGCCACCCGGTATCAGTGGTTGGCACTGGCAGTGGGCACACTACAGTCAGTGGAAGCGGGCCTGACACACACTGGCAGCAGGCAAGCAACTGAATTTAGACTACTGTCTAAAAATTAAATGCCTTATTTATCGGCAAGCTACTGTGCCACCCGGTATCAGTGGTTGGCACTGGCAGTGGGCACACTACAGTCAGTGGAAGTGGGCCTGACACACACTGGCAGCAGGCAAGCAACTGAATTTAGACTACTGTCTAAAAATTAAATGCCTTATTTATCGGCAAGCTACTGTGCCACCCGGTATCAGTGGTTGGCACTGGCAGTGGGCACACTACAGTCAGTGGAAGAGGGCCTGACACACACTGGCAGCAGGCAAGCAACTGAATTTAGACTACTGTCTAAAAATTAAATGCCTTATTTATCGGCGAAGCTACTGTGCCACCCGGTATCAGTGGTTGGCACTGGCAGTGGGCACACTACAGTCAGTGGAAGAGGGCCTGACACACACTGGCAGCAGGCAAGCAACTGAATTTAGACTACTGTCTAAAAATTAAATGCCTTATTTATCGGCAAGCTACTGTGCCACCCGGTATCAGTGGTTGGCACTGGCAGTGGGCACACTACAGTCAGTGGAAGCGGGCCTGACACACACTGGCAGCAGGCAAGCAACTGAATTTAGACTACTGTCTAAAAATTAAATGCCTTATTTATCGGCAAGCTACTGTGCCACCCGGTATGAGTGGTTGGCACTGGCAGTGGGCACACTACAGTCAGTGGAAGAGGGCCTGACACACACTGGCAGCAGGCAAGCAACTGAATTTAGACTACTGTCTAAAAAATTAAATGCCTTATTTATCGGCAAGCTACTGTGCCACCCGGTATGAGTGGTTGGCACTGGCAGTGGGCACACTACAGTCAGTGGAAGAGGGCCTGACACACACTGGCAGCAGGCAAGCAACTGAATTTAGACTACTGTCTAAAAATTAAATGCCTTATTTATCGGCAAGCTACTGTGCCACCCGGTATCAGTGGTTGGCACTGGCAGTGGGCACACTACAGTCAGTGGAGCGGGCCTGACACACACTGGCAGCAGGCAAGCAGACTGAAATTACACTAAAGTGTAAAAATTAAATGCCTTTTTGATGCAAAGTACTGTGCCAGCACGGGATGACAGTGGTGGGCACTGGCAGTGGGCACACTACAGTCAGTGGAAGTCAGCCTGACACACACTGGCAGGCAACTAACCTTAGATTGAAGTGTAAAAATTAAGTGCCTTTTTTTAAGCAAAGTCCTGTGCCACACGGGATGACAGGGGTGGGCACTGGCAGTGGGCACACTACAGTCAGTTGAAGTCGGCCTGACACACACTAGCAGCAGGCAAGCAGCTGAAATTACACTAAAGTGTAAAAATTAAATGCCTTTTTATGCAAAGTCCTGTGCCAGCCGGTATGAGTGGTGGGCACTGGCAGTGGGCACACTACAGTCAGTGGAAGTCAGCCTGACACACACTGGCAGGCAACTAACCTTAGATTAAAGTGTAAAAATTAAGTGCCTTTTTTAAGCAAAGTCCTGTGCCACACGGGATGACAGGGGTGGGCACTGGCAGTGGGCACACTACAGTCAGTTGAAGTCGGCCTGACACACACTAGCAGCAGGCAAGCAGCTGAAATTACACTAAAGTGTAAAAATTAAATGCCTTTTTATGCAAAGTCCTGTGCCAGCCGGTATGAGTGGTGGGCACTGGCAGTGGGCACACTACAGTCAGTAGAAGTCAGCCTGACACACACTGGCAGGCAACTAACCTTAGATTAAAGTGTAAAAATTAAGTGCCTTTTTTTAAGCAAAGTCCTGTGCCACACGGGATGACAGGGGTGGGCACTGGCAGTGGGCACACTACAGTCAGTTGAAGTCGGCCTGACACACACTAGCAGCAGGCAAGCAGCTGAAATTACACTAAAGTGTAAAAATTAAATGCCTTTTTATGCAAAGTCCTGTGCCAGCCGGTATGAGTGGTGGGCACTGGCAGTGGGCACACTACAGTCAGTGGAAGTCAGCCTGACACACACTGGCAGGCAACTAACCTTAGATTAAAGTGTAAAAATTAAGTGCCTTTTTTTAAGCAAAGTCCTGTGCCACACGGGATGACAGGGGTGGGCACTGGCAGTGGGCACACTACAGTCAGTTGAAGTCGGCCTGACACACACTAGCAGCAGGCAAGCAGCTGAAATTACACTAAAGTGTAAAAATTAAATGCCTTTTTATGCAAAGTCCTGTGCCAGCCGGTATGAGTGGTGGGCACTGGCAGTGGGCACACTACAGTCAGTGGAAGTCAGCCTGACACACACTGGCAGGCAACTAACCTTAGATTAAAGTGTAAAAATTAAATGCCTTTTTTTGATGCAAAGTCCTGTGCCACACGGAATGACAGGGGTGGGCACTGGCAGTGGGCACACTACAGTCTGTGGGCCTGCAGCTCCTCACACACAGGCAGGCCAGGCAACTGCAATATGTATATAAAGGGAAAAAAAAGCAGACTAATGTTGCAGCCCTAAAAGGGCTTTTTGGGGTGCTGTCAGGACGCTGTCCTTACAGCAGAGATCAGATGAGTCTTTCAGGACTGGAGTGGACACTGAATTCACTAGCCTAGCTATCAATTTCCCAATTAAATCAGCAGCAATTACACTCTCCCTCCTCTCACTAAGACTGCAGCTTCAGAATGAATCTAAAATGGATGCTGTGCAGGAGGTGGGAGGGTCTGGGAGGGAGGGTATGCTGCTGATTGGCTGGAATGTGTCTGCTGACTGTGAGGTACAGGGTCAAAGTTTGCTCAATGATGATGTATAGGGGGCGGACCGAACATCGCATATGTTCGCTCGGCAGAGGCGAACGCGAACAAGCTATGTTCGCTGGGAACTGTTCGCCGGCGGATAGTTCGGGCCATCTCTACACAGAAGCTGCGTCCTCTCGCTACACTAATCAGAGCAGTGTGACGTGCAGCGCTACGTGACTCCAGCTTAAATAGAGGCTGGGTCACATGCTGCACTTGGCCAATCACAGCCATGCCATTAGTAGGCATGGCTGTGATGGGCTCTTAGGGCAAGAATTAAAACGCTAGCTGATTGGCTACTGTGCAGCCCTTCAGAAAGTGGGAAGAAATCGCCGAACAATGGACCCGAACTTTTTTGAAAATGTCCCGAACACCCCAAAATTTGTTACGAACCCGAACTATGCTCAAACTGTTTGCTCAACACTACTAAAAACCTATTTTGAATTCTGCAAATTAGCAGTGTTTTGCAAATGAATGTTGTGCCACTTCTCTCTTTATTATTCGTAGATGTTTATGAATAAATTGCCAGCAGTCCAACTGGGTGCTACCAGTCTGACGCCATCCAATCGGTGCTGGCAATGGCAGGCTGAGGAGTGATTTACCCCAACTGGTAACACCCAGTTTAATGTTGTTGCAGACTGCTGGCAAATCATTCATAAAGGTCTAGAAGGACTAACAGAGGAATAGCATAACATACAATTTTATGAAAAGATGCCCCAGAATTGCTATTACATCCAAATCCAAGTAGTTACAAAAACATATATAATGAAAGAAAACCAATCTAGACTAATGTCAATCACTTAGAATACGGTACTGTATTTAAGAAGAAAAAAATTGTATTTTTATACACTTTTATTCCTATTATGTACCTCTTAAAGCAGGCATCCTCAAACTGCGGCCCTTCAGCTGTTGCAAAACTATAACTCCCAGCATGCCCGCAAGCCTACAGGTATGAGCTTACAGCAGGGCATTGTGGGAGTTGTAGTTCTACAACAGCTGGAGAACCGCAGTTGAGATGCTATCTTAAGAATGTGTTCTCTTCATTCTGTTAAACTTTTTCCACAGCTCTCTTTTTTTTTTTTAATAAACTTCTCTGACAGATGCAGTACAAATGTTTTATTGATGTCTTTAAAAAATCTTTGAAAACACATGGTCAATAATTATGCTACTTTCTTTGGCATTGTTGTTCGGATCACACTTTTTCCAAAAGCATTGCAAAGACTTCCAGCAGATGAAAACAGCTAAAATAATCAAACTGCAGAGGGAGAGCAATGTTTAACTATACACATACTGTATATTTGTATAGCCTTTTGTATTTATTTAATAAGCATATAGAGATGTACATTTGCTTCTATGGCAGTCTCTAGGAACGTACACCAAAATATATTTACTACAACTGTCTCCATGTAAGTAATACACCAGATGTCACTCATTTAAAGTAACAAGATAAAAAAAAAAAGAAAGTTATGTGTAGAATACATCATAAGCACTAAACAAGATATACTCTCTATTAGCAGACACAATAAATAGTAATTAAAACTCTTTAAAATGTATAAAGGTAGTGGACTGTAAATACAAGACAATATAGACCTCAATATGTGCTGCCCTGGAGCAAGGAGTGCGTTAGAGTCTGGACACCTATTGACATTTGCCCTTATCGCAGCTATGCAAATCCATAATCTCCCTAGTTACTGCACTTTGCAGGGATAACTTGCATTTGCACTTACACTGTTTTATATTTTTGAACTGCATTTTATTTGCACAGCACTATGGAAAGGGTTAACTTAAGTCAAAATCAATTTCCCTATTTCACACGTTTTTAATCATTTCTTATTTTGGGGGGCTGTTGCTTATATTCAAACTAGCAGCATATATATGTGTTTACTACACCAATACACAGGGTAGTGCAAAACATTATCTGAGTGGCCCAAAAATGTCAGGGATATGGAAGGATTCCAAACGAAAGACTTAGAACCAGAATGTGAGTAGTATAATTGGTAGTATAAGTAGTAGTAGAAGTAGTAGTAGTAGTAGAATTAGTAGAAGTAGAAGTAGTAGAATTAGAAGTAGAAGTAGTAGTAGTAGGCCGCAGTTGTCCCTAATGGCTTCAGAAAGGCGCAACATTGTAGTTGAGGACAAAGAGTATGAGATTATGGATTGGATGGCTCACTCCTCCTCTCAGTCTCAGCAGAATGACGTTGAGGTGACTTCAGAGACCGACACCATGCCATGGAGCCAGGGGGCACAGCGTTCCTTCGGCTCCTCCTCCTTGCACCCCCAAAAAACGTTTTCAATGGAGTCCTCCCAGTGTTCACTGTCCTTTCCTAGAGGGGCACCTTCATTTTCCTAAGAAGTGGCAAGAAAACCCCACCACACCATACAGCAGTCAAATTGTGTGAGAGAAGTCAGTGTTTATACTGCCCTGAGGAGGAGGTGGAGGAGAGACTGCAGGCCTCCTCCAGGCATAGTTGTGTTGGTGGTGGTAGTGAAGTGAAAGGGAGAGTGAGAACTCCATGGCGATTGTGTGCTGGACAGGACCTGGGAGCCGGATCAGGGTGCTTAGGAGGAGGCAACACCAGAGGAGGAGGGTGATGGCAGCAGCAATAAAGAGCAGTCAGGTCCATGTCTATTTTTATATCTGGGGATGCTGCTGACACACTGGATGGGTTAAGCCCAAAGCGTGCCAAAGATAAGCCCAGCTGGGCTGCCTCTACCTGTCGCGAGTATCCCCGTTTGGCAGTTTTTCTCCTCACTGTTGGAAGACTAAAGCATTGCTTTGTGCAATCTGTGCAAGTGCAAAACAAAATGTGGGCAGGCAAATACAAACGTAGGCACCACAGCTCAATTAAACTTCAGGAAGCATTATCGCCCAATCCCATTGGCAAACAGAGTAAGCAGCCAGCCACCGCACCCGGAGTTCCATCCTAATCCCAGTCTAGCTTGCTAGAAATACATCCAGGCCCCTTGATCTCTTTTAGTGAGTTCACCATCACCACCTCCTCTGGCAGAGAGTTCAATTGTCTCACTGCTCTTACAGTAAAGAATCCTTCTTTCCTCCAGATGCAGATGATCTTCCCTCTTTACAGTCAGTCCTAGGTACAGTATAAATAGATAATGAGAAAGATCTCTGTTCTGCCCTCTAAACTGAATAACCCAAATTTTGTATAATTTTTCTGGGTACTGCAAGTGACCAATTACAGTTATTACTTTAGTTGCCCTCCTCTGAACCATCTCCAGCTCTTCTATATCTGTCTTGTTCACAGGAGCCCAGAACTGTACATAGTACTCCATGTGTGGTCTGACTAGTGATTTGTAAAGTAGGAGTACTATGTTCTTATTACGGGCATCTGTCCCCATTTTGAGGTCAATCTTATTGACCTTGGAAGCAGCTGCCTGACATTGGTTTCTGCAGTTTAGTTTGCTGTCCACTAAAATCCCTAAGTCCTTTTCCATATCCGTGTTTACCATGCTTTACCACCCAATGTTTTACCATTAAGTAGGTACGGGTGACTTGCATTATTTCTTCACATGTTCATAACCTTACATTTGTCAGTATTAAACCTCATCTTCCACTTTTCTGCCCAAGCCTCCAATGTATCCAAATCCATATATAGCTGTATACTGTCCTCTTTCATGTTAATTACTTTACATAGTTTAGTGTCATCTGAAAAATATTTTACTGTGCAAGTCTTCTACAAGATCATTAATAAATATATTGAAGAGAACAGGGCCCAATATTAACCCCGTGGTGCCCCACTGGTGACAGTGACCCAATCTGAGTGTGTACCGTTAATACCCACTCTTTGTTTTCTATCACTGAGCCAGTTACCTACCCATAAACCCACATTTTCTCCCAGTCAATGCATTCTCATTTTATATACTAACCTTTTATGTGGTACAGTATCAAATGCTTCGTAGAAGTCAAGATATATGACATCCATTGACTCATCCTGGTCAAGTCTAGAACTTACCTCGTCATAGAAACTGATTAAATTAATTTGACAAGACCAATCCATCATAAAGCTATGCTGATATTTAGTTTTTCATATATTTTTATTGAGGTACTCCAAGATAGCATCTCTTAGAAAACCATCAAATAGTTTACCCACAACAGATGCTAAACTTACCGGCCTATAGTTTCCGGGCTCTGTTTTTGACCCCTTTTTGAATATTGGCACCACATTTGCTAAATGCCAATCATATAGAATGCTCCCTGTCAATATAGAGTCCTTAATTCTCCTAGGATACAGGGGTGTATGCCACCTTGGTCCAGAGATTGTCTATTTCAATCTATTTAAGTGCCGCTGCACTTCTTCCTTGGTCGGAAAGTTTAATCTCCTCAGTAAATACAGTAGAGAAAAAATATTTAATAGCTTTACTTTCTCCTCATCACTCTTTGCAAACTCCCCCCCCCCCTTTTTACTATTTATATAATTGAATAATATTTTAGGGTTAGTTTTACTGTCTCCAGTTTGGCTGCTTTTATATGTCTTTTAAATATTCTATTTTTTTCCCTATAGTTGCTCAATGCTTCCATACTACCTTCCTGTTTTAGTTATTTAAATACTTTCTGTTTATAAATTTCCCTTCCTTTATATTTCTATTTATCCACATTGTTTTTTTTTTGTTTGTTTTTTCTTATCCTTTTATTTCGATAAGGTATGCACCTCTCACAGTTAGAGTTTAGGATGGTTTTAAAAATATCCTATTTTGTGGCTGCATTTTTATTTTTGAGGACATTGTCCCAGTTAGTGAAGCCAATGACCTATCTTAGCTGGTTAAATTTAGATTTTTGGAAGTTTAGTATTTTTGTGCCTCACTGAAAAAAAAACACTCTTTTAAATGACAATTGGAAGGTTATTATTTTATGGTCACTATATTATTATTTTATGGTCATCTGTTGTTCTGTCAAGTCTATTGGTTAGTAAAAAGTCCACTATGGGCGTTCCTCTAGTCAGGTCCTAAACCAGTTGGTTATTGCCAAGAACTTGTTTCCTTTATGAGATCTATAGTTTTCAGTTTCCCAGTCTATATCTGGGAAGTTGAAGTTCTCCATAATAACAACCTCGTTATTTGCCGCCTCATCTATTTCCTTTAGTAGTAGTTTTTCTGTGGTTTCTGTAATATTAGGTGGCTTAAAACAAATTTGTGTCAGTATTTTATTATTGTTTTTGTCTCCATATATTTCTACCCACAGGGACTCCTTTCCCTCCCTCATATATTCTTGGAACGTAGGGTTTAGACAGGATTTTCCTCCAGGACTTTCTTCTATCATCCAGCCATGTCTCAGTTATTCCCACTACGTTATAGTCCTCCTCACACATCACTAATTCCAGTTCCCCAGTTTTTTTAGTCAGGCTTATGGAATTGGTGTACATACAATTTAAAGGTTTTTGTATATTTTTTACCCTACACCTTTCCTTATTAACTGTTGTAGTCCCTCCTTCAATTCTTCTACCAGTTTCATTACCTTGCCCCAGGTCTCTATTTGCATCTTCCCTAGGGTGTTTCATTTTGTAATGGAAAAAAATAAAATGTTACATTTTTGTAGGCTTTGCTTGCGCCTTGAGTCTCAGTGATGTAAGAGATATATACGCCAAATTTCAAGAAGGTTGAATAATATTAAGGGGTTGCACACTTTGATCAGTTTTGTAAAAGTAGGCAAAAAAATACGATTTTTCAATGTTAATTACTAAAAACTAGAACTTAAAATAATATTAAATCTAGACACTAAGATTAATAGGTAGTATGATAGGCAAACCATGTGTTATGCACTGCCTGTTCAAAAAAAAAAAAAAAAAAGAAATCTCCACCTGGATTTAACTAATCAAATAGGCATGGTCCTATTAGATAATTACTGCATGGGCGATTATCTTTCAGCGGGCAACAAGTTATTTAACCCCAATTGGTGCAATGAGTTGCTTCTCATTTCTTAAACAACCTTGTTGAAAGACATATCTTTTGGTTGTGGAAAAGATGTTAGTCTGTTTGAGAAGGGTCAAATCATTGGAATGCATCAAGCAGAGAAAACATCTAAAGAGATTGCAGAAACTACTAAAATTGGGTTAAGAACTGTCCAACACATTATTAAAAAACTGGAAAGATAGTGGGCACCCATCGTATTGGAGGAAGAAATGTGGCCGGAAAAAAATCCTGAGTGATCCTAATTGGCGATCACTTAAACGTTTGGTGAAATCAAATCAAAGAAAAACAACAGGGCTATGTTTAATAGTGAAAGTAAGAGCATTTCCACACGCACAATGCAAAGGGAACTCAAGGGATTGGGACTGAACAGCTGTGTAACTGTAAGAAAACCACTAATCAATGAGGCAAACCAGAAAAAAAGGCTTCCATTTGCTAGGGAGCATAAAGATTGGACTGGAGCAATAGAAGAAGGTCATTTGGTCTGATGAGTCCAGATTTACTGTGTTCCAGAGTGATGGGCGCATCAGAGTAAGAAGAGAGGCAGATAAAGGGATGCACCCATGATACAAGCCTGTGGGGGCAGTGCTATGACCTGGGTTGCTGCAGCTGGTCAGGTCTAGGTTCAGCGACAGTATGTGCTCCAAGAATGAGGTCAGCTGACTACCTGAACATACTGAATGACCAGGTTATTCCATCAATGGATTTTTTCTTCCCTGATGGCACAGGCATATTCCAAAATGACAATGCCAGGATTCATCGGGCTCAAATTGTGAAAGAGTGGTTCAGGGAGCATGAGACATCATTTTCACACATGGATTGGTCACCACAGAGTCCAAACCTTATCCCCATTGGGAATCTTTGGGATGTGCAGGAGAAGGCTTTACGCAGCGGTCAGACTCTAACATCATCAATGCAACACTGGATGGAAATAAATATTGTGACATTGCAGAAGCTTATTGAAACAATGCAACCGCGAAAGCATGCCATAATCAAAGCTAAAGGCGGTCCAACGAAATATTAGAGTGCGTGACCTTTTTTTTTTTCTTGGTGGTGACTTTTTTTTGCACAGGCAGTGTATTAATCAACTTTGAACAATGCAATCCCTTCTTTTGTTAGCTTGGTAACAACTTTTTTGTGCTGCTCGACTACCCTCAACAAGAATTGTTTTTGTTGTTTGTCCCTGACCGATTTGTTAAACTTTTTTATCAGAGCAATTCCTCTATCTGCGGTATCAGTTACCATCTTAAGAGCTTTCACATGGCTTCTTAGAGAATCACTGCAGTATTCTGTCCCGTTGTGGATCCCAAACAATTCAAAGAACGTCTTTGTTTTAGTAGTAACAAAATAGCTCAGGTCTTTTCCTTCAAAAATTAGGTTTTTACTCTCTAATTGTTTCATTCCTTTTTTATTTTCAGGTTTGATTTCTAAATTTTTTGTCATATTTTCCTTAACAGCCTGAGTAATATGTTCATCTAAAAAAGCCAATCCTATGTTTGTTTCTGACAGATACCAAAGGTGTGAACACTTTTTTGACATAGGCCTGGTAAGTGCTCCGAAGCTGTAGCATATCCAAATCATTCTTTGGAGCTAATCGACTTACAATTGCCTTGTGCCCTAAGCGAACATATAGGAGGCTAACAAAATGTGCAACCCGTTTAATTCCTTTCAATTCTCGTTGAGGAATATTCAGCTGTTTAGTGAAGAGGACAATTTTAAGTGCATATATTGCCTTTGCCACCCACCTTGCTTGATGCAGAGCCCCTGGGATCCTGAAACTGAAGTAGTTTTTAGACCAACCTCCTAGGTACAGGAGTGAGAGTTTTATTAAAAGTGATCAATGTGTGCAACCCTAAATATTATCCAATCTTTTGAAATTTTGCTTATATATCTTTTACATCACTGAGACTCGGGCGTAAGTAATATCTGAAAATGTTTACATTTTATTTTTTACATTACAAAATGAGCAAAGTCATATGAAAATCACATCTTTAAAAAAATGAAACACCCTAATCTTCCCCTCATTTAATATAAATACTGTCTCCCCTGTCCCTAGTTTAAACACTCCTCCACCCTTATAGCCATCTTCTCCCCAAAACAGCTGCACCTTCCCCATTGAAGTGCAGCTAATCCATACAATAGAGCCTGTAGGGGGTGGGGATAGTTAAATGTCTTTAAGGCGCAACATAAGTGTATGTGATTACTGTATCAATACCATCACAGTCCAGACAATGCTGGGGCCTGCATCATGCCACTTATGCCTGAGGGTCAGTTTCCATGTACTTACTTTATACATGGTTGAAATTTAAAACTTTTGGGGTGTTAAATTTCTTTAAGGTGCAGCATAAATGTATGTGATTACTGTCTGAATACCGACATTTTCTGACAGTCCGGACAATGCTGGGGCATGCACCCTAATGCCTGAGGGATAGTTTCTGTGTTCTCACTTTCCACATGGCTGAAACTAATTTTTACTATAGTTTTAGTTTTACTACATAAGCATGTTTAAAAGGCTGTAAGGCATCCCTGCCGATCATCTATGTGAATAGAACGCAATGCTCCTATGGGTTCTGTGTTCTCCTTACTGTTTACCTTCTTCCTGTGCAGCAGCAAGCAGGTGTAATTAGCTCCACTGTTCCAATTCCCTTCAATGTTCTGGCTCCTTTCTATTCACCTTAGAATATATCATCAGTATAGCAAAAGCAGACAACCCCTTTAAGAATAAGTTATTTCAATTTACCATTTTGGAATTTTTTTCCTATGAACTGGAGCATCTTAGAAATGTTATACCTCTCTCAATGAAACATGCAAGATAATTCTCTTTATACAAGGACAAGAGAACCAGAATGTCTCAAAAGAAATTTGCCTTGATTGGTTGACTGGACTTATGGAGTACTCTTCTGGGTGTTATATATCATTAGGGAGACAAACAATATGCATGAGTATTGTATGCCAGGTAACAGTACTCTTGGTTTCTAGGAAAAATATATGCAAATTTGCAGATCTTAATTCGGCTGGCATGAGAAAAGATTAACATTCTCTTTTGTTTTGGAAGAAAAGCTAGTTTGAATATCTTTTCTAGAAAGCCAAAGGTATGCAAAAAAACTCTAATGACAGAATAATTAAAATATGCCAATACATTGTTCCTAGCGCCTTGAAAGGTTCACTCAACTCTAGTTATGTATATTACATTATACACTGAACACCATTAAAAGCTGGAGCAGAAGAAAGCAACAGGGGGTTTAGGAAATGTAGCTTTTGCTTTTCAGTTTTTCTCATAAAAAATAACATTTGGCACAAGCAAAAATGAAAGAGGTCCAACTCTGCAGATCTCCGTAAATGGAGATATCAAGTGAGACAGTAACCACTTGGTCTGCGTGAACATTAAAAGGGGAATTACCAGTGATGTTAAAGTAGCCCATCTCTAGGATCATTAACTGATATTTATAACTCTCCAGTTAGAAATACCCTATTAACTATCCTATTTGTTGCAGCTGCGGTTTGAGACTGGTATAATATACATCAAATCTAACAGCCGGTGAATAGAAGTCCCTAGTCTTATTTAGACTCTAGTAATTGAGCTCTGATTCCTACAAGCAACATTAGTTGCCTCTGAAATATGAACCACTGCAGAGTAAGGGAACAATTATGGTGGATATAGATTAATATAAATCTCACTCCATAATTTTAGTTGAAAATTGCCTAAGGGAATTCTGTTTCATGAAACACAAATGCTTTATCTTTTGTAAATTCAGTTTTCTGTATGTTCTCTTTGAAGGAACTTGAGGAGAGTGCATGAAGTCAGATGGGTTATTTTCTATAGTTGTGCTCACTTAAAATATGAATGAACAGCAATTGACTACAGGTATATTTAGTTTTCCATGTGCTTGGCAACTTCTTTAAGTTAAATCAAAGTAGAGGCCTTATGCACATAAGTCTATTAATTGTCTGTACCAACTCCAAACAAAGTTGGTCAGAAAAGTAACACGGCACACAAAATCTTTTAAGGACTTTGCCTATATTTCAAGTTCAAACGGAAACACAGAGGGGTTTTCACCATTGGATTTCTTAGGAAACATTCTTGGGATACATTATATATTATACTTTTTATCAGCCATGGTCCAACATGAGCCATCGTGCTGCTCCACCTGCCCATCATGGGGCATGTCTCCTCACAAAGAACTATGGAGTCACCATGACAATAGGATCCCATTGCTCTCTATTGCTTGCAATCTGCAGAATTGAGAATGCCACACTCTGCCACCATGTGATGCCACACTCTAAGGACCTTAAAAGGAAACTGCTCCAATATTTCAGTGCTTGCTTATAAGACCGGTGGTGAGTTTCTTGGCTATATTCTTGTTTGCATTTCAGTGATTTCCTGGAGTGGCCCTGCTTGCCCAACGTACAATTACCTCACTATTCTAGTACTGATCTTGACTTGACCTTCATAACCTGGCCTAACGTTATTACCTCACCTAAACCAATGTTTACCTCACACAATTTATCAGCTGTTTGTTAAGAACTATCCTAGGGAATTTAGACCTGGCTACCTAGCTGGTAAAGTCCACCTGTCTTGTGGAGGTTATGGGTGAAGAATAGAGGATACTATAGACTTCCATCTCAAGTTATGCTGCACCAAAAACAATAACGATCTCTACAAATTGTTCTCTGTCTTGCTGCTAAGATTTTCTTAGTACCCTTAAGTCTGACTTGTATAAAAAAGACAGAAAACAAGGGCTGCTCCCCTATATAATCTAATAGATAATGTAGAGCTGGCCTATGCACACAGCAGGCGTACCATATGCTGTATATTTGTCCATCCTTAGGCACAACTCTAGGCATGTATTATACTCTGCTAGATTTGTAGCTGCAGCTCTACTCTCTGGAAACCAAGCCAGATCCCAAAAAGTACAGAGTGATACAATTGGGGAGAAAATAGAGATACAAATCAGCTCTGCTACAAAATAAAACACATAAAAAGGAAAATATATAAAGTAAAAGGGGCAAGAGGTCTAGTAAGGTGCAACACATTTCATGAGTGGTCTGTTCTTTCCCACGCACACAGTGACACAAGATGCAAGACAAGTTAAATACCTCACCTCAGGAAGAGACACAATGAAATTTTGTGTGATATTTTTTATTAAATTCATCATACAGAAAATTATTATGATATCAAAAGAGGCAACTTGAATTGAGTATCTGATATTGTAGCCTTGGTCACAGAACAGAAATGACATAACACGTTACATCATCATGGTAGAGTACAGGTAGAGTCATACAGTTTAAAAAAATAATAGAACATAGACATAATGACTAGGGATGAGTGAACCCGAACAGTATAGTTCGGGTTTCGTACAGAATTTTGGGGTGTTCAGGACACGGACCCGGACCCAAACATTTTCCAAAAAGTTCAGGTTCAGGTCTGTTGTTCGGCGATTTCTTACCGCTTTTTGCAGCCAATCAGCTAGCGTTTTACTTCTTGCCCTAAGAGCCCATCACAGCCATGCCTACTAATGGCATAGATGTGATTGGCCAAGTGCAGCATGTGACCCAGCCTCTATTTAAGCTGGAGTCATGTAGCGCCGCACGTCACTCTGCTCTGATTAGTGTAGGGAAAGGACGCAGCTGCTGTGAGGGTGAGATTAGGCAGGGAAAAGTCAGCAAAAAACACCTAATGAAGTGAACTATCTACAGCTGTGAAACATTCAACTTCTGCTAGTTAATTGCTCACTGGTTTTTAGGCTGCACAGAGCATTTTTCTGTCACTTTTTTGTGGGGTGATTGGCGGCCATTTTGTGTCTTTTGGTGCACCAGCACAAGCTGCCACCAAGTACATAAATACATCAAAACTAGTTTTTTATTTTTTTTGCTATATCAAACATCAGGGGCTTGGCTGTGCTTATTCTCACCCCTAGAAACTCAGGATAGAAATTTCTATATTTTATTGAGGGGTTAAATTAAATTGCCAAAATAGCAATCCCCTAAATCTTGTGTTCCAGCTGTGACTAGCCAAGTATAATACTGTCTGCTGTCTGGCAAAGGATAGATTTTTTTCTGTGGTGAAATTTAATTGCCAAAATAGCAATCCCCTAAATCAGGTGTCCCAGCAGTGGCTGGCCAAGTTTAATAGTGTCCGGCAAAGGATATATTTTGTTCTGGGGTGAGATTCAGTTGAAAAAATGGAAATACCGTAAATCTGGTGTTACAGCTGTGACTGGACAAGTTTAATAGTGTCCGGCAAAGAATATATTTTTTCTGGGGTGAAATTCAATTGCCAAAATAGCAATACCATAAATCTGTGATTTCAGCTGTAGCTGGCCAAGTTTAATAGTGTCCGGCAAAGGATATATTTTGCTCTGGGGTGAAATTCAATTGCCAAAATAGCAATACCGTAAATCTGGTGTCCCAGCAGTGGCTGGCCAAGTTTATTAGTGTCTGTCAAAGGATTTATTATTTTCTGCGGTGAAATTCAGTTGCCAAAATAGAAATACAGTAAATCTGGTGTTCCAGCTGTGAATGGACAAGTTTAATAGTGTCCGGCAAAGGATATATTTTTTTCTGGGGTGAAATTCAATTGCCAAAAGAGCAATACCATAAATCAGTGGTTTCAGCTGTGGCTGGCCAAGTTTAATAGTGTCCGGCAAAGGATATATTTTGTTCTGGGGTGAAATTCAATTGCCAAAATAGCAATACCATAAATCAGTGGTTTCAGCTGTGGCTGGCCAAGTTTAATAGTGTCCGGCAAAGGATATATTTTGTTCTGGGGTGAAATTCAATTGCAATAATAGCAATACCGTAAATCTGGTGTCCCAGCAGTGGCTGGCCAAGTTTAATAGTGTACGTCAAAGGATTTATTATTTTCTGCGGTGAAATTCAGTTGCCAAAATAGATATACAGTAAATCAGGTGTTCCAGCTGTGACTGGACAAGTTTAATAGTGTCCGGCAAAAGATATATATTTTTTTTCTGGGGTGAAAAACAATTGCCTAAAGAGCAATACCATAAATTAGTGGTTTCAGCTGTGGCTGGCCACGCTTAATAGTGTCCGTCAAAGGATTTATTATTTTCTGCGGTGAAATTCAGTTGCCAAAATAGAAATACAGTAAATCTGGTGTTCCAGCTGTGGCTGGACAAGGTTAATATTGTCCGGCAAAGGATATATTTTTTTCTGGGGTGAAATTCAATGCCAAAATAGCAATACCATAAATCAGTGGTTTCATCTGTGGCTGGCCAAATTTAATAGTGTCCGGCAAAGGATATATTATTTTCTAGGGTTAAATTAAATTGCCAAAATAGCAATACCCAAAATCTGGTGTTCCAGCTGTTGCAGGCCAAGTGTAAATCTGTCCGTTAAATGGTATATTACACTCCGCGTGCATCTCCAAGTGTATTTCTTTACTTTAAAAGGTATATTACAGTAGGTGTTAAAATACATCATAATCCTCTACATTTGCACACACTGTTTTGCATCTCTAAGTGTATTTCTTTCCGTTAAAGGGTATATTACACAAAGTGTTAAAATACAAGTGCTGAAAGCATAATCCTATATATTTTTTTACACGCTCCTGTGCATCTCCAAGTGTAAATCTGTCTGTAAAAGGATAACTTTCATCCAGGGCCTAAATACTATGCCTACAATTGATATTCCCCTAAATCTGTGGTTACTGCTGTGCTTGGATTAGTGTAATATGGTACATAAATGGATAGCCAGATAGTGTTAGGTGCCTGTAAAAAAAATGGCCTAAATTTGATTTCAATACATTGGGCCAAATAATTTTTTTCTTATTGTGGTGAACGGTAACAATGAAAAAAACATTTAGTAAGGGACGCGGTTGTGGTGGTGTTAGTGGACCCTCTGGTGCTGGGAGAGGACGTGGCCATTCTGCCACAGCCACACATCCTAGTGAACCAACTACCTCAGGTTCCAGTACCCGCCAGAATTTACAGCGATATTTGGTGGGGTCCAATGCCATTCAAAGGATGGTAAAGCCTGAGCAAGTACAGACGCTAGTCAATTGGGTGGCCGACAGTGGATACAGCACGTTCACAACATTATCTCCCACCCAGTCTTCTGCAGAAAGTGCACAGGTGGCGCCTGAAAACCAAGCACATCAGTCTGTCACATCACCCCATGCATATCGGTGAAACTGTCTGAGCCTCAAGTTATGCAGCAGTCTCTCATGCTTTTTGAAGACTCTGCTGGCAGGGTTTCCCAAGAGAATCCACCTAGCCCTTCCCCAGTGGTGGAAGACATTGAATGCACTGATGCACAACCACTGATGTTTCCTGATGATGAGGACATGGGAATACCACCTCATCAGATTTCGCACGTCTCTGATGATGACGAAACACAGGTGCCAACTGCTGCGTCTTTTTGCAGTGTGCAGACCGAACAGGAGGTCAGGGAGGAAGACTGTGTCGGAGACAATGCAGGGGACGATGAGGTCCTAGACCCCACATGGAATGAAGGTCGTGCCACTGACTTTCATAGTTCAGAGGAAGAGGCAGTGGTGAGACCGAGCCAACAGCGTAGCAAAAGAGGGAGCAGGGGGCAAAAGCAGAACAGCCGCCGCCAAGAGAGTTCGCCTGCTACTGGCTACTGCCACCAGGGACCCGAGCACCCCAAAGGCAGCTTCAAGGAGTTCCCTGGCATGGCACTTCTTTAAACAATGTGCTGACGACAAGACCCGAGTGGTTTGCACGCTGTGCCATCAGAGCCTGAAGCGAGGCATTAACGTTCTGAACCTTAGCACAACCTGCATAACCAGGCATCTACATGCAAAGCATGAACTGCAGTGGAGTAAACACCTTAAAAGCAAGGAAC
Source organism: Bufotes viridis (assembly GCA_033119425.1). NCBI lineage: Eukaryota > Metazoa > Chordata > Amphibia > Anura > Bufonidae > Bufotes > Bufotes viridis. The sequence continues at coordinate 127,808,742 of CM065591.1, forward strand.
TCACTCTGGCTCCCCCTGCTCCCTCTTCTGCTGCTGCCTCGGCCTCTTCCTCCTCCTCGGGAAGAAGGTTGGCACCTGCCGCCCACCAAACAGAGGATGTGCCACCAACACCACCAACTCCGTCACCAAGCATCTCCACCATGTCACATGGCAGTGTTCATCTCTCCATCTCACAAACCTTGAAGAGAAAGCATAAATTCCCACGTAGCCACCCTCGAGCCCTGGGCCTGAATGCCAGCATTTCTAAACTACTGGCCTTTAAAATGCTGTCATTCAGGTTGGTGGACACAGACAGCTTCAAACAGCTGATGGCGATGGCTGTCCCACAGTATGTTGTTCCCAGCCACCACTACTCCTCCAAGAGAGCCGTGCCTTCCCTGCACAACCAAGTATCCGATAAAATCAAGTGTGCACTGCGCAACGCCATCTGTGGCAAGGTCCACCAAACCACAGATACATGGACCAGTAAGCACGGCCAGGGACGGAATATCTCCCTAACTGCACACTGGGTAAATATAGTGGCGACTGGGCCCCAGGCGGAGAGTTCCTTGGCGCACGTCCTTCCGCCGCCAAGGATCGCAGGGCATTATTCTTTGCCTCCTGTAGCCTCCTCCTCCTACTCGGCTTCCTCCTCTTCTTCCACCTGCTCATCCAGTCAGCCACACACCTTCACCACCAACTTCAGCACAGCCCAGGGTAACGTCAGCAGGCCGTTCTGAAACTCATATGTTTGGTGGACAGGCCCCACACTGCGCAGGAGTTGTGGCGGGGTATTGACCAATAGACCGACGAGTTGTTGCTGCCGGTGGGCCTCAAGCCCGGTCCTGGTGGTGTGCGATAATGGGCGAAATCTCGTCGCAGCTCTGGGACTAACCGGTTTCACGCACATCCCTTGTCTGGCGCATGTGCTGAATTTGGTGGTGCAGAAGTTCCTTCACAACTACCTGGACATGTCAGAGCTGCTGCATAAATTGTGGGCCGTCTGTGCGTGCTTCCGGTGTTCACATCCTGCTGCTACTCGCCTGTCTGCGCTACAGCGTAACCTCGGCCTTCCCGCTCACCGCCTCATATATGACGTGCCCACCAGGTGGAACTCCACCTTGCACATGCTGGAGAGACTGTGCGAGCAGCAGCAGGCCATAGTGGAGTTTCAGCTGCAGCACGCATGGTTCAGGACACGGACCCGGACCCAAACATTTTCCAAAAAGTTCAGGTTCAGGTCTGTTGTTCGGCGATTTCTTACCGCTTTTTGAAGCCAATCAGCTATCGTTTTACTTCTTGCCCTAAGAGCCCATCACAGCCATGGCTACTAATGGCATAGATGTGATTGGCCAAGTGCAGCATGTGACCCAGCCTCTATTTAAGCTGGAGTCATGTAGCGCCGCACGTCACTCTGCTCTGATTAGTGTAGGGAAAGGACGCAGCTGCTGTGAGGGTGAGATTAGGCAGGGAAAAGTGAGCAAAAACACCTAATGAAGTGATCGATCTACAGCTGTGAAACATTCAACTTCTGCTAGTTAATTGCTCACTGGTTTTTAGGCTGCACAGAGCATTTTTCTGTCACTTTTTTGTGGGGTGATTGGAAGGCATTTTGTGTCTTTGGTGCACCAGCACAAGCTGCCACCAAGTCCATCAATACATCAAAACTAGTTTTTATTTTTTGCTATATCCTACATCAGGGGCTTAGCTGTGCTTATTGTCACCCCTAGAAACTCAGGATAGAAATTTCTATATTTTATTGAGGGGTTAAATTAAATTGCCAAAATAGCAATCCCTTAAATCTTGTGTTCCAGCTGTGGCTAGCCAAGTATAATACTGTCTGCGTCTGGCAAAGGATAGATTTTTTCTGTGGTGAAATTCAATTGCCAAAATAGCAATACCCTAAATCTGAGTTGTCCCAGCAGTGGCTGGCCAAGTTTAATAGTGTCCGGCAAAGGATATATTTTGTTCTGGGGTGAAATTCAATTGCCAAAATAGCAATACCGTGAATCTGGTGTTCCAGCTGTGGCTGGACAAGTTTCATAGTGTCCAGCAAAGAATATATTTTGTTCTGGGGTGAAATTCAATTGCCAAAATAGCAATACCATAAATCTAGTGGTTTCAGCTGTAGCTGGCCAAGTTTAATAGTGTCCGGCAAAGGATATATTTTGTTCTGGGGTGAAATTCAATTGCCAAAATAGCAATACCCTAAATCTGGTGTCCCAGCAGTGGCTGGCCAAGTTTAATAGTGTCCGTCAAAGGATATATTTTGTTCTGGGGTGAAATTCAATTGCCAAAATAGCAATACCGTAAATCTGGTGTTCCAGCTGTGGCTGGCCAAGTTTAATAGTGTCCGGCAAAGGATATATTTTGTTCTGGGGTGAAATTCAATTGCCAAAATAGCAATACCATAAATCAGTGGTTTCAGCTGTGGCTGGCCAAGATTTAATAGTGTCCGGCAAAGGATATATTTTGTTCTGGGGTGAAATTCAATTGCCAAAATAGCAATACCATAAATCAGTGGTTTCAGCTGTGGCTGGCCAAGATTTAATAGTGTCCGGCAAAGGATATATTTTGTTCTGGGGTGAAATTCAATTGCCAAAATAGCAATACCATAAATCTGGTGTCCCAGCAGTGGCTGGCCAAGTTTAATAGTGTCCGTCAAAGGATATATTATTTTCTGGGGTGAAATTCAATTGCCAAAATAGCAATACCATAAATCAGTGTGTTCCAGCTGTGACTGGACAAGTTTAATAGTGTCCGGCAAAGATATATATTTTGTTCTGGGGTGAAATTCAATTGCCAAAATAGCAATACCATAAATCTAGTGGTTTCAGCTGTGGCTGGCCAAGTTTAATAGTGTCCGTCAAAGGATATATTATTGTTCTGGGGTGAAATTCAATTGCCAAAATAGCAATACCGTAAATCTGGTGTTCCAGCTGTGGCTGGCCAAGATTTAATAGTGTCCGGCAAAGGATATATTTTGTTCTGGGGTGAAATTCAATTGCCAAAATAGCAATACCATAAATCAGTGGTTTCAGTCTGTGGCTGGCCAAATTTAATAGTGTCCGTCAAAGGATATATTATTTTCTGGGGTTAAATTCAATTGCCAAAATAGCAATACCCAAAATCTGGTGTTCCAGCTGTTGCAGGCCAAGTGTAAATCTGTCCGTTAAATGGTATATTACACTCCGTGCATCTCCAAGTGTATTTCTTACTTTAAAAGGTATGCTACAGTAGGTGTTAAAATACACTCATAATCCTCTACATTTGCACACACTGTTTTGCATCTCTAAGTGTATTTCTTTCCGTTAAAGGGTATATTACACAAAGTGTTAAAATACAAGTGCTGAAAGCATAATCCTATATATTTTTTCACACGCTCCTGTGCATCTCCAAGTGTAAATCTGTCCGTAAAGGATACCTTTCATCCAGGGCCTAAATACTAGCCTACAATAGATATTCCCCTAAATCAGTGGTTACTGCTGTGCCTGGATTAGTGTAATATGGTACATAAATAGATAGGCAGATAGTGTTAGGTGCCTGTAAAAAAAGGCCTGAATTTGAATTCAATACATTGGGCCAAATAATTTTTCTTATTGTGGTGCTTGGTGAACGGTAACAATGAGAAAACATCTAGTAAGGGACGCGAAGTTGTGGTGGTGTTAGTGGACCCTCTGGTGCTGGGAGAGGACGTGGCCATTCTGCCACAGCCACACGTCCTAGTGAACCAACTACCTCAGGTTCCAGTACCCGCCAGAATTTACAGCGATATTTGGTGGGGTCCAATGCCGTTCTAAGGATGGTAAGGCCTGAGCAAGTACAGGCGCTAGTCAATTGGGTGGCCGACAGTGGATCCAGCACGTTCACAACATTATCTCCCACCCAGTCTTCTGCAGAAAGCGCACAGGTGGCGCCTGAAAACCAAGCCCATCAGTCTGTCACATCACCCCATGCATATCAGGGAAACTGTCTGAGCCTCAAGTTATGCAGCAGTCTCTTATGCTGTTTGAAGACTCTGCTGGCAGGGTTTCCCAAGGGAATCCACCTAGCCCTTCCCCAGTGGTGGAAGACATAGAATGCACTGATGCACAACCACTGATGTTTCCTGATGATGAGGACATGGGAATACCACCTCATCGGAGTCCTGCACGTCTCTGATGATGACGAAACACAGGTGCCAACTGCTGCGTCTTTCTGCAGTGTGCAGACCGAACAGGAGGTCAGGGAGGAAGACTGTGTGGAGAGACGATGCAGAGGGACGATGAGGTCCTAGACCCCACATGGAATGAAGGTCGTGCCACTGACTTTCATAGTTCAGAGGAAGAGGCAGTGGTGAGACCGAGCCAACAGCGTAGCAAAAGAGGGAGCAGGGGGCAAAAGCAGAACAGCCGCCGCCAAGAGAGTTCGCCTGCTACTGGCCACCGCCACCAGGGACCGAGCACCCCAAAGGCAGCTTCAAGGAGTTCCCTGGCATGGCACTTCTTTAAACAATGTGCTGACGACAAGACCGAGTGGTTTGCACGCTGTGCCATCAGAGCCTGAAGCGAGGCATTGACGTTCTGAACCTTAGCACAACCTGCATGACCAGGCATCTACATGCAAAGCATGAACTGCAGTGGAGTAAACACCTTAAAAGCAAGGAACTCACTCTGGCTCCCCCTGCTCCCTCTTCTGCTGCTGCCTCGGCCTCTTCCTCCGCCTCGGGAGGAATGTTGGCACCTGCCGCCCACCAAACAGAGGATGTGCCACCGACACCACCACCTCCGTCACCAAGCATCTCCACCATGTCACACGGCAGCGTTCAGCTCTCCATCTCACAAACCTTGGAGAGAAAGCGTAAATTCCCACCTAGCCACCCTCGAGGCCCTGGGCCTGAATGCCAGCATTTCTAAACTACTGGCCTTTAAAATGCTGTCATTCAGGCTGGTGGACCAGAACAGCTTCAAACAGCTGATGTCCATGGCTGTCCCACAGTATGTTGTTCCCAGCCACCACTACTTCTCCAAGAGAGCCGTGCCTTCCCTGCACAACCAAGTATCCGATAAAATCAAGTGTGCACTGCGTAACGCCATCTGTGGCAAGGTCCACCAAACCACAGATACATGGACCAGTAAGCACGGCCAGGGACGCTATATCTCCCTAACTGCACACTGGGTAAATGTAGTGGCGACTGGGCCCCAGGCGGAGAGTTCCTTGGCGCACGTCCTTCCGCCGCCAAGGATCGCAGGGCATCATTCTTTGCCTCCTGTAGCCTCCTCCTCCTACTCGGCTTCCTCCTCCTCTTCTTCCACCTGCTCATCCAGTCAGCCACACACCTTCACCACCAACTTCAGCACAGCCCAGGGTAAACGTCAGCAGGCCGTTCTGAAACTCATATGTTTGGTGGACAGGCCCCACACCGCACAGGAGTTGTGGCGGGGTATTGACCAATAGACCGACGAGTTGTTGCTGCCGGTGGGCCTCAAGCCCGGACTGGTGGTGTGCGATAATGGGCGAAATCTCGTTGCAGCTCTGGGACTAACCGGTTTGACGCACATCCCTTGTCTGGCGCATGTGCTGAATTTGGTGGTGCAGAAGTTCCTTCACAACTACCTGGACATGTCAGAGCTGCTGCATAAATTGTGGGTCGTCTGTGCGCGCTTCCGGTGTTCACATCCTGCCGCTGCTCGCCTGTCTGCGCTACAGCGTAACTTCGGCCTTCCCGCTCACCGTCTCATATGTGACGTGTCCACCAGGTGGAACTCCACCTTGCACATGCTGGAGAGACTGTGCGAGCAGCAGCAGGCCATAGTGGAGTTTCAGCTGCAGCACGCATGGTTCAGTAGCACTGCGGGACAGCACCACTTCACAACCAATGACTGGGCCTCCATGTGAGACCTGTTTGCCCTGTTGCGCTGTTTCGAGTACTCCACCAACATGGCCAGTGGCGATGATGCCGTTATCAGCGTTACAATACCACTTCTATGTCTCCTTGAGAAAACACTTAGGGCGATGATGGAAGAGGAGGAGGCCCAGGAGGAGGAGGAGGATGAGGGGTCATTTTTAGCACTTTTAGGCCAGTCTGTTAGTAGTGGCTCAGAGGGAGGTTTTTGCAACAGCAGAGGCCAGGTACAAATGTGGCCAGCCAGGGCCCACTACTGGAGGACGGAGGATGAGGAGGTGGAGGAGGATGAAGCATGTTCACAGCGGGGTGGCACCCAACGCAGCTCGGCCCATCACTAGTGCGTGGCTTTGGGGAAACGGAGGACGATGATGATACACCTCCCACAAAGGACAGCTTGTCCTTACCTCTGGGCAGCCTGGCACACATGAGCGACTACATGCTGCAGTGCCTGCGCAACGACAGCAGAGTTGCTCACATTTTAACGTGTGCGGACTACTGGGTTGCAACCCTGCTGGATCCCCGGTACAAAAACAATGTGCCCACCTTACTTCCTGCACTGGAGCGTGATAGAAAGATGCGCGAGTACAAGCGCATGTTGGTAGACTTGCTACTGAGAGCATTCCCAAATGTCACAGGGGAACAAGTGGAAGCCCAAGGTTAAGGCAGAGGAGGAGCAAGAGGTCGCCAGCGCAGCTGTGTCACGGCCAGCTCCTCTGAGGGCAGAGTTAGCATGGCAGAGATGTGGAAAAGTTTTGTCACCACGCCACAGCTAACTGCACCACCATCTGATACAGAACGTGTTAGCAGGAGGCAGCATTTCACTAACATGGTTGAACAGTACGTGTGCACACCTCTTCACGTACTGACTGATGGTTCCGCCCCATTCAACTTCTGGGTCCTCAAATAATATATTAGACTATTGTCAGCTCATAATCCACCTCATAGGTCTATTATCTAAGATAACTTCCACCAAAAATCATCTTATATGTGTTGGATTCTGGCGCCCACTGCCTCTCTTTTTTCTCACTTGTTCATAAAAAAGAACCAGGCATGGATCCCACAGGACCTGTCCATCACTTGTGCAGAATAGACATTTATAACTACCTCCCCTTAACCATATATTCTTGTACTCCAGGGCACTTCTTTATTGAATCCTCTTTTTTTCATTTTACCATTATTTTGCGGGGCAACCCAAAGTTGAATGAACCTCTCCTCCGTCTGGGTGCCATGGACCTGAGTCTGTGAATAAGGCCTCTGGCACTGCAGGCAGACATGAATCCTTTTTGGCTGTGATGAGAACATCAACTCCCATAGCATTCCCACCTGATGCCACCCCAACCTCCTATTCCACCTCCTCCTCCTCCAAGTTGCCAATTGATATTGGTTAATTTTTATTTATTTTATTTTAAGTCATTTCCCTATACACATTTGTTTGCAGGGGATTTACCTTCATTTTGCTGCCTTTTGCAGCCCTATACTCCTTTTCTGGGTTATTTTACAGCCTTTTTAGTGCTCAAAAGTTCGGGTCCCCATTGACTTCAATGGGGTTCGGGGTAAAGTTCGGGTCGAGTTCGGATCCCGAACCCGAACATTTTCGGGAAGTTCAGCCGAACTTCTCGAACCCAAACATCCAGGTGTTTGCTCAACTCTAAACGTCATTCCACTACTTTATGTCCTGGAAAATATGCTGCTAAATCTGGCTGGCCAGGGGACAGGAAGTGTGGCACCTACATCTCATGGCTACCTGAACCTTGTGGGAACTCAACTGGAGGATGAGGAGGACATTCACCCACAAGCAATGTATACATAAATGGGTGTTTTTTTCTGCATGAGTGACAGGAGAAGAGGAGCAGGAGAAGCAGGAGAAACTAGAGGGTGATGAGGAAGAACAAGTAGGTGACCCCAACACATCATGGCAGTATGCAGTGGATATGAAGGTAGGGAGTCCCTCCGAGTCCCCTGCGCAACTGGTCCAATGCATGCTCGGTTGCTTGTGTAGTGACAGCCAAATTGTCACAATTCAGCAGAAGGATGACTATTGTCTCTCCACCCTCGCTGCCGATCCAAAATGGGGGCCTTTTTTCCACCTGCTGAGAGAGAGGATAAACTGAACTACTATGCAGACATCCTATATAGTCAGTTGGCCTCTGCCTATGTGCGCTATCTCCCATCCTCACGAAGGTCTGACCGGGGGGGGGCCCTCTGTGCTCATGTTCCACTGCCAACTTAAATCTAGAATCTCTGATGAGCACTTTTCTTCAGCCGCCTAGTGATGAAACCACACACCAGCAGCAAGACATGGAGCAGAACCTGAACCAGCAAGTTGTGGCATACTTGGACTTCCCCCTGTCAACTCACATCGAAGAAACCCTGGACTACTGGGCAGCCAAACTTAATTTTGGGCCTCAACTGGTCAAGTTTGTCCTGGACAAGCTTTCCTACCCAACCAGTAGTGTGGCATCAGAGCAGGTGTTTAGTGCGGTGGAGGAGACTGACATTTGGGAAGATGAATCAGGCGTGGATCAGCCAGGATTTCCACACTCCAGTGTCTGATGCATCAGACTAGATCATTCTGGGTGCCACACCCAAACTTTGTTAAAAGAGACCCGCTTCTGACCACCTGCTTCAGCCACTATTTGGATAATGCTACCTGTCTAATGCCACTCACCTGCTGCCACATGCTCCCACTGCCACCTACCATCTTGTGCTGTTACTGTCACTGCTTTTGCCCCTAACCTCACCACCCTGTAACTGGGCCACTGTGTTGACTCCTCATGTTTTTGCCACCCCCCTTGTTGAGATCATCATTTATTTTACCCTTCTTTTGAGCTGTTAGAAGGGCAGAAAAATGAGAAACATGACAGATCTTGTCCTTGGAGCAGCCGTAAGGCCTTTATCACATGGTCCCTATTTTGTAGCAGGATATGCTCATTATTTGGAAGACAAAAGCAGGAGTGCATACAAAACATAGAAGACATGCAAACTTTCCAATCACTTGTCATCTCTGTTTTGGATCCACTCCTGTTTTTTTTTTTTTTTTTTTGGCCTTAGCAATAGTGATGGATTACTGAGCAAATGTGAAAGTGAATGCTCAAAAGACAGGATCCGTTTTTTGGGGGTTGTTCTTATAACGGATAATCAGAATGGCAAATTAAACAAAGACGTCCACAGAAACTTACTGCTGATACCCTGTCCACTCAGTTATGGGGGCACTACTTGTTTCAGCATGTAACAGAACAGGTTCTGTAGAAATCTATGTGGAATCAGCTAACAACAATTATTTATACCTGCGCTAACATTGACCTTTAAGGCTAAGTTCACACAAATTATTTGGTTAGTTTTGGTCCTGTAACTAACCAAATAAGTAAAGTGTGAAGTGATTCTAAGAGTGACGCCTATCATCTCCATGTCATACTGACTGATAATACTGTTTCACTACCATAGCAGACTCCCTATGCATATTTCTGCAATGTACAGTGTTCTACACCACTATAAAGGCTTTCTGCAGCCAGGTAATTAGGTGTTTTTTATTGTGATTCATCACAAATTAATTCGGATTTATTTTAATCTTTTTGGGAAATTTGGCAAACTGTCTAAATCGAATTTTTGCAAAATCGCTAATCTCTTGTTAACATATATGTTTTTTTCACAATGGACTCTATAGTGATGGATGCCACTGTATGACATCCATTTAATGAATGCCTTTTTTGTATATATGTTAAACAAAAGACAAAAACGTAATGTGAATTAGAGATGAGCGAACCACTCAAGATTTGTTTTAATTCAGGTTCACCAAATTTTTGAAAAATTGTGGTTCCAACTGTAGTTTATTCAGGCCGAACCAAAGTTGCTGTTACAATTGGTGTAAACGCCCCTCTAGCCTCCTAGAACTCAGAATTTCTAAGATAGCATGTCATCTATTTTAATCAATTTTTTAGGATTTTTTTCTTTTTCTAGCCTTCCTCCCCAAGTTTTGGAACTCAATAACAGCAATAGTAAATGATGTATGAGTAACACTGACATACATAGCTATGGATAAACACACGTTTGTTGGCAATAACAATCGTGTTTAAAAACAAACCGCATTGGCACATATGTTATGCTTTTTCATATTCCAAAGCTTCCAAAAATTTTCCCTTATCGGGGCAGATGATATTTAAACACACATGGTGTTAGGAAACAAAAAAAAAAAATTTGCTTGGGAGTGACAAATCATTTAGAGACCCCTTGAGAGGGTCAAAATACCTGCCTGCATCACACACACAAATGATGATTGTCAAAAGAAAAAGAGGCTTATTGTGAACAAAAAAAAAATCTCCCTTTTATTTGGAAGCACCAGCAGTGCAGTATGGATGTGGAAAGGATATGGTATGGATAAAGTGGCATGCGGCCGTAAGAGTTGTGGCAACAGAAACAGCATACCATGGAACATACAAGGCTGTCTATGGGTAGTAGTAGAAATAGTATTAGTAGTATTGGTGGTAGTGGTAGTAGTGGCAGATGCTTTGAGTTAATAGCTGTGGCAGTGGTGGATAAGATGCAAGGAGCAACAGCAGCAGAGGCGGTGGAATGATAGAGATAAGCAGACAGGCAGCAAGAGTGGCAAGATGAGGGACCGCCAGCAAGGCCAGATCTATTTATTAACATCAGCTGGAGGAGTGTGAAACTCCTCCAGAATCCAGACTTGCTTCATTTTGACAAAATTGATATTTTACATTGGTGGAAGACAACTTGGTCTGTTTGGGTGTCACTAGGCCCCTGAGGTTCTGATTGGGAATACTGGCCAGTTGTATATTTCAAAAAGTAGGATCTGGTGATTGTACCTCATGTGGTGCAATAGATCTCTGGTAGCTACTTACACAAGTAGTCAACAGGTAAACTCTCTTGACTATCTGCCGTAGGGCTTGGTGGGGATTTGTTGCCACTTCTTCCCACTAGGAAGGGGCAGTGAAGACTGAGACAACTCCACTGAAAGACTTCTCTGGGGCTTTAAGTAGGAGCAGAAGGAAAGCTGTGACCCCTGGCTCCACAGCAGTGTCAGACTTTGAAGTCACCCTTAAGTGATCCTGCTATGACTGAGAGGTGGACTTCCAATACACAATCATCCAATACACAATCATCCAATACACAATCTCATCCTCTTTCTACTCAACAATTATTTTGCACCTTTCTGAAGCCAGCAGGGACAATTGTGACCTATTATTACTACTATCACTACTACTTTGGATAGCTGATTCTGCTACTACCCCTATTCTGGCTCTGGGTCTTTCATTTGGAAACCTTCTGTAGCCCTCACATTTTGGGGCCTCATAGATAATTTTGTGCATTACCTTGTGTATTAGTGTAGTATTAATGTGTATGTTGGTTTAAATATAATCATTTGTTATTACTCATAGATACATTTGTGCGCTGTGTATTGGTGTACTTTTCACCTATATGCTGGTTTAATTAATTTTAACAATACCTCCTCCGCCAAAAAAAATCCAAGAGTGTGGATATTAAATAAAAAAATGGATGATTGAGGCCTGACTCTTAATATCACCCTATCACTCAAAAGTAAATTATTGCCCTACTCTGTCTATTGGTGTACTGATCACCTATATGCCCATTTAATTAAGTTGCACAATAAAAAAAAAATATATATATAGAATAACCAGAAATGGACGATTGTGGACTGATGCTTATTTTCACGTTAGCACTCAAAGGTAAATTGTTTCCCTACCATGATTATTGATGTATAGATCACCTATATGCTGGTTTAATTAAATTGAACAATCCTAAAAAAATATAATTCCAACTGTGTGGATATTAAATAAACAAAAATGGATGATTGAAGCCTGACCCTTAATATCAAGCTATCACTCACAAGTAAATTGTTGCCCTAACCTGTGTATTGGTGTACTAATCACCTATATGCTGGTTTAGTTACATTGAAAAATCCCCAAGAAATTCAATTCCAACAGTTGCATATGGAATAACCGAAAATGCGTGATTGTGGCCTGAATTTTTTTCACATTATTACTCACAGATAAATTGTTGCTCCTATTATATGCATTGGTGTACTGATGACCTATATCCTGGTTTAATTAAACTGAACAATAAAAAAAATCTAACCATTTGGATATGGAATAAATAGAAATGGACGATTGAGACCTGATTATTTTCACGTTTACACCCACAGGTAAATTGTTGCCCTACCGGGTGTATTGGTGTGCTAATCACCTATATGCTGGTTTAATTAACCGCTTCAGCCCCCCTAGCTTAAACACCCTTAATGACCAGGCCACTTTTTACAATTCTGCACTACACTACTTTCACCGTTTATTGCTCCGTCATGCAACTTACCACCCAAATGAATTTTACCTCCTTTTCTTCTCACTAATAGAGCTTTCATTTGGTGGTATTTCATTGTTGCTGACATTTTTACTTTTTTTGCTATTAATAAAAATTTAACGACATTTTTGCAAAAATGACATTTTTCACTTTCTGTTGTAAAATTTTTAAAAAAACTACATTTCTATATAAATTTTTCTCTAAATTTATTGTTCTACATGTCTTTGATAAAAAAAATCCAATAAGTGTATATTTATTGGTTTGGGTAAAAGTTATAGCGTTTACAAACTATGGTGCAAAAAGTGAATTTCCGCATTTTGAAGCAGCTCTGACTTTCTGAGCACCTGTCATGTTTCTTCAGGTGCTAGAATGTCAGGATAGTATAAATACCCCCCAAATGACACCATTTTAGAAAGAAGACACCCCAAAGTATTCACGGAGGGGCATGGTGAGTTCATGTATAATTTCATTTTTTTCACAAGTTAGCGGAAAATGACACTTTCTGAGGAAAAAAATAATAATAAAGTTTCCATTTCTGCTAACTTCTGGCAAAAAAATAAAAAATCTCCCACGGACTCACTATGCCCCTCAGTGAATACCTTAGGGTGTCTACTTTCCGAAATGGGGTCATTTGTGGGGTGTGTTTACTGTTCTGGCATTTTAGGCGGGGCTAAATTGTGAGCAGCCATGTAAAAGCTAAAGGTACTCGTTGGAATTTGGGCCTCTTTGCGCACCCAGGCTGCAAAAAGGTGTCACTCATGTGGTATCGCCGTACTCAGGAGAAGTAGGGCAATGTGTTTTAGGGTGTATTTTACATATACCCATGTTGGGTGAGAGAAATATCTCTGTAAATTGACAACTTTGTATAAAAAAATTTAAAAAGTTGTCATTTACAGAGATATTTCTCACACAGTATGGGTATATATAAAATACACCCAAAACACATTGCCCTACTTCTCCTGAGTTCGGCGATACCACATGTGTGCCTTTTTGCAGCCAAGATGCGCAAAGGGGCCCAAATTCCCATGAGTACCTTTAGGATTTCACAGGGCATTTTTACGCATTTGGATTCTCACGCTTTAGCACCCTAAAATGCCAGGGCAGTATAAATACCCCACAAGTGACCCCATTGTGGAAAGAAGACACCCTAAGGTATTTCGTGAGGGCATGGCGAGTTCACAGAATTTTTTTTTTTGGCACAAGTTAGCGGAAATTGATTTTTATTTTTATTTTTTACAAAGTCTCATATTCCACTAACTTGTGACAAAAATAAAATTTTGCATGAACTCGCCATACCCCTCACGGAATACCTTGGGGTGTCTTCTTTCTAAAATGGGGTCACATGTGAGGTGTTTGTACTGCCCTGGCATTTGAGGGGTCTCCGCAATCATTACACGTATGGCCAGCATTAGGAGTTTCTGCGATTCTCCTTATATTGAGCATACGGGTAATGAGATTTTTTCCGTTCAGCCTCTGGGCTGAAAAAAAAATGAACGGCACAGATTTTTCATTCGCATCAATCAATGTGGATGAAAAATCTCTGCCAAAATCAGTGACTGCGGTGCGGTGGGCTGGGCGCTAGCTACCTAACAAGTAGCTAACTAACTGGCGGTGATAAGGGACCCTTATGCCCCATTCACACGTCCGAAATTCTGTTTGCGGAACGGAATTGCGGACCCATTCATTTCTATGGGGACAGACTTTGTCCCGCTGGGATCCGGAATTACGGATCCGCGCTCCGGGTCTGCACTTCGTTCCGCAAAAATATAGAACATGTCCTATTCTTGTCCGCACTGCGGACAAGAAAAAGCATTTTCTATATAGTTCTGGCAATGTGCGGATCTGCAAAATGCGGAAAGCACATTGCCGGTGTCCGTGTTTTGAGGATCTACGGATCCGCGGATCCGTGGATCAGTTCCACGGATCCGCAAAACACATATGGACGTCTGAATGGAGCCTTACAAGGGGTGTGATCAATGACAGGGGGTGATCAGGGGGTCTAGATGGGGTGATCAAGGGGTTAACAAGGGGTTAATAGGTGAGGGGGTGGGGGGTTAGTGTAGTGTTTGGTGCAACTTTACATAGTTACCTGGTCCTCTGGTGGTCGATCCCAGCAAATGGGACCACCAGAGGACCAGGTAGCAGGTATACCAGACGCTGTTCACAAAACAGCGTCTGGTATACATGTTTGATGCGATTTATATCGCATCTACAGCCTGCCAGCGATTGATCATCGCTGGCAAGCTGTAGTTCAACTCTTGAGACGTGCGCCCCTGTGAACGCGCGCGCGCGTTCACAGGAACTCACGGGTCTCGCGAGAGGACGCGCTGATGCGTCCACTCAGAAGATCCCGGCCGCCAGCAGGACGCAATCCTGCGTACGGTGGTCCGGGACTGGTTAAATTGAGCAATCCCCCCCCCCAAAAAAAAAAAAAAATTTTTTAACCATGTGGATAGAGAATAAATGAAAACAGACGATTAAGGGTCAGGCCTGATGCTCAATTTCATGTTAACACTCACAGATAAATTGTAGCCCTAATGTGTGTATTGGTGTACTAATTAGTGTTGATCACGAATATTCTTATGGCTAATATTGGCACTTCGAGAATTCGCAAATATATAGCATATAGTGCTATATCTTCGTAATCGCGAATATTCCAGATTTTTTTTTCATCAGTACCCATGATCCCTCACTGCTTCTTGCTTGTGGGCCAATGAGAAGGCTGCAATATCTTTGACTTTAAGAGTAGTGTTGATCGCAAATTTTTGTATCGCGAACTTTCCAATAGTCGATTTTCGCAATCAAGAAAATAATGACTGGAGATCACGAATTCTCGAATTCGTGAATATATGACGAATATTTCGCAAAATATCGCAAATTCGAATATTGCACCTGCCGATCATCACTGGTACTAATCACCTATATGCTGTTTCACGCTGGCAGTCCATGCCCACTGCTGTCATGACTGTCCGAAGCAGGTGCAGAGGTAACTCTATTCCCCGATGTGAACTAGAACTAGTACTCAGTGAACTCTCCTTCAGCACTGTGTTGATACTTTCCTTGTGCTCTCAGTTAAGGGGTTATTGAGGGAGCTGATCAACCTTCCTACATAGCTTGTCTGTTGATCCACCTCTTCACCTGAGCTTTGAGGTTATGTATTTTCTAGTAACCAATCAAGGTGCTCTTGTCTGAATATCCGAGTACCAAACCTTGTCTATCTACCGATTCTGCTCCTTGCTGCCTGCCCCAACCTTGGAATTGTGACCAGGATTATTCTTGTAATCAGCCGTCCGTGACCTTGCAGTTGCTATTTGGAATACGCAAATACTCAGCCTACCCTATTGGACATTTTTCAGACATCGCATCAATGTCTCAGATCCCTGTGGTCAGCAGCCAACTAAACTAGGACTACTCCAGGAAGTATCTGGCTGGTTCCCTATAGCAAAAAAACTGATCCCTGTATATGGGTTAAAGGGTAAATACCAGGAAACCACCAGGAAAATGCCCTCAAGTTTAACCCAAAGTCAAACTGGTTAGTTGGCACAGTGGGTCCACACCCACTGCTATTTACATGCTGGTTTAATTAAATTGAACAATCTCCCAAAAATAAAATTCCAAAAGTGTGGATATTAAATAAATGAAAATGGATGATTGAGGCCTGACCCTTGAAATTATGTCATCACTCACAGGAAAATGGTTGCCTTACCCTGTGTATTGATGTATTGATCACCTATGTATATACTGGTTTACTTAAATTGAACAATCCCCCAAAAAATTAAATTCCAACCATGTGAATATAGAATAAATGGAAAATGACAATTGTGGCCTGACACTTATTTTCATGTTAACACTCACAGGTAAATTGTTGCCCTACCCTGTCTATTGGTGTACAGATCACTGATATACTGGTTTAATTAAATTCAATAAGCCCCTCTAAAAAGAAATTCTATATGCTATATTAGTTTGATGGTAGAACACAGTTCTGCATAGATTATTCCACCTTACCACCCCCCAAAAAAAGTATTTCTGTGAAAATCAGATAAAAGTAATGTCCAAAAAGGTAGCTGCTGATGAGATTTGCAGCAGCTGAAGTTCGACTAGGAGGCAAAGCCAGCCACAGCTCATCTTTTTTCACTCCCTGGCTGACAGCGTCCCTGCCTCCATATTCTACACACCCAATTTTTCTTCTTTGTTTTAATTTAATTTTAATTAATATTATTTTCCTTCACTGTCCCTGGCAGTGAATAGAAGCTTGATTGATTTATGATTGTAGCTGACTCGCTAAGAAAGTTTTTTCTGGCTGACATTGCCACACCCAAGCACCCTTATTTACAGCCCAGAACAGAATTGCATTCTGCTAGGGTGCCTCTCCTATTTTTTCTCAGGGTCATGTGAGAACTTTACTTTTTTCTCCCGCCAAAAGAAACCTGAAAAGATTTGGGCTCATCTACCATAGGAAAAATAGCAAAGTTGGGACCGAACCTGGTTCGTTACAAACAGGATCGCTCATTCATAATGTAAACCCTAAGTGGAATATAGCAGTCACATATTAGTTATATTGTTCTAATATGACATTGGCTTCCTTTCAGTAAGAAGTTTTCAAGGTATACTTTTACACAAAAATGTTATCAGTATGTATACTATTCCAAGATTTCCATAGTAAGGTTTAATGCCATTGTATTTACCTACTTATAGTGTGACCAATGCCCCTCTCCTTCTCACTCTCATACCTATAATAGTAGTGCATGCAAGCTACTTTAGTGATCAGCCAGTTGTTAATCACCTCTGTTTATTTGAACCTGCTTTTCTAAATAAAAAAGGTTGGTTTATCCTCTGTTCATTTGTGAAAGCCCAGAGGTCAATTTCTATGATTTCTTGCTTTTAAAACACCATCTGCCAGCTATCTTTGGTTTCTACTTGAGATTACTTTTAAAATGCAACCTGAAGATTTCCTGCATCTGTGAGGTATGTTTTAAAGCTAAGTCTACAAAATCCATCACACCCTGGTTGACAACCTCCCCCCTACTTCTTTACCCTCCGGATTTGAGGAGAGCTTTGAGGACTTATGTTAAACATTAGAATTAAACTCTTAAACACAAAAGGTAGCCAGTGAAATTAGTGTCAGAGTGCAGTGATGACAGCTAGTGTTTATCGAGCACCAAAGGTAACCTGAGCACAATGGAAGTCAATGGGAGAACCTGAGCATTAAACCAGGCACCCCCTGCTCTGAAGAGGGAAGGGTGCCTGGTTAATAGAAAAAGTTCAGAATTTGATGGACACACCACTGAAATGGTTCAGGAACAGCATGGAGAGGATGTCTGGATGTATCTTGGACTCCCAGGTCGCTGCTGGGAACAATGTTGTCAGAGTAGTATGCCACTTTTACAGACTGACAATAATATGCACAAAACCAAAGATAAAATCGATTTTAGAGGAAAAACAGGAAACATTATTTCCTGTATACTTACTTGTATATAAAGTGCAAGTGCTGCCAAAATTACAAGCAAGAGACACTCCGATACAACCTGTATATCACATAAAGGAGGGCCTCATTAACATTGTGGTACAATTGTTCAAGTAGTGGGACTCCTACACTCATAAAGCCTATGCACTAAGTGAAAGGGCTGCTAAAAATTACAAGCAACCGGCACTCCAATACATGCTTTCTACAAATTATGAAAAATTATGATTGATGGTCTGCTGGTGACCCTCAAAGACATTTGGAGCAAGGGCCTGCTGATATGACCCTCTAAAACATTAGAGGAAAGGGCCTGCTGCTAAGCTGATCCTCTAAAACCTTAGGGGTGAGGGTCTGCTGCTGAACTGGCCATCAAAAAATTATGGTTGAGGGCCTGCTGCTGAGCTGACCATCTACAACACTATGGTTGAGGGCCTGCTGCTGAGCTGACCCTGTAAAAGATTGTAGGTGAGGGCCTGCTGGTGAGCTGACCCTTTAGAACATTATGTGCTAGGGCCTGCAGGTGAGCTGACCCTCTAAAACATTATATGTGAGGGCCTGCAAGTGAGCTAACCTCGTAAAAGATTGTAGGTGAGGGCCTGCTGGTGAGCTGACCCCGTAAAATATTGTAGGTGAGGGCCTGATGGTGAGCTGACCCTTTAAAACATTATATTTGAGGGCCAGAAAGTGAGCTGACCCCATAAAATATTGTAGGTGAGGGCCTGATGGTGAGCTGACCCTGTAAAATATTGTAGGTGAGGGCCTGCAGGTGAGCTGACCCTCTAAAAAATTATATGCGAGGGCCTGTAGGTGAGCTGACCCTGTAAAAGATTAAATGTGAGGGCATATATGCGAGGGCATTATATGCGACGGATAAGCATGTTGGAAGAGGAGGAGGAGGATGAGAAAAGGAAGATTCAACCATATACCCTTTTTTGTGGTGGAAGGGGTGCATGGGAATGCAGTGTATTCAGTACATTATAAACATTTAAAGTGCCTTTATGTTCATCAGCTTTCCTCTGGTGGAGTCGAGAAGTCAGGGGCAAACCAGACCTTGTTCATTTTTATAAGAGTCAACCTGTCAGCATTTTCAGTTGATAGGCGGATACGCTTATCTGTTATAATGCCACCAGTAGCACTAAATACCCGCTCAGACAAGACTCTGGCAGCAGGAAAGGCGAGCACCTACAAGGGTAGAGCGCCAGTTCGTACCACGTGTCCTGCTTGGACACCCAGTAGTTGTAAGGCACTGAGGGATCATTGAGAACGCTGACACGGTCTGCTATGTACCCCCTCATCATCTTCCAAAATGTTTTCCTCCTTGTGACAGTAGGCCGTGCATCATGGTAAGGATGCTGCGGGGTGTCATGAAACTTTCCCAGGCTTTGGAGAGTGTTGCCCTGCCTCTGTTGGAACTACTGTGTGTTCCCCTTGTCTCCCCTCCTCGGTTGCCCAAGGAACTACAGACTCTGCTACCAGCATTGTCAGATGGAAATTTTTGGAGCAATTTTTCAACAAGGACCTTCTGGTATTGCACCGTTTTGCTAGTCCTCTCCACCAGAGGAATGAGAAATGAGAAGTACTCTTTGTAGCAGGGGTCGAAGAAGGGTTAAGAACCAGTAATTTGTGTTGTCTAAAATGCATATTACGAGCGGGTCACGGGAAAAGCAGCCTAACATGAAGTCAGCCATGTGTGCCAGAGTAACATTAGGCAAGAGTTCGCTGTCGGATCCTCTTTCTCCTCTTCTGACCACCCACACTGAACAGATGGAATTAAACTTCCAGGGGTACTACCCTCTGTAGCAGAGGCAACTGTCTCCTGCTCCTCCTATCCTACCCTTCTTCATCGTCCAATTCGCGCTGAGAAGACAAACTGAGGGTGGTCTGGCTATCACCTTATGTAATGTCTTCTCCCATTTCCACCTCTTCCACATGCAAAGTGTCGACCTTAACTGTGATCAGCAAGCGTTTTAGTAGACACAGAAGTGGAATGGATATGCTGATAATAGCATTATTGACACTCCCCATCTGTGTTAATTATTTAAAGTTTCCTAAAACCTCACAGAGGTCAAACATCCATGCCCACTCCTCGCTTGTGAATATCGGAAGCTGACTGGAAAGGTGATGACCATGTTGCAGCTGGTATTCCAATACTGCCCTTTCATGCTCACAAAGCCTGGCCAACATTTGGAACGTTGAGTTCCAGTGCGTGCTCACATAGCCCAACAGCCGGTGAGCTGGCAATTTCAAGCGCTGCTGCAGCATTGACAGACCGGCTGAAGTTGTCGATAAGTTGTGGAAATGTGCACACACGCAGTGCACATTCAAAAGTAGCTCAAGCAAATTAGGGTAGGTTTTGAGAAACCGCTGAACCACTAAGTTTAGGACGTGGGCTAGGCATGGGATGTGTTTGAACTTGCTTAACTCCAAAGTCGCCGCCAAGTTACAGACATTATCAGACACAACATTAACTGGTTACAGGTTCAGTGGCGAGAGCCAGAGCTCAGTCTTGTCTCTTGTTCCTTGCCATAGCTCTGCGGCAGTGTGCTGTTTGTCCTCTAAGCATATCAGCTTCAGCAGGGCCTGTTGCCGCTTCCCCACTGCAGTGCTACACTGATTCCAGCTACCGACTGATGGCTGATTGGTTCTTCACGCGGATAATTTGGAGATGGAAGTGGAGGAGGAGGCGGAGGGGGAGAAGTGGGGGTTGGAGCCACTAATGTAGGTGTTGGCGGAAACCCTGATCGACATAGGGCCCACAATCCTTGGTGTCAGTAGCACCTGTGCCATCCCAGAGTACGACTCGCTCTCGGCCTCCACAATGTTCACCCAGTGTCAGGGAAATGTAGCGTCCCTGGCCAAATGCACTTGTCAATGTGTCCGTGGTTAAGTGGATCTTCCCAGTAACTGGTTTGGTCAAGGCAAGTGTGAAGTTATGGGACACTTGTTGGTGTAAGGCGGGCACGGCACACCAGGCAAAATAGTGGCGGCTGGGGACTTCGTAACGAGAGACGGCTGCCGACATCAGGCTGCGGAAGGCCTCAGTGTCCACAAGCATAAATGGCAACATTTCCAGGGACAATAATTTGAAAAGCTGTGCAATTAGTGCTATGGCCTGTGGGTGGGTGGCTGGGCATTTGCGCTTGCATTCAAAGACCTGGGGTAAGGACATTTGGACGCAGAAGTGGATGTGGTCCCTGATGGTGCTTGCGAAGGTCCAGGTGCAGGGTGGAAGGCATCCGGGCCTGTGCCTTCGACAGGGAATGTTTTAGAGGAAAACCAGAACGCCCTTGCTCCACATGTTTTTGAGGGTCACCAGTAGGCCATCAATGATAATTTTTCAAGGGTGTGTATGATGCCCTCCTTTATGTGTAATAAAGGGTGTAGTGGAGTGCCTGTTCCTCGTAATTTTTGCCAGCCCTTTTACTTAGTGCATATGCTTTATGAGTGCAGTAGTGTACCTGAACAATTGTAGCACCATGTGAATGAGGCCATTCTTTATGTGATATACAGGCTGTATCGGCTGTAGCATTTGCACTGTATATACAATTGAGTAAACAGGAAAGAATGTTTCCTCACAATTTTACCTCTAAAAATTATTTTTTTTTCTTTTTGAGGGGGCTGGATTTTGGATGTGATTTTGTCACTATGTAAAAGTGGCGGACAACTAGGACAATATGGTCCCCAGCAGCCACATTGGAGTCCAAGATGCACCCAGACATGGTCCCCATGCTGTTCCAGATCCATTTTGGTGGTGTTTCTTTTCCAATGGACCAGGCACCCTCCCCTCACCTGAGCAGGGGGTGCCTGGTTGTCTCCCATTGACTTCCATTATACTCGGGTGCTCAGCCGAGTGCTCATCACCATCTTTCACCAAGTCGAGTCTCAGAAGCCAGGAGTCTGATCAACACAATCCTCACCGTGATCCTCCTTCCTCCCACCATGGAGAGTATGGGCAAACAAGTGATCCCAGACTTGGATATTTAGAGGCCCTCTTTTCATCTCCATTCCTTGATTTGGCCCTCTAGCCAAGCATGCTTGAAAAGTGACAGATCTTGTGCCCTGATTCCCAACCTCTTGAACATCCACAGTCACAAGAAGATGACGGTGGGGAACGGCAATTATTGTTTAATAAGGTGGATGATGATGAGACACTGTTGCCATTAAGTCAACAGCAATTACTGTCTCAAGAGGTTGATGAAGAGGATGACACACAGTTGCGAATATTCGCAAAGAGAACTTTAATCTCGAATATTGTGATTACGAGATTTCGCAAATATGTTGAATACATGACCCCATATTCGCAATTACGAATATTCACTCTTAAGATGGATAGCAATAGGGAAACTGAATCTTGAAAATAAAAGATTCAGACATAATTGCCCCAACCTTAATTGCTTTCTATAACAATCTCCACTATTTTGTCACCAGAGTATGCCAATCTATAATTTGTATACGCGTCTCAAGCTGTCAGGTACCAGCAGACGAAAAATTGCACAACCTAGTAGAAAATTTCGAATATAGCGATATATTCGTCAATTTCGAATTTAGCACGATATTCGCCATATTGGTCAATTTCTAAACGCTATTGCCGCCTCGTGTCAAGGCTGTGAAATGCCTCATGCTTCGAAGCGATTAGTGCAAATATCAACTGCCGAATAATCTCATATGCCATTTTCTGTCCCAAGTTTAATAACATTTTTCCGTCCCCAATCTCAATATACAAATCTAAATGGTTTCCAAATCCAATGGTTTAAATGCTCCTGTCAGAGTAAAGACTTAATAGGTAAAAACTGTCCTGTAAATGTTCGTCACTTGAATATTCGCATTAATCTATTCGTGGTTTGTATTTCCTTTCCTCCCAAGCGTTAACAGGTTGTGTCAGACTCCATTACGCTGCATGTATTGCGAAAATTCATATATGTCTTTTTCGCACCTTTCCATTCGCACAAATGACTCCTGCCATTTCAAGCTTTCAATACATGTAAAGCTGTTTAAACATTATTAACGAATAGATTCTATGCGCACGCGAATATAACATCAAATATGGGTCTTTGCGCTCATCACTAGACAGCAGTACAGAGGGGGATGGATTTGCAACACCCCAACAGGCTGGAAGAGCAGTGGGTTGACAAAAGGAAAAGGTGGGCCACACCAAACAGGCCCACAACTGTTCCACAGAGCACCGCCTTGCGGAAATCTCCCTTGCCAAGGGGTTGGTGTTCCGCAGTATGGCGCTTTTTTGAGGAAAGTGCAGACGACAAAAGAAAAGTAGTTTGCAACCTGTGCCGTACCAAAATTAGCCGGGACGTGAACACTAGCAACCTCACCACCACCAGTATGATCCGCCACATGGCATCCAAGCACCCCAATAAGTGGGACGAACGCTTGGGTCTATAATCTTTGTCTGCGGGTCACACCACTGCCTCCCCTTTCCCTATGTTACGTGCTGCACCTGTTCCGTTAAATGCTGAAACAAGTAGTGCCCCCATAACTGAGTGGACAGGGTGTCAGCAGTAAGTTTCTGTGGACGTCTTTGTTTAATTTGCCATTCTTATTATCCGTTATAAGAATAATCCCAAAAAACGGATCCTGTCTTTTGAGCATTCACTTTCACATTTGCTCAGTAATCCATCACTATTGCTAAGGCCAAAAAAAACAAAAAACGAGTGGATCCAAAACAGAGATGACAAGTGATTGGAAAGTTTGCATGTCTTCTATGTTTTGTATGCACTCCTGCTTTTGGCTCCTAAATAATGAGCATATCCTTCTACAAAATAGGGACCATGTGATACAGGCCTTACGGCTGCTCCAAGGACAAGATCTGTCATGTTTCTCATTTTTCTGCCCTTCTAACAGCTCAAAAGAAGGGTAAAATAAATGATGATCTCAAAAAGGGGGGGTGGCAACAGCATGAGGAGTCAACAGAGTGGCCCAGTCACAGGGTGGTGAAGTGGGGGCAAAAGCAGTGACAGTAACTGCACAAGATGGTAGGTGGCAGTAGGAGCATATGGCAGCAGGTGAGTGGCATTAGACAGGTGGCAGTATCCAAATAGTGGCTGAAGCAGGTGGTCAGAAGAAGCGGGTCTCTTTTAGCAAAGTTTGGGTGTGGCACCCAGAATGATCTAGTCTGATGCATCAGACACTGGTGTGTGGAAATCCTGGCTGATCCACGCCTGATTCATCTTCCCAAATGTCAGTCTCCGACACCGCACTAAACACCTGCTCTGATGCCACACTACTGGTCGGGTAGGAAAGCTTGTCCAGGACAAACTCGACCAGTTGAGGCCCAAAATTAAGTTTGGCTAACCAGTAGTCCAGGGTTTCTTCGATGTGGAATGACAGGGGGAAGTCCAAGTATGCCACAACCTGCTGGTTCAGGTTCTGCTCCATGTCTTGCTGCTGGTGTGTGGTTTCATCACTAGGTGGCTGAAGAAAAGTGCTCATCAGAGACTCTAGATTTAAGTTGGCAATGGAACATGAGCGCAGAGGGCCCCCCTGGTCAGACCTTTGTGAGGATGGTAGATAGCGCACATAGGCAGCGGCCAACTGACTATATAGGATGTCTGCATAGTAGTTCTGTTTATCCTCCCTCTCAGCAGGTGGAAAAAAAGCCCCCATTTTGGATCGGTAGCGAGGGTGGAGAGACAGTTGTCATCCCTCTGCTGAATTGTGACAATTTGGCTGTCACTACACAAGCAACCGAGCATGCATTGGGCCATTTGCATGAGGGACTTGGAGGGACTCCCTACCTCCATCTCCACTGCATACTGCCATGATGTGTTGGGGTCATCTGCTTTTTCTTCCTCATCACCCTCTAGTTTCTCCTGCTCCCCCTGCTCCTCATCTCCTGTCACTCATGCAGAAAAAACACCCATTTGTGTATACTTGCTTGTGTGTGAATGTCTTCCTCCTCCTCCAGTTGAGTCCCCACAAGGTTCAGGTGGCCATGAGATGTAGGTGCCACACTTCCTGTCCCCTGGCCAGCCAGATTTAGCAGCATCTGTTTCAGGACATAAAGTAGTGGAATGACGTTTAGGGTTGAGCGAACACCTGGATGTTCGGGTTCGAGCAGTTCTGCCGAACTTCCAGAAAATGTTCGGGTTCGGGATACGAACTCGACCCGAACCTCACCTCAAACCCGAACCCCATTGAAGTCAATGGGGACCCGAACTTTGGGCACTAAAAAGGCTGTAAAATAGCCCAGGAAATGGCTAGAGGGCTGCAAAAAGCAGCAAAATGTAGGTAAATTCCCTGCAAACAAATGGGAAATGACTTAAAATAAAATAAAGTAAATAAAAATTAACCAATATCAATTGGCAACTTGTAAGAGGAGGATGTGGAATTGGAGGTTGGGGTGGCATCAGGTGGGAATGCTAATGGGAGTTGATGTTCTCATCACAGCCAAAAAGGATTCATGTCCGCCTGCAGTGCCAAAGGCCTCATTCACAGACTCAGGGCCATGGCACCCAGACGGAGGAGAGGTTCATTCAACTTTGGGTTGCCCCGCAAAATAATGGTAAAATGTAAAAAAGAGGATTCAATAAAGAAGAGCCCTGGAGTACAAGAATATATGGTTAAGGGGAGGTAGTTATAAATATCTATTCTGCACAAGGGATGGACAGGTCCTCTGGGATCCATGCCTGGTTCATTTTTATGAATGTCAGCTTGTCCACGTTGGCTGTGGACAAGCGGCTGCATTTGTCAGTAATGACGCCACCTGCCGTGCTGAATACATGTTCAGACAAAATCTAGCCTCCTACCATAGGCTGGACTATATTCTGATTTCTAAACAACATATCAGCCTCTGCTAAAAATCTTCTATAGACTCCATCCATCTCTCCGACCACTCCCCAGTTTTGACCGCTATACTAGCTCCCCATATACCCCCCAAATCCTATAGATGACGACTGAATGAACAATTGATTTTGTCAGCTGATGATGTAGCCTATATCAAAAAACAATTAGAGGAATTCTTCTTGTTAAACACTCACTCAGACATCTCACTGCAAGTCCTATGGGACTCTCATAAAGCGGTCGTCAGGGGTCATTTTATCAGTTTGGGCTCCCAGCTCAAAAAGAAGCGAAATGCTCTTATTGACTCCCTCCTTTTAGAGATTTGCAAGATCGAAACTATACACAAACAATCTCTCCTGGACGCTCACCTTGTCAGGCTTGACTCTCTCCAAGCCAAATTCATGCTACATTCTCGATTTAAATACTTTGCACATGGTGACAAAGTATCGAAATTCATGATGAACATGGTAAAGCTTAGAAAAGCAAGAAGCTTCATAATGAGGATAGTCAAGTCTGACGGAGGTCAAGCTACATCTACTGAAGATATCGCCCAACAATTCCAGGCCTACTATCAGTCCCTTTATAATATCTCCCAGCAAGATCCCTCGAATAATCCTCCCCCCAATTCTGATCTTATTAATACATTTATCCATCGAGCTAAACTCCCCAGACTAGGCGCCCAGCAAATTTCTACCTTAAGTTCCTCCTTCTCGCCTGATGAACTATTGACAGCTATCAAACAGCTACCAAAAGGGAAAGCCCTTGGCACGGACGGCCTCTCGGCACTGTATTACACCACCTTTAGAAATTCTCTGCTTACTCACCTTCTACGAGTCTGCAACGAGGCGTTACAGGGCTCTCCTTTATCCCTAGACATGACTAAGGCGAACATTACGATTATTCCAAAAGAGGGTAAAGACAACTCCTCCTGTGCCAACTACCGCCCCATCTCGTTGTTAAATTTAGACTTAAAACTACTAGCCAAAATGTTGGCCAATCTCCTCTCTTCCCTATTACCACAGCTGATTTATAAAGACCAGACGGGCTTTGTGGTGGGAAGGGAAGGCAAGGATAACTCAACAAGGATTATTAATGCTATCTACTATGTCACCAAAAAACAGCTACTCCTGGTCCTCCTCAGCACCGATGCCGAGAAAGCATTCGACCGAGTAAATTGGGACTACACGAGGAGTGCGCTTGAATGCTTTGGCCTCCCTGAAGCATTCCCTTAATGTACTTTTCTCTATGAATTATAATGCCTCGGTGTCGGTGCTGGTGAACGACACATGCTAGCCTCCCTTTCTTATTAAAAATGGGACAAGACAAGGGTGCCCCCTATCCCCCTGATTTTTGTTTTAGCTATGGAGCCCTTGCTCCAACTGATTAGGTAAAATGCTCACATCAAGGGGCTCACAATGGGAGGCCAAGAACATAAGGCTGCGGCTTTTTGCCGATGACCTCTTAGTCCTAACCACTAATCCTGAAAACTCTTTGCCCCTCCTTATAGACCTATTTAAACAATTTAGCAAGATCTCCAACTTCAAAATAAACATGAATAAATCATTTGTTCTTGCTCTTGGCCTTCTACCTAAGGTAAAATCAGCTTTGGCCCAGCAATCACCCTTCAATTGGACTGCACCCTTTATTACTTATCTTGGGTTTAACTTTGCTCAGACTCCAGCAAATCCTTCCACCTTAACTATACCCCCTTATTGCACTCCATATACGAACAACTGTCCTCTCTAGATACACCAACCCTTTCTTGGTTTGGCTGTAAAAACATGGTGACTTCTCTAGTGATCCCTAGACTAAACTATCTCCAACAAGTCCTCCCTATACCAGTTCCCAAAACCTTTTATACTAATCTGAATAAACGTATCAGACTATTCATTTGGAATAATAAACATCCCCCCATTGCGCTTTCTACCCTAAACAGACCTACAACATTTGGTGGTATTGGCCTTCCAAACGCGGACATCTATAATAAAGCTATCTTTCTGACAAGGTCCATAGATTGGTTTAGGATTACCCCCCACAAATCTTGGGTAGGCATGGAATCTGCCCAAACCCCGATTGATTTGAGAAGCCTTTTAGCAGGCACACGAGACCGCAAGACACTGCCACAGTCTCTCCCCCCCCCACTGTGAAAGCTACACTTGCAGCCTGGAACTGGTTCCAAAACTCACAATGGGGCACACCACTGCCCTCTCCTATACTCCAGGTGAGGGATATCATAGCGCTTGCACCTAGAGAACTAATAGACAGCCTCCCTACCTCCCTTAGAAAACTGGAAACCCACATTCTCACTTTGTTTGACGACACCGGGCTCTCACAGAAGCTTCTCTCCTAGCCTCCGACCCAGACATGACGAAACACCGTCAGGGCGTTAAATTTTTGCGATCTTACATCTCTAAACATATTCCATTTTCTTCCTTACTGAGACCCCCCCCCCCTTTGAAACTTATCTCAAAACTTTATAGGAAACTTAGCTGCCCTGTCCTGATGCCCAAACCAGCATTTATCTGACATTGGGAGAGAGACCTGGGCCTTACCTTTTCGGACGCTCAACAATCCCAACTATTTGTGATACCCCACACATCGTCGAGGTGTGTCAGAATTCAGGAGAACGGGTATAAATTGCTGTCCAGATGGTATAAGACTCCTGACATCACCTGCAGTTTCTCCTCTCCTAGCTCTGATCTGTGCTGGCGTTGCAAAACTGATAAGGGTTTGTTCTACCACATATGGTGGTCCTGCCCAATAGAAGCCAGATGGTGGGAATCCATTTCCAACAAGTGCAAAACAATATGTAATACGAAAATAGCCCTAACCCCCCTTCTGGCCCTACTTAATATAGACCTAGTAGACCCTCCTTTTAAACATTCATACCTATTTAGGCAGCTATTGGGTGCCGCCCGCCTCCTCCTTCCGAGACATTGGCTTACACCGGATACCCCGACCCTGGATCACTCGTTTAACAAAATTGACTCTATTTATAGATTCGAGGAAATTGCAGCTTGGGAAAATCTTTCCCACACTAGGTTCAAAACTAAATGGTTAGCTTGGGAACAATTCAGATATCTAAAAACGTAATAACTGAGTGACCAACTGGTATACATATTTGCATTTTGTTCTTCCGTTAGTCTGAGACGCTGTCTCTCCGTTGTTTCTCCTCATGAATACGTCTAATGCTATTGTACATTTCTCATATTTGATTGCCTGTAATTGCATATTTCCCAATAAATGCAAATGCAAAAAAAATATATATATAAATAAATAAACTCAGCTTACACATAAAAAAACATATATATATATCTGTGACATACAGTGTACTTTTTCAATAGACGGTGACTGCTTCTGACAGTGACATTACCAGTACAACATCTAAAGCGTAACAGGTGCATTAAAAAAACGTATCTGTGACATACAGTGTACTTTGTCAATAAATGGTGTCCGCTTCTGACAGTGATATTACCAGTGCCACATCTGAAGTGTAACGTGTGCGCATACAAATTTTATCTGTGACATACAGTACAGTGTACTTTTTTCGTAGAAGCTGCGGACAGTGACATTACCTGTGGTACCTCTCCTGTATAACGTTTCCTCATCCCAAATACCTGACATTCCCTGTAATTTTTTATTAGCTTTTGACAGCATTTACATTATCTGCAGGATATCTTCTGTGTGACGTTTCCACATCCCAAATACCTTTAGAATTTTTTTTGCGCATACACTTCCAAATCCTATGCTACTGTACGTGTGACATACAGAGATGAGCGAATTGAAGCTGACAAAGTCGAATTTGGTCTGAATTTCAGGAAAAATTTGATTATGAACGAATGCAAATTTCCTTGCTACAATGGTGGCTAAAATGATGGATAAACGTGTGAGGACATGGGGCAAGGAACTCTGGGAAGGTGGGATGACCCATAATGCCATGCATGCAGCCAATCAGCAGCCAGCCAGCCCAGTGATGTCACAGCCCTATAAATACGGCGGCCATCTTAGATTCTGCCATTTATCATTTTACCATCGTTCATGGACAGACGTGTATGCAGGCGCTAGGGAGAGTGAAAGAAAAACTAATTGTTAATAAATAAAAATAAATGAAAGAAGCGATTTACTAGTGCAGGGAAAGGATAGTGAGAGGAATCATTTCACAGGCAGCGAGAGACATGTGCAGATGCTAGGGAGAGTCATAGGAAAATCCTCATTATGAAAAAATTTGATTTACAAGTGCAGGAAAACATTACTTGGGGATCCAGATAGTCTCATAATACAGCTCTGTCGTTCCAGCAATTAGTTATTGGGCTGCAAGTGCTATGTTGAAAAGCCTTTAGTGGCTTGTATCTGTGGAAAAAGATAAATATATCAGCAGTTCACTTTTGCTGTTAACTGCACTGATATCATTTAGTGGCCTATTTCAATACAATACGAGAAAAATAGACGCGGTTCACACTTGCTGTTATTTGCGCTGAAAGCATTTTTTGTCATATTTCACTACCATACGAGAAAAATAGACACACTTCACATTTGGTGTTATTTGCCCTGAAAGCGTTTTTTGTTATATTTCACTACAATACGAGAAAAATAGACGCAGTTCACATTTGCTGTTATTTGCGCTTAAAATCATTTATTGTCATATTTCACTACCATAAGAGAAAAATGGATGCAGTTCACATTTGGTGTTATTTGCGCAGAAAGCTTTTTTGCCATATTTCACTACAATACGAGAAAAATAGCGCAATTCATATTTGGTGTTATTTGCGCTGAAAGAGTTTCTTGTCATATTTCACCATAATACGAGAAAAATAGATGCAGTTCAAATTTGGTGTTATTTGCGCTGAAAGCGTTTATTGCCATATTTCACTACAATACGATAAAAATAGACGCAGTTAACAATTGTTGTTAATTACACTGAAAATGTTTATTGTCATATTTCTAGAGAAAAATAAAAATATTCGCAGTTCACTTTTTCGGTTATTTACTTAGAAATCATTTAGTGGCCTATCTTAGTCCAATAAGAGAAATATATACATAGTTTACTTTTGCTCTTATTTACGCTGAAATCGTTTCATTGCCAATTTTAAATTCTTTAGTTGCCTATCTCATTAAAAAAAAGAATATATATTTGGCGCTTTTAGGGGTGTTTTAATTTGCTTTTAATTTAATTAAGTTCATCTAAAAGTATGTTAGACAGAGAAGAGTCAGGCCATGCACAGGAGTGTCAGAGGCGTAAATGATTTTGGCGCAGGCACAGGTCGCAGCAGAGAAAGGGTCGTGGCAGCAGGGGTTGCTTTCCGAGGACTCAGGTCCACATGACAGGTAGTGGTTGTGTCTTGACCAGCAACCCAGAGGTTCTTGATTGGTTGCCTCGATCTTCGGCTTTATCACAAGTGACATGAGCACCAGCAGCCTGAGTCTAGAGTCGCTGATGAGCATTTGAGTTGAGCGAGCCCGAACTGTAAAGTTCGGGTTCGTACCAAACTTTACAGTTTTTCACACCCAGACCCGATACTGAACATTTCCGTAAAAGTTCAGGTTCGGGTTTGTTGTTTGGCGATTTCTTTATGCTTTTTGAAAGGCTGCAGGGCAGCCAGTCAACAAGCGTTTCACTACTTTGCCCTAAGATGCCATCACAGCCATGCCTACTAATGGCATGGCTGTGATTGGCTAAGTGCAGCATGTGACCCAGCTTCTATTTAAGCTGGAGTCACGTAGCACCGCACTATTTACAAATGGTCCGAAGGACCAAAAATTGTCTCTTGGTTACATGTGCTACTTATATTTCAATAGAACATAACATTTATTTCCACATTAGTTTAAAATTTGCTATCTAATGCCTATATTAAAAATATCAGCTGTGCTAAATTGAGCCTTCTATAGTCTTATTTCAATGTACCAACGCTGTTAGTCTCACAGCACTATCCAACCAGAAAACTAATGTGAGCTGTGTTACTTGCTGCTGTCAGCCAACGTTTTATTATCACTCAATTTCCTAATTTGTAGCACCGCACGTCACTCTGCTCTTCTCAGTGTAGGGATAGGATGCTGCTGCTGCTGTGAGGGAGAGATTAGGGAAGAAATCTGTTGAACTTGGTGGTGTTAAATATTCGAAATACAGCAATTATTGAGGGTGCTATGCTACATATTTATACCCAGCCCTGAGCCCAGTGATACTGCAAAATAATTTTTAATCCATCTGTTAGTGAGGTGGGGGTTGGTGGCTATTTTAGCAAGTGCAGTGTCTTGGAACTGCATGTGACCTGCATGTGTGCCAGGGACATTAGTCTAGTTATTTTCTCGTAGCTCAGTGAATGGAAAAATTCCTTTTTTCTGGCAGGTCAAGTCCCCCTACATTACCTATTTTATAATTTAGTGGTGACATACTGCATTTCTGTAGTTGGGGGAATAAAACCGTATTGTCGTGCCACAGAGCACTTTTGCATACAACGCTGAGAAAAACTATTTTTAAATTTTACTGCGACATACTGCATTTCTGTAGTTGGGGGAATAAACCTGTATTGTCGTGCCACAGAGCACTTTTGCATACAACGCTGAAAAACCTGTTTTATAATTTAGTGGTGACATACCGCATTTCTGTAGTTGGGGAATAAACCCGTACTGTGGTGCCACAGAGCACTTTTTCATACAACGCTGAAAAACCCGTTTTAAAATTTTGTGATGACATACTGCATTTCTATAGTGGGGGAATAAACCCGTATTGTCGTGCCACAGAGCACTTTTGCATAAAACACTGAAAAACCTATTTTAACATTTTGCGGTGACATACTGCATTTCTGTAGATGGAGGAATTAACACATATTGTTGTGCCACAGAGCAATTTTGCATACAACGCTGAAAAACCTATTTTAAAATTTTGTGGTGACATACTGCATTTCTGTAGTTGGGAGAATAAACCTGTATTGTCGTGCCACAGAGCACTTTTGCATACAACGCTGAAAAACTGTTTTAAAATGTTGCGGTGACATACTGCATTTCTGTAGTTGGGGGAATAAACCCGTATTGTCGTGCCACAGAGCATACTTGCATACAATCTCTGAAAAACCTGTTTTAAAGTTTTGCGGTGACATACTGCATTTCTGTAGTTGGGGGAATAAACTTGTATTGTGGTGCCACAGAGCACTTTTAATTTTAAGTAACCTGTGGAACTCCGCATTTACATAGATGGTTGCAAAAACATAGGTTTTGTGGTAGATAGCACATTTGCGGTGTACGCTGTGTTTCAGTCAGTCAAACCGTTAACTTCTGCTGTTACATTGTTTGTTTGAAAAATCTAATTTTTGGTGATAGTGAAGTAAATGTATTGAATTGCTCCGTTAGACTGTTGTATGAACTAGAGAAATGTATTCTGTTTATGAGACGGGCAGTGCCTTACTGTTAGTGAACCTAATTGTTGACTACAGGCAGTTACATTGACACCTGAGATAAACCATCTGTTAGTTTGGTTGGTGAACGCAAATAATGAGAACATCTAACAAGGGACGTGGACATGGTCGTGGTGGTGTTTGTGCAGCTCCTGTTGCTGGGAGAGAATGTGGCCATTCTTTCCCAGCTACAGGTCTAAGTGAAACACATTTCTCAGGTGCGAGTAGTCAACCGAACCTGTCGCGTTATTTGGTAGGCCCGAATGCCGCTCTTCGGATGGTGAGACCAGAACAAATACAGGCGATAGTAGATTGGGTGGCTGACAGTGGCTCCAGTTCCTTCACGTTATCTCCCACCCAGTCCTCTGCAGAAAGCTCAGACTTGGCACCTGCAGCCCATGCCCATCAGTCTTTCACCTCACCCCCTTGCAAATCAGCCAAGCAGTTTGAGCTCCAAGTCCTGCAGCAGACTCTTATGCTTTTTGATGACTCTGCTGGCAGGGTTTCCCCGGGACATCCACATAGCCCTGCCCCAGAAGTGGAAGACATTGAATGCACTGATGCCCAACCACTTATATTGCAGGATGAGGACATGGGAATACCACCGCAGCATGTCTCTGATGATGACGAAACACAGGTGCCAACTGCTGCGGCATTCTGTAGTGTGCAGACCGACGAGGAAGACAAGGGTCAAGAAGGGGTGGAAGATGATGTAGAGGATGATGAGGTCCTAGACCCCGACTAGACTCAAATTCATGCTAGTGACGTGTGCAGTCCTGAGGAAAAGGCGGTGGTCGCACAGAGGCAACAGCACAACAAAAGAGGGAGTAGGGTGCAAAAGCGGAGTGGCCGTCCCCGAAACAGAGCGCCTGCTACTGCCCACCGCACCAAGGGAGCGAGCACACCAAAACCAGCTCCAAGGAGTTTAATGGCGTGGCAGTTCTTCAGACAATGTCCTGACGACAAGACATGAGTGGTTTGCACGTTGAGACATCAGAGCCTGAATCGAGGCGTAAACATTCTAAACCTGAGCACAACCTGCATGACCAGGCATCTACATGCAAAGCATGAACAGCAGTGGGTCATGGCTAGCACCTCAGAAGACAGGATTAGCATTGCCGACATGTGGAAAAGCTTTGTCACCACGCCACAGTAACTGGCACCACCAGCTGATATGGAACGTCTTAGCAGGAGGCAGCATTTGAACAACATGGTGAAACAGTATGTGTGCACACGCCTACATGTACTGACTGATGGTTCTGCTCCATTCAACTTTTGGGTCTCCAAATTGTCCACATGGCCTGAGCTTGCCCTTTATGCCTTGGAGGTTCTGGCCTGCCCTGCAGCCAGTGTATTGTCTGAACATGTATTTAGCACGGCAGGGGGGCGTCATTACAGACAAACGCAGCCGCTTGTTCACAGCCAACGTGGACAAGCTAACGTTCATTAAAATGAACCAGGCTTGGATCCCACAAGACTTGTCTGTACCTTGTGCAGAATAGACATTAATACCCGCCTCAACTATACATTCATGTACTCAAGTGCACTTATTCTTTGATTTCTTTTTTCTATTTGTCCCATTATTTTGTGGGCTACCCCAATAAAAAAAAAAAAAAAAAAAGAAAACATTGTTAGCTACTAGCTACCTCCTCCTCCTCCATCTCCGCTTCCACCTACAACACCACATTCACTGCTTCCTCAACCTCCAACTCCACATCCACCTCCTCCTCCGAGTTGCAGGTTAATAATTATAATTTTTATTCATTTTAATTTATTTTAAGTTATTTCCCTATCCACATTCTTTTGCAGGGCACTTACTCACATTTTGCTGCCTTTTGCAGCCCTCAAGTCCTTTCCAGGACTTTTTACAGCCATTTTAGTGCCCAAAAGTTTGGGTCCCCATTGACTTCAGTGTACTTCAGGTTCGGGGTAAAGTTTGGGTCAAGTTCGGCTCCCGAACCCAAACTTTTTTGTGAAGTTCGGCCGAACCCGTCGAACCTGAACTTCCAGGTATCTGCTCAACTCAGTGAAGAAACTGCTCATCAGCAGCAGCAGGTAGACCTGGAGCAGGACCTGAACCAGCAGGTGGTGGTATACTTTGACAGCACCCTGCCAACCGTCATAGAAGATCCGCTGGACTACTTGGCAGCCAAACTAGATTTGTGCCCGCAACTGGCCGAGTTTGCCCCGGAAAAGCTCTCCTGCCTGGCCAGTAGTGTGGCATCAGAGCGGGTGTTTAGTGCAGTGGGGGTCATAGTTACCCTAATAAGAACTCGCCTTTCCACCCAAAATATGTAGAGACTTACTTTTGTCACGATGAATCAGGCGTGGATCAGCCATGATTTCCACCCACCAATGCCTGATGCATCAGATTAGATCATCCATTTCTACACTATGTCACCTTGCCCCTCTTTGGTATCATGCTGATGCTATTGCTGACATCTCCACACTATGTCACCACGCCACTCTGTTGTATCATGCTGCTGCTGTTGCTGCCATCTCCACACTATGTCACCTTCCCACTCTGTGGTATCATGCTGCTGCTGTTGCTGCCATCTCCACGCTATGTCACTGTGCGATTCTGTTGTATCATGCTGCTGCTGTTGCTGCTATCTCCACACTATGTCACCTTGCCACTCTATGGTATTGTGCTGCTGCTGTTGCTGCCATCTCCACACTATGTCACCTTGCCACTCCGTGGTACCATGCTGCCGCTGTTGCTGTCATCTCCACACTATGTCACTGTGCCACTCTGGGGTATCATGCTGCTTCTTTTGCTGTCATCTCCACACTATGTCACTGTGCCACTCTGGGGTATCATGCTGCTGCTATTCCTGTCATCTCCACAATATGTCACCTTGCCTCTCATTGGTATCATGCTGCTGCTGCTGCTTGAAGGTCTTGGACTGCTCACGAGCCCCACAATCTAATTTGTGTTTTGGAACCGAAAAACCCAACTTGCTTTTGAGAGCTGCATTAATCTGCAGGTTACCATCGTACAGCTCTACAGGTAACTTTCCTTCTGCATCTTTCTCAACAATCTGTGCCCTCAGTATTGAATATTTAAACATTTTTATAGAAATTTTTTATTTTACATTGAAGTGACAATGTGCAGGTTACCGTCGTACAGCTCTAAAGGAACTAGCATATAATTTTTTAGGGGTCAGCTCAGCAGCAGGCCCTAACCCACAATCTTTTCCAGGGTCAGCTCACCAGCAGGCCCTCGCATATAATGTTTTACAGGGTCAGCTCACCTGCAGGCCCTCACCTGCAATGTTTTACAGGGTCAGCTCACCTACAGGCCCTCGCATATAATATTTTAGAGGGTCAGCTCACCTGCAGGCCCATGCATATAATTTTTTAGAGGATCATCTCACCAGCAGGCCCTCACCTACAATCTTTTACAGGCTCAGCTCACCTGCAGGCCCTCACATATAATGTTTTACAGGGGTCAGCTCACCTGAAGGCCCTCGCATATAATGTTTTACAGGATGGCTCACCTTCAGGCCCTCACCTACAACCTTTTAGAGGATCAGCTCACCAGCAGGCCCTCACCCCCAATCTTTTACAGGGTCAGCTCACCAGCAGGCCCTCACCCCTAATATTTTAGTGGGTCAGCTAAGCAGCAGGCCCTCGCCCCTAATGTTTTAGATGGTCAGATCAGCAGGCCCTTGCTCAAAATGTTTCTGAGGGTCACCAGCAGGCCATCAATCATAATTTTTCAAGGGTGTGTATGATGCCCTCCTTTATGTGTAAAAAGGAGTGTATTGGAGTGCCGATTCCTTGTAATTTTTGGCAGCCCTTTCACTTAGTGCATAGGCTTTATGAGTTTAGGAGTCCCACTACATTGCCCGGATATACGTGGATATATGAGGGTACAGAAGAGGGCTCAGTCCTCCCTGGGAGTGGTGGAGCTGTGACCTTTAATTGACCTTTAATTGAGGGGAGATCAATGCAGCCTGCTCTCTTTTTTCTAAACATTATGGATTTAGCTATTTTAGGGCGGCCTGCTTTCCATAAATAGGAATTAAGACGTTTCTGTGTTGCTTTGAAGAATGATTCAGTATGGGTATTGGTAGGGCACAGAAGACACATCATTTGGAATGACCCTACTCTGCCTAAATGGCAATTTAACCTGGATAGTACAGTCCAATATAGTATATCTTCCATGTACTTTATCATTTAGCTTTAATAGCCTGTCTACATTCAATGAACTGCCAGTGCTGTTCATAGTGTGCCCTGCGCTGATGAATGGCAGGAAAAGTCAAAGGAATATTGGTACACTTTAGACTTTTTCCAGGCATGGGTGCCCACAGAGAGGGCTCTGAGTGTCCCCTCTGGCACCTGTGCCATAGGTTTGCCACCACTGTCCTACAGTATGTACAATTTTAATGACGAACACAACAGTCCTTAGGCTTCCTTCATAAAGGTATTTCTTTAATTTTTATTTATTTATTTATTTATTTATTTTTGGGGGGAGGGGGTGGCAAAGAGTGCCATACATTTGTTTATGCTCTCTCTTTCCATTTTTTTATTGTAATATTTTATACAGCCTTTTTTCATACATTATAGAGATGCCTAAGGGAAAATACTAGAGAGAACATCATGCACAGAACATGAATTCTATAATTCACTTTAGACTTTAACGTGAATCTGTCACTAGCGAACTCCTTATCAAACTGTTTGCTTAGACACATAGTTGTGGTTTACCTGAAAATGCTCTTCTTCTTTTCTTGATCCGAGGCTCCTAAATATGCAAATTAGGCCTTTGGTGCAATGAGGGCATCCCCAGGAATTTCTATGCATAAGGTGGGGGAGATTTATCAAAACTGGTGCAAAGGAAAATTGTCTGAGTTGCTCACAGCAACCAATCATATTCCATCTTTTTTCAGAGCTCCTATGGGTGACTAAGCCAGTTTTCCTTTGCACCAGTTTTGATAAATTTCCCCAAATGTATCTTAACACTAGTATTCACTTCTTGGCTGTTTTCACGAAAAAGCAGGTGCAAAAAAGTGCACAAAATACCACTAGAAAACTATAGGTGAAAATACCTTAAAAGTGGCAAAAAAAAGACTAATGTTCACACTTCAGTTATTTGCTCAGTTATTTCTATCAGTTAATGTGAGCCAAAACCTGTAGTGAAACCCACACAGAAATAAGGTAGAATGGAAAGATTTGCACCTGCTCTGTGTTTTTGACCTGCACCTGGTTTTGGCTCACAATAAGGGCTCATGCACACGAACATGTGCTGCCCGTTGCCATATTGCAGACCGCATTTGCGTATCAGCAATACACGGGCACTGTTCCATGTGCATTCCGCATCATGGATGCGGAGCAATTCACTTTAATGGGTCTGCAAATCCGGAGATGCGGAGCGGTGCGGAATGGAATCACGGAATGGAACACTACAGAAGCACTACGAAGTGCTTCCGTGGGGTTTTGTTCCGTACTTCCGTTCTTCAAAAAGATGCTCTATGTTTTTGTGGAATGGACAAATGCAGACCCATTCAAGTTGAATGGGTCTGGGTTCATCCTGGAGGCCATACGGAGGTTGCCCGTGCATTGGGGACCGCAAATTGTGGTCCCCAATGCACGGAATGGCCCACCTGCCGCCGTGTGAATGAGCCCTAACCGATAGAAATAACTGACCAAATAACTGAAGTGTGAACTTTGCCGTATGTGTTAAACGAGACTTAGTAAGGTACTTAAAGCAATGAGAATAATCTTGGGGTACTGTACAAATACCCTCAAGAACACACTAAGGGATAGTTCATATCTCGATTTCATTTTCCGTTCTTCTGATCTGTTTTTTAGATGGGAAAAAAGTTCTGCATGCCAGTTTTTTTTTCAGTCTAAAAAAATGGATCTCAGGTGCAAATTGTTCAAATGGATGCCAAATGTGCATCAGAATCTTTTTTTTTTTTTTTTACAGTATCCGTTTTTAAAGGATCCACTTATTTACAGGATCCATTTTTTTTACAGATCCTGTATTTATTTATTTTTTCAATACCTTTGACAGATCAGAAGAACAGAAAATTTTAATTTAAAAAAATATCTGAAATCTGTAATGTTATTGAGCTGAAATTGACAAAGTATAAACTTCTAGTGGTGTTTGGTCAGGGTATATGCTGAGGAAGAGTCACATTAATACTGGGTGGCATCTCCCCTTGCTGCGATACAGACTACCATTCTGGCATGTTAGAAGTCATATAGATACTAGTGATGAGCAGCAGGGGCAATATTCAAATCCGCAATATTTCGCAAACATTTAAAATATTTGTCATATATTCGCAAATTCATTATTATTTTCTAGATTGCAAAAAATGGCAATGTAATATTCGCGTAATGAGCGCGCAATACAGGATTGGGTCACTATAGCTACATTTTTCAAACTGCTCAAAGTTTAATGAGACTGGAGAAAATGGTTGGCATGGCAGAATATTACAATAGCTTTATATGCAGATAGAGTGCTCCAATATATTCGCGATTGCGCAAATCGGCAATAATTATGCAAATATTTTGGCGCAATACGTGCAACTTCCCATTTTAACAGATCTACACCGTTCAGCGGTGCAGTTATATGTTCTAAAGCCTTTTGTGTCTTGTATAAGTGGAAAAAAATTGGGGCCTATTTGCTGTTCAGCGGTTCTAAAGCATTTTGTTGGAATTCCATGCTCCATATGTTGGACAGACTATATGAACAGAGAAGGGCCATAAACGATTTCTTCATGATCCAAGCTGACAGGTGTACTCCCCTCTGTAACTTCGATGTCAGCCGGTGACAGCTCCTGCTTGACACCTGCTGTTTGGAGGCCAAGTTATTTGTCAGTCACCACGAGTACAGGATGAACAATGTCATTCCACTGTTTCATGTTCTGGAACAGATGCTGGTAAATCTGGCTGGTCAGGGAACTGGAGACGTGGAGCCTAGTGATGAGCGAGCACCAAAGTATTCAGGTGTTCGGATGATCAGGTCGAACACATTGCTATGTTCGTGTGCTCGGCCGTGCACCCAAGTATAATGGAAGTCAATGGGAAACAACAAAGCACCAACTGCTCTGAAGAGGGGATTGTGCCATTGGAAAAGGTCAGAAAGTGACAGAAACACCACCAAAATGGACCGGGAACAGCATGGGGAAGACGTCTGGATGCATCTTGGACTCCCAAGACGCTGCTGGGAACCATGTTGTCCAAGTTTTACACCACTTTTACAGACTGACAAAAACACATGCCCAAACCACTCCACCCCCAAAAAAAAAAAAAAATTCCTGTATATTCAATTGTATATGAAGTGCAAGTGCTGCCAAAAATTACAAGGAAGAGGCACTCCAAAACAGCCTGTATGTCACATAAAGGAGGGCCTCATTAACATTGTGGTACAATTTTTCAGGTAGTGGGACTTCTACACTCATAAAGCCTATGCACTAAGTGAAAGGGCTGCCAAAAATTACAAGGAACTGGCACTGCAATGCACCCTTTATTACACAAAAAGGAGGGCAGCATACACACCCTGGAAAAATTATGATTGGTGG
The DNA here is from genome assembly GCA_033119425.1 of Bufotes viridis. Lineage (NCBI taxonomy): Eukaryota > Metazoa > Chordata > Amphibia > Anura > Bufonidae > Bufotes > Bufotes viridis. The sequence continues at coordinate 127,849,116 of CM065591.1, forward strand.
CCTGCTGCTGACCCTCAAAAACACTTGGAGCAAGGGTCTGCTGAAGACCCTCTAAAACATTAGGGGCGAGGGCCTTCTGCCGAGCTGACCCTCTAAAACATTAGGGGTGAGGGTCTGCTGCTGACCTGACCCTCTAAAACATTAGGGGTGAGGGCCTGCTGGTGAGCTGACGCTCTGAAACTTTATATGCAAGTGCATGCTGTTCAGCTGATGCTCTAAAACATTATATGCAAGTGTCTGCAGGTGAGCTGATGCTCTAAAACATGATATACGAGTGCCTGCAGGTGAGCTGATGCTCTAAAACATGATATGCGAGTGCCTGCAGGTGAGCTGATGCTCTAAAACATTATATGCAAGTGTCTGCAGGTGAGCTGATGCCCTAAAACATGATATATGAGTGCCTGCAGGTGAGCTGATGCTCTAAAACATGATATGCGAGTGCCTGCAGGTGAGCTGACGCTCTAAAACATGATATGTGAGTGGCTGCAGGTGAGCTGATGCTCTAAAAAATTATATGTGAGTGCCTGCAGTTCAGCTTACGCTCTAAAAAATGACATGCAAGTGCCTGCAGGTGAGCTGACACCCTAAAAAATTAGATGCAAATGCATGGTGTTCAGCTGCTGCTCTAAAACATTTTATGCGAGTGCATGCTGTTCAAATTACGCACTAAAACATTAGATGCGAGTGCATGCTGTTCAGCCGACATTATTAAAAATAGAGTGGAGAGAATATATACAATCTGGATGAGGAAGAGGAGAAGGAGAAGAGAAGATTCAACCATATACTCTTTTTTGTGATGGAAAAGGTGCATGAGAATACACTACAGTAGATTGGGTACATTATAAATGAGAGATTGAAATTGCCTTTATATTCATCATCAGCTTAGCTCCGCTCTGGTGGAGTTGAGAAATCAGGAGCAATCCAGGCCTTGTTCATTTTTATCTGAGCCAACCTGTCAGCATTGCCAGTGGACAAGCGGATCTGTTGTAATGCCACCAGCAGCACTAAAAATACGCTCAGACAAAACACTGACGGAAGGGCAGGCCAGCACCTCCAAGGCGTAGAGCGCAAGTTCGTGCCATGTGTCCAGCTTGGACATCCAGTAGTTGTAAGGCACTGAGGGATCATTTTGGACGCTGACACGATCTGCTATGTATTCCTTCACCATCTTCCAAAACTTTTCCCTCCTTGTACCACTAGGCCACGCTTCAGGGTGAGGTTGCTGGCAGGGTGTCATGAAAGTGTCCCATGCCTTGGAGAGTGTTGCCCTGCCTTTGTTGGAACTGCTGTGTGTTCCTCTTGTCTCCCTTCCTCGGTTGCCTGAGGAAATTCGGACTCTGTCGGCCGCGTTGTCAGATGGAAAATCTCTTAACCAGTACCTTCTGGTATTTCAACATTTTACTCGTCCTCTCCACCACAGGAATGAAAGATGCGAAGTTCTCTTTGTAGCGGGGGTCGAGAAGGGTGAAAACCCAGTAATCCGTGTTATCTAAAATGCTAGGGTTTCGGGAAAGGCAGCCCAACATGAAGTCAGCCATGTGTGCCAGAGTACCAACAAGCAAGACGTCGATGTCGACATCCGGATGATATCCGGATGACTCTCCATCTCCATCTCCTGATCCTCCTAATCCTTCTCCTCCTCCTCTGCCCATCCATGCTGAACAGATGGAAATAAAGTTCCATGGGTATTATCCTCTGTAGAAGAGGCAACTGTCTCCAGTTCCTCCTCCTCCTCTTTATAGTCCAATTTGAACTGTGGGTGGTCCGGCTATCACCCTGTGTCATCTCCTCCTCCCTTACCTGTCTGCCACATTCAGAGTGTCCTCCTTAATTATCAGCAGCGATCGTTTGAGTAGACACAGCAGTGGGATGGCTATGATGATAATAGCGTTATCGCCACTAACCATCTTTGTGGATTCATCAAAGTTTTTTAAAACCTTACATAGTTCTGACATCAATGCCCACTCCTCGTTTGTGAATAGTGGCAGTTGACTCGAAAGGCGACAACCATGTTGCAGCTGGTATTCCACAACTGCCCTCTGCTGCTCTCAAAGCCTGGCCAACATGTAGAACATAGAGTTCTAGCGTGTGCTCACGTTGCATAGTCAGTGAGCAGGAAACCGCAAGCGCTGCTGCAGCATTGACAGACCGGCTGAAGCGGTGGACGACTTTCAGAAATGGGCACACAAGCAGGTCACCTTCAGTGGTAGCTCTTGCAAATTGGGGTAGGTTTTATTAAACTGCTGAATGTGTGTCAGGGTGCAGAGCTCCAAACCCGCCACCAAGTTACGGCCATTGTCAGACACAACGATGCCTGGTTATAGGTTGAGTGGCGAGAGTCACTGCTCGGTCTGGTCCCTTATACCCTGCGACAGCTCTGCGGCGGTGTGCTCTTTGTGCCCTAAGCAGATCAGCTTCAGCACGGCCTGTTGATGCTTACCCACAGCAGTGCTATACTGCTTCCAGCTAGCGACTGATGGCTGACTGCTGTTGGAGGTGGAAGTGGAGAGGAGGAGGAGAAGTGGGGGTTGGAGCCATTAACATAGCTGCTGGTGGAGACCCTGATGGACGTAGGACCGGCAATCCTGGGCGTGGGTAGCGCCTGTGCCATCTCAGGGTCCGACTCACTCTCGGCCTCCACAACATTCACCCTGTGTGCGGTCAGGAAAATGTAGCGTCCCTGGCAAAAAGCACCTTTCCATGTGTCCGTGGTGAGGTGCACCTTCCCAGTAAGTGCCTCGGTCAGGGCACGGGTGATGTTCTGGGACATATGCTGGTGTAAGGCAGACACGGCACACCGTGAAAAATAGTGGTGGCTGGAAACAGCGTACCGAGGGATGGCCGCTGACATCAGGCTGCGGAAGGCCTCAGTGTCCACAAGCCTAAATAACAACATTTCAAGGGCCAGTAATTTTGAAAGTTGCGCATTTAGGGCTATCGCCTGTGTGTGGGACATCAAATACCTGTGTTATGGACATTTGGACGCTGTGCTGGGACAGAGAAGTGGAAGTTGTTGCTGATGGTTCATGAGAAGGTCCAGGTGCAGGTCGAGGGGCATCCTGACTGGCGCCTTCGACAGAGCATTGGGCAGCAGTGCGTAAGACAGGGGAAGAGGAGGCAGTGTTGTGAACCTCAGACCAAGATTGTGGACCCAGGATCATGCTGGTGCTGGTGAGGTTGCTAGTGTTCACGCCCGGCTCATTTTGGTATGGCACAGGTTGCAAACTACCACTCTTTTGTCGTCTACACTTTCCTCAAAAAACCGTCATACTGCAGAACACCTACCCCTTGGCAAGGTAGATTTACACATGGGGGTGCTTGGTGTAACGGTTGTGGGCCTGTTTGGTGTGGGCCGACTTCTCCATTTTGCAACCCCACTGCCTCTTCCAGCCTGTTGCGGTGCTGCGGATCCTTCCCTCTCTGTACTGCTGTCCTCGCTTGGCTTTTCACCTAACCATGTTGGGTCAGTGACCTCATCGTCCACCACCTCCTCATCCACTTCCTCACTCTGCTCATGCTCCTGACTTGACCTAACCACAACCTGAGTGTTTGGCAACTGTGTCTCATCATCATCCACCTCGTGAACGAATGATTGCCGATCACCACCGTCATCTTCTTGCGACTGTGAAGGCTCAAGAGGTTGAGAATTACGGCACAATATCTCAGGTCCCTCTTCAAGCCTTCTGGGAGAGAGGGCCAAATCTAATAATGGGGATGCAAAGAGCTCCTCGGAATATCCGAGTGTGGGATCACTCGTTTGGCAAGCCTCCACATAGTGGGAGGAAGGATGGTGGGAAGAAGGATGATCAAATTGAGGATTCGGTTGACCAGACTTTTGGCTACAGAGACTGGACCTGGTGGAAGAGAGGGTGGTGCTTAACCGACTGGAAGCATTATCTTCAGCAATCTTGGACAGTGTTGTCCTGCGCCGCCCTGCTAAGTTGGACATGAAGCTGGGTACAGTGGATTTTCTTTTTCTGGTACACTGGCAGCAGGCACAGTTTCATTGTGCCCAGGGCCACAGCCTCTGCATGCAACATCAGCTTTACACCCACTTCCCCGACCCTTAGTGCTCACCTTCTTCATATTAATGGTTTTGTCACAAGATGTGGCACAGATTTTTTTTACTGTCCACTAAAGACACTGTTTTGGGATGCCAGACTGTATATGTCACATAAAACACCAGAATATGGACAGTATATTAGGCCCAGATTAATGTAATTTAAAATGCAGACAATGTATTTCGGAGACTGGACTGTATATGTCAACAAAAACACCAGAATATGGACAGTATATTAGGCCCAGGTTAATGTAATTTTAAATCCAGACAATGTATTCGAAGGTCGGACTGTATTTGTCACAAAAACACCAGAATATGGACAGTATATTAGGCCCAGATTAATGTAATTTTAAATACAGACAATGTATTCGGAGGCCAGACTGTATAGGTCACAAAAAAGCACCAGAATATGGACAGTATATTATGCCCAGATTAATGTAATTGTAAATACAGAACCTGTTTTGGGATAACAGAAACCCCTAGAAAATGAATAGTATATTATTGATAGATTAAAGTAATTTTACATACAGACAATGTATTCAGATGCCAGACTGTATAGGTCATAAAACACCAGAATTTTGACAATATTTTAGGCACAGATTAATGTAATTTGAAATACAGAACCTGTTTTGGGATGACAGACACGATATGTTACAGAAACCTCCAGAAAATGGACAGTGTATTATTGAAAGATTAAAGTAATTTTACATATAGACAAGGTATTCGGATGCCGGACTGTATTGATCACAAAAAACACCAGAATTTTGACAATATTTTAGGACCAGATTAATGTAATTTTACATACAGACAATGTATTCGGATGCGGACTGAATAGGTCACGAAAAACACCAGCATTTTGACAATATTTTAAGATCAGATTAATGTAATTTAAAATACAGACAATGTATTCAGATGTCAGAATGTATATGTCACAAAAAAACAGAATATGGACGGTATATTACACCCAAATTAATGTAATTGGAAATACAGAACCTGTTTTGGGATGACGGACATTATATGTCACAGAAACCGACAGAAAATGAACAGTATATTATGGCCAGATTAATGTAATTTTAAATACAGACACTGTTTTGGGATGCTGGACAGTATATGTCACAGAAATCCACAGAATATGGACACTATAAGACCCAGATTAACCACTTAAGGACACATGACGTACCGGTACGTCATGATTCCCGAGTCCTTAAGGACCCATGATGTACCGGTACGTCATATCTTTAAAAGTACATTCCGGCGCTGATGGGGTTAATTGGAACAGGATGCCTGCTGAAATAATTCAGCAGGCATCCTGTCACAATGCCGAGGGGGGTCATGTGACCCACCAGTAACGGCGATCGCAGCAAACCGCAGGTCAATTCAGACCTGCGGTTTGCAGTGCTTTCTGTGATCTCTGATCCCCGCATTCTTTGACCGCGGGGATCAGAGACTTAAAATGTGCCCAAAGTGTTAAATTATACCCCCCCTGCAGCCTGCAATTATATTGTGCCGGCGGGGGGCAGGGGAGGGGCGGTTGCTGGCGGCGCCGACGATGCAGCAGGCGGGATCGCAATTGCGATACCCCGCCCGCCTCCTCTAATGTTTCCCTGGTGGTCTAGTGGGTATATAGCAGAGTGTCAGCACATTTCTGAAACTCTGCTATAAAAGGCTGACATCTGTGTTGTGATGTCAGCCGTTTAACCCCTTCCATGCCGCGGTCCATACGGACCGCTGTATGGAAGGGGTTTACCGGGAGAGAGCTCCCTCCCTCTCTCATCGGGGGCTGCTGTGCCCTTGCAGCCCCTGATTCTTGATAGGATTGCAGAGGCAGCGGGTGATGGTTACCATGGCATCAGGACTCTTTCAGAGGCGCCCTGCTTGCCATGGTAATGTAAGTCTTATCTGACTTCTGCTAAAGGCAGAAGTCTTATTAGATTATGTAAAGTAAAAAAAATACAGTACAGTACAGTACACTATATAGTGTACTGTATTATACTGACATCAGATCCACTGGATCTTCAAGAACCAAGTGGGTCTGGGTAAAAAAAAGTAAAAAAAGTAAAAATTAAAAAAATACATATCACTGAATAAAAAAATTCAAAAAATACACTACACATATTATGTATCGCCACATCCGTAAAAACCTGTTCTATAAAAATATCACATGACCTAACCCCTCAATTAAATACCATGCCATTTTTTGTTACCTTATATCACAAAAAGTGTAATACCAAGCGATCAAAAAGGCGTATGCCTCCCAACATAGTACCACTCAAACCGACATCTCATCCCGCAAAAAATGAGCACCTACATAGGACAATCGCCCAAAAAAATAAATAAAAAAATGAAACAAAAAAACACAAAAAGTAGTCATATTTGATATTATCACGTCCGTAACAACCTGCTCTATAGAAATAGCACTCGATCTAACCTGTCAGATCAACTATGCAAATAACAAACAATAAAAACAGTCCCAAAACAGCTATTTTTTTGCAAATCTTCCATTCTAATCCATTTTTCCAGTAACAAAGCAAGGGTTAACAGCCAAACAAAACTCAACATTTATTACCCTGATTCTGTAGTTTGCAGAAACAACCCATATGTGGTCGTAAACTGCTGTATCGCCAAACGGCAGGGCATAGAAGGAAGGGAACACTATATGGTTTTTGGAAGGCAGATTTTGCTGGACTGTTTTTTTGACACTATATCCCATTTGAAGCCACCCTGATGCACCCCTACAGTAGAAACTCCAAAAAGGTGACCCCATTTTGGAAACTATGGGGTAAGGTGGCAGTTTGGTTTGTACTATTTTAGGGTAAATATGATTTTTGGTTGCTCTATATTACACTTTTTTGAGGCAAGGTAACGAAAAATAGAAATTCAGAAATGTCATCTCCTTTTGCCAATAACTCTTGTGGAACACCTAAAGGGTTAGCAAGGTTTGTAAAATCAGTTTTTAATACCTTTAAGGGTGTAGTTTCTTAGATGGAGTCACTTTTATGTAGTTTCCACTCTAGGGGTGCATCGGGGGGCTTCAAATGGGACATAGTGTCAAAAAACCAGTCCAGCAAAATCCGCCTTCCAAAAACCATATGGCGTTACCTTCCTTCTGTGTCCTGCCTTTTGGGCATACAGAAGTTTACAACAACACATGCGGTGTTAATGCAAAAAACAGAATCAGGGAAATAAATATTGAGTTTTGTTTGGCTGTTAATCCTTGCTTTGTTACTGGAAAAAAAATGGATTAAAATGGAAAATTTTCCCCAAAAAAATTTGAAATTCAGAAATTTTATCTTCATTTGCCATTAACTGTTGTGGAAACATAAAAGGAGTAGAGAAATAGAAGTAGAGAAATTGAAACTTGGAAAATTGCTAATTTTTCAAAATGTTTAGTAAATTTGGTATTTTTTTATAAATAAAAATGAAATTTTTTGACTCCATTTTACAATTGTCATGAAGTACAATATGTGACGAAAAAACAATCTCAGAATGGCCTGCATAAGTAAAAGAGTTTAAAAGTTATCACTAGAGTTGAGCGAACACCTGGATGTTCGGGTTCGAGAAGTTCGACCGAACTTCCCGAAAATGTTCGGGTTCGGGATCTGAACTCGACTCGAACTTCATCCCAAACCCGAACCCCATTGAAGTCAATGGGGACCAGAACTTTTGGGCACTAAAAAGCCTGTAAAATAGACCAGGAAAGGGCTATAGGGCTGCAAAAGGCAGCAATATGTATGTAAATGCCCTGCAAACAAATGTGCATAGGGAAATGACTTAAAATTAAACATTTTTTTTTTTTTTACCAATATCAATTGGAGAGAGGTCACATAGCAGAGAATCATGCATCATATCACCCACCACTGGAGAAGGCCACTTTGAGTTATTTAGGCCCCAGCACCCAGACAGAGGAGAGAGGTCCCACAGCAAGGAATAAGGCGTCATATCACCCACCACTGGAGGAGGTCACTTTCAGTTATTTAGGCCCCAGCACCCAAACAGAGTAGAGAGGTCCCACAGCAAGGAATAAGGCGTTATATCACCCACCACTGGAGAAGGCCACTTTCAGTTATTTAGGCCCCAGCACCCAGACAAAGGAGAGAGGTCCCACAGCAGAGAATCATGCGTCATATCACCCACCACTGGAGAAGGCCACTTTCAGTTATTTAGGCCCCAGCACGCAGACAGAGGAGAGAGATCCCATAGCAGAGAATCATGCATCATATCACCCACCACTGGAGAAAGCCACTTTCAGTTATTTAGGCCCCAGCACCCAGACAGAGGAGAGAGGTTCCACAGTAGAGAATCATGCGTCATATCACCCACCACTGGAGAAGGCCACTTTCAGTTATTTAGGCCCCAGCACCCAGACAAAGGAGAGAGGTCACATAGCACAGAATCAAGCTTCATATCACCCACCACTGGAGAAGGCCACTTCCAGATATTTAGCCCACGGCAACCAGACAGAGGAGAGAGGTCGCATGGCAGAGGTTCAGGCTTCATGTCACCCACCATTGTAACAGGTCACTTTCAGTTATTTAGGACACGGCGCCCAGATTCAGGAGAGGTTCATTCAACTTTGGGTTGCACCGCAAGATCATGGTAAAGTAAAATAAATGAGTATTCAATAAAGAAGTGCCCCGGAGTACAAGAATACATGGTTGAGGAGGAGACAGTTATAAATGTCTATTCTGCACAAGGGAGGGAAAGGTCCTGTGGGAACCATGCCTGGTTCATTTTTATGAACGTCAGCTTGTCCACGTTGGCTGTGGACAGACGGCTGCGTTTGTCAGTAATGACGCCCCATGCCGTGCTAAATACACATTCAGGCAAAACGCAGGCCAGCACCTCCAAGGCATGAAATGCTAACACTGGACACGTGGACAATTTGGAGACCCAGAAGTTGAATGGGGCGAACAATCAGTCAGTACGTGGAGGGGTGTGCAGACGTACTATTCAACCATGTTAGTGAAATGCTGCCTCCTGCTAACACGTTCCGTATCAGGTGGTGGTGCAGTTAGCTGTGACGTGGAGACAAAACTTTTCCACATTTCTGCCATGCTAACCCTGCCCTCAGAGGAGCTGGCCGTGATACTGCTGCGTTGGTGACCTCTTGCTCCTCCTCTGCCTTCGCCTTGGGCTTCCACCTGTTCCCCTGTGACATTTGGAAATGATCTCAGGAGCACGTCTACCAGTGTGCGTTTGTACTCATGCATCTTCCTATCACGCTCCAGTGCAGGAAGTAAGGTGGGCACATTGTCTTTGTACCGGGGATCCAGCAGGGTGGCAACCCAGTAGTCCGCACACGTTAAAATGTGGGCAACTCTGCTATCGTTGTGCAGGCACTGCAGCATGTAGTCGCTCATGTGTGCCAGGCTCCCCAGAGGTAAGGACAAGCTGTCCTCTGTGGGATGCGTTTCGTCATCGTCCTCCGTATCCCCCAGCCACGCACCAGTGATGGGCCTGAGCTGTGTCGGGTGCCACCCCGCTGTGAACCTGCTTCATCCTCATCCTCCTCCACCTCCTCCTCATCCTCCTCGTCCTCCAGTAGTGGGCCCTGGCTAAGTGGCCACATTTGTACCTGGCCTCTGCTGTTGCAAAAAACCTCCCTCTGAGCCACTTCTAACAGACTGGCCTGAAAGTGCTAAAAATGACCCCTCATCCTCCTCCTCCTACTCCTGGGCCACCTCCTCTTCCATCATCGCCCTAAGCGTTTTCTCAAGGAGACATAGAAGTGGTATTGTAACGCTGATAACGGTGTCATCGCCACTGGCCATGTTGGTGGAGTACTCGAAACAGCGCAACAGGGCACACAGGTCTCGCATGGAGGCCCAATCATTGGTGGTGAAGTGGTGCTGTTCCGCAGTGCGACTGACACGTGCGTGCTGCAGCTGAAACTCCACTATGGCCTGCTGCTGCTCGCACAGTCTCTCCAGCATGTGCAAGGTGGAGTTCCACCTGGTGGGCATGTTGCATATGAGGCGGTGAGCGGAAGGCCGAAGTTCTGCTGTAGCGCAGACAGGCGAGCAGCGGCAGGATGTGAACGTCGGAAGCGGCCCGCACTTTATGCAGCAGCTCTGACATGTCGGGGTAGTTGTGAATAAACTTCTACACCACCAAATTCAGCACAAGTGCCAGGCAAGGGATGTGCGTCAAACCGGCTAGTCCAAGAGCTGCGACGAGATTTTGCCCATTATCGCACACTACCAGGCTGGGCTTGAGGCCCACCGGTAGAAACCACTCGTCGGTCTGTTGTTCAATACTCCGCCACAACTGCGCGGTGTGGGGCCTGTCCCCCAAACATATAAGTTTCAGAATGGCCTGCTGACGTTTACCCCGGGCTGCGTTGAAGTTGGTGGTGAAGGTGTGGGGCTGACTGGATGAGCTGGTGGAAGCAGAGGAGGAGGAAGCCAAATAGGAGGAGGAGGCTACAGGAGGCAAAGAATGATGCCCTGCGATCCTTGGCGGCGGAAGGACGTGCGCCAAAGAACTCTCCGCCTGGGGCCCAGCCGCCACTACATTTACCCAGTGTGCAGTTAGGTAAATATAGCGTCCCTGTCCGTGCTTACTGGTCCACGTATCTGTGGTGAGGTGGACCTTGCCACAGATAGCGTTGCGCAGTGTACACTTGATTTTATCGGATACTTAGTTGTGCAGGGAAGGCATGGCTGTCTTGGAGAAGTAGTGGCAGCTGGGAACAACATACTGTGGGACAGCCATCGCCATCAGCTGTTTGAAGCTGTCTGTGTCCACCAGCCTGAATGACAGCATTTCAAAGGCCAGTAGTTTAGAAATGTTGCCATTCAGGCCCAGGGCTCGAGGGTGACTAGGTGGGAATTTACGCTTTCTCTCCAAGGTTTGTGAGATGGAGAGCTGAACGCTGCCGTGTGACATGGTGAGGATGCTTGGTGACGCAGGTGGTGGTGTTGGTGGCAAATCCTGTTTGGTGGGCGGTAGGTGCCAACATTCCTCCCGAGGCAGAGGAAGAGGCCGAGGCAGCAGCAGAAGAGGGAGCAGGGGGAGCCTGAGCGAGTTCCTTGTTTTTAATGTTTACTCCACTGCAGACCATGCTTTGCATCTAGATGCCTGGTCATGCAGGTTGTGCTAAGGTTCAGAACGTTAATGCCTCGCTTCAGGCTCTGATGGCACAGCGTGCAAACCACTCGGGTCTTGTCGTCAGCACATTGTTTAAAGAAGTGCCATGCCAGGGAACTCCTTGAAGCTGCCTTTGGGGTGCTCGGTGGCCAGTAGCAGGCGAACTCTCTTGGCAGAGGCTGTTCTGCTTTTGCCCCCTGCTCCCTCTTTTGCAACGCTGTTGGCTTGGTCTCACCACTGCCTCTTCCTCTGAACTATGAAAGTCAGTGGCACGACCTTCATTCCATGTGGGGTCTAGGACCTCATCGTCCCCTGCATCGTCTTCCACACAGTCTTCCTCCCTGACCTCCTGTTCGGTCTGCACACTGCAGAAAGACGCAGCAGTTGGCACCTGTGTTTCGTCATCATCAGAGATGTGTGGACTCCGATGAGGTGGTATTCCCATGTCCTCATCATCAGGAAACATCAGTGGTTGTGCATCAGTGCATTCTATGTCTTCCACCACTGGGGAAGGGCTAGATGAATTCCCTTGGGAAACCCTGCCAGCAGAGTCTTCAAACAGCATAAGAGACTGCTGCATAACTTGAGGCTCTGACAGTTTCCCTGATATGCATGGGGGTGATGTGACAGACTGATGGGCTTGGTTTTCAGGCGCCACCTGTGCGCTTTCTGTAGAAGACTGGGTGGGGGATAATGTTGTGAACGTGCTGGATCCACTGTTGACCACCCAATTGACTAGCGCCTGTACCTGCTCAGGCCTTACCATCCTTAGAACGGCATTGGTCCCCACCAAATATCGCTGTAAATTCTGGCGGGTACTGGAACCTGAGGTAGTTGGTTTACTAGGACGTGTGGCTGTGGCAGAATGGCCACGTCCATTGGCAAATACACTCCCAAAGACAAGCCTGAGCCTCATAAACCAGATCGCAGCACTTCAGACATGGAGAAATTCTTGAATAAGAAACTTCCTAGTGCAACTCCGGGAGTAACAAAGATGGCGCCGACGGACCATGAGGCTAGTGATCCAAGCCAAGAGGGAGCTGCAAGCCTGGCGCCGGAGTCCGTTGAGGAGCATTGGGGCTCAAACCCTGCACTGATCTCCAAGCAATTTTTACAGCAAGCTCTGCAGGCGGCATTGCAGCCGATCCTTCAAGAACTTAAAGAAATCAGGGCAGATGTTAAACAGATCGGCCACCAAGTAGATGCACTCGAGGATGATCATGCGACGGTCCTTGCCTACCTTCATGCGACCAGCGTGAATACCGCCGCCTATGTACGTTCGCTGGATAATGCCTATTCGTTAATAGAGGACCAGGAAAATCGCAGCAGGCGAAAGAACCTAGGTATCAGGGGCCTCCCGGAGAGTGTGCTCCATGAGGCCTTACCAGACGCAGCCAATTCCATCTTCACCTCCTTAGTAGGACCAACGCGCGCGATGGACATACAAATTGAGCGCATTCACAGAGCACTGAGGCCTAAACCGAAAGACACAGACAACCCTAGGGATGTGGTGTGCGGCCTTTTAAGGTACGTGGACACTGCGGCCCTAATGCAAGCAGCCAGGAACCAAAAGGAAATCGCATATGATGGCGCGAACATCAGCATTTATCAGGACCTAGCGCCCTCCACGTTGACCAAGCGTAGGTGCCTGAGGCCCCTCACGGACCATCTTCGCCACCACAAAATCCCTTATAAATGGTTATTACCATTTGGTCTGACCTTTGCGATAGGTGGTCGCAGGTGTGTTATCCGCCTACCTGCTGACCTCCCTGCGGCGTGGGATCTTCTAGAAACTGACCCTCTGGATATCCAGTCATGGCTGCCCTCAGCTGAAGTCGGAGTGCCGTTACCGGACCTTCCGGAGGTCCAGGGCTGGCAGAAGGCTCCGCAGAGGAAAAGAAGCGCGCGAACTGCAAGGGACACTTGAATACTTAAGGAGCTTTCTATTTTCTTTTTCTGACTGTTCCCTTTAAGCAGCTGCGATTATCTTTCGTGTTTCACGCAAGTATTGCCATCGAACTGCTTTAATGTTTTGCCCCCCATTCTTTCTATATGCGAGGTGTTGCCCCCCCCTGGGACTCCGCTTTTGTCGGGGTTCCTGGAGGGGCTTGCACCAGAATTTTCTGTCCTAAGACCAGCATTGTGTAATACTGAGTCAGTGTTGCGGGGCTCGCTGGTTAACCTCATAGGAAGACCGGATGAGTACCGACCCCCCAACCCCCACCAGGATTATTGTTGCGCAGACCTGGTGCGAGCGCCACCTTGGGTGGTCCTCTGTGCCCGCCTCGCCGCAGTTAAGTGACCTGCTGCGGTGTGGCCGGCACGGGGGTCACTATACTATACTGTTTATTATTGTGACAGTTTTTCAGTTGGATGTTTTCTGTTACCACGAGTGTTATTTGTTGGTTAACCATATGTTCTGGTCTACTCACACGCTTGCTCTAATTTACATCATGTACCATGGCGAGTATCAAATGTACATCCTTTAATGTAAGGGGATTTAATACCCCACAAAAACGCTCTCAAGTCATACGTCTGCTCAAAAAATCCCACACGGACATTTGCTTTTTCCAGGAATTACACATTAAGACAGCCAACGTGCCCACCATCCAAAAATCATACTTCCAGCACTGGTTTATCAGCACCTTTGATAAGGCCAAGAGGGGGGTGGGCATAGCGATATCAAAATATATCCCATTTTCGTTGTCAGTGGCACAGACTGACCCTGATGGACGCTATATTTGTGAAAGGTGTTATTGGCACACAGATGGTCACACTAGCTAGCTTGTACAGCCCAAATAGAGGCCAGAAACCCTGGCTGAGGAGTACCCTGCAGAAATTGAACACCTTTACTGAGGGAGTGTGCCTGGTGGGGGGCGACCTGAATGTTACTCTGAACCCCCTGGTTGACGCCTCTGACGGCGCTTCCCAGCTGACACACTCCGCTCTGGGCTGCATTAATAGCTATCTTTCTGAGGCGCACCTTCATGATTCCTGGCGCTTAATGCACCCGGATGGGCGCGATTACACCTTCTTTTCCACCCCCCACAACTCCTACAAGAGGCTTGATTATATTTTCATATCTGACATCCATGTAGATCTAATAGACAGCTCCACCATAGACCAGATCACAGTCTCGGACCACGCCCCGATATCCACGACTATACGCCTATCTAGCTTACCTATCCGCTACAAGCAATGGCGTCTAAATGAAACACTACTAGACAGACCCACAGACGTCCAATCTCTTCAACAAAGGTTGACCTGGTTTTTTGAAGAAAACTCAACCCCTGGGTTACCCCTGACAACATTATGGGAAACACACAAGGTCGTGATGAGAGGTGAACTCATTGCGCTTGGCAGTAGGGTAAAGAAAGATAGGCAGAAGAGATTACAGTCTCTCCTCAGACAGATAGCTGAAAAAGAATCCGTTCATAAACGCTCCAAAGCCCAATCTGTACAGTTTGACCTAAACCGACTCAGATCCCAATTGAAAGATCACCTCAATATCAGTCACGCACGAGCATATCAATACTCCCAGTTTAGGTTTTACTCACACGGGGACAAGGGGACTAAACTAATGTCCTCCCTCATTAAACAAAGAAAGGATTCTATGCATATTCCCAGAATTAAAACCAGCGAGGGGACCATTGTACATAAGACAGCTGACATTGCCGCTGAGTTTCAGAGGTTTTATAAGCAGCTTTATGGCCTGATGGACTCAAATCCCACTGACAACCCCACCCTACACGCCGCAATGGACCAATTTCTGCAGCAACTTAACCTTCCTCAAATCACACAGGCGGATAGCACGGCCCTTCTTGCACCGGTGTCAGACCGAGAAATACAAACAATCCTATCCTCAATGCCGTTGGGGAAAAGCCCGGGCCCTGACGGTTTCCCTGTAGGGTATTATAAAAAGTTTGCCCCTATTTTAACCCCCCATATAACGTCGTGGTGTAATGCACTCCTCACAGGAGCTTAGCTACACCCACAATCATTAGAAGCCACTGTGACCATTCTTCCTAAACCTGGGAAAGACCCAACTCTCTGCGGCAGTTACAGGCCGATTTCGCTACTCAATGTAGATATAAAAATCTGGGCCAAACTCCTAGCCTCGCGTCTTAGCTTACTATTGCCCAATATCATCCACCCAGACCAAGCTGGTTTTGTACCTGGGAGAGAGGGGAACCACAACTCCTGCCGGATAATCACAGCGATGCAATGGTCCATAAAGAAGCAGATTCCCTTGACCTTCCTTAGTGTAGACGCGGAGAAGGCCTTTGACCGGGTTAATTGGGATTTTATGCAGAAAACACTACTTCGGTTTGGTATCCCAGCCAGGTTTCAGGAGGCAGTCATGACGCTATACAAGGACCCTAGTGCGAGGATAAGGGTTAATGGTACCCTCTCTCCATCTTTCCCCATTCGCAATGGGACGCGCCAGGGCTGCCCCCTGTCTCCAGCCCTCTATATCATGGTGATGGAGACCCTTCTCCAAGCTATAAGAGATGATCCGGTTATCAGAGGAGTCAGAGCTCATGGCGACGTTATTAACTATGTTAATGTCGCATATGCGGACGACTTATTGATAATGGTATCTAACCCAGTCGAGGCCTTTCCCCGTCTCCTATCCCTATTCGAGAGATATGGTCAAGTATCCAATTACAAAATGAACCACTCTAAGTCCGAGCGATGAATATTACAGCACCTTCGAACACAATAGAGTCACTTAAAAGTCTACCCCCTTCCATTGGCAATCAGAATCTATTACATATCTAGGCATTAAGATCCCTCCTGACCCGACCAAATTGTACCAACTCAATTATTCTCCACTGTATTCCGAGATCCAACGGCAACTCCAATCCCTGCATATTCCATACACTACATGGATGGGACGGAAGAACTTGCTAAAAGCATTCATAATCCCCAAACTCTTATATGTAATGCAGATGATACCCATCTTCCTCCCCAATGAATATCTTTCCAGGCTCAGGAGACTTTTCTCTACATACTTGTGGGGGAGGGAAGAGATCTAGGTTGGCCCACCGACAACTGGTGCTAAGGCGTACACATGGGGGCTTTGCACTCCCCGATGTCCTTTCATATTATAGAGCTATACACCTAAGGCGATGGCTACAACTTCATGTGCCCTGCTATAAAACCAGGGGTACTGATCTGGAGCTCCTACAACTCTCCCAGGAACAAAGGGCGTCCTTATGGGATGTGTCCGCTAGTTCCTTGCATTCGCACATATTGCTCAGAGGCACCTGCTCAGTTCTCAAACTTCTGAATAAAAACCATGATCTCCTCCCACACCAGTCCCTTAAGATGCCTGCGGATCTGACTCCATATTCCATTAGACCGTTACTGACAGAGACTCCTCCTGTGTGGCGTAAATTAAGGGATTATGAGCTGGCAGATTTCTTTAAATGTGCCAGTGGGGAACTGCCAACTCAGCATCCACTCAGCGTCGCTTGGGAGAACTCTCACTTCTTAGATCGCATGGAACTGCGTTCAGTCTATAAGGCCCTTATACCTACTTACCAGCCTAATTCTACACTGACGTGGTTCGAGAGACTACTGACACCCTCCACACCCCAACGCAAAATGATCTCATTATTGTACCTAGCACTAAACACCCCCTGCTCTAAGGCAACTCCTCAATACCTTCAAACCTGGGCCATGGACCTGAACACAACATTCACTGAAACTGACATCTTAAGAGCCCACTCTCATTCCCATGGATTCTCTCGTTGTGTAAAAATTCAAGAACACTCCTTCAAGGTCCTTACCCAGTGGTACCGCACCCGGTGTACTTATTCGATAACGGGCTTGGGGATACAGACAGGTGTTGGAGATGTGGGGAGGGAGAGGGACATTACTACACATATTCTGGTCATGCTCTAGAATCCGCACCTATTGGGACCAAATTTCAGCGTCCATTGACCAGATCTTAGGTACTGTTCTGCCACTGACCCCGGAGCTAGTACTTCTCTGGCTCCCCACGACAGCCTTGTCACCCTCGAAGGGCAGCCTAGCGACCCATCTAATTCAAGCAGCCAGACTGTTAATCCATCAACGCTGGCTTAATACTGAGCCCCCATCGTTAGACCAATGGATTGCCAAAGTTGACTCACTATGCAGGTTAGAAGAACTGGCCAGCTGGGAACTCAGAACCCATGATAAGTTCAGGAAGCTATGGGCCCCTTGGAGGACCTTTAGAGCTTGCTCACAGCTATCATAGGACGGCTATCATAGATCAGTGTGGGAGTAAAGGAGCGCACGCATTGGTATCATCCAAAATCTTTGCTAATTGCGCACTTACTTGTATGGGACTGACGGCATGATGTACGACACAATGACAACCGACAGTTGCTACCTTACTACAGATATTGCCACCTCCCGAAAAGCACAGTGACTGAGTAGACCTAACCCCCCCCCCCTCCCTTTCCTTGTTGTTACCCCACCTAACCCCTGTCCTATTCCTCCCTTCCTAATTGTTCCTCATTCTCCTGCATTAATGTACATGACAGCGGCACTGCAGACATGATCAGGTTGTAGTGTTCTTGCTATACTCCTTGTGCAACTGTGCTGCAATGTACCTTATTGTTATTGACTTAAACGTGTACCTGAATACCTGTTCTGTAGCTATGAATATGTTACAATATGCCAATGTCATACGATTATTGTTCATCTATATGATATGTCTGCCTTTGTTAAATCTCAATAAAGAGAAATTGGACAAAGAATGGCCACGTCCTCTCCCAGCACCAGAGGGTACACTAACACCACCACGACCGCGTCCGAGTCCCTTACTAGATGTTTTCCTCATTGTTACCGTTCATCAAGCACCACAATAAGAAAAAAAATATTTGGCCCAATGTATTGATATCAACTTCAGGTCTTTTTTTTACAGGCACCTAACACTATCTGCCTATTTATTTATGTACCGCATTACACTAATCCAGGCACAGCAGTAACCACTGATTTAGGGGAATATCAATTGTAGGGCAAGTATTTAGGCCCTGGATGAAAGGTATCCTTTTATGGACAGATTTACACTTGGAGATGCACAGTAGCATGTGAAAAAATATATAGGATTATGCCTTCAGCAATTGTATTTTAACACTTTGTGTTATATACCCTTTAACACACAGAAATACAATGGGAGATGCACAGTAGCGTGTGAAGTTATTGAGGATGACCCTCTCAGCACTTGTATATACACCTTCAGTGTAATATACCCTTTTACGGACTGATTAACACTAGGCCTGCAACAGCTGGAACACCAGATTCAGGGTATTGCTATTTTGCAATTGAATTTTACCCCAGAACAAAATATATCCTTTGCCAGACACTATTAAACTTGGCCAGCCACAGCTGAAACCACTGATTTATGGTATTGCTATTTTGGCAATTTAATTTCACCCCAGAACAAAATATATCCTTTGCCGGACACTATTAAACTTGGCCAGCCACAGCTGAAACCACTGATTTATTGTATTGCTATTTTGGCAATTGAATTTCACCCCAGAACAAAATATATCCTTTGCAGGACACTATTAAACTTGGCCAGCCACAGCTGAAACCACTGATTTATGGTATTGCTATTTTGGCAATTGAATTTCACCCCAGAAAAAAATATATACTTTGCCGTACACTATTTAACTTGGCCAGCCACAGCTGAAACCACTGATTTATGGTATTGCTATTTTTGCAATTGAATTTCACCCCAGAACAAAATATATCCTTTGCCGGACACTATTATTCTTTGCCAGCCACTGCTGGGACACCAGATTTAGGGGATTGATATTTTGGCAATTGAATTTCACCACAGAAAATGATCTATCCTCTGATCTATCCAGACAGCAGACAGTATTACACTTGGCTAGCCACAGCTGGGACACCAGATTTAGGGGATTGCTATTTGGCAATTGAATTTAACCCCTTAATTAAATATAGAAATTTCTATCCTGAGTTTCTAGGGGTGACAATAAGCACAGCCAAGCCCTGTAGGATATAAAAAAAAAAAAAACTAGAATTGATGGATTGATCTACTTGGTGGCAGCTTGTGCTGGTGCACCACAAGTCACAAAATGGCCACCGATCACCCCAGAAAAAGTGACAGAAAAACGCTCTGTGCAGCCTAAAAACCAGTGAGCAATTAACTAGCAGAAGTTGAATAATTCACAGCTGTAGATCGATCACTTCATTAGGTGTTTTTGCTGACTTTTCCCTGCCTAATCTCACCCTCACTGAAGCTGCGTCCTCTCCCTACACTAATCAGAGCAGTGTGACGTGCGGCGCTACGTGACTCCAGCTTAAATAGATTCTGGGTCACATGCTGCACTTGGCCAATCACAGCCATGCCATTAGTAGGCATGGCTGTGATGGCTTCTCAGGGCAAGAAGTAAAACGCTAGCTGATTGACTGCAGTGCAGCTCTTCAGAAAGCGGGAAGAAATCGCTGAACAACAGACCCGAACCCGAACTTTTTGAAAATGTCCATGTCCCGAACACCCCAAAATTCGGTACAAAGCCGAACTATGCTCGAACTGTTTGCTCAACACTAGTTATCACCACATAAATTGACACTGGTCAGATTTGTAAAAAATGGCCAGGTTCTTAAGGTGAAATAGGGCTGAGTCCTTAAAGGAGTTATGGAATTTGAGCTACAGACACTTTTTGCTGATGTACTACAGTATTTTTACACAAAGCCACTCCATGGTCACTAGATGTGGGCCAGATTATTACATACACAGTCTGCGGATGATGTACACTAATTTGCGACTTTTTTGCGACTTTTTAAATGGTCGCAATAGTAAATCTGTCTAGAGATGAATTTTCATAAAAAACACGCCCATTTTCACAAAACTGAAGAGCTTAGTGCAGAGCTTGAAAAAGTTGCAAAAAATATGCAATTTTACTGATTGCACATTTTTTGCAACTTTTTCACTCCATTAGGGTCCATTCACACGTCCGTGGTGTGTTGCGGATTCGCAAATTCGGGATCCGCAACACACCTGGCCCGGCACCCCCATAGAGAAGCCTATTCTTGTCCGCAGCTGCGGACAAGAATAGGACATGTTCTATTTTTTTCCGGAGCCGCGGACCGGAAGTTCGGCAGCACGCTCTGAAACTGCAAATGCGGAGAGCACACATTGTGCTATACGCATCAATTCCGTCCACATTCAGAATGAATGGGTCTGCACCCGTCCCGCATAATTGTGGAACGGGTGCGGACACTGAATTCGGACGTGTGAATGGACCCTTAAATTGACTTTAGCTAACAATAAATTGGGCCCTATATGTCACTAATAGGTACACAATGAATATATCTTGCTGCTATCAAACACACTCAGTAGTCCTAAAAAGGACTTTGGGGTCTTGGAAAAGCTTCTGATAGAAAAAACTGCTAATTTCTCTCCCTGCACTATCTGTCCCTTCAGAAGCACTGTCCCTGAGACTGCAAGAGTTAAACTGATTGCTGCTTTAAAACGCACACACACTGTTGTCCTTAAAAGGACATTTGGGTCTTTGCAAGTCTTGTTTCTGATAAAATCTGTAAAATTTTGCTCCCTACTCTGTCTTTCCCTGCCTATGCTCTGCTCTCCCTCTCTATGTCTGAGCTGAACATGCGTCATCGGGTGCTATATAGCACCTGATGACTCGTTCCAGCCAGCCAATCACTGTAATGCAAGCAGCCAACATGGCTACTGGCATTAAAGTTAGGGCAGTATTTACCTGCACCTTGATTTGCTGCTTACAACCCACAAAGTGCGTGGGGCAGACACTTGAGCGCCATGCGATATCCAGCCTAGTACCGCCATGTGCCGAGCATACCAATGCTCAAGCTGAACTGGTATTCGGCCGAGCATGCTCGCTTATCACTAGTGGTGCCTAGATCTCATGGCCACATGAGCCATGTGGGGGCTGAACTGGAGGAGGATGAAATTGGAGCACAAGCAATGTGTATCAAAATGGGTGGTTTTTACACACAGGTGACAGGAGAGGAGGAGCAGGAGCAGCCAGAGGAGCTACAGGGCTATGAGGAAGACGAGGCAGAGGACCAGACACACCGTGGCAGTATGCAGTTGAGATGGAGGCAAGGAGTCCCTCCGAGTCACTTGGACAAATAGCCCGATGCATGCTCACTTGCTTACATAGTGACAGCCGAATTGTCACCATTTGGCAGAGGGATGACTTCTGGCTCTCCAGCTTGTTGGACCCTCGCTACGGTCCAAAATGGGGCCTTTTTTACACCCACTGAGAGGAAGGTCTAACTGAAGTACTATAGAGTCATCCTATGTAGTATGTTGGCAGCTGCCTATCTGCACCATCGTCCATCCTCTCTCAGGTCTGACCGGGGGGGGGGCCCTCTGCTCCATCAGCAGCAACTTGAGTCTAGAGTTGCTGATGAGCAGCATTCTTCACCCGCCTAGTCAAGAAACTACTCACCAGCAACAGCAGCTAGACCTGGAGCAGGACCTGAACCAGCAGGTGGTGGCATACTTGGGCAGCACTCTGCCACACCACATTGAAGATCCTCTGGACTACTGGGCAGCCAAACTTGCAGAGTTTGCCCTGGAAAGCTGTCCTGCCTGGCCAGTAGTGTGGCATCAGAGCGGGTGTTTAGTGCGGCCGGAACCATAGTTACCCCAAGAAGAACTTGCCTGTCCACCCAAAATGTGGAGAGACTGACCTTTGTCAAGATGAATCAGGCATAGATCAGCCAGGATTTCCACCCACCAATGACTGATGCATCAGACTAGATCATCCATGGTGCTGATTCTGTTGTCACCTCCACACTATGTCACCTTGCCTCTCTTTGGTCTCCTGATGATAGTGCTGCCACCTCCCCACTCTGTCACCAGCATACTCTTTGGTCTCCTGATGCTGCTGCCACATCCACACTGTGCTACCGTGCCACTTTGTGGTCTCCTGATGCTGCTGTCACCTCCACACTATGTCACCTTGCCACTTTGTGGACTCCTGATGCTGCTGCTGGCACCTTCACACTTTCATTGTGCCACTCTGTGGCCTCCTGATGCTGCCGCCACCTCCACACTGTCATTATGCCACTCTGTGGTCTCCTTCTGATGCTTCCGCCACCACCAGACTCTGTCATTGGGCCACTCTGTGGTGTCCTCATGCTGCTTCCAACTCACCACTATGTCATATGGCCACTCTGTGGACTTCTCCTGCGGTTCCCACCCTTTATTACATCATGACTGGGCCACTATTTTGCCTTTCGGCCTGGCTAACATCATCATTTATTTGACCCTTCTTCTGATCTGTCAGAAAGAAGGAAAAATGAGACACACAACGGATCCTGAATTCATCAGAATTTTCTTATGATTTGGTAGCCAAATGCAGGAGTGGTTACAAAACACAGAAGACATGCAGATATTCCATTCAAGTGTCATATCTGTTTTGGATCCACTCCTGTTTTTTTGGCATTATCAATACTGATGGATTACTGACCAAATGCTGACCGAGTGAAGGTGGATGCTCAACAGACAGGATCTCTTTTCTGGGGGTTATTGTGCTGAAGGATCAGAGGAAGGGCAAAATAATCATTGACATTAACACAAACTTACTGCTGACACTCTATTCTCGTGTCATCTCTGATTTAGATCCACTGCTGTTTTTTTTGGCTTTAGCAATACTGATGGATTACTAACCAAATGCTGACCGAGTGAAGGCAGATGCTCCACAGACAGGATCCTGTTTTGGGAGGTAATTGTTCTGACGGATCAGAGGAAGGGCAAAATAATTAGTGACGTCAACCCAAACTTACTGCTGACACCCTCTCCACTCTGTCGGAGAGCTCTACTTGTATGAGCGTTTATTAGAACAGGTTCTGTAGACATCTATGTGGAATCAGCTGACGATGGTGTAAAAGGAGTGCTCTTTTTCTTGGTGCTAACATCGACCTGTAAGGCTGAGTTCATACGTGGGTTATTAGGTCAGTTTTGGCCCCGTCACTTCCCAAATAAGTGAAGTGTGCAGTGATTCTAAGAGCGACGCCTGTCATCTGCATGTCATACTGACTCACAATATTATTTCACTATCACAGCACACTCGCTATGCGTGTTACTGCAAGGCACAGTTTTCTACACCACTATAAAGGCTCTGGGCAGCTAGGAAATAGCCATTTTTTAATGCGATTCACCGTGAATGTATTCTTATTAAACAAAAAATTTTCAAAAAATTTGTTGAACCGGACAAATCAAATTTTTTTAAAATTCACTCATCTCTAGTTATCACTTTTTCCTTATGATATTGTACTACACCATGATGGAAAAACTATGTATGGTTCATCACCAAATTGCTTCTGGATCATTAGAAGTTATTTTTAAAGGATGTTATAATACAATTTTTTTTATTGAAGGCAGTATTCTTAGGCAAAATTGTGGGTGAGCTCACATCCTAGGTGAGAACCAACCTCACACATTAATAGTCTTAGTATACTTTACTGTTGGCATGACATAGGGCTCATGGTAGTGGTTGTCTTTTCTTCTCCAATCATTTTTCCAGATGTCCCAGTCTGATGGGGGCTTCCTCTGAGGAAATAGCTTTACACCGGTCCTCTGCAGTCCAATCCCTGTAATTCTTGCAGAAAGTCTGTCCTTGACATTTTTCTTGGAAAAAGTGTCTTCTCTGCTGACTTCTTTTAACACCAGGACCTCCTCCAAAAGCCTCCACCTCACTGTGAGTGCAAATGCACTCACACATGCCTGCTGCCACTCTTGAGTAATCTATGCACTGGTGGTGTCCCAATACCATAGTTTAATCCTCTTTAAGAGGTGGTCTGACAGTTGATGGTCATTCTTGGGTGACCTTAAGCCTTTAAGTTCTAGATGATACAATAAATGGTTGATTTAAATACAATCTTAAAAGAACCAATATCTTTGCCAGAGAAGCCCTTTTGATGCAAAGCACATCTTTCCTTGGAGGTAACCATAGTTAATAAAAGAAGACAATGATTTCAAACATCATCTCCTCTTTAAAGCAACCAGTCTGCTCTTCTAATTCAGTCAGCATGACAGAGTTATATCAGCTGCCTTCTCCTTATTAACACTCCTCATTTCTCCTGAGGAAATGAGAAGTTCACTGAAATGATGTTAACAGGTTATTTTGTGTCAGAACTGAAAGTCATTTCTTGTCTCATGACAAGAAATGACTTTATAATTAATTACAATTCATCTGCTTGCTTTTGATAATCTAGAGTTAATTCAAATTGTCACCATAAAAACTGAAGCAGCAAACTTTGTGAAAATCAAAAGTTGTGTAAGTCTCAAAACTTCTGGACATGGCTTTAACATAAAAGTATAGTTATTTTACTGTACTTTACATCCATAGAGAAAAATGTAGTGGGTCACACCAATCCCTAAAATGTAACTTTTATTAATCCAGAAGAAAAATACAGAGTCTGCAGCATCAGAGCAGGAACAAGTAATTGTAGAGTAAATAAATTGTATTTTCCCACATATTCAGGATTTTGATTGTGAAGTAATAAAAGTGGCATTTTAACCTCTAAAGGACACAGGGCGTATATGTACACCCTGTGCCAGTGTTTAAAGATAGCGCCCGCTCCTGCTGGATGCGGGCGCCGTAGCCGTGGGTGGCTGCTTGCTTCTTCAAGCAGACACCTACGGCTCATGTCCGCAACCGGCAGTAATGCCGATTGCGGACATTTTACCCCTCAGATGCCTTGGTCAATCCTGACCACGGCATCTGAGCTCGCACAAATCGAAAGTTTCCCTTTCGATTTGTGCTCCGGCTCCCCCATGTGGCCATTGGAGGAGCCGGAATGTGCCTGCAGCAGCCTGGGTCTCTATGAATAAAACCCAGGCTGCTGTATAGTATATCCTATGAAAATACCTATTGCATTGGAATGTATGAGAATAGCAATCTAATGATTGTATGTTATAGTTCCCTATGGGAACTATAGGTAAGTGTAAAAAAAAAAATATACAAAAAATCATTAAAATAACCTCAAAATTCAAATCACCCCCCTTTTGCAAAAAAAAAAAAAAAAAAAATACATATCATGGGTGTTACAATGTGTGAAAACACCCATACTATAAAAATATTAAAAAAATATTCCCCATATGATAAACATGATCAAAAAGTAATACACACCCCAGAATGGTATCAATGAAAAGATAAGATTGTGCCACAAAAAATGAGCCACACAACTCCGTACACATAATTATAAAAAAGTTAGAGTGGTCAAAATATGGCAACAAAAAAGTAAAACAGATTTTTTTCCCACTTTTGATTATTTTTTTTCGCTATCAAAACGCAAGAAGAATTATACATATAAGATATTGCTGGATTTTTAATGACCTGTATAATAAAACTAACTAGTCAGTTTTATCACACATCGAACGTTGTAATTTAAAAACCCCTAAAACTGTGATGGAATTTCTTTTTTTCTTTACAATTTCACCCCATTTGGAATTTTTCCCCGCTTTCCACTACATCATACGCAATATTAAATGGTGGCATTGGAAAGTACAACTTGTCCAGCAAAAAACAAGCCCTCATATGGCTATGTGAACCAATAACTAAAAAGTTATGGCTCTGGGAAGGCAGGGAGCGCAAAACAAACACGCAAAAAACAAACAAAAAACTTCCGGTTCTTAAGGGGTTAAGGATGGATAGTGATACTTCTTTTTCCTCTATAAATATACATTGATATCAGACTTTATTTTAAACTCTGTTGTCCATGGTTCGTACTTGGATTTAGACAGTGTTGCTTTACTTTTGTCTTCTATCCTCGTGTTATGGTTATTATTAGATAAGAGTCAGTGGTACCGTAAGTGTAATGCAAAGCTCAAAGTCTGCTGAGATAACCAATGTGATTCTTCCACTCAAGCCCATGCTGCAATGCCTAAAGCCATGATTCTGTTTTTTGTTTGTTTTTTTATTTTATTTATTTATTGTTTTTACTTGCATTTCGAAATGTGAGGGAATGAACAATTAGTTAAGACTCTCTAAGTCATGCAGAAACTTAGAAGTAGTAACTAACAATTATTTATGATTCACAAACAATCAGAAACGTAAGTGATGATTTTTAAAACTCCTGTACAGCCCTTCATAGACACAGTAAGTATGAGCAACCACATAAACTAAACTATAATTTTATTTAATGTTGGCACCTCATTTAATATAGTCTAGTGATTCCCTCAAATTACACTGAACCAGTAATGAGCCATAGCTTGATATTTAAACTCTTAATTGTGTTTGGTTCCAGTTGATTCAATTAACTTTGTACATACGGTACATATTTTTAATTTACAGTTAATTTGTCTTAAACATTGACACTTCTACCATAACTAATTTGTAAGTATTAAGTATGGTCATATAAATCATTTGGGAAAATAATTACAATGTAGCTAATTTTCCAAATTAGAATACTTAATGCACATTTAAATTTTTTTGTTATATCATTGTTCCTTATACAAGGAGGGGACTGAATGCATAGTTAAATATCTAGATCGACAGAATAAATATTAAGGAATATTGCACACACAGACCACAAATGAGCACATTTATATCACAAATGCATCAAATTAGCTGTTTAATGATATATTCCATATGGAGAGGCCCACCAGCGATTCTTTGTAAGGAACATTAAAGGTCCAGCCCCATTTGAAGCTGATGCTAGATGCAATCAATTAGTACTAGGTCCTATTTCTTATGGGCTTATCCACCAATTACACATTAAAACATATTGATGATATGTTCTCTGTGTATGTGTAATGTCCTGTACAGATGGAGAGCAGAGCATCTGAATGAATTCTTCTGGTAGACTCAAGCAAGCTAATTTCGACAAAATGCTTTCAAATTCTTTATCTGTTCTTTACATAAACAATACATTTTATATCCAAACTGAATCCTTCTTTATGTTCTGAAACTTAGGAACTTGAAGAAGGATCTTATTTGGTAACTTGAAAAAGGATCAGTTTCAGAATCTTAAATACCTACAGCATAATAGCAGCCCCAGTAAGAGCAATCCCACTCGGAAACCTAGAACAATTTACCCTGAGTGGTATCTGCTTGTAATAGATTCAACGGTTGCATTCACAGGGTTGCTGCTAGCAGGTCGAGTGAACAAGTAGGGTGGTGTTACTACAAGAGGGGGAAAATGTCAAAAGCCAAATTGGTTACCAGTATTCGTAACAGAGACAAGCCAGGTCAAACCAAAACACACACATAAAACAGTAATGAAAGGCAAGAAAATGATCAGAAACAGTCCAAAGTCATACACAGCAAAAAACACTAGGGAGAAGACTAACTATAATCTGGTAAATAAGTTGGGTGAATAAACACAAGTATACTTACAGAATGCACAGAGAGACAAACCTGGTTAATGAATAATAACTGGCACTTAGCACAAAGACAGTAGGATTTGAATTAGAGAACATATCTACTTGATTGGCTTAAAAGTAAAGCGTCTTCCTGCCTACTGTATCTGTTCCATCTTAGGAGCTAAAAAAAAGTGAACTTGTCTGAGTCTAGGCCCTCTCCTGCCTCTGTGCCTGGCTTCTGGAGCAGAGAGAGGTAAAGTTGTTACAGTGAGCGCACAAGGTTATTTGTGCCAAAATCTGGGACTTTTCTCCACTCACTCCAGGTATGAAAAAGGAGCATGACATGGACGGGGAAGGATGTGGGCTGCTAGGCCCATCTCGTTTATAATTTTCAATGCTTGTTACAGGCATTCCAAATGTTCTAAATGTACGTCATCAAGGAAGCCAGTCTAGATTTAGTCTGGTGATGGATGGGCAGAAGTTATGTAGAGGTCGGAGCCTCTATGCAACTTTGGAAGATCCCCTGCCAGCATAGGGGTTATTAAGATTGGCTTCTAAAACTGCAGTCTTCATAAATGACCCCCTAAGTCTAAAAAACATGCTAACTATCATTAAATACAATACTACCTATGAAGCATCCTATATGCTTTTTCTTTTCTATAGCTGAGCTACGAAACCAGTCACAACCCATGGAAAGGTGTTGTATAGAGATAAGCAAATCAATTCCACAAATTAATTTGTCTCATTAGCAGGGCTTCCTCACCTGTGTTGGGCTGTCTCTACAAGTGAAGAAGCACCTATGTGCCGCTAAATTTATTTGACTGGAGATTTAGCCCAGCCAAGGGCACAGGCTCTGCTTTGGCTTCAGAGCAGCAATGCAGATGTGACACCCGTGTAAACACTCTTTCAAAGTCCCATCAGAGCCTGTGCTCCTACTCTGCTAAACAGTGCTAAATTATGTACAACCCCCTTTTTGCGCCTTTTTGAATGCTTGTCTGACAATATTTTGTTGTACAGGCTTTTTACGCCATGTTAAACATATAGAAGTGTCAAGGGTGTGGTGAGGGTATGGCAGGGGCATGCTGGGGGCCAAACATGATTTAGGACCACAGCCCTGACAAATTTACCAACAGACGTAAATGTTGACAAAAAAATTATCCAGCCCGGGGCTGATCTATTTTTTTCCAGGCACATGGACTTGCTGAAGATGCACCAAATTTATGACAAGGCACACTCCTCATCATAAATTTGGAGAATCTTTTGTGAGTAAAACCACTACAAAAAGGAAGTAAAAGACTGCCATAAAAAGCTTTGTAAATGATCCCTAATGTGTTGTAGGGGTTATTATGATTATAAGCAGGGGCATAACTATTGGGGGTGCAGAGGTAGCAGTCGCTACCGGACCCAGGAGCCTGAGGGGGCCCAACAACCCTTGTGCCGCATAAGAAGACACACAAAGCACTGAGGGAAGGGGGGCCCAAGTTGAACTCTTGCACCAGGGCCTTGAGCTGTTAGCTACGCCCCTGATTACAAGGATACCAAATATTGTTTTGTGATAGTTAATAGTAATTGTGTCACAAAAATGCACTTATTGTAATGATTTTTGTTCTGTTTTTTTTGAGCAACATAAAAAAAACTTTTACCTAGGCAACAACCTTAACCTCTGCTGTATAGAAAAAACTCCAGTGTTTGAATAGGATTTTCCATTGCAGTTACTATGTATTTAATATTATGTCTAAGAGAAATACTGTAATACTATTTAGTTACAGAAAATCCTGAACTTTTTCTATAGCTTTCTATAGTCTAGTAGGTAAGTTTGCTGCCTTGTCTGGGGTTCAATTTCCAGGACACACCTTTATTAAAACATGTATTTTACTCTATATTTTATCAAAGTTAAGCCTTATTCACACGTCAGTGTTTTAGTCAATTATTTCCATTAGTGATTGTGACCAAAGCTAGGATTGGAGCCTCCACAGACATAAGGGAAAGATCTGCACCTGTTCTGTGTTTAGAGCCGCACCTGGCTTTGGCTCAAAATCACTGATGGAAATCACTGACCAAAACACTGATGTGTGAATGAGGCATTAATGTTACTAAAAAAAGAACAGAACAAATTCTATTATAATAAATATGCTTTTGTAACATACTTTAAATTAAGTGGATAAAATGTATACTTTAAATTAAATATTACAATACATACAGCCATTGCCTTCTCAAACAGCTAATCAGCGGGGTCCTGGGTGTCGGACCCCAACTGTTAAGATACTAATGACCTATCTAGAGGTAAGGTTAGTAGTAAATAAAAAATAAAAAAAATTATTGGAAAACCCCTTTAAACAAAGAAAATCACATTTTTATAACATGACAGGTTTAGTGTGTAATGGTAAGTCTTCTGCTAGCCATACAAAAGGACTGGGGTTTAAATCCCCAAAGAGGCCTGTTAATGTCTATGTGCTAGAAGAAGGCCCCTTCTTCAAAATATATGGAGCAACAGAAACAGTTTCATTAAAGGGGTTGTCCCGTGAAAAATAGTCCACCTGCTGGTTTCTTTTTATTTTTATTTTTTTATCCTGCTCACTGAGAAGGCCACACATGCTCAGTTTCAGCGTTCAACTGCCTCCTGAACTGTGACAGAGAGAGCTGAGACACATCCCCTGAGCTGCAATAGAAAAGACACTCCCCTTGAGCTGTCAGCTTGACATAAATCTAGGATAGCAATGAATGGGGAGGTACAGGGCTGGTTCTAGCTTTGTTAGGAAGTAGTTGTCATTTACTATATGATGTCTAATTTTCATTTTTTACATTAGTCATGGAATATCAGTTTAATATTTCCTGCTTAATTAATACTCACTGCACTGTGCAGTGAATATTAATGAGACTGCTGATATCAGAGACCTAAGTGGCTAGGCTCCAATGCCCTGACTGAAGTATATCCCTGATAGTGGCCCTAACTGCACCACTCCTTTCTTAAGTATTAGTAATAACATCTTCCGTGTATTAATACTTTTATTTTGTTGGAGGTGCACTAAACGTTTTCAAGCTCCCATGTTGTGTCCTCTTGTCCTTGGGAGAGTCTTGAAGGACTGAACAGAGCTTGCTAATAGAATACCCCTTGGTGGTGGAGGCCTCAGAGCAAATGCCCCTTTTAACATCCCTGTATTGTGTAACTCGGTCAACTGAATGCCTGTATGACAAAATATTTTAAACCAGTACATTTCTGTTTTTGTGTGTGAAAAATAAGAGAGATAAACATGTAAAAATATCCAACCAAAGGATCTCAAGACGTGACTTGCTGACATATAGCGGTGTTAGTCGTAAGCTAATTGCTGTGTTAAGTACTGAAAAAAAAAGTTAATATCTGAGCATGAGGTTATTTACTTTTCAGCAAACTCAATTAGACCTTGCTTTTGACTTTTTGACTATTCAAATGCGTTCATTTGTTAAATTTGGAAACTACTACTGCATTTGCCGAGTGACTATTCGAAAAGATTATGCAAGTAATGAATGATTTGGAGAAGGTATTTGGCAGACATTGCTAGCAATAAGTTCTCTCAGCTGGGGAATGTGTACAAGAAAGACAGTGACACATGGCCCTTTCCTGCTGGTTGAAAGTAGTTTTGCCAGATTAACATTTGATACACTCACAAAATAAACACAAACGCTCCATGGCTGCATAGCAATTGTTCATTTCAAGTGTTAATTTTTTACCTGGGCTCCAATTTCTAGGTGTAATACAAGCTCATGGCATGAATGAATTAATTTAGTTTAGGTTAATTAAGAAACATGTTGATGGGAATTCCCATATTAAGCCTCAGAAAAGTTGGTTATTTGAGGGAACAAAAACAAATCTTTAAAAAAGGAGCACAGATGGAACAGGGTGTCTGGGTAAATGAAATATGTGATAAGTAATATGCATACAGATTGTATTGGCATACATGCAATTAAAAAGACTGTTTGATAAGGTAGCCCCATGGAAGGATTTTTAGATGGAAATCATCCAGTTGGCCTGGATTAAAATTTTGTGTTGTCTTTGGTCAAAATCCCATTCAGCTCTCTGCTGTTTAGAATATATGCAGGAAGGCAGAGTTTTTTATAATTTAATTCTATGATTGTGTGATTTAAAACTTGAGGTTTGTGGCTCTATGTAAGAAAACGGAACTCCAAACCATATAAAGATATAATACATTATAAAATGTTGGTGGGCAATAAATGGAAAAAAAAATCCAAAATAAATTTCTCAGTGGAGGGCTTATACTGAATTTTGTAATGGAACTCCTGATGTCAGATTGAATTAAGTTTGTTTGACCCCTGTGTATGCATTCTTTGACTTCCATAAGAACATCATAGAGGTTGTAACCCTTCATAAACCCTTCAGAATACATTTTTGCCATTAGAACAACTCCACCACAGGCAGAATTGCATCCTCTATGCATTACATAGAGGGGGAAATGTCTGCGGGGGAAATGTCTAACTAGAGTTAATTATAAGTAACATTTGTAGCTATTGTTTGGTCCTTCTTATAAACTTGGAAGCAGTGATCGCTTTCACATTTGTAAAATTGTAACTCTGTACCAATGGTTTTAAACATATAGTAACACTAGTGTGCAACATGTGTCTTACAATACAAAGTTTAACTTTTGAAATCTCTAGGTGAAAGCATGAAATAATAGTCTGAAATCTCTGTCAGGGCATCTCCAAACAGTTTAAGTTTTTTTTTTTTTTTTTTTTTTGGTAAAATATAGCGACACTAGTGTGCAGAGAGTGTTTTATAATACAGAGGGTAGCATTTGAAATGTCTCAGTGATAATGTGAAATAATAGACTGAATTATGTGTTGGTACATCTCCAGACAGTTCTATTTTTTTTTCTTTATTAGAGGGAGGGATTTGGTAAAATATCAAAATATATGGGATAACAATACAGAGGGTGTTATTTTAAATCTCTGTGAGAAAACATGTGAAATATTATGTCACAGATGCGGTGTGGGTGGGTAACTCCGAGGAGGAAAGGGGACAGGAAGTATGCCTGGAAACTAGGGTAAAGGAGAAGGTCACCTCCTAGAACAACCCTAATTCAAGTCCTGACTAAATATCAGTATGAACTGACCTCAATGGTAGGCAACTTCATACACAGGAACCTAGAGCCCTAACCCACCCTGTAGGGCCCTGAAATAGTGACAGGACTTGAGACAACCTATTCCTCTACCAGGAGGAAGAACAGGAGTCTTCCTCAGGCCTAGATAAAAAGACAGGGAAATACAACAAACAAAATACAAATTAGGAAGACTACACTTAACTTCACATGGAGCAAAGGCAGTGCCAGGAGCTCAACTGAGATTCAACAACCATCTAGCAAAGAGTCACGAAACTGAAGCTATAAACTTCACCCCCAGAAGGGGTAAGCAGTAATAAATAGGGAAGGTTAAATGACCATACCAACAACACCTGTAAGGAACAAAATAACACAGACACAAGATTAGATCAGATAACCCATGTGTTGCCAGTCTCTCTGATCTCCTGGCACCTGTGACGGGAGTGTCCGTGACAGTACCCCCTTCTACGGGTGACCTCTGGCACCCAGGACCGACCTTATCCGTGTTAGACTTATGAAATGCTTTCACAAAGCGACTGGCATTCATGTTGAATGCTGATACCCACATCCTCTCTTCTGGTCCATAACCATTCCAGTGGACAAGATACTGAAAAGATCTACGGAGAACTCGAGAGTCGATTATCTTGCCGATCTGAAATTCCAAACTACCGACCACCATGACAGGAGCGGGTGGCAAGGAAGATGGGTCCAAAGGGTCAACATATCTCTTCAACAAAGATTTGTGAAACACATTATGAATTTTCAGGGCCTGAGGAAGTTCAAGACGAAAAGCTACAGGATTAATGATGGCAGTGATCTTATATGGACCAATAAATCTTGGACCCAACTTCAAAGAAGGTACCTTCAACCTAATGTTTATTGTGGACAGCCACACAGAATCACCCACACTTAGGTCAGGACCATTCATATTTTTCTTGTCAGCCACAAGTTTATAAATATATCAAGAATATATCGATATTCTTGAAATTATTTTGAAATTTTTGCCATATAGATCACAATGATGACGAAAAACGTTCTTCCTCAGGGATACCAGAAGTATCAGAACCAGAACATGTGCCAAACTGCGGGTGAAACCTATATGCCCCAAAAAACGGCGACTCAACAGTGGACTCCTGACTACGATTGTTTATGGCAAACTCTTCCAAAGACAAAAAGGAAGATCACTCCTCTTGGTTTTCAGATACAAAACATCTCAAGTAAGTCTCCAGACTCTGATTAGTCCGCTCCGTCTGTCCGTTTGACTGAGGATGAAAAGCCAAAGAAAAGGACAGTTGTATCCCCAGTCGAGTACAGAACACTTTCCAGAATCTGGAAACAAACTGAGTCCCACGATCTAAGACCACGTCAGAGGGAATGCCATGGAGTTTCACAATGTTGTCAACAAATACTTGTGCAAGTGTTTTAGCATTACGTAGGCCCGGTAAAGCAATAAAGTGCACCATTTTACTAAAGCAATCAACTATCTTTTCTAAAGACTTAGGTAGATCAGTGAAAAAAAAATCCATGGATACATGAGTCCATGGTCTGGACAGGATAGGTAACGGAAGTAAAGATCCGGAAGACCGAGTATGTGTCACCTTAGGTCGGCAATGGATCTGCTTCCAGGGTGTCCCGTAAGAACCGTACAATGATGTTCCTCAAACAAGTTGTGACGCAATTCCGGTGGCACAAATAGTTTCCCAGAGGGACACGAATCCGGTGCATTTCCCTGAGCCTCTAACACCTTCATCTCAGGGTCAGGGTAAAGAGCGGATATCACCACCACTTTAGCCAGTATGGGACTCTGATTTTCAAAATCACCACCTCCAGAAAAACTATGTGACAAGACATCCGCCTTTACATTCTTAACCCCAGGATGTGACAGTGAAATTGAATCTGGTGAAAAACAATGACCATCTGGCTTGTCTCGGGTTCAGTCGTTTGGCCGACTCCAGGTAAGCCAGATTTTGTTATCAGTGAACACAGAGATTGGATGAATCGCCCCTTCCAACCAATGATGCCACTCCTCAAAAGCCCACTTAATGGGCAGTAACTCTCTGTTACCCACATCATAATTCCTCAGTGGGAGAGAGGTTTTTTTTAGAGAAAAATGCATATGGTCGCCATTTACCAGGTGATGGGCCTTGCGATAAAATTGCTCCAGGGGGTTGTAATACATCCGGCTGCATCAATATATGGGCAGAAGAGAAGCATTCCTTAATCCCAGAAAGTCCCTTTCTTAGTCATGTCAGTTAAGGGTTTTACTATTGTCGAATAATTCTCAATACATTTCTGGAAATAGTTGGTGAACCCTAAAAACCATATAAGAGCCTTCAGATTTTCAGGTCGATCCCAGTCCAATACAGCACAAATTTTTTCTGGATCCATTCGAAAACCCAAAGATGACAGCAGGTAACCCAAAAACTGTACTTTGTGTAGAGCAAAAACACATTTCTCTAATTTTGCATACAATTTATTGTCCTTTAGGATCTGTAACAACTGTCTCACATGATCCTGATGTGTTTACACATCTGGAAAATAAATTAGAATGTCATCTAAATACACGACTCAAACCTCCCCACCAGGTGATGAAAATGTAATTCACAAAGTGTTGGAACACCGCAGGAGCATTGGTGAACCCGAAAGGAAAAATAAAAGCAGTCTTCCATTCATCCCCTTCCAGATTATATGCCCCCCTTAAGTCCAACTTGGAGAACACCTTGGCACCAATAATCTGGTTAAACAAATCAGGAATCAAATGTAGAGGGTAAGGCTCATGGACAGTAATCCGATTAAGTCCAGACATGGCCGAAGACCTCCATTTTTTTTTTAAACAAAAAAGAAACCCTGCTGCCACTGCAGACTTGGAAGGTCTTTTATGTCCTTTGGC
Source organism: Bufotes viridis (assembly GCA_033119425.1). Classification (NCBI taxonomy): domain Eukaryota; kingdom Metazoa; phylum Chordata; class Amphibia; order Anura; family Bufonidae; genus Bufotes; species Bufotes viridis. The sequence continues at coordinate 127,884,569 of CM065591.1, forward strand.
CAAACTCTCGGTAATATACTCTCATGGCCTGTCTTTAAGGTTCTTTAAGGTTATACAATCTAGATTTCGGCAACTTAGCTCCGGGAATAGTATTAATAGGACAATCATATTCCCGATCTGGAGGTAAATCCTGGCATACACTCTCAGAAAACACGTCGGCAAACTCAGATATAAAAGAGAGTAAATTCTTGGTAGTTACAACAGAAAAAGATGTATTAAGACAATTGTTAATGCAATAATCACCCCAATCCAGAATCTGCCTAGCTTGCCAATCGATGTTAGATTGTGCTTGCTAAGCCACGGTAAACCCAGAACCACCGATGCAGGGAGACCTTCCAACACAATACACAAGATAAATTCTTGATGAAAGTCACCCACTCTTAATCTTATATCATGCACCACTTGAGACAAACATTTCTGAGCAAGAGGTGCAGAATCAATAGCGAATACGGGAATGTTTCTTTCTAATTCACTTGTGACAACCCTTGCATACGGACAAACTGAGCATCAATCAGGTTCACCCCTGCCCCACTGTCGATAAACACCTCAATCACCACATTCTTAGACTCTAGCGCCACCTATGCAGTCAGGAGAAATTGGGTACTACCAGTACAAGACAAATGCCCATTTTCTGACACTCCTCTTACTCCTCCAAGAGTCAAATGAGAATCAAATGTCTTTTTTCTCTCCTTTTGCCGTTGTATGTCTGGACATACATTGATAAAATGTCCCCTTTTTTGCAAAAAAAACACCACCTTCCTATTACCAGTGGATCTCCATGGGTAGCTCCCCCTAACTGCATGGGTTTGTCTCCCGACCGAAACGCAGGAGTAACTTCACCTAAAACGTCAGAGGAAGATGATACGTTATGTAATAGAATGTCTTAAAAGAGTGGGCCCTTCGATCTCTCTCTCAGGTGTCTATCAATACGTACAGCAAGAGACATAGTGACTTCCAAAGACTCAGGATTCACATGAAAGGCCAAAGCGTCCTGTCCCTCAGCCTCTCAGATAATCCCTGACAGAACTGACTACGGAGACCTGGATCGTTCCATTCAGTATCCGTAGCCCACCTCCTAAACTTAGAGCAATAGATCTCTACAGAACGCTCTCCCTGACACAGGCCATGTAACATTGTCTCGGCCAGGGAGGTCTGATCCGGGTCATCATAGATAATACCTAAAGCTCTTTAAAATTCATCCACCGATTGGAGGGACTGTGATCCGGTTGGCAGAGAAAAAGCCCAAGATTGGGCGTCCCCTTTAAGCAACAAAATAATCACACCCACTCTCTGACCCTCTCCCTAGATGAGTGTGGATGTAGCTTAAAATACAATCTGTACACTTCCCTGAACTGAATGAAATTATCACTTCCCCCTGAGATTCTATCTGGGAGGGCAACTTTAGGTTTAGTACAGGCCTGGTAACCACCACTAGGATCAGACTCCTGTGGTCTCTGAATCTGTGAGACAGTCGTGCGGAGGTCAGCTACCTCCAGAGACTGCTCCTGCAGCTGTCCGGCCAGTGTAGCGATAGCATCCATGGCTGAACTGATAAAGACAAAAATTACGGTTATTCGGCGGTTTATAATGTCACGGATGCAGTGTGGGTGGGAAACTCCACACCGAGCATGGAAGGAAAGTGGACAGGAACTAGGCCTGGAAACTAGGGTAAAGGAGAAGGTCACCTCATAGAACAACCCTAATCCAAGTCCTGACTATCTATCAGTATGAACTGACCTTGATGGTAGGAAAGTTCATACACAGGAACCTAGAGCCCTAACATGCCCTGTAGGGGCCTGATATAGTGACAGGACTTGAGACAACCTATGCCTCCACCAGAAGGAAGAACAAGAGTCTCCCTCAGGCCTAGATAAAATACAAATGTTGAAGACGACACTTAACTTCACATGGAGCAAAGGCAGTGCCAGAAGCTCAACCGGGATCCAACAATCAGATGAACTGGAGCTATAAACTGCACCCCAGAAGGGGTAAGCAGTAATAAATAGGGGAGGTTAAATGACCATACCAACAACACCTGCAAGGGGTGTGATCATTACCAAAACAATACAGACACAAATGATTTACAAGGAACCAGTCAGATTAACCCACGTGTTGCCAGTCTCTCTGATCTCCTTGCAACTGTCACGGGATAAGCCTGAAATCTGTGTCAGGACATCTCCAAATGGTTCAAGTGTTGATTTGTGTGTGTGTGTGTGGGGGGGGGGGAGGAGGGTAGACGATTAATAATCTGCTCGTAGGTCGACAACTTTTACTCTTAAGAAAGCCGTTTCAGAATGCACATAAGCCATTAGGCCCAAATCTGTAGCGCAAATACTGCATTATTTCCAAAGCCAATTGTTAGTAGTAGTATCTTCAGTGTGTTTGTGGAAAGGGAAGGACATTTTTTTTATTGTGCTTCTCTGGCTTTACATTTCAGAAAACAGACTTGCAATCCGTTCTATACATTGTCTGACTATGTACATTAGTACCAAAAATGTCAGGAGTATGGAAGAGCTCCAAACGAAAGATTCAGAGCCTGGCCATGTTCTCCCAGAGCAAGAATGTGAGTAGTTGAAGCACCAGCTATCCAGCTATAAGTAGCAATGGTAGTAATAGTAGTAATAGCTTCAGAAATGTGCTACTTTATAATTGAGTAGAAAGAGGATGAGACCGTGGATTGGATGGCTTACTCCTCCTCACAGTGATGTGAAGGTGACTTCTGAGTCCAACCCTGTGCTGTGGAACCAGGGTTCATAGCATTTTTCCTGCTCCTCCTCCTTGCAGCCCCAGAGAAGCCTTTCAATGAAGTGCACTATATTTTTATTACCCCTTCCTAGTGGGACACCTTCCTTTTTCCTAAGAAGTGGCAAGAGACTTGTGTGAGAACAATCACCGTTTGGACTGCCCTGAAGCAGAGGTTAATGAGGAGGCTGGCAACCCCATACATAGTTGTGTTGGTGGTGGTAATAGTGAGGGCAGAATAGTGGCAGTTGGGGCAAGTGCAGACCAGGGAATCGGGAAGGGGTCAAGAAGCCTACCATGATATTTTATAGTCTGATAAAAGTGACAGAGAAAGTGAGGACTCCAATATTGATTGTGTGTTAGACAGGACCTGGGAGCAGCATTACGTCAGTGTCATACAATACATTCCAGACCTCTAAGGATCAATACAATGCTATGCGACCCTGTCAGTGCTGACTCCTACTCACGTTGCAAGTCCGATGCATGGAACTCGCTCATCTAAAAGGAGCCTAAAGCCCACACTCCGGCAAAGTAAATATACTTCAACTTCTCAGATATAGAAAGGGAAACTGAAACCTGTGGATCTAATAAAGGAAACATGCTCTTGGCAATAACTAAAGACAATTACCTTTCCCAACTGGTTCAGTATCCAACTCAGGACGGCCATACTGGACTTACAGTTGTATTAACCAATAGACACAACAGAGCAACAGACATGTAGGTTGGGGGACACCTGGGAAATAGTGACTAGGCTTAAACTAATCGAGCTTCGGATCATAGATCCGAAGTCGATTTGTTCAACAACTTTGGTTTTAATGCTGTTTCTGTACAGCATTAAAATGTATTGGCTCCATGGAGCCAAACTTCATCTCGGCCACAGTGAAGCAGGACCTTGGTGAATTACTTCAGTATTCTTATGTGCATATTGAAAAACATTTTAAAGTAGGACTCCAAAGTGGCTTTTACCGAGGAACCAGCTGGTACCAAAGCCAACTTTGGACTTCTATTTTAAAATGTTTTTCAATATGTACATAGGAATACTGAAGTAATTCACCAGTCTCATGCCACTTCAGCCAAGATGAAGTTTGGTTCCTCAGAGGCAATACATTTTAAGGCTACATGCACACAACAGTTGTTTTTTGCTGTCCGCAACTCGCGGATCTGTCTTCCTTTTTTTTCAAAAAAAAAAAAAAAAACAGAAGGCTTAAATCAGTTTCTTAAAGTACTTGTACAAGTGCCCTGGTTTCCAAGCAACCATCCGCAAAAAAAACGGATGCAGATGACAAACGGATAGCTTCCGTTGGGCATCCGCATTTTTTGCGGACCCATTGACTTCTATGAGTCCGCAAACCATTTTTTGCGGACAAGAATAGGACATGCCATATTTTTTTGGCGGACGTGAAATGCGGACAGCGGACGTAGACAGACAACGGAAGAGGCATCCGCATTTTTAACGGATCCATAGAAATGAATGGGAAACCATCGGATCCGCGAAAAAAACGGAACGGAGGCTGCGAAAAACCACTGCCGTGTGCATGTAGGCTAATACTGTATGAAAACACCATTAAAACTGAAGTTTTTGAACAAATCGACTTTAGATTTATGATCTGAAGTTCGATTCACTCAAGCCTAACAGTGACCATAACATAATAATTTTCCAATTATCATTCAAAAGAGTCTTTGTTCAGGGAAGCACAAAATTGCTGAACTTCCAAAAAGCTAATTTTGATCAGCTAAGAGAAGCTATTAGCCTCACTAACTTTAACAATGTCCTAAACTCTAAATGTGAGAGGTCCATACCTTATGGGAATAAAAGGGTGAGGAACAAAGAAAAAAATACGTGGATAAGTAGAAATCTAAAGTGAACAATAAATGACAAAATAAAGCTTTTACATTACTAAAACAGATAGGTAGCTAGAAAGCATTAAAAAAACTACAAGAAAAAAAAGAGAACATATAAAAGATACATAAAAGCAGCCAAGCTGGAGATAGAGAAACTCATTGCCAAAGAGAATAAAGCTAACCCTAAAACGTTCTTCAATTATATGAATGGTAAAAAGTTTTACAGAGCGATGAGGGAAGAGTTGTAGACAGTGATGATGAGAAAGAAAAACAATTTTTTCCCTCATTGCACTAACTGAGGAAAATAAACTGTCAGATTAAATACACTCTCCATTAAAACTGGCCTGTCTGACCCTGGAAGAAGTGCACCAGCATCTTAAAAATATTATAATAGACAAATCACTGGATCCAGATGGTATACACCCGGATATCCTAAAATAATTAAGTAATCTCATAGAGAGACCCTTATTTTTGATATTTAAGGACCAGTTTTTTTTTTGAGGAGGTAAGTTCTAGACTTGACCAGTGAGTCAATGAATGTCCTATCTTGACTAATGATGAGCGGCAGGGGCAATATTCAAATTTGTGATATTCTGTGAATATTTGGGCGCATATTCGCCATATATTTGAAAATTCGCGAATTCGTAATCTCCAGTCATTATTTTCTTGATTGCGAAAATTCGCATAAAATTTGCATAACATTTACATAAAAATTAGCATAAACTGGTATTTAAAAGGTATCTTTTAATTACCAGTTTATTCAAATTCTATGCAAATTTTCACATGCAAATTTTCGCAATCAAGAAAATAACGACTACTTTCTTGATTGCGAAAATTTGCATATAAAAATGCGCATAAAAATGTGCATAAAATTTGCATAAACTCGTATTAAAAAAAAAAATGAATATTCGCGGTTGCGAATATATTTTGCGATATTCTAAATATTCGCAAATTCTCGAAGTGCCGATATTCGCGATTAAAATTCACAATTTGAAAATTTGTGATCAACACTAATCTTGACTTCTCCAAAGCATTTGATTTTTGTGCCGCATAAAAGGTTAGTATATAAAATGAGAATGCTTGGGCTGGAAGAAAATGTATGTATGTGGGTAAGTAACTGGCTCAGTGACAGAAAACTGAGACAGGTTATTAACGGTACACTCTCAGATTGGGTCTCCGTTGCTATTGGGGTACCACAGGGGTCAGTATTGGGTCCCATTCTCTTCAATATATTTATTAATGATCTTGTAGAAAGCTTGCACAGTAAATTATAATTTTTTTGCAGATGACACTAAACTGTGCAAAGTAAATAACACAAAAGTATACTGCTACAGATGGATCTGGATAGATTGGAGGCTTGGGCATAAAAGTGGCAGATCCTTGGTGAGGTCGTGATGCGGTTTCATCGTATGCTCTTGCCAGCGGCATGGTTTCATGGTTGCCGCATGTGAGGGCTATTACGTGGTAGCCTCACGTGCGGTTGCCGCAGGCAACTTGGTGGTTTTTGCAATTCGAGACTCATTCCACTTTGTGAGCACTTTCCCCTCCTTGGTGTGCACGGGGTTAAATGTTTTGGAGTGTGCTGGGTGTGGCCTCAGGTCTCCTTATATGTTGGTGTGCTGGAGCCTTAGGAAAGTTCAGTTTAGTTTGTCAGTCTGTGTAGGAGCTCTGCTCCCTGGCTGAATGTTATCTGTGTGAGCCACCCTTGTTGTTCATGGTTCGTCATCCCCTTGTGGTCCCATCCTCACCTGTCCGTTGGGATACGTTTATGTCTGTTTTGTTGTGCCATGTTTGGTTTGTGTTATGTTGTTTGTTACCTTCATGGCTGCCAGACATTTGCCTGTATGTGTTGTGGTGTGACTCCTCCGGAAGGGGGTTGCTTTCCCGAAAGGGTTTAAGCAAAACTGGACAGTGTGCTGACCTGCCAGGATCTCACTAATGCATCTGGTGTCTGCATGGGGGTCCAGAAGGGTCTGGTATGGGTTGACGTCTCTGCTGCAGCAGGTAAGTGTGGGTATTTTGGGATAGTTGTATTTCTCTGTTTACTTACCTGTCGTGCAGGCTTGCACACTGTCTGGCCACTGTCTTCTACTGGGACTCGGGAGACGCCTGCTCATCCGTGGTTCTGGATGAGCGGGTGGTCTCTGCCCTCTTACCATGCTAGGGTGATGCAGGGAAGCCAGGGCTCCAGGTTCGTGGGCATGAGCCACCTTACCATCTGAGGTTGCTCATGCATTAGGAGTCTAGCGGCAGAATAGGGATGCATTAGGAGGTGACCTGCTCTCTTTTCCCTGCATTCTGGACCAGCGACGCAGACATTGTATGGTGGGGCTTTTTCCCATTCCCCACCGTGACAGACTGTGACTGTGATGAGGGCACATCAACTATGTCTAGAAGAAAAAGGTTTCTAAACAAACGTGAAGAAGGATTCCTTACTGTAGGAGCAGTGATACCATGGACTCTTTGCCAAAACAGATGGTGATGATGAACTCACTGAATTTTTTCCCGCTTAAATTAAGAAAATTGGATTCTACCTCACAGGCTATTTTGCCTACCCCTGGATCAACTTGCAGGATAACAGGATGAACTGGATGGACAGATATCTTTTTTTCAGCCTTACAAACTATGAGGCTCATTTATTAAGACTGGCATTTTCAACTTTGGTCTTAAAAATCCCTATATCTGGTGGTGGATCCACCAAAGTTATGAAGAGGCACTAGTCTAAATGAAAGACAGCTTCCTTGCTGACTTACATTGAAAACCATTTTCTATGCCTAAAACAGGCGTAGAAAATAAATGAATGAGATGGGCCTGCTGGCCCATCCCTTCTCCGCCCACACCCAACCCACTTTTTTTGACCTGGTGTGAGCGGGTGTATGTGGTGTAAAATAGCCCTGAAGCCTATAGCCAGTTAATAATACAAAATGCATTGTTTGGCAACATTACTAGTTTAGTGTTGTTACACAAGAGAGAAAATGCTCTTTTCACAATGTCAGTAGTCAAATCGCTGATTGAGTTTAGCTAAGATTATAAAAGGTTGCCAAACATAAGTACTCCTACCCAATATAAATATAAATACAATGTAACTACATGGATAAAGAAAGTAATTCATTTTCCTCATACAGATATTGTTTACATTTCAATTGCCTAGAAATCTATTCATCTGTGTGAATTTAAGCAGCTTTTCAATATTTATTTCTCACTTGTATCATTTTTATACTTCTAGTCTGTGAACACAACTACAGTTTAGAGCTGGTTTTATACATGAAGGAAAATTACTCATTTGTTGTTTGCAATCAGATGTGATGTAGGAAAACAGTAGTTATTGCTCTAATAAGATGACAAGGGGCACAGTTAATGCGACTTATTGCTATTGAGCTGCCTTTTTGTTAAATATATTGATTGCCCTCTCAATGACTCTTGGTCTAAGATGAAAACTTTGTGTAACATAATAGAGAGGACGCGTATATAAAACACAGAAAAAGCTTTCCGGTAAGACATGATGCTAATTATAAAGGCTTGTCTTCCTCTTCAACACATTTCTTTGATGATTAATTACATGACTATACAACATATAATTGTTCGCCATTTGAAAACATAATCTTTATTAGTGATCTCTTTATGTGGTTTCCATTTACTTACTTGACCTCGCTGTATTCTGAACAATTACCTGATTATCCTACATCCAGATTATAGTTACAGAGTCTATAAGCTGACACAATGGTTATTGCCATAAAAAATGCATTTTACTGCTGCACATGAATGGCCCTCCATGTAATACATAGATCAGCTGATTCCTCCAAAGTGGGATCTGCTCTGTAAGAATGGGACTCCCATTTAGGATATCTTTGTGCTATAATACTGTCTATAGCCAGGATCCCTGTTATAAAGCAAGAGGAACTGAGCAGATTAATATATAGTTTTGTGGGAAAAGATTTAGCAAAACATAAGGGGTCATTTATTAAACAGAATTATGCCTATATTAAGCATATTTCTGGCACAGATTGCAGCAAAAAGGCCCTTTGTGCTGCAATCTGTGACTTCTCCCCGCTCACGCCAGGTCTTAAAAAGTGGGCATGGCATTGGCTGGTAGGACCGTCTTCTTTACCATTTTCTTCGCCTGTTTTATGTGTAGAAAATGGTCAAAATGTAAGACAGCAAGCAACCTGCCTTAAATTTAGAAGCAGCGGCGGATCTGCTGAAGTAATGTAGAGACCTGGGCCCCTATATAACTGTGGCGGATCCACCTCCACTGCAGGGACTTATTAAGACTGGCGTCTAAAATGCTGGTGTTAATAAATGTGCCCCATAATTTATACATTTAAGCCTTTGCCCTTTCTATACTTAAAGGGGTTCTCAAAGGCTTTTAATATTGATGGCCTATCCTCAGGTGGGGGTCTGATACCCCGTACCCCTGCAGATCTGATATTGATGACCTATCCTAAGGATGGGTCATCAATATTAAAAGCCCGGAAAACGCCTTTAAGCCCGTTCCCGAGGACTGCTATTAGTGACTGACTGCTATCTCTGTGTACCCATGTATATAGTGAATTCAATTAATCCTTGATAACACCTCACTCGATTCACTGAATTCAGAAAAAGCAGAGATTTGAAGGCATAAATTTCAAGTTTCCCTGATTCATTTCCCATACACTATATAACAGTCTGCTCAGCTTCCCCTCTCTATAATATGCTGCCTGCAGACTGCTTTGCATTTTGCAGTGACACGTCTTCTTCAAAAGAGTCCTTCTACTGTTGTTCTGTCTACATTTGATTTCACGTACATTTGCCCGCTTCACCTACACCATTGTCTTTCATGGGGGGGATGGGATCTTCCAGCAAGACTATAGAACATGTCACATGGCTAGAAATGTTCAACATTGGTTTAAAGAGCATGACCAAGACTTCCAAGTACTAGCCAGGTCCGCACTCCCCCAGACTTGAACCCAATTGACGATCTGTGTGACTGCCTTGATTGTCATGTTTGGTCTATGGATCCTCCCACACACCCTCCAGGATCTCTGGGATGTACTGCAGTCAGCATAGCCTGTGACAACCCAACACGACAATATTGAGTTACCTTCTGCCTACCTAACTGCTGTGTGTGCTGCAAACAGAGGTTACTCGGAATAATAGCTGGTGATCATAATAATGTGACTCAACTGTGTATATAGAACAACATTTTTAATTGTTCTTAGTTGGGATATTAAATTGAAACTACTGCAGAGGTAAACACTGCTTTAATTAAAAAAATATCATTAGCACTAACAGTGCTGAAATAATACATGGACTTAATAAATATGCACGTGGTTTCATTTTATTGTCAACTGGCAATGATTTATACACATATAAAAAGGCTAAATTTAGATTAGTGCAGGCAATGATAAATTCAAGCCATCCATATCAGTGAAATTGCAATATGTGAATTTGGGTCACTCCAGCAATACTGAAACAACCACAGAATATTAAGTGGCCAGTCCTTTTATTGGCAATCCCATAATAGAGTTTTCTATACATAAGCAGTGAAACGATGTGAATGAATAAAGGAAAGCTGAGCAGCTGCAATCAGTTTAAATTTCCTCTTGTATGCCCCAGAAATAACATTAACACAATCTCTCAGCCATAATCAACAGAACTCTTATGTACTGCTAAAGAATAAAAGTTTAAGGGATTGTACTCTTGCCTTTAGCCAACTTTAAATGGGTAAAACAGATTTTAACAAGCGATGGCCTATCAGGATAGGCCATCATTATTTGATCAGTGTGGGTTACACATCTCACACCCCGTCTTATCGGCTGTTCATCAATAGCACTGATGCCAGAACTATACGATGTGTAGTGGATGAAACTAGTCATTACAGTGCTGTTTCCATTTGCTTTAAACAAGCTCCATCAACTACATAGTGGGTAGGTCTGGCATCGGAGCTATCAAAACAGAATGTGGGGAATTTATAATAGACCAGGATTTTATATCAGTCTGTGCCACTAGAGGATGTGCCTGATTTATGATGAGGCAAATGCCTTGTTAAAAATTAGAGAGTGTCATTTCTAAATCTGAAATACACCTAAATTATGTGTATTTTAGCGCAGATTGTGGCACAACAACTAGTTATATCGCAATCTGCAACTTCTCCACGCTCACGCCAGGTCTAAAATTGTGGGAGGGGAAGGGGATGAGCCGAGAGGCCTGTCTCAGTTACCATTTCCTATGCCTGTTTCTACGCCTAGGAAGCTGTCATACATTTGGAACTGGCGAAGGATCCATCGAAGTTATGAAGAGGCTGGAGCCTATTCAGAACTTTGGCGCAACCACCACCAGCTTAGGGCTTTTTTAAGATCTAAAATGCTGGTTTTAATCAATGTTTCCCTAGGTGTATCCTGCAGCAGTCCATGTGCCTAGACTAAAATCTATGGTAGATCCGAGCTACCATACATTTCAGTCTTCTTTGATACCAGAAAACTGTCATAAAAGGAGATAAAGAAGACAAGTCACTGCCTTCACCCTCGTTATGCATCCTTTTTGGAAAGTGGCAAGGTTGGAGTAAAAACGCCCTTGAAACTAGATTTAGGCCCAATGCAAATACTGTTTTTGCAACTGTATTTTAAGCCAGAAAACTGGCTTCAGGAGAATGATAAATTCCCCCAATATTCTTTAGGTATGGCATATTTCTGGTGTTTTTATTCATAGGTTTCTCTAAAGGGAAAATACAATTCCAGCTTCCTTAAAATATTAAAATTTTATTTAGCTCAGTACAATTCAAGAAAGACGACATATGCACACAGCTAAGGTTGCTTTCACACCAGCGCTTTTGCAGGATCCATCATGGATCAGCACAGGGGCGGACTGAGCGGTCGGGCACTTTGGACATGTTCCGAGGGCCGGGCCGGTAAGGGGGCCCGGCGGTCACCGCCCAGTACAGAAAATTATTTCACCCCTCCAATGTCTCTGAGCCTCAGAGCATAGGTGTGCGCATGGGATGTGCCAGGTGTGCCTGGGCACACCCTAATCAAGCCGACTCATGGTTCTGTCACCTCCGTGCTGCACTGCCTTCTACCGTGCAGGGCCCGCTGCCTGCGTGTCAACACTCCAGAGTGAACTGTGAGAGAATAAGAGCTGTGGAAGAAAGGACCTTACATGACATCATCACCATGTGACCAGTAATATAGCGATATTACTGGTCACATGGCTATGAGGTAATCACAGGTTCTTTCTTTCTTCTAGGACTCAGTGTTGCTGCAGCCTTCAGTAGAAGGGTAGGTCACGAGTAGGAAGATCAGGGATGGCTGCTCAGCAGTGTCTGTAAAGGGGAGAGAGTCTATCAGCGCTAGGGAGAGGTGGATGTGACTACTGGGGAGGGCCTGAGAATTGTATGTTGGGGAGGCTGTGTGGGATTATATACTGGGGGGCTGCTGTATGAGATTATATACTGGGGGCTAATGTGTGAGATTGTATACTGAGGGGCTGCTGTGTGAGATTGTATACTGGAGGGCTGCTCTGTTAGATTGTATACTGGGGGCTGCTTTGTGAGATTGTACACTGGGGGGGTGCTGTATGAGATTATATAGTGGGGGGCTGCTGTATAAAATTATATACTGGGGGCTGCTGTATGAGATTATATACTGTGGGGTGCTGTATATTGTGGGGTGCTGAATACTGAGTGCTATACTGCTCTACTGTATACTGTGGGGTGCTGTATATTGTGGACTGTTATACTGCTCTACTGTATACTGTGGGGTGCTGTATATTGTGGAGTGCTATACTGCTCTACTGTATACTGTGGGGTGCTGTATATTGTGGAGTTCTATACTGATCTACTGCATACTGTGGGGTGCTGTATAGTGTGTGGTGATATACTGCTCTACTGTATACTGTGGGGTGCTGAATATTGTGGTGTGCTATACTGCTTTACTTTATACTGCAGTGTTCTGTATACTGCGGGGTGCTATACTACTCTACTGTATACTGTGGGGTGCTGTATATTGTGGAGTTCTATACTGCTCTACTGTATACTGTGGGGTGCTGTATACTGTGTGGTGCTGTATAGTGTGTGGTGATATACTGCTCTACTGTATACTGTGGGGTGCTGAATATTGTGGTGTGCTATACTGCTTTACTTTATACTGCAGTGTGCTGTATACTGCGGGGTGTTATACTACTCTACTGTATACTGTAGGGTGCTGTATATCGTGAAGTGCTGTTTCTTTCAAACATTCTACAAGCGACCAAGGCGAGGGAGGAAGTTTTGTGGGTGTCTTGAGCTTTATCCCACAGAACTCCTCCCTGGTGAAGTGAGTGGTGTTCCTATTTAAGTTTCTTTCATCTACCTTGTCTACTGTGGGCCAACTGTTGGTCACTGGCACCCAAAAGCTGTTGTGCGCACATATGTAATCACCATCGGCAGCCTCTCTAGACTTCCATTGCTTTATCATAGCTGTCCAACCTATCACTCTGAACAATCTCTAAAAAATCCAATCTTTGGCGCCCTGCCTGTTACTCTCTGACCTCCCCTGAATAGGAACTATAGTGTTGGAGAGACCCCCCTCCAGGACCCATTAGACTCCATTGTACTCTCTAATGTTACCTGGAGGGGACTCTTTCTAATACACTCTATAAAGGACACTGAGATGTCCTCTGCTAGAAATACCGCCCTCAATGGCCCATTAGAAAGGGTCCCCTCCATTGTAGTCTCTTATGGGGCCTGTAGGGGATTCTTTCTAACACACTCTCTAATGGACACTTAGATGGCCACTGTTAGAAAGACCCCCCTCCAAGCCTATTCGACTGACTCCATTGTTCTCTCTAATGGGGCCCGGAGAGGATTCTTTCTAACACACTCTCTAATGGACACTGAGATGGCCTCTGATAGAAAGACCCCCCTCCAAGCCTATTAGACTGACTCCATTGTAGTCTCTAATGGGGCCTGGAGGGGATTCTTTCTAACACACTCTCTGGAGGCGGGATATAGGCGTAGCTGGGGGCAGAACATGGGCGTGGCTGGATGCGGAACATGGGTGGGGTCAGGAAGGGGGCCCTTGATTTATTTTTCCTGGGGCCCTGAGGGTTCGCAGTCCACCCCTGGATCAGTAAAAATGCTTCCGTCATAAAAATACAACTGTCTGCATCCGTTCTGAACTGATCTGGTTGTATTATCTCTAAAATAGCCAAGACAGATCTCTAAAACCATTGTATGTCAGTGGTGTCTGAGAAAACAGATCCGCCACCATTGACTTACAATGTAAGTCATGAAGGATCTGTCTTTCTCCGCACCACATCGTGGACAGAAAAACTCTGCTTGCGGCGTTATTCTGTTCACAATGGGGACACAACCAATTGGAACGGAATGCATTCTGGTGCATTCCATTTCGTTCATTCAGATTTGTCCCCATTGACAATGAATAGGGACAAAACAGAAGCGTGTTCCCCACTATTGAGATCCTATGACGGATCTCAATAGTGGAAAGGGAGAGTGCAGATGTGAAAGTAGCTTAACACGCTTCAGGCTAACAGGCTAGCCCTTGATCAAGGATGTAGTGTGAACAACTCGCATATAAAGGCAAGTGCTTATCTCTAGGGAGGAGCAAATTGACTTTGGATGAAACATCCGAAGTCAATTTGCATAAAACGTTGTTCCAATACTATACAGAGCAGGAGCTCCGTATAGTATTAGAATGTATTGGCTCCGATGAGCCGAAGATATTGCTTTGCAAAGTCTTGCGAGACTTTGCGCAATAACTTCATAAATTAATTTGTACTGTAAAAAAAACATTTCCCGAAGTTCGGGAAATGTTTTTTTACAGTACAGATCAATTTATGAAGTTATTACTCATAGGAGCAAATACATTCTAATACTGTACGGAGTTCCTGTTTCATGTTTCATCCGAAGTCAATTTGCTCATCCCTACTATTCTCGATTGGGTCAGCCTCTGTCAATTGCTGCAGACCAAGCGGAGGATATAAAAAAATCCAAACTGGATTCCACAGTAAAGACAATAAGCAATGCCGATTATGTATACAAATAAATGATATATGATTCACCAGTGATAAACTGTAAAAATGTGTCTTTCTTGGATTTTACTGGTCTGAATAAAAATGTTATATTGTTAGGAGGCTGCAATTATATGTCTCAGTTTGATGTGCTGCCTTCCCAGTGATTCCGTGAAAGTCTATGTACAGATGAGCAGATGATACAGTATGTACAGATGAGCTGCACTCAGTTATAATCTTTACTTTCTCTAAAGTGCTTCCGAAATGCCAGCAAACATGGATTTACAAACTTCCTGGACACACTATCCGCACCACAAATGGGCAACAGTCCATATTAGTAGAGATGAGCGAACACCTGGAAGTTCGGGTTCGGGAAGTTCGGCCGAACTTCCCGAACATGTTCGGGTTCGGGATCCGAACTCGACCCGAACTTTATCCCGAACACGAACCCCATTGAAGTCAATGGGGAACCGAACTTTTAGGCACTAAAAAGGCTGTAAAATAGTCCAGGAACGGGCTAGAGGGCTGCCAAAGGCAGCAAAATGTAGGTAGATCCCCTGCAAACAAATGTGGATAGGGAAATGAATTAAAATAAAATAAAATAAAATAAAAATTCAGCAAGGGCGGCAGAAACCACTTGTTGGTCTGTTGTTCCATACCCCGCCACAACTCCTGCGCGGTGTGGGGCCTGTCCCCCAAACATATGAGATTCAGAATGGCCTGCTGACGTTTACCCCGGGCTGTGCTGAAGTTGGTGGTGAAGGTGTGTGGCTGACTGGATGTGCTGGTGGAAGCAGAGGAGGACGAAGCCGAGTAGGAGGAGGAGGCTACAGGAGGCAAAGAATGATGCCCTGCAATCCTTGGCGGCGGAAGGTCATGCGCCAAGGAACTCTCTGCCTGCGGCCCAGCCGCCACTAAATTAACTCAGTGTGCAGTTAGGGAGATATAGCGTCCCTGGCCGTGCTTACTGGTCCACGTATCTGTGGTTAGGTGGACCTTGCCACAGATGGCGTTGCGCAGTGCACACTTGATTTTATCGGATACTTGGTTGTGCAGGGAAGGCACGGCTGTCTTGGAGAAGTAGTGGCGGCTGGGAACAACATACTGTGGGACAGCCATGGACATCAGCTGTTTGAAGCTGTCTGTGTCCACCAGCCTGAATGACAGCATTTCAAAGGCCAGTAGTTTAGAAATGCTGGCATTCAGGCCCAGGGCTCGAGGGTGGCTAGGTGGGAATTTACGCTTTCTTTCCAAGGTTTGTGAGATGGAGAGCTGAACGCTGCCGTGTGACATGGTGGAGATGCTTGGTGACGCAGGTGGTGTTGTCGGTGGCACATCCTCTGTTTGGTGGGCGGCAGGTGCCAACATTCCTCCTGAGGCGGAGGAAAAGGCCGAGGCAGCAGCAGAAGAGGGAGCAGGGGGAGCCAGAGTGAGTTCCTTGCTTTTAAGGTGTTTACTCTACTGCAGTTCATGCTTTGCATGTAGAGGCCTGGTCATGCAGGTTGTGCTAAGGTTCAGAACGTTAATGCCTCGCCTCAGACTCTGATGGCACAGCATGCAAACCACTCAGGTCTTGTCGTCAGCACATTGTTTAAAGAAGTGCCATGCCAGGGAACTCCTTGAAGCTGCCTTTGGGGTGCTCGGTCCCTGGTGGCGGTGGCCAGTAGCAGGTGAACTCTCTTGGAGGCGGCTGTTCTGCTTTTGCCCCCTGCTCTCTCTTTTGCTACGCTGTTGGCTCGGTCTCACCACTGCCTCTTCCTCTGAACTATGAAAGTCAGTGGCACGACCTTCATTTCATGTGGGGTCTAGGACCTCATTGTCCCCTGCATCGTCTTCCACACAGTCTTCCTCCCTGACCTCCTGTTTGGTCTGCACACTGCAGAAAGACGCAGCAGTTGGCACCTGTGTTTCGTCATTATCAGAGACGTGCGGACTCCGATGAGGTGGTATTCCCATGTCCTCATCATCAGGAAACATCAGTGGTTGTGCATCAGTGCATTCTATGTCTTCCACCACTGGGGAAGGGCTAGGTGGATTCCCTTGGGAAACCCTGCCAGCAGAGTCTTCAAACAGCATAAGAGACTGCTGCATAACTTGAGGCTCTGACAGTTTCCCTGATATGCATGGGGGTGATGTGACAGACTGATGGGCTTGGTTTTCAGGTGCCACCTGTGTGCTTTCTGCAGAAGACTGTGTGGGAGATAATGTTGTGAACATGCTGGATCCACTGTCGGCCACCCAATTGACTAGCGCCTGCACCTGCTCAGGCCTTACCATCCTTAGAAAAGCATTGGGCCCCACCAAATATCGCTCTAAATTCTGGCGGGTACTGGAACCTGAGGTAGTTGGTTCACTAGGAGGTGTGGCTGTGGCAGAATGGCCACGTCCTCTCCCAGCACAAGAGGGTACACTAACACCACCACGACCGCTTCCGCGTCCCTTACTAGATGTTTTCCTCATTGTTACCGTTCACCAAGCACCACAATAAGAAAATTAATATTTGGCCCAATGTATTGATTTCAAATTCAGGCCTTTTTTTACAGGCACCTAACACTATCTGTCTATTTATTTATAGCGTATTAGACTAATCCAGGCACAGCAGTAAGCACTGATTTAGGGGAATATCTCTTTTAGGGCTAGTATTTAGGCCCTGGATGAAAGGTATCCTTTTATGGACAGATTTACAATTGGCCTGCAACAGCTCGAACACCAGATTCAGGGTATTGCTATTTTGGCAATTGAATTTAACCCCAGAACAAAATATATGTGTTGGCGGACACTATTATACTTTGCCAGCCACTGCTGAAACCACTGATTTATGGCATTGCTATTTTGGCAATTGAATTTCACCCCAGAACAAAATATATGTTTTGGCGGACACTATGAATCTTGGCCTGCAACAGCTGGGACACCAGATTCAGGGTATTGCTATTTTGGCAATTGAATTTCACCCCAGAACAAAATATATGTTTTGGCGGACACTATTATACTTTGCCAGCCACAGCTGAAACCACTGATTTATGATATTGCTATTTTGGCAATTGAATTTCACCCCAGAACAAAATATATGTGTTGGCGGACACTATTATACTTTGCCAGACACAGCTGAAACCACTGATTTATGGTATTGCTATTTTGGCAATTGAATTTCACCCCAGAACAAAATATATGTTTTGGCGGACACTATGAATCTTGGCCTGCAACAGCTGGGACACCAGATTCAGGGTATTGCTATTTTGGCAATTGAATTTCACCCCAGAACAAAATATATGTTTTGGCGGACACTATTATACTTTGCCAGCCACAGCTGAAACCACTGATTTATGATATTGCTATTTTGGCAATTGAATTTTACCCCAGAACAAAATATACGTTTTGGCGGACACTATGCATCTTGGCCTGCAACAGCTAGGACACCAGATTCAGCGTATTGCTATTTTGGCAATTGAATTTCACCCCAGAACAAAATATATGTTTTGGGGACACTATTATACTTTGCCAGCCATAGCTGAAACCACTGATTTATGGTATTGCTATTTTGGCAATTGAATTTCACCCCAGAACAAAATATATGTTTTGGCGAACACTATGAATCTTGGCCTGCAACAGCTGGGACACTCTAAGGGTATTGCTATTTTGGCAATTGAATTTCACTAGAGATGAGCGAACACCTGGATGTTCGGGTTCGAGAGGTTCGGCCGAACTTCCGGAAAATGTCCGGGTTCGTGATCCGAACTCAACCCGAACTTCATCCCTAACCCGAACCCCATAGAAGTCAATGGGGACCCGAACTTTTGGGCACTAAAAAGCCTGTAAAAGACTCCCGGAAAGGGCTAGAGGGCTGCAAAAGGCAGCAAAATGTAGGTAAATCCCCTGCAAACAAATGTAGATAGGGAAATGAATTGAAATAAAATAAATAAAAATTAAGCTGTAAAAGACACCCAGAGGGATAATATACCTCAATAAACGCATTGCGATTACAACTTTGAGCTAACGATCACCATGGGAACGCCTCCTCCAGTAGAATGTACTGTCGGATCTGAGAATTAAGTTGAAATCGCAATGCGATTCTTATATATTTGCTTAATCGCATTGCGATTTCAACTTAGCATTGCTAAATAATTCCATCCATATCGTTAACTTACTGAGTCAGTAAGTTAACGAATATGGATGGAATTATTTAGAATTAGCAATGCTAAGTTGAAACGGCAATGCGATTAAGAAGATATATAATAATCGCATAATCGCGTTCGAATAGAACTTAAAGCTGTCTCTTAGTCAGTTTTAGTATTGGTGTGCTGTAATAGAAGTTACATTCGTACGCGAATATAACTTAGAGCAATGCAGTCAACTTTACACTGTTAGTTTTATTATCGCGATAATACAACTATTCAAGAATCGTGTACGCAAGCGTCTGTACGTGTGTGCGTTACCTCGGATCAGATCGAGAGAGACGAGAGTGGAGATTGGTGACTGTCCCAGCGATTATGGCGAAAAGTAATTTCTCTAAAGAAGAGCTGGATTTCTTAATAACTGTAAGTAAAAAGTAATTGAACTTAGTTAGTGTGTAATTCAGTAATGTGATTTAAACTTATTTATTAATGATTTTTATTAGCCAAGAAGCCTGCAGGCCTTCACTGATCTCATAACTGCCTTACACTGTCACATGTCCTACTGCTTGGTGACATAAACTCATCACAGGCTTTAGCAGACTGCACAACTACATGAGTGATTAGTGAAAGACACTGTTAAAGGGTGGCAATGTTCAAGTCACTTTTAAAGGGATGACGATGTTCAAGTCACTTTTAAAAGGATGGCGATGTTCAAGTCACTTTTAAAGGGGCGGCAATATTCAAGTCACTTTTAAAGGGATCGCAATGTTCAAGTCACTTTTAAAGGGATGGCGATGTTCAAGTGACTTTTAAAGGGGCGGCAATATTCAAGTCACTTTTAAAGGGAACGCAATGTTCAAGTCACTTTTAAAGGGATGGCGATGTTCAAGTCAGTTTTAAAGGGGCTGCAGTGTTCAAGTCACTTTTAAAGGGGCGGCAATGTTCAAGTCACTTTTAAAGGGATGGAGAATTGGCGATGTTCAAGTCAGTTTTAAAGGGATGGCGATGTTCAAGTCACTTTTAAAGGGGCTGCAGTGTTCAAGTCACTTTTAAAGGGGCGGCAATGTTCAAGTCACTTTTAAAGGGATGGCGATGTTCTACTCTTTGACTGTTTTGATATTAAATGTTATTTTTGATGGTTCTTATGACTATGATAACTAATAATTGTATTTTAGAACTGTGGGATTACATGATTTAATTGTTATCTTGCAGGAAATGTTGGAGAAGGGTACGACCGCAGAAGGTCAAGGGGCGAAAAGCAGGCCATAGTGCGGAGAATTGCTTTCCATCTGTGGCAGAAGCATGGGTGCACTCATCGGAAGGATGCGATTCTAAAAAGTGGTCAGATCTGAAGCGCCACAGGATGGATCTGATCACTAAGATCCGAGATAAATCTCTTCCAGGTACAATACTTATTTGCATAACTGAGCAGATAGATAACAATATGTTGGTGAGAGAAATAAGTATTTTTAACCCTTTACAATAAATCACTTAGTACAGTGGTGTTGAACTGATGGGAAAGGGTGCTAAAGGTGGCAATATGAGACCTCTTTCTGGGCCACATATGTTTTTGACTTTACACAGTTGACTTTGGCCCCTGAAGCTTGTCCAAACTCCTCGCACGTCTGGACGAGTGTAGACAACAAGCATCGATCAGGACAATTAGGCCACATGCCCAAATGAAGTCATAGACTCGAATCACTCTTGTTCCCTGGGGAGTGGCCCAACACCCAATAGCAGCAGTGAGTTGAAGCTGAACTTAATCAACGATGCTCAAAGGCAGAGTGCAGGGGGTACCCACAGGGTCCTGGTCCGGCAGGTCAAGGCAGACACTGATGATACTACACTTGATCTAAGCCAAAAGGAGAAGAAAGATAGGTGTAGTTAATTATTATGCCATCCAGACACTACCATAGATTAATTTGTGTACCTTTAACTGTAATTTGGCTTTACTTGTTTATCTTGGCATTTTTAAAAATTTGGTCATCATCATCATTACAGATGCTCCGCTTCCCAAAGTGAGAGCCAAGCTCTCTAAAAAGAAGAAGGCGGTGGAGGTGGAGGAGGAGACAGACCACTCGGACGAGGAGGAGCAGGAAGAGGCAGGGCCATCAGGCTATCGGGCCCATAGCCCACCTGCTGCAGTGGAGGAGGGTGATGACTCTGAGGAGGCAGAAGAGGAGATGGTCACTACCCCCGACAAGAAGGTAAATGGATGATGTGGATATTTTTATTTATTCAGTGTCCCAGAAAGCTAATGTTACGGGTGGGAGTACTGATTTCCATAACGTATCTAACTGCCACATCCATTTTTGGAAGTACGATATAACAAGCATGCAATATATAAATTTTTCTAAGAATATATTTTAACAAACTATATTATTTTTTTAAATGAAGAAAATATAATAAAACAGGCAACAAATAAAGTACAACAGATAACAGTAATATAAAAAATAAACACTAAAAAGTAATTGATCAACATCAAAACCATTAACGTAACTACTAAGTCAATAACCCAAAACTAAAAGGAACTATTATTAATCCTACCTAAACCAATATATAACAGATTTACATAGTAACATAGTAACATAGTATATAAGACCGAAAAAGACATTTGTCCATCCAGTTCGGCCTGTTTCCTACAAGTTGATCCAGAGGAAGGCAAAAACCCCTGTGAGGCAGAAGCCAATTTTCCTCACATAAGGGGAAAAAATTCCTTCCCGACTCCAATCAGGCAATCAGAATAACTCCC
The DNA here is from genome assembly GCA_033119425.1 of Bufotes viridis. Classification (NCBI taxonomy): domain Eukaryota; kingdom Metazoa; phylum Chordata; class Amphibia; order Anura; family Bufonidae; genus Bufotes; species Bufotes viridis. Next base: position 127,906,001 of record CM065591.1, read on the forward strand.
TGGATCAACGACCCCTCTCTAGTAGCTATAGCCTGTAATATTATTACACTCCAGAAATAAATCCAGTCCCCTCTTGAATTCCTTTATTGTACTCACCATCACCACCTCCTCAGGCAGAGAGTTCCATAGTCTCACTGCTCTTACAGTGAAGAATCCTTTTCTATGTTTGTGTACAAACCTTCTTTCCTCCAGACGCAGAGGATGTCCCCTTGTCACAGTCACAGTCCTGGGGATAAATAGATGATGGGACAGATCTCTGTACTGACCCCTGATATATTTATACATAGTTATTAGATCTCCCCTCAGTCATCTTTTTTCTAAAGTGAATAACCCTAATTTTGATAACCTTTCACGGTACTGTAGATCCCTCATTCCAGTTATTACTTTAGTTGCCCTCCTCTGAACCCTCTCCAGCTCTGCTATGTCTGTCTTGTTCACAGGAGCCCAGAACTGTACACAGTACTCCATGTGTGGTCTAACCAGTGATTTTCAAGAAAAAAATATCATCTCAGCTTTATATAACAATTAAGGATTGTATTTTAATGTACATTTCCAAATTTTATTTCATTTATTTTACATCTGACAACATCATGTTAAAAAAAATAAAAACAATGAGAAGGAAGCACCAGCTGCGAATGCATCAGTTCAGGGAGCAGCAAACCAGGAAGATGAGGCAGCTCAAGATGCAGTTCTCCCACCAAATGCGAGCCATGGAGGAGGCTCATCTTAAGGACATCGATGATCTGCTGGAGGAGCAGAGAAAATTTAAAAATTACCCTAATTTTTTGGTTATTTATATATTTATGTTAAAAAATAATTATATTTTGTTAAAGATTATTTTATAAAACTATAATGTTAAATCAAATTTATTGCGTTTTGTTTGATTGGAAACAAAGGGTACAGATAGTGTTGCCCATATTAATAATTATTTTTCATTACTGTAATCTTTCAAGGGTTTCAAGTTCAACTGGTTTATGTGCTAGATCTGGTAAGGTTTTTGGTAAGGCTGTAAAACACACCCGGAAAGGGCTAGAGGGCTGCAAAAGGCAGCAAAATGTAGGTAAATCCCCTGCAAACAAATGTAGATAGGGAAATGATGAGTTAACATAAAATAAATAAAAATTAAACAATATTAATTGGAGTGAGGTCCCATAGCACAGAATCAGGCTTCAAGTCACCCACCAATGGAGAAGGTCACTTACTATTATTTCGACCCCAGCACCCAGACAAAGGAGACAGACACAGGAGTAGGCCACCATTTAGTTACTTTGACCCCTTCACCCAGACAGAAGAGAGAGGCCACACAGCACATATTCAGGCATCATATCAACCACCGCAAGAGAAGGACAATTTTAGATACTTTGACCCCTGCACCCAGGAAGAGGAGAGAGGTTCCACAGCAGAGAATCAGGCATAATATCAACCACCACAGGAGAAGCCACCATAAAGTTACTTTGACCCCTTCACCCAGACAGAGGAGAGAGGCCACACAGCACATATTAAGGCATCATATCAACCACCACAGGAGTAGGCCACCATTTAGTTACTTTGACCCCTTCACCCAGACAGAGGAGAGAGGCCACACAGCACATATTCAGGCATCATATCAACCACCACAGGAGAAGGCCTCTTTCAGTGACTTAGGCCTTTGGACCCAGACAGAGGAGAGAGGTCAGAGATTAGCTTCATATCCCCCAGCACAGCAGAAGACCGCTTTATTTGACTTAGGCCTCAGCACCCAGACAGAGGACAGAGGTAGCATGGCAGAGGTTATGGCTTTATGTCACCCGATGTGGGATGTGCGTCGATTAAGCAAATATATAAGAATCGCATTGCGATTTCAACGTAATTCAAACATCCTACAGTACATTCTACTGGAGGAGGCGTTCCCATGGTGATCGGTAGCTCAAAGTTGTAATCGCAATGCGATTTCAGCTTTAAGCCTGTACTATTCTGCTATATAGTACTTTCAAAATGCGCCGAGAGAACATGCCGAACTCCGAACTCGAACCCGAACTTTTTTGAAAATGTCCGGGTTCGGGTCCGTGTCACGGACACCCCAAAATTCGGTACGAACCCGAACTATTCTCGAACTGTTCGCTCAACACTAAATTTCACCACATAAAATAATCTATCCTTTGCCAGACAGCAGACAGTATTATACTTGGCTAGCCAAAGCTGGAACACCAGATTTAGGGAATTGGTATTTGGGCAATTGTATTTAACCCCTTAATAAAATATATAAATTGCTATCCTGAGTTTCTAGGGGTGACAATTAGCACAGCCAAGCCCCTGATGTAGGATATAGCAAAAAAAAAAAACGAGTATTGATGGATTGATGGACTTGGTGGCAGCTTGTTCTGGTGCACCACAAGTCACAAAATGGCTGCCGATCACCCCAGAAAATAAGTGACAGAAAAACGCTCTGTGCAGCCTAAAAACCAGTGAGCAAGTAACTAGCAGAAGTTCAATCATTCACAGCTGTAGATTGATCCGTTCATTAGGTGCTGTTGCTGACTTTTCCCTGCCTAATCTCGCCCTCACAGAAGCTGCGTCCTCTCCCCTCACTAATCAGAGCAGTGTGACGTGCGGCGCTACGTGACTCCAGCTTAAATAGAGGCTGGGTCACATGCTGCACTTGGCCAATCACAGCCATGCCGTTAGTAGGCATGGCTGTGATGGGCTCTTAGGGAAAGAAGTAAAACGCTAGCTGATTGGCTGCTGTGCAGCCCTTCAGAAAGCGGGAAGTAATCGCCGAACAATGAACCCGAACTTTTTTGAAAATGTCCGGGTTCAGGTCCGTGTCCCGGACACCCCAAAATTCGGTACGAACCCGAACTATGCTCGAACTGTTCGCTCAACACTACATATTAGTGTTGAGTAGGGTTGAGCGAACCCGAACTGTAAAGTTCGGGTTCGTACCGAACATTTTGGTTTTTCGCACCAGGACCTGAGCCCGAACATTTCTGTAAAAGTTTGGAATCGGGTTCATTGTTCAGCGATTTCTTCCCGCTTTTTGAAAGGCTGCAGGGCAGCCAATCAACAAGCGTTTCACTGCTTTGCCCTAAGAAGCCATCACAGCCATGCCTACTATTGGCATGGCTGTGATTGGCTAAGTGCAGCATGTGACCCAGCCGCTATTAAAGCTGGAGTCACAAAGCTCCGCACGTCCCTCTGCTCTTCTCAGTGTAGGGATAGGATACTGCCGCTTCTGTAAGGGACAGATTAGGAAAGAAATCTGTTGAACTTGGTGGTGTTAACTCTTTAAACTATGGCAATTATTGACAGTGCTATGGTACATATTTGTACCCAGCCCTGAGCCCAGTGATACTGCAAAGTAATTATTAATCCACCTGTTACTGAGGTGGGGGTTGGCGGCCATTTTAGCAACTGCAGTGTCCTTGGAACTGCATGTGACCTGCATGTGTGCCAGCCAGCCAGGGACATCAGTCTAATTATTTTTTGGTAGTTTAGTGGAGGAAAAATAAATTTTTTTCTGGTAGGTCAAGTTCCCCTACATTACCTATTTAATAATTTTGGGGTGACATACTGCATTTCTGTAGTTGGGGGAATAAACCCGTACTGTCGTACCACAAAGCACGTTTGCATACACCGCTGAAAAACCTATTTTAAAATTGTGCAGTGACATACTGCATTTCTGTAGTTGCTGCAATAAACCCGTACAGTCGTACCACAGAGCACGTTTGCATACAATGCTGAAAAAACTGTTTTGTAATTTTTGGGGTTACATACTGCATTTCTGTAGTTGGGTTAATAAACCGTACTGTTGTGCCACAGAGCTTGTTTGCAAACAACGCTGAAAAAACTGTTTTAAAATTTTGCGGTGAAAAACGTCATTTCTCTAGTTGGGTAAATAAACTCGTACTGTTGTGCCACAGAGAATATTTGCATACAACGCTGAAAAACCTATTTTAAAATTTTGCAGTGACATACAGTATTTGTGTATTTGGGGGTAATAAACCCTTATTGTTCTTCCACAGAGCAGTTTTGCATACAACGCACAAAAACATATTTTCAAATTTAGCAGTGACATAAAGCATTTGTGTATTTGGGGGAAATAAACGCTTATTGTTGTTCCATAGAGCACTTTTGCATAGAACACACAAAAACATATTTTCAAATTTAGCAGTGACATACTGCATTTTTGTATTTGGGGTAATAAACCCTTATTGTTCTTCCACAGAGCAGTTTTGCATACAACGCACAAAAACATATTTTCAAATTTAGCAGTGACATAAAGCATTTGTGTATTTGGGGGAAATAAACGCTTATTGTTGTTCCATAGAGCACTTTTGCATAGAACACACAAAAACATATTTTCAAATTTAGCAGTGACATACTGCATTTTTGTATTTGGGGGTAATAAACCCTTATTGTTCTTCCACAGAGCAGTTTTGCATACAACGCACAAAAACATATTTTCAAATTTAGCAGTGACATAAAGCATTTGTGTATTTGGGGGAAATAAACGCTTATTGTTGTTCCATAAAGCACTTTTGCATAGAACACACAAAAACATATTTTCAAATTTAGCAGTGACATACTGCATTTTTGTATTTGGGGGAAATAAACCCTTATTGTTGTTCCACAGAGCACTTTTGCATAGAACACTGAAAAACCTATTTTAAAATTTAGCAGTGACATACTGCATTTCTGTAGTTTGTTGCAATAAACAGTGGTTTTGTGCTGCATAGTAGATCTGAGGCCTACCCTGTATTTCAGTCATTTTAAGTAACCTTTTGAACTCTGCATTTACATAGTTGGTTGCAAACACACAGGTTTTGTGGTAGATAGCACATTAGCGGTGTACGCTGTATTTCTGACAGTCAAGTTCAACTGTTGACTTCTTCTTTTACATTGTTGGTTTGAAAAATAAAATTTTTGGCGATAGTGAAGTAATTGTATTGAATTGCTCAGTTACACTGTTGTGTGACCTAAAGAAATGTATTCTGTTTATGACACGGGCAGGGGCGTAGCTATAGGCTCATGGGCCCTGGTGCAAGAGTTAAATTTGGGCCCGTTCGGCCATTCCGTTCCCCTGCTCTGTTATAGGAGCAGGAGAAAGGAAAGTACGCATTCGGCACATAACTGAGTCGAACAGAGCCTAAGGATCCCATAGACTATAATGACGTCCGTTAGTTGTCCGCTCCGAAGATGATTTTGGAGCGGAGACAAAAGCTGTGCATGCAGGACTTTTGACTCCGCTCCAAAATCATCTTCGAGCGGACACCTAACACACCTCATTATAGTCTATGGGGTCCTTAAGCTCTGTTCGGCTCAGTTATGTGCCGACATGCACTTTTCCGTTCTCCTGCTTCTATAACGAACAGGAAAACGGAAAGGCCAAACACTGATGTGAACTTAGCCGAATGGTGTCCAGTGACATGGAGGGGGAGGCAGAGAAATGTGACATGGAGGGGGAGGCAGAGAAATGTGACATGGAGGGGGTCATGTGACATGGAGGGGGAATGTGACATAGGGGCGGGAGAAATGTCACATGGTGGGGAAATGTGACATTTCTCCCTCCATGTCACTTCTCCCTCCATGTCACATCCTCCCCTCCATGTCACATCCCCCATGTCACATTTCTCCCCCATGTCACATTTCTTCCCCTCCATGTCACATTCTCCCCCTCCATTTCACATTTCTGCCCCCTCCATGTCACATTTCTCCCCCATGTCACATTTCTCCCCTCCATGTCACATTTCTCCCCCTCCATTTCACATTTCTCCCCCTGCATGACACATTTCTCCCCCTGCATGACACATTTCTCCCCCTCCATGACACATTTCTCCCCCTCCATGTCACATTTCTCCCCCTCTATGTCACATTTCTCCCCCTCCATGTCACATTTCTCCCCCTCTCATGTCACATTTCTCCCCCTCCATGTCACATTTCTCCCCTCTTCATGTCACATTTCTCCCCTCTTCATGTCCCATTTCTCCCCCTCCATGTCACATTTCTCCCCCTCCATGGCACATTTCTCCCCCTCCATGACACATTTCTCCCCCTCCATGACACATTTCTCCCCCTCCATGACACATTTCTCCCCCTCCATGACACATTTTTCCTCCCCCTCCATGTCACATTTCTCCCCCTCCATGACACATTTCTCCCCCTCCATGTCACATTTCTCCCTCTCATATCACATTTCTCCCCTCCATGTCACATTTCTCCCCCTCCATGTCACATTTCTCCCCTCTATTAATATTATGTAAAAACATTCTGCTCACCTGGTTCTGGTCCAGTCGGTAGCAGCTCCTCTTCTCCTCTGTGTGGCACTGGCTGACTCCTGGTATCTTTTCTCTGGCCTCCCGACAAGTTGTTTGAGTTCTTGAGGACCTTTCACACTCCGCCAATCAGTGGCCACAGTTATGTCATGTGTCAGGCCAGTGATTGGCTCAGCAGGAAATCGCTGGCCTGACATGTGACACAGCTGCAGCCACTGATTGGCTGAGTGAAAAAGGTCCTCAAGACCTCAAATAACTTGTCGGGAGGCAGCTCTCTCCTGGAGGGGGCAATTGCGACCGCTGCGACCCTTATAGCTACGCCACTGGACACGGGCACTGACTTACTGTTAGTGAACTTAATTGTTGAATATTGGCAGTTAAATTGACACCGGACACAGAGATAAACCCTCTGTTAGTTTGGTGGGTGAACGTAAATAATGAGGAGAACATCAAAAAAGGGACGTTGGCATGGTCGTGGTGGTGTTGGTGGAGCTCCTGTTGCTGGGAGAGGACGTAGCCGTTCAGCGCCAACTACAGGTCCAAGTGAAACACCTTCCTCAGGTGTGAGCAGGCGACAGAACCTGCAGCGTTATTTGGTAGGCCCGACTGATGCTCTACAAATGGTGAGGCCAGAACAAATACAGGCACACGGGCGTGATTTCCACGCGGGTGCAATGCGTGAGGTGAACGCATTGCACCCGCACTGAATCCGGACCCATTCATTTCTATGGGGCTATGCACATGAGCAATGATTTTCACGCATCACTTCTGCGTTGTGTAAAAATAGCAGCATGCTCTATATTGTGCGTTTTTCACGCAACGCAGGCCCTATAGAAGTGAATGGGGCTGTGGGAAATTCGCAAGCATCCTCAAGCAAGTTCGGATGCAGTGCAATTTTCCCGCAAGGTTGCTAAGAGACAGGATCCGATCTTTACTAGCAGGCGCTAGTAGATTGGGTGGCTGACAGTGCCTCCAGTACCTTAACATTGTCTTACACTGCTAAAAGCTCAGAGTTGGTACCTGCAGCCCATGCCCATCAGTCTTTCACCTCACCCCCTTGCAAATCAGCCAGGCAATCTGAGCCCCAAGTCAAGCAGCAGTCTCTTATGCTTTTGATGACTCTGCTGGCAAGGTTTCCCAGGGCCATAACCATAGCCCTGCCCCGGAAGTGGAAGAGATTGAGTGCACGGATGCCCAACCACTTAGATTTGAGGATAAGGACATGGGGACCACCGCAGCACGTCTCTGATGATGACGAAACAGAGGTGCAAACTTTTGTGGCTTTCTGCGGTGTGCAGACCGACAAAGATGGCAGGGGTGAAGACTGGGTGGAAGATGATGTTGAGAATGATGAGGTCCTACACCCCAAAATATAACACTTAAGTCCATGTTATTCATGGGTGGTGAAAAAATCATATTTTTTAAGTCCAGGAATGACCTTTGCGGCCTGCGCTGCATATGTGCCGGGGACAATAATATAGTTAATCCGTCTAGGAGTTCAGGGGTTGACATATTCCAATTTTTTGCTGTCAAGTAACCCTGCACTGTATAGGTAACAGGGACCAAAATTTTGAAAAATCTTCTTTTAAATTGTTGCGTGCAAGATTACCATTTTTGCCGTGTACAAACCCCTGCTCTGCATAGGTGACAGTGACCGAAAATGCGGAAAATCTTCTTTTAAATTGTTGGTACAAAATTACCATTTTTGCCAGGTAAAAAAATCCTGCTCTGCATAAGTGACAGTGACCAAAAATGCGGAAAATCTTCTTTTAAATTGTTGGTACAAAATGACCATTTTTGCCAGGTAAAAAAATCCTGCTCTGCATAAGTGACAGTGACGGAAAATACGGAAAATCTTCTTTTAAATTGTTGGGTGAAATATTACAAATTTGCTGGGTACAAACCCTTGCTCTGCATAGGTGTCAGTGACCGAAAATTTAAAAATCTTCTTTTAAATTGGGTACAGTATTACCATTTTTGTCATGAATAAACCCCTCCTCTGCCTGGGTGCCAGGGGGCCTACATTTTTAAAAATCGTCTATTCCATAGTTGGGTGACATTAACCCCATTTTGACGTGAATTAACCCCTCCTCTGCCTGGGTGCCAAGGATCTACATTTCTAAAAATCGCCTGTTACATTGGTGGGTGACAAGAACCCCGTTTTGCCGTGAATAAACCCCTCCTCTGCTTGGGTGTCAGGGGTCTACATTTTTAAAAATCGTCTCTTCCATTGGTGGTTGACATTAACCCCGTCTTGCCATGGATAAACCCCTCCTCTGCCTGGGTGCAAGGGGCCTACATTTTTAAAAATTGTCTGTTCCATTGGTGGGTGACATCAACCCAGTTTTGCCAGTAAACAAACCCTGCTCTGCCTGGGTAACAGGGACCTACATTTCTAAAAATTGCCTGTTCCATTGGTGGGTGACATGAACCCTGTTTTGCCGTGAATAAACCGAGAGGCAAAGACAATTAAAACCCTCATTTTTTAATCTCAGATGCCACAATCAGCGATGAACACTGCAACTGAGGGTCTCTAAGACTGGGGGGTGGGGGTGAAGTTGCTGAACCCACTACTTACAAATAAATATGCTACGTGATTTTAGCACAATCAAGGACAAGAGACAAACAAAGAGTAGTCAAACAGAAAAGTACCAAAACGCCAGAAAAAAACGAGAAAATCAACATTCTAAAGAGTCAGAGAACAAAAAAATTCACTGGCATACTGAACCACACAATAAAGGTAAATCTCGCGATGTGCGAGATTTCGCGTATATGTGCCCGCGCATGCGCAAATCGCGCATCGCAGTAAATTCAGAAGAACTTTGTCATCAGCCTGCCAGCCAATCGGCATCGCTGGCGGGCTGATGTCATTCAAAAAAACGAATCAGGAGCCATTTAACCCATCATATTTGTAAATATGATGGATTAAATGGCTTCTGTGCTCTCTCCTGGGTCCTTTTCGTCAGTTGGACCCAGGAGAGAGCACACCTTACTGTGAGTACACACAAGCACCACACATTAGCCCCCTGATCAGCCCCCATCACCCAAATTAACCACTTGATCACCCCTTTCAGCACCTGTCAATCATCCAGTGAAAGGGAAAAAAGTGATCAGTGTAAACTGTCACTTTTTTTTTTTCACTAAGATTGACTGTTAGGTTTAGCTTAGTTTAGTCCCCTTTGGTAGGTAGATAGTGTTAGCGCCAAGCCCACCGCACCGCAGTCACTGGTTCGCTGATTAGCGTAGCGCTAATCAGCGTTTGTACTTTATAGTATCTGTAAGTGATCAGAACTGATCACGGTCAGATATATAATAGTACTAGTGTCACCTTAGTTCGCCCTCCACCCCAAACGCAGTGTTTGCCCGATCAGGCCTGATCGGTTGCCCACACCTGCGTTCACCCACGCCACCCCGCCGCAGTGACAAAAAATTTTTTTTTTGTAATCACTGCACAATCCCTTCACAAGCGCTGCGGCGATAAAAAATCAGTTTTGATCTTTTTATCAATCGCAGCGGCTTCTGTACTTCGCTACCCTCTCAATTGTAAGACAGGCTTGCTTTTTTCTTGGGTAGTCTCAGGGAATACCCCTAAATTTAGACGCCCAAATGTCAAACAAGGGGTATTCCTCTGAAGAGGCCTACAGGATTCTGACCCAGTCGGATGAGGAGTGGGAACCCTCACCTGACGAATCCAGCGGGTCAGAATACCAACCTGTAGAAAGCAGTGGCAGTCTGACCCAAAGTTCTGACGAGGAGGTGGAGGTCCCTGATAGAACCAGGCGTACCCGGCCCCGTGTCGCTAGACCACAGGTTGCGCAGGATCCGTTTCAAGGGCAGCAGAGTGGGGCTGGCGCTGCCGGATTACGTGGTGAGGCATACACCAGCAGCGCAGCCCGTCCTGGACCTTCTACCAGCACTGCCGTAGAACATGGTGAAGTGGCGAGCACCAGAAGGGCAGTTGAAGCTGGTACGGTGGCACGTGCAATAGTTTCCCGTCGCAGCCACCGCAAAGACAACAGGCCCGTAGAGCCCCTAGAGTCCCTGAGGTGCTGGCAAACCCTGATTGGCAGCCCCATCTTCAGCCGCACCATTAGTTCCCCTTTCACCGCCCAGTCAGGAGTTCGGGTGGAAACAGCTCAGATCGGATCGGCGCTGGGGTATTTTGAGCTGTTTTCACTGCGGAGCTCTTTGACATAGTTGTGGCAGAAACAAACAGATATGCCACTCAATTTATCACCGCCAACCCGGGAAGCTCTTATGCCCAGCCTTTCCGGTGGAAACCAGTCCAAGTTTCCGAATTTAGAACTTTTCTGGGCCTTCTCCTCAGCATGGGCATAAACAAAAACATGAATTGCGGTCATATTGGTCCACGAACCCAATTCATCACATGCCCATGTACTCTGCTGCCATGTCCAGGACACGTTTTGAGACCATCCTACGTTTCCTGCACTTTAGCGACAACACCACCTCCCGTCCCAGAGGCCACCCAGCTTTTGACCGGCTCCATAAAATTCGGCCCCTCATAGACCATTTCAACCAGAAATTTGCAGATTTGTATACCCCTGCTCAAAACATCTGCGTAGACGAGTCCCTTGTACATTTTACCGGGCGCCTTGGCTTCAAGCAGTACATCCCGAGCAAGCGCGCCCGGTATGGGGTCAAATTGTATAAGCTCTGTGAAAGGGCCACAGGCTATACGCACAAATTTCAGATCTATGAGGGAAAAGATCAGTCCCTGGAGCCGGTCGGTTGCCCTGACTACCTGGGGAGCAGTGGGTAGATAGTCTGGGACTTGGTGTCACCCTTATTTGGCAAGGGGTACCATCTTTATGTGGACAACTTTTACACAAGTGTGCCCCTCTTCAAGCATTTGTTCCTAGAACAGATTGGCTGCTGCGGCACCATGCGACCTAGTCGCCGGGGCTACCCCCAACGGCTCATTACCACCAGACTTGCAAGGGGCAGAGGGCTGCACTGTGTAGCGACGAACTGCTCGCGGTGAAATGGAGAGACAAGCGTGACGTTTACATGCTCTCCTCCATTCACGCAGACACGACAGTACAAATTGAACGGGCAACCAGTGTCGTTGAAAAGCCCCTCTCAGTCCACGACTATAACCTCCACATGGGAGGGGTGGACTTCAACGACCAGATGTTGGCCCCTTATTTGGTTTCCGAAAGACCAGACGCTGGTATAAAAAGTGTCTGTTTATCTGATTCAATTGGCTCTATATAATAGTTACGTTCTCTACAGTAAGGCTGGGAGAACTGGATCTTTCCTAAAATTCCAGGAAGAGATCGTCGAGAACCTCCTGTACCCAGGAGGTTCCGTGGCCCCATCCACCAGTGTAGTTAGCCGTCTACACGAGCGGCACTTCCCAGCGTTGTGCCGGGTACCTCAAACCAACCGCCACCCCGAAAAAAATGTTGTGTCTGTAGCAGGAGTGGAATAAGGCGTGACACCCGTTATTTCTGTCCTGACTGTCCTGACCACCCTGCCCTATGCCTTGGAGAGTGTTTCCGGAAGTACCACACTCAGGTACACTTAGGGACATAGGGACAGCACTACACAGGTAGTTTTTTTTCCACTCAGGCTCTAGGGTCTCTCAGGACACTAGGTTTTGAGAGACCCTAACACATAGGGACGGTGCTGGTGTGCTACAGCAGAAGTGTGAAACGGTAGAAACGTCTCCTTTCACTTGGGATAACGCGTATAATGTACTTCGCACCATCTCTGTGTGATTTACACTTTACACATTGTCCCATGGGAAAGGAGAGGTTTCTGCTAGGAAAATAAAGAGTGACATGGAAAACAAAAAAAAAAAATTAAACAGGTAGCAAGAAAAAAAATCTTGAGTTAGTTCAGGTTTTTATGTTCATGTTTTATAAAAGTTTTAAAATGTTCTGGTTTTATAAAGTTTGCAACGTTCAAGTCATGTGCCTGCTGCCTGTTTTTTCTTCTTTTTTTTCCCCCATAACCACCCTTTATTTTCCAGGTATACCAACAGACCAACGGACCAACCGACGAAAACGCCGCAGCACTGATGTGAATTCTGAGAGAAGCATTGCGCTGCTATCAGAAGACACGTGAAGTCAGTGTATGCGGCGCTGCAAGACGAGATTTCTCCTCTGCAGGACAGGTACGTTTGCCCTGGCATGTGAGCTGAGGAGAGGTGTTGGAGTTCATATGCTTTGGCAAACACTTTGTATCAAAAAATCTGGCAAAGATGTCTTCCTCCACACCGATCGATTGATCGATGTGAATGGAGAAATCACGTTTGCCAGGACATAGGAGCTGAGTGGGTATGGATGTTTGGGCGGAGCCCCTATGTCCTGGCAATCGCCAGGCCCCTCTTTTTCTTGCATATTTTTTGGCAGAGATTTTTTCATCCACATCGATCGATGCGAATGAGGAAATCTGTGCCGTTCATTTTTTCTTTCAGCCCAGAGGCTGAACGGAAAAAATCTCATTACCTGTATGCTCCATATAAGGAGAATAGCAGAAACTCCTAATGCTGGCCATACATGTAATGATTGCGGTGACCCTCAAATGCCATGGCAGTGGAAAACCTCACATGTGACCCCATTTCGAAAGAAGACGCCCTAAGGTATTCGCTGAGGGGCATATTGAGTCCATGAAAGATTGAACTTTTGTCACAAGTTAGCGGAAAGGGAGACTTTGTGAAAAAAACTAAAAAAATTAAATTCCGCTAACTTGGGCAAAAAAAAATCTTCTATGAACTCACCATACCCTCACAAAATACCTTGGGGTGTCTTCTTTCTAAAATGGGGTCACATGTGGAGCATTTATACTGCCCTGGCATTTTAGGGGCCCTGAAGCATGAGAAGAAAAAGTGTAAAAATGCCATCCTAAAAGGTACTCCTTGGATTTAGGGCCTCTTTGCGCAACTTGGCTGCAAAAGTGGCACACATGGGGTATCGCCGTACTTGGTAGAAGTAGGGCAAAGTGTTTGGGGTGTATTTTTACATATACCATACTGGGTGTGAAATATCTCTGTAAATGACAACTTTGTAAAAATTTTATACAAAGTTGTCATTTACAGAGATATTTTTCACACCCAGTATGGGTATATGTAAAATACACCCCAAAACACATTGCCCTACTTCTCCTGAGTACGGCGATACCACATGTGTGGCACTTTTTGCATCCAAGATGCGCACAGGGGCCCCAAATCCAATGAGTACGTTTAGGATTTCACCGGACATTTTACGCATTTGGATTCCAAACTGCTTCTGACGGTTAGGTGCCCCTAAAATGCCAGGGCAGTAAAAATGCCACACAAGTGACCCCATTTTAGAAAGAAGACACCCCAAGGTATTCTGTGAGGGGTATGGTGAGTTCATGTAAAATTGTATTTTTGGCACAAGTTAGTGGAATCTGAGACTTTGTAAAAAAAAAAAAAATTCCATTTCCGCTAACTTGTGCCAAAAAATAAAAACTTCCATGAACTCACTATGCCCATCAGAGAATACCTTGGGGTGTCTTCTTTCCGAAATGGGGTCACTTGTGGTATTTTTACTATCCTGGCATTTTAGGGGCCCCTAAGCGAGAGAAGCAGTTTGGAATCCAAATGCGTAAAATGTCCTGTAAAATCCTAAAGGTACTCATTGGATTTAGGGCTCTGTGCACATCTTGGCTGCACAAAGTGTCACACATGGGTATCGCCGTACTCAGGAGAAGTAGGGCATGTGTTTTGGGTGTATGCTTACATATACCCATGCAGGGTGTGAGAAATATCTCTGTAAATGACAACTTTGTAAAAATTTTATACAAAGTTGTCATTTACAGAGATATTTTTCACACCCAGTATGGGTATATGTAAAAATACACCCCAAAACACATTGCCCTACTTCTCCTGAGTACGGCGATACCACATGTGTGGCACTTTTTGCATCCAAGATGCGCACAGGGGCCCCAAATCCAATGAGTACGTTTAGGATTTCACCGGACATTTTTACGCATTTGGATTCCAAACTGCTTCTGACGGTTAGGTGCCCCTAAAATGCCAGGGCAGTAAAATGCCACACAAGTGACCCCATTTTAGAAAGAAGACACCCCAAGGTATTCTGTGAGGGGTATGGTGAGTTCATGTAAAATTGTATTTTTGGCACAAGTTAGTGGAATCTGAGACTTTGTAAAAAAAAAAAAAAAAATTCCATTTCCGCTAACTTGTGCCAAAAATAAAACTTCCATGAACTCACTATGCCCATCAGAGAATACCTTGGGGTGTCTTCTTTCCGAAATGGGGTCACTTGTGTGGTATTTTACTATCCTGGCATTTTAGGGCCCCTAAAGCGAGAGAAGCAGTTTGGAATCCAAATGCGTAAAAATGTCCTGTAAAATCTAAAGGTACTCATTGGATTTAGGGCCTTTGTGCATCTTGGCTGCAAAGTGTCACACATGGGGTATCGCTGTACTCAGGAGAAGTAGGGCAATGTGTTTTAGGGTGTATGTTTACATATACCCATGCAGGGTGTGAGAAATATCTCTGTAAATGACAACTTTGTAAAAATTTCTATACAAAGTTGTCATTTACAGAGATATTTTTCACACCCAGTATGGGTATATGTAAAAATACACCCCAAAACACATTGCCCTACTTCTCCTGAGTACGGCGATACCACATGTGTGGCACTTTTTGCATCCAAGATGCGCACTAGGGCCCTAAATCCAATGAGTACCTTTAGGATTTCACAGGACATTTTTACGCATTTGGATTCCAAACTACTTCTGACGGTTAGGTGCCCCTAAAATGCCAGGGCAGTAAAAATACCACACAAGTGACCCCATTTTAGAAAGAAGACACCCTAAGGTATTCTGTGAGGGTATGGTGAGTTCATGTAAAATTGTATTTTTGGCACAAGTTAGTGGAAAATGAGACTTTGTAAAAAAATAAAGAAAAATAAATAAATTTCCATTTCCGCTAACTTGTGCCAAAAATAAAAATTCCATGAACTCACTATGCCCTCAGTGAATACCTTAGGGTGTCTACTTTCCGAAATGGGGTCATTTATGGGGTGTTTCTACTGTCTGGGCATTGTAGTACGTCAGGAAACAGGACAGGTGCTCAGAAAGTCAAAGTGCGGAAATTCACTTTTTTGCACCATAGTTTGTAAACCCTATAACTTTTACCCAAACCAATAAATATACACTTATTGCATTTTTTTATCAAAGACATGTAGAACAATAAATTTAGAGAAAAATTTATAGAGAAATGCAGTTTTATTTGATAAATTTTCCAACATAAAGTGAAAAATGGCGTTTTTTTGCAAAAATTTCATCAAAAAAAGTAAAATAGGAAAAAAAGTAAAAATGTCAGTAGCGATGAAATAGCACCAAATGAAAGCTCTATTAGTGAGAAGAAAAGGAGGTAAAATTCATTTGGGTGGTAAGTTGTATGACGGAGCAATAAACGGTGAAAGTAGCGTAGCGCGGAATTGTAAAAAGTGACCTGGTCTTTAAGGGTGTTTAAGGTAGGGGGGCTGATGTGGTTAAGGTAGGGTGGCCGATGACGTCACATCTACACCCGGAAGAGAAGACGACGCAAGCGCACTGAGGAAGGGGCGGCCGAGCAGCGTCCTCCTCTCAGTGAACTGAAGACTGGGACGGCGCAGGCGCGCGATTTGGAACTGAGACAGGGCCAGCCAGAGGAGGAGAGTGCTCGCTGGCCCTGTCACTCAACAGGAGGAGGGGGCGTTTTTTGGAAAGGAGGATGCGGCGGCTACCAACAAGTAACCGCCCTACTTGCTGGTAGCAAGGTAATTTACATATTTAAAAAGTGCTTTTTTATCTAAAATAACGGACAGAAAAAGGTAAAAACAGTATATATAGAATAATCACCCTATAAGGATTTTACTAAGCACAAAAAAGAAAAATGACTTTTGGGGGATGACAGAAGCCCTTTAATGCAATACTGTAAATCAAAATTAGAGATGAGCAAATTTACCAAAATTTGTTTTGGGTAAAATTTGGTTGAATCACTTGTAATTTAAAATTTAGTTTGAATAAATTTCATCAGACTCTATAGTGGCCCAATTACCCTGAAGAGGCATGTATAATACTGTGAGTCTCCTAGTACTGTATCCAACCAGCATTAGTAATATAAAAGTGACAGTAAGGTATATATAGCTATAAGAAAACAGATTGTAACTGGGGGTAACAAATATCCTGTTTAAAAACACATTACACTGTTGGATTTTTTAAATTAATAATGGTCCAAATATATCCCTTTTTGGTGCCAGATGTCTTATTCTGATCTATAAAATGATGGTTGCCATTTTGAGTGATTTGTGCGGATAAAGTTTATAGATTTTTCAATATTAGAATCTTTTGGGAAATTCGTAATACATTGATTTGTGTAAAATTATTATTCTCATCTCTAAACAAACACCCCAAAAGTTTTTCCATATATAATATGTTTAAATTATTGGTGTCATTTATAGAAAAATGTATGCTCTATTAAAAACAAGCAATCATGCTATGTGAAGACAGAAGTAGCATGGTTGCTCAGTGGTTAGTACTGGTGCCTTCCAGTACTGGGGTCTTAGGTTCAAATCTGACCAAGGACAACATCTGCATGGAGTTTGTAGGTTCTCCCCTTATTTCAGTGGGATTCCTCCTGCACTCCAAAGACATACTGGTGGAGAACATACATTGTGAACTTCAATGGGGAAAGCAAGTGATGAAAAGTGGTGTGGAATATATAAGTGCTTGGGAGTAAAGTTAAAAAAAGTTTTGGTCTTTGACAGGCAGGGAGGAAAAAACAAAAATGAAAAATGTTAACAAGAAGTTGTGGGTCAACTGACCTAGAGGCTTTGGCACACATTGCGGCACATTTACTATAGTGTCTGTGCATTTTTTGCAGGTGTTAAAATGCTTCTTTAGACAGTCTTATTTTTATAGTCGCATTTACTACTGGAAATGAACCTGTTTTGTAGGCTTTTGCACTTTGTTCGCCTGTTTTAAAATTTTAAGACTATTTGAGAAGTTTTCTCTCTTTTTCCAACCTATTTATGTAGGTGCGCCTTATTTTGTGCCTGATTGAGTTGTAAATACAATCTATGGATTCTTCAAGGAAATCTGTGAAGATGAATCACTGATCATCTTATCACAGATTTCATCACGGACATGTAAAAAAGGTTGGCTGCACATGGTGCGGATTATGTGCTTTTTTTTGTGTGCAGCAAAGTACCAGCAAAGTGAAATATATTACATATCTCATGTACTTTGCTTTTTGTCTTAGGTGAGGAAAGTGACTTTCTGTATGGATTTTAAAATCCGCAGCATGTCAATAATTAATGCGATGCTTCACTTTCAGAAGAGTGGTTTTCCTATATAATTATTATTATTATTTATTATTAAAGCACGATTCATTCTATGATGCCATATATATGAAAAGGGTATACATACATAATACAGACAATTGCAATAAGCGTAAACAAGATAAATAAGATAAGTTACAAACTGGTACAGAAGGAGGGAGGGCCCTGTCCGCGAGGGCTTAGAAATATCATTTTTATTGAGTTTTCCTAGGGTGGAAGAAAAAAATATTTTGTAGCAGGCAGTCACAGCGGGTGATGTCAGTGTTTTTGCTGTTCTAGAACATACCCAGGCTCAGACTGGCCTACAGGGGTACAGGTGAATCTCCAGTAGGCCCCTAGTCTCCAACCCTATGCATAAGTGGCACATAACACTGTAGACGTACTGCACTACATACAATATATTCAATGTACGGAACCTCAGCCAGCCTATGTTCATATCAAAATCTTAATAGATTATTAAAAAAAAAACTCCCTAGCTTATTATTATAGACACGATCAGAGCTTAGATGACTTCTAGGTATAGAGGAAAACTACTAGTGTCCTCTTCTCCCCAGGACCTTCCTGCTCAATGTTGCTGCAGGGACCACCATATTTAATCATCTGGTAGTATCTTGCTGCTGTGTGAGCAGGTATCCGTATGGTGAGTCCTCAAAATAAGTGTTACTGGTGGTCATTAGGCACCCCAGTCCAACACTAAGCATACTTCCCAACTTTTTGGATTGTCAGAGGGACTTATGGTTCATTGTGTGAAAAATCAATTTTTCCTCTATACAGTATCTACACACTTCAATAGATTTCTTTAACAGTAGCACAAGTAGCACAAAAATGATCTGAATATAGACATATCTAAAATCCAAATTGCATCAAATAGTGGAATAATATACAAGGTAGGTGTCACACCGCCCTAGAATCAGAGAGATAGAGAGAGTGTGCACACTAAACTGCCTCTGTCTCTGCCTACTTGCACTTCCCGTCCTAAACAACGGAGCACAACTGGATGGTGGTGCCTAACTTGAGTAAGTGTGGGAGGGACAGATAAAAGCAGAGACAGGTAACCGGCGGCGTGCGGCAACAGGAGCGTACAGCAGGCAAGGCAAGCCCACTAGCAAAGGTCACAAAGAGAGGTAACGTCAGAATACAAGGGAGAGGCAAAGACAATATGACTAAAAAGCCAACGGTCAAACCGGGAGGCCACGTCAGAATGCAAGGGAGAGGCAAAGACATTACGAGGAACAAGCCTGAGGTCTAACCTGGAGGTCATGTCAGAGTACAAGGGAAAGAAGAGTCAAATCACAAGCAGAAGGTCAAATACAGAGCAATCCAACAGAGTATAAGGTAGCCCAATAAGCACAAACACTGGCAACCTGTGGCCAGCAGGTCGCCTGCTTATATATCCAAACACTGAGGTCATGTGACGTGGCCAGCACCACATGACCTGCCACAGGACTGACAGCTGAGCACAGAGTGCCCAGCTGGGCGCTCAGTCCACACAGGTATTCTGGCAACAGAGGACTACGGCCGCCCATAGACGCAGCGTGCTGCTGGGCGCGCTCCGTCCTCCGTTGCCATGAAATCGAAGACTGTGAGCGGCTCCCTGCTCTGCTGGAAAGGCGTCTCCTGCTGCTGCCGAAGAGGGACAGGACGCCAGCGGCACAAGGGGAAGGACGCACATCGCCCGCATCCTGTGACAGTGGGCTCTAATATACAAATAGAAACCAGACAAACACTTTCTGGATCAATACTGTCAGTGTAATAATGCAAATCTATACATCAGATCAAAAAGGAGCAAAGGGGACTTGGGTCAAAAGTAGGGACTATCTATCCAAAAGAGGTACATTTAAGAGGTCTGGCCTGTAGTGTTGATCGAGCATCTCGATGCTCGGCACATGGCGGTACTCATGTCTGTGACATCCAGTGAACACTTTTCAGTAGACGTTGTCCACTTCTGACAGTGACATTACCAGGGGAATACCTGCAGTGTAACGTGTACGTAGGTGTTCCGCAGTATGGCGCTTTTTTTGAGGAAAGTGCGGACAACAAAAGGATAGTAAATAACAATGAGTAGAAAAAGTGCTGTCGGCACTGCTGCACATCGAACCACTCTAAGCAACCTGGGATTCAGCTGGAGATTCGTTCCTGCGTATCAGCAATGTGGAGCGGTGGTGCTCTGCTGTATGAGGTGTATATAGAAATCTTCATAAAGAGATTGCAGAGAAGCGGCACTCACCCATTTCTTGAAAGAAAAGTCCACTTTATTTCATAATATAGTCAGGTACATGCTAAGTCTGTGCACATAGAAAAGGAACAGCCGTTTCGCGTTATACACGCTTCATCAAGCCTCATGTTGAGTGGGTCTGGGTGTTCACCTTAAAACCAAGGTGGATCCACCCCTGCACCACGTCACATGTTAGTCGGGGAAACATATTAACCCCTTTCATACAAAAAGACAATATAATAAAAAACTACAATTAGACAAAGACTGATAGGTCATTCCTATCATTAAAGCCAAGTGGCCCCATCGCTTCTGTTTTCATAATCCAGAATGCTTCTCTTTGTAATAGAAGCTTTTTTCTATCTCCTCCTCGTTGGGGTAATTTGACTATCTCTAGTCCTTCAAATCTGAGCAGATCCGCGCGGTTCTGGTGCGATTGTGACATATGTTGAATTAATTTAGTAGCTCCAACTCCTGTTCTCAAAGAATTTTTGTGCTCTCTGAAGCGCACAAACAAAGGTCTAAAGATTTTGCCGACATAGTAGTGACCGCAGGGACAGAAAATAACATATACTACATAGGTGGATCTGCAATTAATAAAATCGCGCACTCGCCACTTTTAAGATCCCATGTGGAGGTAAGCGCCTTTACAAATCTGAGCGCACATAGAGCAGTGTCCACACCTGAAATTTCCCTCAGGAATACAACGTTGTAGCCAATTCTTATTTTCATTTTCATCAGTAAAGTGGCTATGCGTGATGACATTGCCTATGGTTTTGCGCCTTCTGAAGCCAACCACAGGGAAGTCAATCACTTTGTTTTTTAAAAGTCTGGTCACTTTGAAGAATGTGCCAATTTTTAAATATGGCATTTTTTACTTGTTGCCCCATGGGGGAGTAATCAAATGTGAACACTGGTCTAGAGGTTGCGTTATCTCCGCTGTGATCCATCCTATTCAAATTGCCATCCCTGCGGTCACCACCACCATCGGCTGCACCTGTGGATCTGCGTGTCAGTACTCTATGATAAGCTTGATCAATTTTAAATTCTGAATAACCCCTCTGCAAATTTTTTGGATTGTTCTACAAATTCTATGTCACTGGTGATGATTCTAGTTAAGCATAAAAATTGGCCATAAGGAAAGGAGGAGGTAACATGTGGGGGGTGGAAGCTGCCGCAGTGCAAGAACGCATTGGTAAAGGTGGGTTTTCTGTAGACAGTCGTCTCCAGACATCCATCACCCACCTTCACCAACACGTCTAAAAACACGCTGGATTCCACACTCACGGACCCAAACCTGGATCTACAAATGGAGTCGGATACCGACACATGCGTCTCAGCTATTAATCAGGGGCGAGCTAATGCTAGTCTGTTTTTTGCACAATGCAATGACAAAGACACCTTACAAGCCATGAGCCTAAAATCACTTGAATCCAGATTGATGAAACTATCTGAAAAAGAAGTTCGATTATTTTGGACTATCAATTCCCTGCAATCTTATGTAGCCCTTAATAGGGTGCCAAGAGGCTTACGTGTATATAAAGAGCCCTCACAATTCCAGGATGACGAAACATTCCTTATTCAATGGAAAAATATACAACTTGACTGTGCATTTAAAACACGGAAGACAGACTCACAGATGCAAATTTTTCTTAATAAATTGGAAAAAACGCTTGATTCCTATACAATCTGATGTCAAAGAAAGGAAAAAAGACAAATTCTTAAGGGATAAATTGGATTATGAACAGAATAAAATTTTCTCCTGGGGAACACTAAAACGTCTCCAAAAGAGAAAACACAAATTTAATCGCCGCTCTAGAGATTACTGGACAACAGATTCAGATTCAAGCGCTTCGGAAGACCTTTCTGTGAAAGCCTCACAGATGAATATTGTCACTGAACACCCAAACGGACAGACACTACCAACAAATCCACCAGAAAATCCACCAGAAGAGGGAGATCACAAAAGAAAAGGGCCTTACAGAGGAGGCTACAAAAGGAAGCAAGTAGGGTGGAGAAATTGAGTCTTCATGCTGGCACAGTGCAGGAGTTACTGCCGGGTTACAATGTTGTGAACTTAACAGATGAACTACTTGATGAACACTGTCTTTCATTACTATCCAAAGGTTTGAATTATAGCTTGGTAAATGATTTTGATGTAGTCAAATTTGAGATTGACCTATTTAAATCTGTCAGAAAATTGAATTTATTTAAATGGTTTCAGGATAAAAATGTATCCACACAGGGTGTGAAGGAATTAGAATCACCTGTAATAGGCCCACTAGGTTTTCAAGTTGGTCAAAATTTAGATCAAGTAGACAGGCTTTTTGTGAACACACTAATAGAACTACAAGGTTGCGAATTATATGATACCCAGAGATCGCCACATCTGGCCAATTTCAGAGGTGGCATGCGTTCAACTTTCTCTCCACCCTTGCCGGCCGGGAACGCTTTAGATCTGTTTTACAAACAGGTCATTTCTGATATTAAAGCATTACTTTATCCTACAATTAAACAGAATCTTAGTCATGGTGAAGTTCAAGCCATGAATAGGATTTCACAGAATGACAAGCTTATTGTAAAACCGGCCGACAAGGGTGGTAAGATTGTTGTAATGTACAGATTGCAATACCTCCAAGAAGCTGAAAGACAGCTGAGTGATCCTATTACATATGCACGTCTACAAACTAATCCAACCTTCAAATACCAACAACAACTCAGTTCATTATTGTGGAAATATGTAGAGTTAGGAGTCCTCTCCAGAGAAACTACAGAAAAACTGAACCCTCAGTTTCCGATTTAACCTGTGTGGTATCACTTGCCCAAGATTCACAAATCGCTGGTTAACCCCCCCGGTCGTCCAATCGTGGCTGGGATAGGCTCTATTACCGAGCCTTTATCCCAATATCTTGATTGATTATTATGACCTATGTTGGAAGGGATACCCTCTTATTTGAGAGATACCAGCGATTTTCTGAAGGGTTTAAAGGGGATTGAGTGGTGTGAAGATTTTCTCTTGGCATCTATCGATGTCGAGAGTCTTTACACCAGAATCCCCCAAAACTTAGGGGCTGATGTAATTGGCCGACAACTGAGAGACATAGGCAAAAGTGATGTTTTTGTTAATTTTATTGTGGACTCCATCTCATTCATATTGACATATAATGCTTTTTTGTTTAACAGTCAATGGTATCATCAACGGTCAGGTACTGCAATGGGTACGCCTATAGCATGCACGTTTGCAAATTTATTCCTGGCCGCTTTTAAAGCCAAATATGTATTCACGGTTAATAACCCTTTTGTTAATCATATAAAAATGTATTTTAGATATATTGACAACATCTTTATAGTATGGGCTGGTGATGAAATCAACTTCCTTGCCTTTGTGGATTACTTGAACCATGATAATGATAGGAACATGTCCTTTACCAGCAAAATTAGTTCTACTAAATTGGAATTTTTAGACGTGCTGGTGAAGGTGGGTGATGGATGTCTGGAGACGACTGTCTACAGAAAACCCACCTCCACCAATGCGTTCTTGCACTGCGGCAGCTTCCACCCCCCACATGTTACCTCCTCCTTACCTTATGGCCAATTTTTACGCTTAAATAGAATCATCACCAGTGACATAGAATTTGTAGAACAATCCAAAATATTAAAGATGAGGCTTTTGCAGAGGGGTTATTCAGAATTTAAAATTGATCAAGCTTATCATAGAGTACTGACACGCAGATCCACAGGTGCAGCCGATGGTGGTGCTGACCGCAGGGATGGCAATTTGAATAGGATGGATCACAGCGTAGATAACGCAACCTCTAGACCAGTGTTCACATTTGATTACTCCACCATGGGGCAACAAGTAAAAAATGCCATATTTAAAAATTGGCACATTCTTCAAAGTGACCAGACTTTTGTATAGCGCGAAACGGCTGTTCCTTTTTTATGTGCGCAGACTTAGCATGTACCTGACTATATTATGAAATAAAGTGGACTTTTCTTTCAAGAAAAGGGTGAGTGCCGCTCCTCTGCAATCTCTTTATGAAAATCAAAAGGATAGTAGTTTGCAACCTGTGCCGTACCAAAATGAGTCGGGGCGTGAACACTAGCAACAACGCCACCACCAGCATGATCAGCCACATGGCATAGTTTGGGTCAAAAGTAGTGATTAAGGATGAGCGAACCCGAACTGGATAGTTCGGGTTCCTACCGAATTTTGGGGTGTTCGGGACACGGACCCGGACCTGAACATTTTCAAAAAAGTTTGGGTCCGTTGTTCGGCGATTTCTTCCTGCTTTCCGAAGGGCTGCACAGCAGCCAATCAGCTAGCGTTTTACTTCTTGCCCTAAGAAGCCATAAGCCATCACAGCCATGCCTACTAATGGCATGGCTGTGATTGGCCAAGTGCAGCATGTGACCCAGCCTCTATTTAAGCTGGAGTCACGTAGTGCAGCACGTCACACTGCTCTGATTAGTGTAGGGATAGGACGCAGCTTATGTGATGGCGAGATTAGGCAGGGAAAACTCAGCAAAAACACCTAATGAAGTGATCGATCTACAGCTGTGAAACATTCAACTTCTGCTAGTTAATTGCTCACTGGTTTTTAGGCTGCACAGAGAATTTTTCTGTCACTTTTTTATGGGGTGATCGACGGACATTTTGTGTGTTGTGGTGCACCAGCACAAGCTGCCACCAAGTCCATCAATCCATCAATACTAGTTTTTTTTTTTTTTTTTTAACTATATCCTACATCAGGGGCTTGGCTGTGCTTATTGTCACCCCTAGAAACTCAGGATAGAAATTTCTATATTCTATTGAGGGATTAAATTCAATTGCAGAAATAGCAATCCCCTAAATCTGGTGTTCCAGCTATGTCTAGCCAAGTGTAATACTGTCTGCTGTCTACCAAAGGAAAGATTTTTTTCTGTGGTGAAATTCAATTGCCAAAATAGCAATCCCCTAAATCTGGTGTCCTAGCAGTGGCTGGCAAAGTTTTATAGTGTCCGGCAAAGGATATATTTTGTTCTGGGGTTAAATTCAATTGCCAAAATAGCAATACCGTAAATCTGGTGTCCCAGCAGTGGCTGGCTAAGTTCAATAGTGTCCAGCAAAGGGTATATTTTTTTCTGGGGTGAAATTCAATTCAATTTGTAGAACAATCCAAAATATTAAAGATGAGGCTTTTGCAGAGGGGTTATTCAGAATTTAAAATTGATCAAGCTTATCATAGAGTACTGACACGCAGATCCACAGGTGCAGCCGATGGTGGTGCTGACCGCAGGGATGGCAATTTGAATAGGATGGATCACAGCGTAGATAACGCAACCTCTAGACCAGTGTTCACATTTGATTACTCCACCATGGGGCAACAAGTAAAAAATGCCATATTTAAAAATTGGCACATTCTTCAAAGTGACCAGACTTTTGTATAGCGCAAAACGGCTGTTCCTTTTTTATGTGCGCAGACTTAGCATGTACCTGAATATATTATGAAATAAAGTGGACTTTTCTTTCTGTCACTTTTTTATGGGGTGATCGACGGACATTTTGTGTGTTGTGGTGCACCAGCACAAGCTGC
Organism: Bufotes viridis; assembly: GCA_033119425.1. Classification (NCBI taxonomy): domain Eukaryota; kingdom Metazoa; phylum Chordata; class Amphibia; order Anura; family Bufonidae; genus Bufotes; species Bufotes viridis. Next base: position 127,931,382 of record CM065591.1, read on the forward strand.
CACCAAGTCCATCAATCCATCAATACTAGTTTTTTTTTTTTTTTTTTAACTATATCCTACATCAGGGGCTTGGCTGTGCTTATTGTCACCCCTAGAAACTCAGGATAGAAATTTCTATATTCTATTGAGGGATTAAATTCAATTGCAGAAATAGCAATCCCCTAAATCTGGTGTTCCAGCTATGTCTAGCCAAGTGTAATACTGTCTGCTGTCTACCAAAGGAAAGATTTTTTTCTGTGGTGAAATTCAATTGCCAAAATAGCAATCCCCTAAATCTGGTGTCCTAGCAGTGGCTGGCAAAGTTTTATAGTGTCCGGCAAAGGATATATTTTGTTCTGGGGTTAAATTCAATTGCCAAAATAGCAATACCGTAAATCTGGTGTCCCAGCAGTGGCTGGCTAAGTTCAATAGTGTCCAGCAAAGGGTATATTTTTTTCTGGGGTGAAATTCAATTCAATAGTGTCCAGCAAAGGGTATATTTTTTTCTGGGGTGAAATTCAATTGACAAAATAGCAATAACGTAAATCTGGTGTCCCAGCTGTGGCCGGCCAAGTTTAATAGTGTCCGGCAAAGGATTTATTATTTTCTGGGGTGAAATTCAGTTGCCAAAATAGAAATACAGTAAATATGGTGTTCCAGCTGTGACTGGACAAGTTTAATAGTTTCCGTCAAGGATGTTCCTCCTTGACGCATCGGTGCTTCATCTCGCGAGAGGCGAGATCACAGGATTGCGTCGAGAGGAAGTTTAACTACAGCTTGCCAGCGCTGATCATGCGCTGGCAGGCTGTAGATGTTAAAAAAACGGCATCTGAATCGCATATCAGACGCTGTTTTGTAAACAGCGTCTGATATGCCTGCTGCCTGCTCCTCTGGTGGTCCTTTTTGCTTGGGACAACCAGAGGAAACAGACAGCTATGTAAGTGCACCAATCACCACACACCAACACCCCCCCACCCCTGTCACTGATTAACCCCTTGATCACCCCATGTCACCCCCCTGATCACCCCCTGTCACTAATCACCCCCTGTAAGGCTCATTCAGACTTCCGTATGTGTTTTGCGGATCCACGGATCCGCAAAACACGGACACTGGCAGTGTGCTTTCCGCATTTTGTGGATCTGCACATTGCCAGAACTATATAGAAAATGCCTTTTCTTGTCTGCAATTGCGGACAAGAATAGGACATACTCTATTTTTTGCGGAGCTGCGGCCGGATGTTTCGGGGCCGAAACCCAGGAATTCACACTGAATGGGTTCGCATCTATTCTGCAGAATTGCGGAATAGATGCGGCATTTTTGCGGACGTGTGAAAGGGGCCTTACTTCACAAGCACTCCTATGTCCTTTCCCCTCTTTTTTTTTTGCACATTTTTTGGCAGACATTTTTTCATCCACATTGATCGATGCGAATGAAGAAATTTGTGCCGTTATTTTTTTTTTTTTAGCCCAGAAGCTGAGAACGGCAAAAAAAATCTCATTACTCGTATGCTCAATATAAGGAGAATAGCAGAAACTCCAAATGCTGGTCATATATGTAATGATTGCGGAAACCCTCAAATGCCAGGGCAGTACAAACACCTCACATGCGACCCCATTTTGGAAAGAAGACACCCCGAGGTATTTGCTGAGGGGCATATTGAGTCCATGAAAGATTGAACTTTTTGTCACAAGTTAGCAGGAAAGGGAGACTTTGTGAGGAAAAAAAAAGTCAATTTGCGCTAAATTGTGGCAAAAATAAATCTTCAATGAACTCACCATGCCCCTCAAGGAATACCTTGGGGTGTCTTCTTTCCAAAAAGGGGTCACATGTGGGGTATTTATCCTGTCCTGGCATTTTAGGGGCCCTAAAGTGTGAGAAGAAGTCTGGAATCCAAATGCTTACAAGGTCCTCATTGGAATTGGGGCCCCTTTGTGCATCTTGGCTTCAAAAAAGTGGCACACAGGTGGTATCGCCGTACTCGGGAGAAGTAGGGCAATGTGTTTTGGCGTGTATTTTTACATATACCCATGCTGGGTGAGAGAAATATCTCTGTAAATGGACAACTTTGTATAAAAAAATGGAAAAAGTTGTCATTTACAGAGATCATTTTCACACCCAGTATGGGTATATGTAAAAATACACCCCAAAACACATTGCCCTACTTCTCCTGAGTACGGCGATACCACCTGTGTGCCACTTTTTTGCAGCCAAGATGCGCAAAGGGGCCTTAAATCCAATGAGTACCTTTAGGATTTCACAGGACATTTTTACGCATTTGGATTCCAAACTGCTTCTGAAGTTTAGGGGCCCCTAAAATGCCAGGGCAGTAAAAATACCACACAAGTGACCACATTTTAGAAAGAAGACACTCCAAGGTATTCTGTGAGGGGTATGGTGAGTTCATGTAAAATTTTATTTTTTGTCACAAGTTAGTGGAATATGAGACTTTGTAAAAAAAAAAAAAAAATTCTATTTCCGCTAACTTGTGACAAAAAATAAAAACTTCCATGAACTCACTATGCACATCAGCGAATACCTTAGGGTGTCTACTTTTCGAAATGGTGTCACTTGTGGGGTATTTATACTGCCCTGGCATTTTAGGGGCCCCTAAAGCGTGAGAAGGAGTTTGGAATCCAAATGCGTAAAAATGCCCTGTGAAATCCTAAAGGTACTTATTGGATTTAGGGCCCCTTTGCGCATCTTGGCTGCAAAAAAGTGGCACACATGTAGTATCGCCGTACTAAGGAGAAGTAGGGCAATGTGTTTTGGGGTGTATTTTTACATATACCCATGCTGGGTGAGATAAATATCTCTGTAAATTGACAACTTTGTATAATTTTTTTTTAAAAGTTGTCATTTACGGAGATATTTCTCTCACCTAGCATGGGTAAAGTAAAAATACACCCAAAAACACATTGCCCTACTTCTCCTGAGTACGACAATAACACATGTTTGACACTTTTTTGCAGTCTAGGTGCGTAAAGGGGCGTAAAGTCCAACGAGTACCTTCAGGCTTCACAGGGTTGCTCACAATTTAGCCCTGCCCAAAATGCCAGAACAGTAAACACACCCCATAAATGACCCCATTTCGGAAAGTAGACACCCCAAGGTATTCACTGAGGGGAATATTGAGTCCGTGGGATATTTTTTTTTTTTTTGCCAGAAGTTAGCAGAAATGGAAACTTTATTATTATTATTTTTTAAATCAGAAAGTGTCATTTTCCGCTTACTTGTGAAAAAAAAAAAAAAATACATGAACTCACCATGCCCCTCCGAGAATACATTGGGGTGTCTTCTTTCTAAAATGGAGTCCTTTGTGGGGTATTTATACTATCCTGGCATTCTAGCACCTGAAGAACCATGACAGGCACTCAGAAAGTCAGAGCTGCTTCAAAATGCGGAAATTCACTTTTTTGCACCATAGTTTGTAAACGCTATAACTTTTACTCAAACAAATAAATATACACCTATTGCATTTTTTTATCGGAGACATGTAGAACAATAAGTTTAGAGAAATTTTTTTATAGAAATGTATTTTTTTTTTAAATTTTACAACAGAAAGTGAAAATTGCAAACATTTCGGTAATTTTTTATTAATATAAAAAAAACGTAAAAATGTCAGCAACAATGAAATACCACCAAATGAAAGCTCTATTAGTGAGAAGAAAAGGAGGTAAAATTCATTTGGGTGGTAAGTTGTATGACCGAGCAATAAACCGTGAAAGTAGTGTAGTGCAGAATTGTAAAAAGTGGTCTAGTCATTAAGGGTGTTTAAGCTAGGGGGGCTGAGGTTGTTAAATCTGTCCGTAAAAGGGTATATTTTTTTTCTGGGGTGAAATTTAGTTGCCAAAATAACAATAGTCTGAATCTGGTGTTCCAGCTATGACTGGACAATTTCCCTAGTGTCCGTCAAAGGATATATTATTTTCTGGGGTGAAATACAGTTGCAAAAATAGAAATACAGTAAATCTGGTGTTCCAGCTGTGGCTGGACAAGTTTAATAGTGTCCGTCATAGGATGTATTATTTTCTGCGGTGAAATTCAGTTTCAAAAATAGAAATTCCGTAAATCTGGTGTTCCAGCTGTGACTGAACAAGTTTATTAGTATCCGTCAATGGATAGATTTTGTTTTGGGGTGAAATTCAATTGACAAAATATCAATACCCTGAATCTGGTGTTCCAGCTGTGACTGGACAATTTCCCTAGTGTCCGTCAAAGGATATATTATTTTCTGGGGTGAAAGTCAGTTGCAAAAATAGAAATACAGTAAATCTGGTGTTCCAGCTGTTGCAGGCCTATTTTAAATCTGTCTGTAAAAGGGTATATTTTTTTCTGGGGTGAAATTTAATTCCCAAAATAGCAATACCCTGAATCTGGTGTTCCAGCTGTGACTGGACAATTTCCCTAGTGTCCATCAAAGGATATATTATTTTCTGGGGTGAAATACAGTTGCTAAAATAGACATACAATAAATTTGGTGTTCCAGCTGTGGCTGGAAGTGTTTAATAGTGTCTGTCATAGAATATATTATTTTCTGCGGTAAAATTCAGTTTCAAAAATAAAAATACAGTAAATTTGGGGTTTCAGCTGTGACTGGACAAGTTTAATAGTGATGAGCGGGAGGTGCCATATTTGATTTTGCAATATTTTGCGAATATTCGATTGAATATTCGTCATATATTTATCGGAATCGTTCTATTATTCTATATATTGTGACTGTTACGCAAATTTATATTCGCATCGCCAATTAAACTTAGAGATGGGTTCCTAATGGTTGTCAACCATTAGGAACTCAACTCTAAGTTAAATTCGCCATGCGATTAATATAACCTGTATGAGCTGGGTGCCTAATGTCTGTATTGCTAGAATATAACAAATATCACGAATACAGCATATATTCTCAATCTTCGTTATATTCTAGCAATGACCATTAGCAACTCAGCTCTAAGTTTCTTTCACGAAGCGATATACTCGCATTGTGAATTGATCTTAGAGCTAAGTTCCTAATGGTTGTATTGCTAGAATATAACGAAGACGACAAATATTACGAATTCACGAATATAGCACTATATTCTCAATCTTCGTTATATTCTAGCAACAACTATTAGGAACTCAGTTCTAAGTTGAATTCGCAATGCGATTAATATGACCTGTATTGCTTGCATTGCGAATTCAACTTAAAGCTGGGTTCCTAATGGTTGTATTGCTAGAATATAACGAATATCGCAATGCAAATAATTCAGGTTATATTAATCGCAATGCGATTACTACTTAGTCAAATTTGTGAGATCGTGATTCTCACATCCGACAGTACATTTTAGCATGGAGGCGTTCCCATGCACACAGGAAGTCTGCAGAAGCGGCAACGGCCACTGACTGGAGCGGGCAGGGAGCCCGGAATCCTCCGGACAGGTAAGAACAGCTTTTGGGAAGTGGGAAAACAACCAGAGACCAACAAGGATTAACATCTAAAAAAAAACAAAAAAACTAATATTCGAAATTGCGAATACATAGCTCTATATTCGCAAATTATCGAATTTGCGATATTCGCAATAAAAATTCGCTATTCGAATATTCGCGCTCAACACTAAAGTTTAATACTGTCCGGCTCGCCTGCAAAAGTTGCCGTGGCTGGGATGCACATCCTCTGTTTGCTGGGTGACAGGTGCCACTGTCACTCACTTGGGCTCAAGTTTAGAATGTTTATTTATAATTTTTGTCTATTTTATGTTTTTTGAAGTCATTTTCCCTATCCACATTTGTTTGCAGGAGATTTACCTACATTCTGCTGCCTTTTGCAGCCCTCTAGCCCTTTCCTGAGCTATTTTACAGCCTTTTCAGTGCCCAAAAGTTTGGGTCCCCATTGACTTCAATGGGGTTCGGGTTCGGATCCCGAACCCAAACATTTTCGGGAAGTTCGGCTGAACAGCAGTTCGGCACGAGCATCTTGATGCTTGGCACAAGGCAGTACTCGGCCGAGTACCGCATATGCTCGATCACAGTGCTTGAGTCTCCTCCTTGCACGATTCCTGGCTGCTACGCAGCTAGTAAACGTGCGGGTAAGTACTGCCCTCAATGTAATGCCATAGCCATGTTGGTTACTGGTATTACAGTGATTGGCTGGCCGGAATGCAAAATCGGGTGCCATATACACCCTGATGGCGCGTGTTTGGCTCAGTCTTAGTCAGTGACAGCTGTGCATAGGAAGGGACAGACAGTGTAGGAAGTGATATTGCATTAGTTTTATTAGAAAAACTTTTCAGAGACCCAAAAGTCCTTTTAAGGTCTGTTGTGTGTGGCAGCAGCAATATATATTTTTTTTGCGCATCTAATAGGCCGCTGCGGACAGTTAAATTATCTGTGCCACATCTCCTGTGTAAAGTATGAACATCCCAAAAATATTTGTGACATCCAATGAACTTTTTCCGTAGATGGTGTCCGCTGCGGACAGTGCCACATCTGCAGTGTAACATGTGCTCAGAAAAAAATTATCAGTGACATACAGTGTTCTTTTTCAATAGACAGTGTCCACTTCTGACAGTGACATTACCAGGGGGACATCTAAAGTGTACCGTGTGCGTTATTTTTTTTTTATCAGTGACATGCAGTTGACTTTTTCAATAGATGGTGTCCGCTTCTGACATTACCAGGGGTACAGCTCCAGTGTACCATGTGCAGTTAAAAAATGTTTCAGTAAAATACAGTGCACTTTGTCAATAGACGGTGTCGACTTCTGACAGTGACATTACAAGGGGACATCTCCAGTGTAACGTGTGCGGTTAAAAAATGTATCAGTGACATACAGTGTACTTTTTCAATAGACGGTGTCCGCTTCTGACAATGACATTACCAGGGGAATACATATATCCAGTGTAACATGTACATTTAAAAAACTTTATTCGTGACATATAGTGTACTTTTTCAATAGACGGTATCCGCTTCTGACATTGACATTATGAGGGGAACATCTCCAGTGTACCGTGTGCGGTTAAAAAATGTATCTGTGAAAAATAGCGTACTTTGTCAATAAACGGTGTCCGCGTCTGACAGTGACATTACCAGGGGATTATCTTCAGTGTAACGTGTGCGTTTAAAAAATTTATCAGTGATATACAGTGTACTTTTTCAATAGACAGTGTCTGCTTCTGACAGTGACATTACAAGGGATAATGGTAAAGGGGTAACGTGTGCACATGAAAAGTTTATCTGTGACATACAGTGTACTTTTTTCGTAGACGCTGAAAACAGTGACATTAACTGTGGTACCTCTCTTGTATAACGTTTCCTCATCAGAAATATTTGTGACATTCCCTGTAATTTTTTATTATCCGCTGGTGACATCATTGACATTATCTGCGGGATATCTCCTGTGTGAATCTTCCACATCCCAAATACCTTTTTAGATTTTTTGCGCATACACTTCCAAATCCTACGCTACTGTATGTGTGACATATTTTCAAGCATATATAACATTTAAAATGAAGAAGGTGAGCAGTAAGAGATGGGCAAGTGGTTGTGATGCTTAAGGTGCACGCAGAGGCCCTGGGCGTGTTGAAACTGTGCCTGCTGCCAGAGCACAAGAAAAACAAACATCCACGATACCTAGCTTCATGTCCCAGTTTGCAGGGTGGTGCAGGACACCTCTCTTGAAGTCAGACCAGTGCTACCAGGTGGTTGGTTCGATTACTGCAGATAATGCTTCCAGTCGGTTAAGCACCACCCAGTCTTCAAACAAGTCCAGTCTTAGTAGGTCAACACAATCCTCACCCTGATCCTCCTTCCTCTCACCATGGAGAGTCTGGGCAAACAAGCGATCCAAGATTCGGATATTCCAAGGACCTCTTTTCATCGCCATTCCTTCATTCGGCCCTCTCGCCAAGCAAGCTCGTAGAGGGACAGATCTTGTGCCCTTATTCCCAACCTCTTGAGCATTCACAGACACAAGAAGTTGATGGTGGGGAACTGCAACTAGTGTTTAATGAGGTGGATGATGATGAGACACAGTTGCCATTCAAAGTCAACATCAATTACTGTCTCAAGAGGTTGATGAAGAGGATGACACACAGTTGTCAATTACTGAGGGTGTGGTTAGGTCAACAAGTCAGGAGGATGAGCAGAGTAAGAAAGTTGAAGAGGAGGTGGTGGACGATGAAGTCACTGACCCATCCTGGGAAGGGAAAGCCGAGCGAGGACAGCAGTACAGACGGGGAGGGTCTGCAGCACCGCAACAGGCTGGAAGAGACAGTGTGGTGGCAAATGTGAGAAGGTGGGCCACACCAAACAGGCCCGCAACTGTTCCAAAGATCACCCCCTTGCGGAAATCTCCCTTACCAAGGGGTAGGTGTTCCGCAGTATGGCGCTTTTTTGAGGAAAACGCAGACGACAAATAGTAGTTTGCAACCTGTGCCGTGCCAAAATGAGCCGGGGCGTGAACAATAGCAACCTCACCACCACCAGCATGATCCGCAAAATGGCATCCAAGTAACCTAATAAGTGGGACGAATGCCTGGGTCCACAATCGGTGTCTGCGGGTCACACCACTGCCTCCTTTTCCCCTATATTACGTGCTGGCCAATCTCCTGTCGAAGGCGCAGGCCCGGATGCCTCCCACCCTGCACCTGGACCTTCGTAAGCACCATCAGACACTACATCCAATTCCGTGTCCCAGCGCAGCGTCCAAATGTCCTTACCCTAGGCCTTTGAACGCAAGCGCAAATACCTAGTCACCCACCAATAGGCCATAGCACTAAATGCGCAACTTTCCAAATTACGGGCCCTGGAAATGTTGCCTTTAAGGCATGTTAAGGCTGAGGCCTTCCGCAGCCTGATGTCGGCGGCCGCCCAGCGTTACACAGTCCCCAGCCGTCACTGTTTTTCATGGTGTGTTGAGCCGGCCTTACACCAACATGTGTCCTGTAACATCACACGTGCCTTGACCAATGTAGTTACTGGGAAGGTCCACTTAACCACGGATACATGGAAAAGTGTATTCGGCCAGGGCTGCTATATTTCCCTGACAGCACACTGCTGTGCGACATGAGCACGTGCTGGAACTCGATGTTCCACCTGTAGAGATGTCGCGAACATAAAATTTTCTGTTCGCGAACAACGAACCCGAACTTACTCAAATGTTCGCGAACAGGCGAACAGGCGAACCGCAATAGACCTCTATTGGCAGGCGAATATTAAAACCCACAGTGACTCATTCTAGCTAACCTATTTTATGACATCTAAATCTACCCTAACATTTTATTTTCTAACCTACTTTTTAAATGCTAATTTAGTTATTTAACATATTTTAATTACTTGTAAAATAAAAAAATCACTCTACACCATATCAAAAGCCAGGTATGTGCAGGCTGACTATCTATCCATAAGACAGGGTGTCAGCATACCTTACAATGACAGGTTTGAGCAATTTAGACAAACAAACATAAGTTCTCAATCCAAAAGGAGAGAAATTGCTTAGCATTGGTTGGCTATCTAGAGGGGCCTGAACCCTAGACCATTATCATTAGGGCGACAAAAATTGTAATTTTATATGCCAGCCTAACTCCTCTCTCACTGCCTAAGAGAGCTGCATAAACATTTCCCAACATTTAAATCTCATTTGCATACACATGACCAAGAAATGCTAATGAGCAATATAGCAGTATCTGCCTTGTTTGTAAACTGAAACACGATTTGCATAGCTTTCCCATAGTCCCATGTTATGCAAATGAGTTTATATGACAAAACAGAATAGAAAGATTATAAAGTTAGTCTTTAAAAATTGCAAAATCAAAAAAACTAGGCAGCCTTCCTAATCATTGAGATGAGAGCTAGGTGGCATATAAAAAAAAAAAAAAAAAAAAAATGTTGTCACCCTAATGATAATCATCTATGTGCACAGGTCCCCCTAGATACCTAACACTAAACAGACAATTTCCCTTCTGGGAAATTTTCCCTTCTGGGAAAACTGGTTAATCCCCAGGCTGCCTTGCTAAAGTATACTGATGATCTGTCTGTCTGATGGATTGTTGGTCCTGCATATACCTGGTGCTTGGCGGCCATAGGGGAGAACTGTTCTGTGTTGTCCATTGAATGTTTTATGTAATAATACAAATAATAATAATAAGATTTTATGATAGGCAGGCTAGGGTAAATGTCTGTCTTTGTCTGTTTTATAAAATACAAAGATTAGTTTTTTTAGTCAGCTACCTTACTGTATGTTAAAACTCATTTGTATACACATGGCCAAGAAATGCTAATGAGCAATATAGCAGTATCTGCCTTGTTTGTAAACTGAAACACAATTTGCATAGCTGTCCCATGTTATGCAAATGAGTTTATATGACAAAACAGAATAGAAAGATTATAAAATTAGTCTTTAAACAATTGCAAAATAAAAAAAACTATGCAGCCTTCCTAATCATTGAGATGAGAGCTAGGTGGCATATTAAAAAAAATAAAAAAATGTTGTCACCCCAATGATGATCATCTATGCGCACAGGTCCCCTAGATACCTAACCCTAAATAGACAATTTTCCTTTTGGAAAAACTGGTTAAAACCCAGGCTGCCTTGCTAAGGTATGCTGATGACCTGTCTGTCTGATGGATTGTTGGTCCTGCATATACCTGGTGCTTGGTGGCCATAGGAGAGAACTGTTCTGTATTGGTAATTGGATGTTTTATGTAATAACACAAACAACAACAATAATAACTAGAAAGTGCTGTTTCTGAAGAAGCCACAGGATGTTGGCTGTTTGTGGCTCCACCTACTTTCTTGAATTTTAATGCCAGTCCTCAAGTGACCAATTGTGCCAAGTTTGAAGACTGTGCCAATAACAGGCTACGAGCTGCGGCAGTTTTACATTTTCCCATTTAAACCAATTGCTAAAATTTGATTGGCTGATATAGACTCCGCCCACTTTTAACAATTTTGACCCCAATGACCCACGGTGCCAAGTTTGGGTATTCTCATTTAAATACTGTGAAAATGGCAGCTTTTTAAAGTTTTCCCATTGAAGTCAATAGGGAAAATCTGATTGGTTGTAGTTTGCCCCGCCCACTTTTTCCAATTTTGAATTGGACATAACCTACCACCTGATTTCTGCAATTTGAAGCCCCTGACATCAAAAATTTGAGAATTGCAGCATTTTTGGAAGTTAAAATTTTTCAAATTTTCACATTTTTCACACTCAAAGAAATCTGATTGGTTGATTTTGGCCCCGCCCACTTTTCAGAATTCTAATCCCAGTCCTCCAATGACCAACTGTGCCAAGTTTGAAGACTGTGCCAATAACCGTCTACGAGCAGCGGCAGTTTAAAATTTTCCCATTTAAACCAATTGCTGAAATTTGATTGGCCGATTTAGACTCCGCCCACTTATAAAATTTTTGACCCCAGTCACCCAATGACCCACGGTGCCAAGTTTGGGTATTCTCGTTTAAATGCTGTGAGAATGGTAGCTTTTGAAGTTTTCCTATTGAAGTCAATAGGGAAAATCTGATTGGTTGTAGCTCCGCCCACTTTTTAATGTCCCCAAAATGTGACATAAATTTTCAGGTGGACCCCATGACTAAGTGACCCAAGTTTGGTGAGTTTCACTCCGAAGCTGTATGAGTGACAAACGTTTGCATTTTTCCAATAAAACTCTATGGGAAAAAAAGAGGTTTTCGTGGGCCCGTCCCAGGGGCCCGGAGGGTGGGATCGGTTAACAAAGCACAAGCAAGGGACTCGGGTGGGTGCCGACCAAGTCTGCAAAGTTTGGAACTTGTACTCCTAAAAATGTGGGAGGAGTAGCAATTTCAACGTCTCATTACAGTCAATGGGGAGATTTTGATTGGTTCTGTGTGGCCCCGCCCACTTTTTGGGGTCCACAAAATGTGCCAAAAATTTTCGGGCTGACCCCATGACTAAGTGACCCAAGTTTGGTGACTTTAACTCTAAAGCTGTTTGAGTGACAAAAGTTTACATTTTTCCAATGAAAGTCTATGGGAAAAATGGGATCTTCGGGGGCCCGCCCCAGGGGCCCGGAGGGTGGGATCGGTTAAAAAAGCACAAGCAACCTATTCGGGTATGTGCCGAACAAGTGTGCAAAGTTTGGTAATCCTAAAACTGTGGGAGGAGTAGCGTATAGAAATTTGCTAAATTTTCATTGGCCGTTGGTAGCTCCGCCCACTTTGGGGTGTCCCCTCAAATTTACCCATTTATTCGGGTTGACACCAACAATATGTGATCCAAGTTTGGGGAGCGTAGCTTCAAAATTGTGCGAGTGGGAGCGATTTGAAAATTTTTCCTGCCAAAGTAAAAAGGAAAAAGTGGGTGTTCGGGGGCCCGCCCCAGGGGCCCCGAGGGTGGGATCGCTTAATAAAGCACAAGCAACGTACTTCGCTATAGGCCGAAAAAGTGTGGAAAGTTTGGGGTCTGTAGCAATAAAAACGTTTTATAGACATTATGCAAAGACAGTGTTTGATGATAATAGCATAGTTTTTCTGAGATCAAGGATCCTAATACAGGACTATATATATTTATATAGATATATTTCTATAGGGTAAAACAGCCTGTCCCTTTAAGGTGTAATACTCAATCAAACATACAGTAAGGTAGCTGACTAAAGAAACTAATCATTGTATTTTATGAAACAGACAAAGACAGACTTACAGACATTTACCCTAGCCTGCCTATCATAAAATCTTATTATTATTATTTGTATTATTACATAAAACATTCAATGGACAACACAGAACAGTTCTCCCCTATGGCCGCCAAGCACCAGGTATATGCAGGACCAACAATCCATCAGACAGACAGATCATCAGCATACCTTAGCAAGGCAGCCTGGGGTTTAACCAGTTTTCCCAGAAGGAAAATTTCCCAGAAGGGAAATTGTCTGTTTAGTGTTAGGTATCTAGGGGGACCTGTGCACATAGATGATTATCATTAGGGTGACAACATTTTTTTTTTTTTTTTTTTTTATATGCCACCTAGCTCTCATCTCAATGATTAGGAAGGCTGCCTAGTTTTTTTGATTTTGCAATTTTTTAAAGACTAACTTTATAATCTTTCTATTCTGTTTTGTCATATAAACTCATTTGCATACCATGGGACTATGGGAAAGCTATGCAAATCGTGTTTCAGTTTACAAACAAGGCAGATACTGCTATATTGCTCATTAGCATTTCTTGGTCATGTGTATGCAAATGAGATTTAAATGTTGGGAAATGTCTATGCAGCTCTCTTAGGCAGTGAGAGAGGAGTTAGGCTGGCATATAAAATTACAATTTTTGTCGCCCTAATGATAATGGTCTAGGGTCCAGGCCCCTCTAGATAGCCAACCAATGCTAAGCAATTTCTCTCCTTTTGGATTGAGAACTTATGTTTGAAAGCTCATGATTGTCATTGTAAGGTATGCTGACGCCCTGTCTTATGGATAGATAGTCAGCCTGCACATACCTGGCTTTTGGCATGAATTGAGTGGATTCAGTTAAATGTGATAGAAAATGATTATTAATGATATATCATTTTCAGAAAGAACTTTTTTTGTTTGAGGGTTGGGGTGGACAGAGAACATTAGGTAATACTCTCCTTGCTTTAACATTGTAGCTTTAGATTGAATTTACTATGCCTGGCTTTGGTAGGAAGGTAAGCTGAATGTAAGAATGCAGGGCGAATCGAACATAGCATAATGTTCGCTGGCAGAAGCTAACAAGCTATGCCGCAGGGAACTGTTCGCAGTCGAACAGTTCGGGACATCTCTATCCACCTGTTGGCCAGGCTTTGTGACCAGCAGAGGCCAGTAGCGGAATACCAGATGTAACATGGTCATCGCCTTTCCAGTCAGCTTCCGCTATTCACAAGCGAGGAGTGGGCATGGATGTCTGACCTCTGTGAGGTTTTAAGTAACTTTGAGGAATCAACACAGATGGTGAGCGGCGATAAGGCTTTTATCAGCGTAACCATGCCACTTCTGTGTCTACTGTGGGGATTTGCTCCGGTAGACAGGTTAGCGGACGCAGTATAGAGGCAAGGAACCAGGTAGTAAATCAAACTTCAGTGTTTTATTTACACTCAGAAAAAAACATAACAGTCCTTGTGCTTGTTCACACAGCCAAACAAAACAGAGTTCACCTGAAATCCTAGGTGTTGCTTCACACCTGGCGGAAAGCTCAGCAACCCCAAAGTTCACTGGCAGGCTTCCAGGTGGCCTGCACGCCTGTTTGCAGTTTTTCGTGTTCAGCCCAGAGGACTCCACAGCTTTACTGTCAGAATGGAAGACAAATGAGCTTTATAGCCCAGCCCAAAACCCGGCCTGGAACATGAGGAGTAGTCACCCACCCAGCACTTTGACTGCTCCCAGTAAAAGCCGTCCCGGATCAGCTATAGTAGCCATGCTACCTATCAAAAGTGTCAAACAGCTACTGCTGCTGACATGAAAACGGCTCTTACTCCACCGGGGCCAGGAACCTCGGTGACACGTATCTATCATCCACAATTATTCCATGTACCTTCTTACACTACTCAAATGCTCGCTGCTCACAATTAAGGACGACACTTTGCATGTTGAAGAGGTGGAAATGGGGAAGACATTACACAGGGTGATAGCCAGACCACCCTCACTTTGTCTTTGAATTGGACGATAAAGAGGAGGAGGAGGAGGAGCAGGAGACTGTTGCCTTTGTGTAGTACCCATGGAAGTTTAATTCCATCTCTTCAGTGTAGGTGGGCAGAAGAGGAGGAGGAGGATAAGGAGATTGAAAGTCATCTTCCTGATGGTGACAGCGAAGTCTTGCCTGTTGGTACTCTGGCACACATGTCTGATTTCATGTTAGGCTGCATTTCCCGCAACCCGCTCGTAATACACATTTTAGACAACACTGATTAATGGTTGTTCACCCTTCTTGACCCCCGCTTCAAAGAGAACTTCTCATCTCTCATTCATCTGGTGCAGAGGACGTGCAAAACTGTGCAATAGCAGAAGGTTCTTGCTAAAAATTGCTCCAAAATTTACATCTGACAACGCTGGTGGCAGCGTCCGCAGTTCTTTGGGCAACGAAGGAGGGGAGACAAGTGGATCACACAGCAGTTCCAACAAAGGCAGGGCAACACTCTTCAAAGCCTGGGGCAGTTTCCTGACACCCTGCCAACACCCTCACCTTGATGCGTGGCCTACTGTCACACGGAGGTAAGCATTTTGGAAGATGGTGAAGGAGTGTCAGCGTACTCAATGATCCCGCAGTGCCTTATAACTACTGTGTGTCCAAGCTGGACACGTGGCACGAACTAGTGCTCTACGCCTTGGAGGTGCTGGCCCAGCATTTTGTCTGAGCGGGTATATTGTAAAAGACGCACTCAAACGGGGCTGATTCTGTTTGCTCTACTGCTCCAAATTAGTGGTAAGCCAAGGCTTTTATGTGCACGCAAACAAAAACAGTGACACACACACATTGGGGTCACAGCAAATTCTAATTTATCACAGGAAGTAGAGCAGTTTATAAAGACATCAGAGAGGCATTCCCCTGAGGCTCGTCGCATTGTTACATTGGCTAGAATATGAAAGAAAGAAAAGAGATAACACTTGGCATCTGCGCAGTGTGTATTGTTTTACTAACTCTGTTATGTAAATATTTAGCTAAAGCGGCCATCTTGTAATGGAGTCCGTGCTAACTAGTGATTAGTGGCAAGGACAATATTCGAATTTGTGATATTTCGGGAATATTTGGGCAAAGATTCGCCATATAATCGCTATATATTCGCAAATTCGAAAAAAATTCTCCAGTCATTATTTTCTTGATTGCGGAAATCGGCAATTTAAAAATCCGTATTTGCATTATGAAATTCGCTTTACAAAAATTCGCATTCAACACTACTCCTAAAAACAAAGATATTGCAGCCTTCTTATTGGCCCACAAGCTAGAAGCAAGGAGGGATCATGTGTACTGTTCGTAATCTCCAGTCATTATTTTCTTGATTGCGGAAATCGGCAACTTACAAATCCGCATTACGAAAATTTGCATTACGAAAATTCACATTCAACTCTACTCCTAAAATCAAAGATATTATAAAATTAGAAATTTGAATATTTGTGATCAACAGTAGTACTAACAGCAGAAAAGCATATATGACGTAGCAAGGAGGCGTGTTCTCTTAGGTAGGATGGAACCTTTGTGCTCTGGAGAAGATAATGTGTTGTCTGAAAGCTGGAGTATATTTCTTAGCTGATTCAAAGAACAATGTCAACATCTCTATCAATATAGTGCTGCTGGTGGCATTATAACAGATAAGCGTATCCAACTGAAAATGCTGACAGGTTGACTCTTATAAAAACGAACAAGGCCTGGATTGCCCCTGACTTCTCGGCTCCACCAGAGGAAAGCTGATGAACATAACGGCACTTTAAATGTGTTGTTTATAATGTACTGAATACACTATATTCCCATGCACCCCTTCCACAACAAAAAAGGGTATATGGTTGAATCTTTCTTTTCTCATCCCCCTCCTTCTCCTCTTCCATCATATCAACATGCTTATTTGTTGCATATAATGCCCTCGCATATATGCCCTCACATATAATCTTTTATATGGTCAGCTCTCCTGCAAACCCTCGAATATAATGTTTTACAGGGTCAGCTCACCTGAAGGCCCTCGCATATAATGTTTTAGAGGGCAGCTCACCTGCAGACCCTTGCATATAATGTTTTAGAGGGTCAGCTCACCTGTAGGCCCTCAAATATAATGTTTTAGAGGGTCAGCTCACCTGCAGGCCCTCACATATAATGTTTTAGAGGGTCAGCTCACCAGCACGCCGTCACCTGCAATCTTTTACAGGGTCAGCTCACCAGCAGGCCCTCAAATATAATGTTTTACAGTGTCAGCTCACCTGCAGGCCCTCAAATATAATGTTTTAGAGGGTCATCTCACCTGCAGGCCCTCGAATATAATGATTTACAGGGTCAGCTCACCTGAAGGCCCTCACATATGATGTTTTAGAGGGTCATCTCACCTGCAGGCCCTCGAATATAATGATTTACAGGGTCAGCTCACCTGAAGGCCCTCACATATAATGTTTTAGAGGGTCAGCTCACCTGTAGGCCCTTGCAAATAATATTTTATAGGGTCAGCTCACCTGCAGGCTCTCACCTACAATCTTTTACAGGGTCAGTTTATCTGCAGGCCCTCGCATATAATGTTTTACAAGGTCAGGTCACCTATAGGCCCTCACACATAATGTTTTATCGGGTCAGCTCACCTGCAGGCCCTCACCTACAATTTTTACAGGGTCAGCTCACCAGCAGGCCCTCACCTACAAGTCCAGTCTCACTATCCAAGAGGCTGGTCAACACAATCCTCACCGCCGGGGGTCACGTAACTAGTTAGCATGGAGGAGTATCGTTCGTTATCGGAATTAACCAGACAAATCGTCCACCAAAAAAGAACGGCCATGCAGCACCACCCACAGAATCAAGAAAGAGCTATCAATCTGTCAATTCTTTCCGTGTCTGGGCTGGGTGAGGTGTCATGTGTTGAGTCAAATTAAGTCGCAGGCTTCACTCCTGGTGGTGCCCTTCCGTAAATTCCTTTAAGTTTCAGCTTTGCAACCATACTCCCCCCGGAACAATTGGGTTCCCGGAAGCTGCTCGGTGGGTCATGGAAATAACACCGCCGGATCGCTGGTCGGCATTGTTTATGGTCGGAACTATGACGGTATTGGATCGTCTTCGAACCTCCGACTTTCGTTCTTGATTTACGAAAACATTTTTGGCAGATGCTTTCGCTTTACTTCGTCTTGCGCCGGTCCAAGAATTTAACCTCTAGCGGCGCAATACGGATGCCTCCGGCCATCCCTCTTGATCCTGGCCCCAGTTTTGAAAACCAACTAAATAGAACCGGAGTCCTATTCCTTTATTCCTAGCTAAAGTATTCCGGTGACTCGGCCTGCTTTGAACACTCTAAATTTTTTCAATGGTCAGCTAAGCAACAGGCACTCTCCCATAATTTTTTAAATGGTCAGCTTAGCGGCAGGCCCTCAACCATAATGTTTTAGAGGGTCAGCTCAGCAGCGGGCCCTCAACCATAATTTTTCTATGGTCAGCTCAGCAGCAGACACTCACCCAAAATGTTTTAGATGGTCAGATCAGCAGGCCCTTGCTCTAAATGTTTTTGAGGGTCACCAGCAGGCCATCAATCATAATTTTTCAAAGGTGTGTATGATGCCCTCCTTTATGTGTAACAAAGATTTATTGGAGTGCCAGTTCCTTGTAATTTTTGGCAGCCCTTTCACTAAGTGCATAGACTTTATGAGTGTAGGAGTCCCACTACCTGAACAATTGTACCACAATGTGAATGAGGCACTCCTTTATGTGATATACAGGTTATATCGCAGTGCCTCTTGCTTGTAATTTTGTGCAGCACTTGCACTTTATATACAAGTAAATATACAGGAAATAATGTTTCCTAACATTTTTAAACCACTCACTCCAGTTTTGTAATGCGGGTGAAAAAGTGGGCATGGTTACCTATGTAAATGAGTTTCACTCCAGATTTATCATTAAAACTTTTTTTAAAAGTCACAAAAAAGTTGCAATCTCACTCCATTAGCATGGTGGAGTAGGAAAACAGGAGTCACTTCTCTAGACAAAAGTCTTGGGTTTAAAGGGGTTATCCAATATCATAAACTGCCCCTCCCCATGTGCCCCTGCCAATGTGTCAGGGGGGAGCAGGCAATGGCAGGCAGGGACAGGGACGAGCGGGTGATGCTAGGGAGAATAAGCCCCATTGCTGCCTGCCATTAGCTTCTTTTCCCGTCAGGGGATGTTTTCATCCACGCATGGGGAAAAGCAGCAGCGGCGGTTCAGGGACCAGGAGCTGCCCTGGGAGTGGGGACCCATGTAAGTATGTTCCCTGTGAGGGGCCCGGCACATGGGGGGGGGGCAGTTTATGATATTGGTTAACCCCTTTAAGGATGAGACAAATTTATCAAACATGTTACATTTGATAAATGTGGCATAAAGTACTCCAAAGCCGACTGAAGAAAAAACGACTTCAGATATTCCCCTCATGGTAAATTCCCTCCATGTGTCTAACTTGCAACCACTTTACTATTTACTTTTACATCCTTTAATTAACTAAGTGACATAAAATTACCTTTCTGACATTAGTGTTTGCACATTTTTATTACAGAGGCTGAAATGCACTTCAATAAAACTGTTAATGAAATCTGCAAATCACATTGAAAGTATTGGTATGAATTCTGCTACTAAAAAGATGATTAAAGCAAACTATTATTTTTATTTTTCTACTATAATTTCATGTAGAAATTGATGTATAATATGCCATATTTTGTGTTCCTATAAGAATGGCCATGGCTAGCGTATGACTTTTGAATTGACATAGAGTAAGTGCTGAGTAAGGTGTTTTATTTAATCATTAGTTGTGAATACATAAAGTCCAATGACAAGCATGACTTGATAAATGACACAATACATCAAACAGTGGGAATCCAGTTTTTATTATCCATCTTGACTCTTTGACAGAATACACCATACGTGAGCACGATCAGCAAATAGAATAGATTATAATTCCTAGCTTTCTGGTAAATTGGCCATTATGCAGGCAGAAGTGCACAAGGATGGAGCATGTAAAAAATTAAGACAGTGAGTCAGTAACCTAAGCTAATCAGAAAATTTAACTTGACATTAAAAAGGCATGAGGCAGCTTTTTTACGTGTCGTGGTGACCTACCACTGAGATAATTATATGCAAAAACATAAGTAGCTATGTATAAACATTCAAGATCTGCACTGGACGATATTATCTTAACATAATCTGATGTTAACACATCTATAGAAAAGTAGTAATTTAAAAAATCTGTAATGTAATATATGGAAGGTTGCAGTTTAATTACAAGGTGATTGAAATTTTTTATCTTGTCAGGCACATGACCATATTACAGTTATATACCAGTATTTTTCAATGTACATAGTTGGTAAGGTTGGAAAAAAAGACAGTCATGTTTATTCAGAGGAAGTAAAAAAAAATCATTAGAAATGTAGATTAGTGATGGACAAACGCGCGTTCGCGATCAAATGTTCACGAACTGCGCCTTTGCGGCGGGCCTCATTGACTTTAATGGCACGCGAACCTGAAAAACCTTCAGGTCATATTTGCAGCCACTAAATACTTGCTAGAAGTGCACAAATAGTCCCACAACATGGACAGTGACATATCAGAGGGGGATCAAAGGCAAAAATTCCCACAAAAAATATGCATTGTAATGAGGGACTGATTTTATGTGTCTTTAAGGGAAACTCTCAAAAATGTGTCCTGCTGGAGCCTAGAACATTTTTATTTTAGGCAACGGGAGTACAGCCCTCAAAAATTTTGCATTCACCTGACAGAAAAGAACCTGTGATTATGTGGCTGGTGGTAGATTAGGCGGTCACTGGATAACAATTTTACTGTAGGCCAGTAGAGGCCCCAAAAATTAGGCATTCACCTGACAGAAAAGAACAAGTATTTATGTGGCGGGAAGTACATTAGGCGGTCACTGGATAACAATTTTACTGTAGGCCAGTACAGGCCCCAAAAATTATGCATTCACTGGACAGAAAAGGCCTTTTATGACACTGTATATACATAAGACAAGGGCCATTCTTTGTTCTGGGTGGTGGCGGATATGTGTGGGCTGGCATGAGGAAATTCAATTACACGTGGTCATCACAGGTGTTGAATTTCTCCGAGATCCATGCCTCATTCCTTTTTAGAAATGCGAGGTAGTCCACACTGTTGTGAGCTAGGTGAGTGTGCTTATCGGTCACGATCCCACCTGCTGTGCTGAACGTCCTTTTCGACAGGACAATCGAGAAGGGGCAAGCCAAGAGTTTCATGGCAAATTGTGTCAGCTCTGTCCACAGGTCAAGCCTGCTCAAGTTCCTCACTTCTCAGAGAGTCCACATTGGCCAGTAACCCGATGTAGTCAGACACCTGTCGGTCTAGGCGTTCCCTGAGGCTGGATCCAGAGGGCGGCTGTCGATGGGTTGGCTGCAAGAATGATCTCATATCCGAAGTGACCAACACATCTTCAAACCGCCCTCTTCTTGCAGATGCAGTAGGATTGGTACCCGCATATTTTTACTGTGGGTGGAATTCCTCTGCCAGCGACCGCAACAGCAGAATGCAGCATTTCTCGCAGCAAGCCCTGGAAATTCTGCATTCTGTCAGCCCTCTGTGATGCTGGTAACATATCCGCCATTTTGTGTTTGTACTAGGGGTCTAAGTACGTTGCCACCAGTACTGGTCCTTTTTATACAGGGGTCCCTCTTCAAACACTGGAGCATGAAGACCCCCATTTGCACTAAATTGGAAGCGGTGGAGTGCCCTGGCTCCTGCTCATAGCCCAGGAGAATGTCATCCTCGTTCTCCTTCCCCAGCCACGGACAACACCAAGGATCCCCGAAAAGTTTAAAGTTCCCTCAAAGCCTGCTGTTCTTGCTCCTCCTTTCCCCAGCCACCATCCTCCTCTGACTCCTCTTCAGACTCCTGCTGACTTGTTTCAGATAGAGTAGCCCGCCCCTGGGAATTCATTTAGCATTGCGACTTCCTCATCTTCCAGCTCCTGCTCCTCAACGGCTTGATCAATGACACAATGTAATGCACGCTCCAGAAAGAATGTGAAAGGTGCGATGTCACTGATGGTGCCCTGTCTGTGACCGACCAGTTTGGTGATCTCATCAAATGGCCGCAGAAGTCTGCATGCATCTCGCATGAGCAGCCACTGGCCCGGTGAAAAGAAACCAAGCTCCCCAGAACCTGTCCTGCTGCAGAGTTCATACAAGTAGTCGTTAACAGCACGTTCCAGCGCGTCGGACTGTCATACGTCTGACAGGCAGGTGGTGTCGCTGCTGAACGTCAGCAAGACGAGCCAAGGCCGTGTAAGATATTCTAAAATGGACAGAGATTTTCCTGGCCTGCCGCAAGTGTGTCATTTTGCCCTGATTCAGCGCGCTCAGCAGAATAGCACCATTGTCACACACCACTTTGCCAACTGTCAAATAGAGCGGGGTTAGCCAGTGATTGGCCTGTTAACACAGAGCTGAAAGCAGTGCAGGAACGGTGTGGCTCTTGGCTTCAAGGCACAACAGCCGCAGCACAGCATGGCAACGTCTCACCTGACACGTTGAATAGGTTCTGGGGAGCTTGGGGGTGCAGCGGAAGAGGCGGTAGCAGTGAAACAGGAGGAGTCAGCCAAGAAGGAGACAGAGGATGAAGTAGGAGGAGAAGAAGAAGAGGGAGGCCTGCATGCAATCCGTGGCGGTAACACCAAATCCACACGTGAGCCACGGGTTACATGCCTGGTGGTTGGCAGAAGGTTCACCCAGTGGGCAGTAAAAGTTATGTACCTTCCCTGCCCGTGTTTGCTAGACCACGTGCCTGTGGTCAGATGGATCTTGGCACCGGTACTGTGAGCCAGCGATATATTCACTTGCCCCTGAACGTGGCCATATAGCTTTGGGATGCCCTTCTGGGAGAAATATTTCCTTACGGGGACCTTCCATTGCGATGTGCCAAATGCCTCCGAGTCCACCAATTAATATGGCAGTAGTTGGCGAACTAGCAGTTTTTTACAAGCCAGCGGCCAGCCGTTGGGCAAGAGGGTTATCCGGCATCATCAATTTTTTTTGCTCGAACATTTGTGCCACGGAAGCCTGCCTTCTGCCAAATGAACGCGATAACGGCACGGTGGAAGGTGGAGGACAAATGGGAGAAGAGAGTAGAAGGAGAAGGAGAAGAGACAGGAAGTGGAGCGCAGGGAGTGTGGCTTTGTGGGTTCTGAAATAAAAAAGAGAAAGAAATGCTATGGGGATATTTAAATGTGCTCCCTTATCCAACAATAGGATCCACTAGCGCTAAGCAACCCCCCAATTGGGATATACCAGATTATATTATACTAGAAATACTTAGATGTGTGTAGGGTACAGGTATTTGTAATACACTTACATATTAATCCAGGTATGCTGGAATACATGAATTAAAACCAATTCTGATTATCTCAGATACTGAGAGAGGGTAGTACTCACTTCACCAGGGGGGTTGTCTAACAGGTTAAACTCAAGACGCCTGAGACAGTCCCCCCTGGCCAGGATAGCATGTAGAATCTTAGAGGTTGGAGTCACCACTCGGAAAAGACATGGTAATCTTCTTCAAATCCACTTTATTGAAATCAAGGCTCAACGCGTTTCGGGTGTGCGTAATAACCCCTTCCTCAGAAGTAGTGTTGAGCGAACAGTTCGAGAATCGTTCGGGTCCGTACCGAATTTTGGGGTGTCCGTGACACGGACCCGAACCCGGACATTTTCAAAAAAGTTCGGGTTCGGTGTTCGTCGATTTCTTCCCGCTTTCTAAAGGGCTGCACAGCAGCCAATCAGCTAGCGTTTTACTTCTGCCCTAAGAGCTTCATCACAGCCATGCCTACTAATGGCATGGCTGTGATTGGCCAAGTGCAGCATGTGACCCAGCCTCTATTTAAGCTGGAGTCACGTAGCGCCGCACGTCACACTGCTCTGACTAGTGTAGGGAGAGGATGCAGCTTCTGTGAGGGCGAGATAGGCAGGGATAAAGAAGTGATTGAATGATCTACCTTTCTACACCTGTGCATCAGAACAACTCAGCTGAGCTGTTCACTGAAAGTCACTATTTTGTTGAGACTGGCCAGAGCGATTTTTACTGGCACATGTAACTGGGCTGACCGGCGGTGGCCATTTTGGGACTTGTGGTGCGCCAGCACAAGCTGCCACAGAGTCTAAACCAAAGCTCCAAAGAAGTGTAAAATCTACACCTGTGAATCAGAACAACAGCGATTCAGCTGCTCAGTCAAAGTCTATTTTTTTTCTGGCTGGGCAGACCGTTTTCTAGCACATGTTACTGGGCTGATAGGCGGTGGCCATTAATCTCATGTAATAGTCGATTTTTTCATAAATATACTACATCAGGGGTTTGGCTGTGCTTGTGTCACCCATACTAACTGCAAAGATATTTAATATATCAGTGGTGAAACTGAAAGTAACCCACTTGGATAGCAAATCCCATGAATGTGCTGTTCCAGCTAGGCTAGCCAGTGGCACTACAGCCAAGTCCAATACTGTCAGCCAGAAATATATATATTTTTTTTATGTGCCAGAAATATAAATTAGAAAAGCTTTCACCGTAATAATAAAATTATTCCTGGTGTTAGACCAGAAGAAGCACTCCTGTTGTAATTAAAACTGAGAAAAGGCTTAGGCAATATTTCTCCCAGTGTGGGAAATTTATCTAGCAAAACTAGCATTTTAAAAATTCCGGTGTTCTGAAATACCAGCAGTCCTCTTGTAATTAATACCGCCAAAAGGCATTATATCGTCCAGTGTTGTAGTTTGGTGAAAAAAAGGCCAATTTAATCAATCTGGTGTTTGTTAGACCAGAAACACTAGGCCTCGCGTTTTTACTCCCGTAAAAAGGAATCATATCTCCCCGTGTGGGAATCTATGTACCAAAACTAGCATTTTAAAAATTCAGATGTCCAATTTGCAGCAGTTTTCTTGTAAATAATACCGCCAAAAGGCATTATTATCCAGTGATGTAATTTTGGTGAAAAAAAGGCCAATTTAATCAATCTAGTGTTTGTTAGACCAGTCCAGAAACACTAGGCCTCACGTTTTTACTCCTGTAAAAAGGAATTATATCTCCCCGTGTGGGAATCTATGTACCAAAACTAGCATTTTAAAAATTCAGATGTCCAATTTGCAGCAGTTTTCTTGTATATAATACCGCCAAAAGGCATTATTGTCCAGTGTTGTAATTTTGGTGAAAAAAAGGCCAATTTAATCAATCTAGTGTTTGTTAAACCAGTCCAGAAACAGTAGGCCTCACGTTTTCACTCCTGTAAAAAGGAATTATATCTCCCCGTGTGGGAATCAATGTACCAAAACTAGCATTTTAAAAATTCAGATGTCCAATTTGCAGCAGTTTTCTTGTAAATAATACCGCCAAAAGGCTTTATATCGTCCAGTGTTGTAATTTTGGTGAAAAAAAGGGCAATTTAATCAATCTGGTGTTTGTTAGACCAGAAACACTAGGCGTCACGTTTTTACTCCTGTAAAAAGGAATCATATCTCCCCGTGTGGGAAGCTATGTACCAAAACTAGCATTTTAAAAATTCTAGATGTCCAATTTGCAGCAGTTTTCTTGTAATTAATACCGGAAAAAGGAATTATATATTCCAGTGGTGGAATTTATGTACACAAACTAGCATTTTAAAAATTCTGGTGTCCAATTAGCAGCAGTCTTCTTGTAATTAATACCGCAAAAGGCATTATTGTCCAGTGTTGTAATTTTGGTGAAAAAAGGCCAATTTAATCAACCTAGTGTTTGTTAGACCAGTCCAGAAACACTAGGCCTCACGCTTTTACTCCTGTAAAAGGAATCATATCTCCCCGTGTGGGAATCTATGTACCAAAACTAGCATTTTAAAAATTCAGATGTCCAATTTGCAGCAGTCTTCTTGTAATTAATACCGCAAAAGGCATTATTGTCCAGTGTTGTAATTTTGGTGAAAAAAGGCCAATTTAATCAATCTGGTGTTTGTTAGACCAGAAACAGTAGGCCTTACGTTTTCACTGCTGTAAAAGGAATTATATCTCCCGTGTGGGTATCTATGTACCAAAACTAGCATTTTAAAAATTCTGGTGTCCAATTTGCAGCAGTCTTCTTGTAATTAATACCGCCAAAAGGCATTATTGTCCAGTGTTGTAATTTTGGTGAAAAAAGGCCAATTTAATCAATCTGGTGTTTGTTAGACCAGAAACAGTAGGCGCTCACGTTTTCACTCCTGTAAAAGGAATTATATCTCCCGTGTGGGAATCTATGTACCAAAACTAGCATTTTAAAAATTCTGGTGTCCAATTTGCAGCAGTTTTCTTGTAATTAATACCGAAAAAGGAATTATATATTCCAGTGTGAGAATTTATGTACACAAACTAGCATTTTAAAAATTCTGGTGTCCAGTTAGCAGCAGTCTTCTTGTAATTAATACCGCAAAAGGCATTATTGTCCAGTGTTGTAATTTTGGTGAAAAAAAGGCCAATTTAATCAATCTGGTGTTTGTTAGACCAGAAACACTAGGCCTCACGTTTTACTCCTGTAAAATGGAATTATATCTCCCCGTGTGGGAATCTATGTACCAAAACTAGCATTTTAAAAATTCAGATGTCCAATTTGCAGCAGTTTTCTTGTAAATAATACCGCCAAAAGGCATTATTGTCCAGTGTTGTAATTTTGGTGAAAAAAGGCCAATTTAATCAATCTAGTGTTTGTTAGACCAGTCCAGAAACACTAGGCCTCACGTTTTACTCCTGTAAAAGGAATTATATCTCCCGTGTGGGAACCTATGTACCAAAACTAGCATTTTAAAAATTCTGGTGTCCAATTTGCAGCAGTCTTCTTGTAATTAATCCTGCAAAAAGGCATTATTGTCCAGTGTTGTAATTTTGGTGAAAAAAAGCCAATTTAATCAATCTGGTCTTTGTTAGACCAGAAACATTAGGCCTCACGTTTTACTCCTGTAAAAGGAATTATATTTCCCGTGTGGGAATCTATGTACCAAAACTAGGATATTAAAAATTCAGATGTCCAATTTGCATCAGTTTTCTTGTAATTAATACCGGAAAAGGAATTATATATTCCAGTGGGGAATTTATGTACACAAACTAGCATTTTAAAAATTCTGGTGTCCAATTAGCAGCAGTCTTCTTGTAATTAATACCGCAAAAGGCATTATTGTCCAGTGTTGTAATTTTGGTGAAAAAAGGCCAATTTAATCAATCTGGTGTTTGTTAGACCAGAAACAGTAGGCCTCACGTTTTCACTCCTGTAAAAGGAATTATATCTCCCGTGTGGGAATCTATGTACCAAAACTAGCATATTAAAAATTCTGGTGTCCAATTAGCAGCAGTCTTCTTGTAATTAATACCGCAAAAGGCATTATTGTCCAGTGTTGTAATTTTGGTGAAAAAAGGCCAATTTAATCAATCTGGTGTTTGTTAGACCAGAAACATTAGGCCTCACGTTTTCACTGCTGTAAAAGGAATTATATCTCCCGTGTGGGAAACTATGTACCAAAACTAGCATTTTAAAAATTCTGGTGTCCAATTTGCAGCAGTTTTCTTGTAATTAATACCGGAAAAGGAATTATATATTCCAGTGTGGGAATTTATGTACACAAACTAGCATTTTAAAAATTCTGGTGTCCAATTAGCAGCAGTCTTCTTGTAACTAATACCGCAAAAGGCATTATTGTCCAGTGTTGTAATTTTGGTGAAAAAAGGCCAATTTAATCAATCTGGTGTTTGTTAGACCAGAAACACTAGGCCTCACGTTTTACTCCTGTAAAAGGAATTATATCTCCCCGTGTGGGAATCTATGTACCAAAACTAGCATTTTAAAAATTCAGATGTCCAATTTGCAGCAGTTTTCTTGTAAATAATACCGCCAAAAGGCATTATTGTCCAGTGTTGTAATTTTGGTGAAAAAAGGCCAATTTAATCAATCTAGTGTTTGTTAGACCAGTCCAGAAACACTAGGCCTCACGTTTTTACTCCTGTAAAAGGAATTATATCTCCCGTGTGGGAACCTATGTACCAAAACTAGCATTTTAAAAATTCTGGTGTCCAATTTGCAGCAGTCTTCTTGTAATTAATACCGCAAAAGGCATTATTGTCCAGTGTTGTAATTTTGTTGAAAAAAAGGCCAATTTAATCAATCTAGTGTTTGTTAGACCAGTCCAGAAACACTAGGCCTCACGTTTTTACTCCTGTAAAAAGGAATTATATCTCCCCGTGTGGGAACCTATGTACCAAAAGTAGCATTTTTTAAATTCTGGTGTCCAATTTTCAGCAGTCTTCTTGTAATTAATACCGGAAAAGGAATTATATCTTCCAGTGTGGGAATTTTGGGGCTAAAAATAATATATTTTATTGTGGTGCGAGTTGAATCGCAACAATGAGGAAACATTCTATTAAGGGACGAGGACGCGGTCGTGGTGGTGTCCGTGGAGCCTCTGTTGCTGGCAGAGGACGTGGCCGTTCGGCCTCAGGTGCACAAAGTAGCTGAACCAACTCCCTCAAGTAGCCGGCAGAATTTACAGCGATATTTGGTGGGGCCCAATGCCGTTATGAGGATCGTAAGGCCTGAGCAGGTACAGGCATTAGTCGATTGGGTGGCCGACAGTTCTTCCAGCACGTTCACCACATTGTCTTCCGCCCAGTCTTCTGCGGAAAGCGCACAGGTGGCACCTGAAAACCAAGCCCATCAGTCTGTCACATCACCCCCATGCATATCAGGGAAACTGGCTGAGCCTCAAGTTATGCAGCAGTCTCTTATTCTGTTTGAAGACTCTGCTCCCACGGTTTTCCAGGGGCGTCCACCTAGCCCTTCCCCAGCGGTGGAAGACATTCCATGCACTGACACACAACCACTTATGTATCCAGATCATGAGGACATGGGAATACCACCACAGCAGAGTGACCGAGTCTCTGATGATGACGAAACACTGGTGCCCACTGCCGCGTCATATTGCAGTGTGCAGACTGAACAGGAGGAGGTCAGGGAGGAAGACTGGGTGGAAAACGATGCAGAGGACGATGAGGTCTTAGACCCCACATGGACTGAAGGTCGTGCCACTGACTTAAATAGTTCAGAGGAAGAGGCAGTGGTGAGACCGAGACAACAGCGAAGCCAAAGAGGGAGCAGGGGGCAAAAGCAAAACAGCCGCCGTCCATAGAGTTCGCCTGCTATTGGCCAGCGCCAACAGGGACCCAGCACCCCAAAGGCATCTTCAAGGAGTTCCCTGGCATGGCACTTCTTCAAACAATGTGCTGAGGACAAGACCAGAGTGGTTTGCACGCTGTGCCATCAGACCCTGAGGCGAGGCATTAACGTTCTTAACCTGAGCACCACCTGCATGATCAGGCATCTACATGCAAAGCATGAACTGCAGTGGAGTACACACCTTAAAAACAAGGAACCCGCTCAGGCTCCCCTGCTCCCTCTACCGCTGCTGCCTCGGCTTTTGCCTCGAGAGGAATTTTGCCACCTGCCGAGCAGCAAACAGAGGATGTGCCACCGACACCACCACCACCACCGCCACCGTCACCTAGCGCCTCCACTATTTCACACAGCAGCGTTCAGCTCTCCATCTCTCAAACCTATGAGAGGAAGCGCAAATTCCCACCTAGTCACCCTCGAGCCCTTGGCCTGAATGCCAGCATTTCTAAACTACTGGCCTTTGAAATGCTGTCATTCCGGCAGGTGGACACAGACAGCTTCAAACAGCTGATGGCCATGGCTGTCCCCCAGTATGTGGTTCCCAGGCGCCACTACTTCTCCAAGACAGCCGTGCCTTCCCTGCACATGCAAGTGTCCGATAAAATCAAGTGTGCACTGCGCAACGCCATTTGTGGCAAGGTCCACCTAACCACAGATACTTGGACCAGTAAGCACGGCCAGGGACGCTATATCTCCCTAACTGCACACTGGGTAAATGTAGTGGCGGCTGGGCCCCAGGCGGAGAGTTCCTTGGCTCACATCCTTCCGCCGCCAAGGATCACAGAGGCATCATTCTGTGCCTCCTGTAGCCTCCTCCTCCTACTCGGCTTCCTCCTCCTCTGCTTTCACCAGCTCATCCAGTCAGCCACACACCTTCACCACCAACTTCAGCACAGCCCGGGTAAACGTCAGCAGGCCATTCTGAAACTCATATGTTTGGAGGACAGGCCCCACACCGCGCAGGAGTTGTGGCGGGGTATTGAACAACAGACCGACCAGTGGTTGCTGCCGGTGGGCCTCAAGCCCGGCCTGTTGGTGTGCGATAATGGGCGAAATCTCGTCGCAGCTCTGGGACTAGCCGGTTTGACGCACAGCCCTTGCCCGGCGCATGTGCTGAATTTGGTGGTGCAAAAGTTCATTCACAACTACCCAGACATGACAGAGGTGCTGCATAAAGTGCGGGCCGTCTGTGCGCGCTTCCGGCGTTCACATCCTGCCGCTGCTCGCCTGTCAGCGCTACAGCGGAACTCGGCCTTCCCGCTCACCGCCTAATATGCGACGTGCCCACCCGGTGGAACTCCACCTTGCACATGCTGGAGAGACTGTGCGAGCAGCAGCAGGCCATAGTGGAGTTTCAGCTGCAGCACGCACGGGTCAGTCGCACTGCGGAACAGCACCACTTCACCACCATTGATTGGGCCTCCATGCGAGACCTGTGTGCCCTGTTGCGCTGTTTAGAGTACGCCACCAACATGGCCAGTGGCGATGCCACTGTTATCAGCGTGACGATACCAATTCTATGTCTCCTAGAGAAAAAGCTTACGGCCATGATGGAAGAGGAGGTGGGCCAGGGCCAGGAGGAGGAGGAGGAGGATGACAGGTCGTTTTTAGCACTTTCAGGCCAGTCTGTTAGAAGTGGCTCAGAGGGAGGTTTTTGCAACAGCACAGGGCAGGTACAAATGTGGCCAGCCAGGGACCACTACTGGAGGACGAGGAGGATGAGGAGGAGGTGGAGGAGGATGAGGATGAAGCAGGTTCACAGCGGGTGGCACCCAGCACAGCGCAGGCACATCCCTGGTGCGTGGCTGGGGGATACAGAGGATGATGACTATACGCCTCCCACAGAGGACAGCTTGTCCTTACCTCTGGGGAGCCTGGCACACATGAGCGATTACATGCTGCAGTGCCTGCGCAATGAAAGCAGAGTTGCCCACATTTTAACATGTGCTGACTACTGGGTGGCCACCCTGCTGGATCCACGGTACAAAGACAATGTGCCCACTTTACTTCCTGCACTGGAGCGTGATAGGAAGATGCGCGAGTACAAGCGCACACTGGTAGACGCGCTCCTGAGAGCATTCCCAACTGTCACAGGGGAACAGGTGGAAGGCCAAGGCCAAGGCAGAGGAGGAGCTAGAGGTCGCCCACGCAGCAGTGTCACGGCCAGCTCCTCTGAGGGCAGGGTTAGCATGGCAGAAATGTGGAAAAGTTTTGTCTCCACGCCACAGCTAACTGCCCCACCACCTGATACAGAACGTGTTAGCAGGAGGCAACATTTCACTAACATGGTTGAACAGTACGTCTGCACACAACTCCACGTACTGACGGATGGTTCGGCCCCATTCAACTTCTGGGTTTCCAAATTGTCCACGTGGCCAGAATTAGCATGTTATGCCTTGGAGGTGCTGGCCTGCCCGGCGGCCAGCGTTTTATCTGAACGTGTATTCAGCACGGCAGGGGACGCCATTACTGACAAACGCAGCCGCCTGTCCGCATCCAACGTGGACAAGCTGACGTTTATAAAATGAACCAGGCATGGATCCCACAAGACCTGACCCTCCCTTGTGCAGAGTAGTCCTTAATAACTGCCTTAAACCATGTTGTCTTGTACTCCTGGCCACTTCTTCATTGAAAATCTATTTTTGAAATTAAGTAGGATCTTGGGGTGCAACCCAGAGTTGAATGAACCTTCCCTCTGTCTGGGTGCCGGGGCCAAAGTACATGAAAGTGTCCTTCTCCTGTGCTGGGTGATATGAATGTTATACTTGTGCTGTCTGACATGTCTCCTTTGTGTGGGTGCAGGGGGCCAAAGTCACTGAAAGCGGCCTTCTCCTGTGGTGGGTGATCAAAATGCCTGATTCTCTGCTGTGGGACCTCTCTCCTCTTTCTGGGTGCAGGGGTCAAAGAAACAAAAGGTGGCCTACTCCTGTGGTGGTTGACATGATGCCTGATTCTCTGCTGTGGGACCTCTCTCCTCCGTGTGGCTGCAGGGGTCAAAGTCTCTAAAAGTGCCCTTCTCCTGTGGTGATTGATGTAAAACTGATGCTTGTGCTATCTGACCTGTCTCCTCTGTGTCGGTGCTAAGGCCTATGTCACTGAAAGCGGCCTTCTCCTGTGCTGGCTGATATAAATGCCTGATTCTCTGCTGTGAAACCTCTCTCCTCGTCTGGGTGCAGGGGTCAAAGTCTCTCAAAGTGGCCTTCTCTTGTGCTGGGTGATGTGAAACTGATGTTTGTGCCATCTGACATGGTTGCCGGGGTCCCATTAAATGATGGCCTACTCCTGTGGTGGGTGATCTAAATGCCTGATTCTCTGCTGTGAAAACCTCTCTCCTCTGTCTGGGTGCTGGTCCGAAATAAATAAGAGTGGTCTTCTCCGGTGGTGGTTGATATGACGCATGATTCCTTGCTGTGGGACCTGCATCCTCTGTCAGGGTGCTGGTCCAAATTAAATGAGAGTGGCCTTCTCCGGTGGGGGTTGATATAACGCATGATTCCTTGATGTGGGACCTCTCTCCTCTGTCTGGGTGCTGGTCCAAAATACATGAGAGTGGACTTCTCCGGTGGTGGTTGATATGACGCATGATTCCTTGCTGTGGGACCTGTATCCTCTGTCTGGGTGCTGGTCCAAAATAAATGAGAGTGGCCTTCTCCGGTGGGGGTTGATATGACGCATGATTCCTTGATGTGGGACCTCTCTCCTCTGTCTGGGTCCTGGTCCAAAATACATGAGAGTGGCCTTCTCTGGTGGTGGTTGATATGAGGCATGATTCCTTGCTGTGGGACCTGTATCCTCTGTCTGGCTGCTGGTCCAAAATAAATGAGAGTGGCCTTCTCCGGTGGTGGTTGATATGACGCATGATTCCTTGATGTGGGACCTTTCTCCTCTGTCTGGGTGCTGGTCCAAAATACATGAGAGTGGCCTTCTCCGGTGGTGGCGCGGCAATCTCGCGAGACTCTGTATGTTCCGATGGCGGTGTTGCTTCGTATTTTACAAGTCCCAGCTTTTGTACATGTGTAGAGGTTTGTGCAATCAGGATAGCATATATATAGACCGCTTTATTAGAAGTTTAGTAGCCCCTTGAGAAAGCAGGCGCGAAACGTACGTCGGGGGAGCTCGGTGCCATTTGGAGGTTCACTTACTCTATTTGACCAGCTGCTGCCCTAATTCAGGTATTTTAGGTCCACTTTTCTCGCACTTTATGTATATTTGACCTCTTGGTTAGTATTCTCTCTTGCAGATGTAATTTTTGGACCCCATACTTTTTTGGTAGTGATATAAATGTTTGGACCGCATAGGCTGATATTATTTGCTGTATGATCTCCATGGCACATGAGCTACTGTTCTGTTGGTCACCATCCTGCCGACTGTCAGTATTGTATTATATTAATTTTAATATATATGTCTTTGTATTTTCAATAAAGAATCTTTTGTAATATACTATGCATGTCCCTTTAGTGGTTTCTCTGAGATGTTGGTATTGAGTCATGCTATCCCTTGCATTTTTTGCATTTCTATAAGTGGTTTCTTCTCCGGTGGTGGTTGATATGACGCATGATTCCTTGCTGTGGGACCTGTATTCTCTGTCTGGGTGCTGGTCCAAAATAAATGAGAGTGGCCTTCTCCGGTGGGGGTTGATATGACGCATGATTCCTTGCTGTGGGACCTGTATCCTCTGTCTGGGTGCTGGTCCAAAATAAATGAGAGTGGCCTTCTCCGGTGGGGGTTGATATGACGCATGATTCCTTGATGTGGGACCTCTCTCCTCTGTCTGGGTGCTGGTCCAAAATACGTGAGAGTGGCCTTCTCCGGTGGTGGTTGATATGACGCATGATTCCTTGCTGTGGGACCTGTATCCTCTGTCTGGGTGCTGGTCCAAAATAAATGAGAGTGGCCTTCTCCGGTGGTGGTTGATATGACGCATGATTCCTTGCTGTGGGACCTGTATCCTCTGTCTCGGTGCTGGTACAAAATAAATGAGAGTGGCCTTCTCCGGTGGTGGTTGATATGACGCATGATTCCTTGATGTGGGACCTCTCCTCTGTCTGGGTGCTGGTCCAAAATACATGAGAGTGGCCTTCTCCGGTGGTGGTTGATATGAGGCATGATTCCTTGCTGTGGGACCTGTATCCTCTGTCTGGGTGCTGGTCCAAAATAAATGAGAGTGGCCTTCTCCGGTGGTGGTTGATATGAGGCATGATTCCTTGATGTGGGACCTCTCTCCTCTGTCTGGGTGCTGGTCCAAAATACATGAGAGTGCCCTTCTCCGGTGGTGGTTGATATGACGCATGATTCCTTGCTGTGGGACCTGTATCCTCTGTCTGGGTGCTGGTCCAAAATAAATGAGAGTGGCCTTCTCCGGTGGTGGTTGATATGACGCATGATTCCTTGATGTGGGACCTTTATCCTCTGTCTGGGTGCTGGTCCAAAATAAATGAGAGTGGCCTTCTCCGGTGGTGGTTGATATGACGCATGATTCCTTGCTGTGGGACCTGTATCCTCTGTCTGGGTGCTGGTCCAAAATAAATGAGAGTGGCCTTCTCCGGTGGTGGTTGATATGACGCATGATTCCTTGATGTGGGACCTCTCTCCTCTGTCTGGGTGCTGGTCCAAAATACATGAGAGTGGCCTTCTCCGGTTGTGGTTGATATGACGCATGATTCCTTGCTGTGGGACCTGTATCCTCTGTCTGGGTGCTGGTCCAAAATAAATGAGAGTGGCCTTCTCCGGTGGTGGTTGATATGACGCATGATTCCTTGATGTGGGACCTCTCCTCTGTCTGGGTGCTGGTCCAAAATACATGAGACTGGCCTTCTCCGGAGGTGGTTGATATGACGCATGATTCCTTGCTGTGGGACCTGTATCCTCTGTCTGGGTGCTGGTCCACAATAAATGAGAGTGGCCTTCTCCGGTGGGGGTTGATATGACGCATGATTCCTTGATGTGGGACCTCTCTCCTCTGTCTGGGTGCTGGTCCAAAATAAATGAGAGTGGCCTTCTCCGGTTGGAGGTTGATATGACGCATGATTCCTTGCTGTGGGACCTGTATCCTCTGTCTCGGTGCTGGTACAAAATAAATGAGAGTGGCCTTCTCCGGTGGTGGTTGATATGACGCATGATTCCTTGCTGTGGGACTTGTATCCTCTGTCTGGGTGCTGGTCCAAAATAAATTAGAGTGGCCTTCTCCGGTGGTGGTTGATATGACGCATGATTCCTTGCTGTGGGACCTGTATCCTCTGTCTGGGTGCTGGTCCCAAATAAATGAGAGTGGCCTTCTCCGGTGGTGGTTGATATGAGGCATGATTCCTTGCTGTGGGACCTCTCTCCTCTGTCTGGGTGCTGGTCCTAAATAAATGAGAGTGGCCTTCTCCGGTGGTGGTTGATATGATGCATGATTCCTTGCTGTGGGACCTGTATCCTCTGTCTGGGTGCTGGTCCGAAATAAATGAGAGTGGCCTTCTCCAGTGGTGGGTGATATAACGCATGATTCCTTGCTGTGGGACCTCTCTCCAATTGATATTGGTTAATTTTTATTTATTTTATTTTATTTTAATTCATTTCCTATCTACTTTTGTTTGCAGGTTATTTACCTACATTTTGCTGCCTTTGCAGCCCTCTAACCCTTTCCGGGAGTCTTTTACAGCCTTTTTAGTGCCCAAAAGTTCGGGTCCCCATTGACTTCTATGGGGTTCAGGATGAAGTTCGGTTTGAGTTCGGATCACGAACCCGGTCATTTTCCGGAAGTTCGGCCGAACCTCTCGAACCCGAACATCCAGGTGTTCGCTCATCTCTACTCAGGAGCAAAAGTATCGTGCACGATGTGACCGTGAATGGTGGGTGGCTTGCTCCAGATACATTTACAGTCTGCTTTTTGCCTCCTGTGCCCTGCAAGCTCTGCTTGCTTCTCCTCCTTCTCCTACCTCTCTGCTGCTCCGTCTCTCCCTCTGAACTCCCCTCCTCTTCTTCTCTTGCGGGCACCCACGTGAAGTCCCTCAACACGTCATTATCGTCACCTTCACCACCACTGACATTTGAGATCTCAGAGTAGACAGCAACAGTGGGGACCTCCCTCATTGGGCTTATCTGTGTACTGTCAATAGACCAGCTGGGTGGCGGCCGTTGCTACCGCCTCTTCCTCATCCTATGCGAAGAATGGCTGCAAATCGGTAAGGTCTGGGAATGGATGGGAAAATAGTTCCTCTGACTCCAGTGGAGGGGTTGTAGTGGTGGTGGTGGTGGTGCACACAGCAGAGAGTGAGGAGGGTGCAGATACAGAGGATGAGGAGGATGCAGAAGCAGAAGGCTGAGTGAGCAACTCAACCAACTCTGGTGCATTCTTTGAAGTAATCGCACGCACCTTCTCCAACTTCCCACTTAGGCTCCCACCTGGTGCACCTGCCCGACCCCTACCACCCCTGCGGAATGGTCTGCCTCTTCCTCTGCCTGTCATTTTCAAAATGACCCCGTGCCAAAGTCCCTAGAGAAGAGTAGTGAATTTGCAATATTTCGTGAATATTTGGTAGAATATCCTTCATATATTCACAAATTCGAGATTGTTTTCTTGATTGCGAAAAATCGGCAATGCAATATTCGCGTAATGCATGAGAAATAATGGAATGGGTCAATATAGCTATATTTTTCAAGCTGCTAGAAGTTTCCTGAGACTGGAAAAATAATTGGCACGGCAGAACATTGCAATAGCTTTATAGCAGATAGAGTGCTCCAATATATTTGTGATTGCGAAATCGGCACTAATGACGCGAATATTTTGGCACAATACATGCAACTTCACATTTTAACAGGTCTGACTACATATTAGTGATTGTTGTGAACTTGTGACATCACATTACTATGCATGTATGTATGTATGTATGTATGTATGTATGTATAGACAGCAGAACCTGAATGAGCTATACCACTATCTAACCTGACTATCTCATCTCCCACTAACTATCTATTTTAGATATATAAGTTAACTAACTAACTACCTATCTAATGTCATGACACAGGAAAGCAGAGAGCAGAGCAATAACACTGCTGTCTCTCTCAGATCTGCAAAATATTGAATCCAGTGGCTGCTGGGGAGGTTATAATATACTAAAGGAGTAGGCAACTTTCCTATTGTTTGGTAGGGATGTTGCTAAGTTCAGACAAAGACATTGCAGCCTTGTTATTGGCCCATAAGCAACAAGGGGGATCACTGATAAAAAAAAAAAATCTAGTAAATTCAAAATTACAAATATATATCACTATATTCAAAATATTCTAGAATTCTCAAAGTGCCGATATTCGCAATTAATATTTGTGATTCGAATATTTGCGCCCAACACTAGAGAAGAGCAGTATTTGTGGAAGCAGGTATATTGCAGGCCTCAATTAGTATTTGGTGAAGCAGGTATATCAAACCCCTTAATCAGTATTTTGTGGAAGCAGATATCTTGCAGGCCTCAATCAATATTTGGTGGAAACAGGTATATCAACGCCCTTAAACAGTATTTTGTAAAAGCAAGTATATCACAGGCCTCAATCAGTATTTGGTGGAAGCAGGTATATAGAACCCCGTAATCAATATTTGGCGGAAGCAGGTATATCAAACCCCATAATCAGTTTTTGTGGAAGCAGGTATATTGCAAGACTCAATCAATATTTGGTGGAAACAGGTATATCAAACCCCTTAATCAGTATTTTGT
The DNA here is from genome assembly GCA_033119425.1 of Bufotes viridis. NCBI lineage: Eukaryota > Metazoa > Chordata > Amphibia > Anura > Bufonidae > Bufotes > Bufotes viridis. The sequence goes on from CM065591.1 coordinate 127,968,886, forward strand.
GGAAGCAGGTATATAGAACACCGTAATCAATATTTGGCGGAAGCAGGTATATCGCACCCCTCAATCAGTATTTTGTGGAAGCTGGTATATCGCAGGCCTTAATCAATATTTGATGGAAAAAGGTACCGTATTTTTCGCCCTATAAGACGCACCGGCCTATAAGACGCACCTGGGTTTTTGAGGAGAAAAATAAGAAAAAAATATTTTTAACCAAAAGGTGTGCTTTTGAAGTAATGGTGGTCTGTGCATGACAGTATTATGGGGGATCTGTGGATGGCACTGTTATGTGGGGAGATGTGGATGGCACTGTTATGGGGGATCTGTGGATGACACTGTGATGGGGGATCTGTGGATAGCACTGTGATGGGGGATCTGTGGATAGCACTGTGATGGGGGCATTTATGAATGACACTGTAATGGATTGATCTGTGGATGACACATATATAGCATCTTATGCTATATGTGTCATCCACAGATCACCCCAATTACAGTGTCATCCAAAGATGCCCCTTTTCTAAAACATCTGGCCCATAGTGACTGCTTAGGGCGGAGTTTGGCAACACGCTGGGGGCTCGCCGCCACAGCGTGACTCTTTCATAACATTTAAATTCTTTAATCATGTCCCCTTATTCCCTATAAGCTCAGTACAGTAGCGCTCTGCTAACCTGCTATACCGATCCGCTAGCAGGCAGGTGCGGCGGCAGGCTGCTGTGTAACGTTCTCACTGACGTCATCTGCCTGCTCCTCCTGCTTCATTCATAAAGTGAAAGGAGCAGGCAGATGACGTCAGTGAGGACGTTACACAGCACCGCTCTGCCTGCTAGAGGATCGGTATAGCAGGTTAGCAGAGCGCTACTGTACTGAGCTTATATGGAATAAGGGGACATGATTAAAGATTATAAATGTTATGAAAGCAGTCACGCTGTGAGCGGCGGGTAGCCCGCCACGTGTTGCCAGGCTCCGCCCCCTCCTCCTTCCATGCTGATACATCGCAGGCTGTGCGATGTATCGGCTTTAACTATAGGAAAATGGTAGCATTCGCCATATAAGACGCATTGCCATTTTCCCCTCACTTTTGGGGGGAAAAAAGTGCGTCTTATATGGCGAAAAATACGGTATATCAAACTGCATAATCAGTATTTTGTGGAAGAAGGTATATCACACCCCTCAATCAGTATTTTGTGGAAGAAGGTATTTTGCAGGACTCAATCAATATTTGGTGGAAACAGGTATATTGCAGGACTTATTCAGTATTTTGTGGAAGCAGGTATATAGAACCCCTTAATCAAAATTTGGTGGAAGCAAATATATTGCACCCCTCAATCAGTATTTTGTGGAAGCTGGTATATCGCAGGACTCAATCAATATTTGATGGAAACAGGTATATCAAACCTCATAATCAGTTTTTGTGGAAGCAGGTATATCGCACCCCTCAATCAGTATTTTGTGGAAGCAGTTATATAGAACCCTTAATCAATATTTGGTGGAAGAAGGTATATCGCACCCCTTAATCAGTATTTTGTGGAAGCAGGTACATCAAACCCCTTATCAGTATTTTGTGGAAGCAGGTATATCGCACCCTTCAATCAATCAATATTTTGTGGAAGCAGATATACCGCAGGTCTCAATCAAGATTTGGTGGTTGCAGGTATATTGCACCCCTCAATCAATATTTTGTGGAAGCAGTTATATCGCAGGCCTAAATCAATATTTGGTGGAAGCAGCTATATCTAACCCCTTAATGAGTATTTTGTGGAAGCAGGTATATCGCACCCCTCAATCAACATTTTGTGGAAGAGCAGGTATATCTCTCCCCTCAATCAATATTTTGTGGAAGTAGGTATATCACAGGCCTCAATCAATATTTGGTTGAAGCAGGTATATCGCAGATCTCAATCAATATTTGGTGGAGGCAGGTATATCGTACCCCTCAATCAATATTTTGTTGAAGCACACTATATCGCAGGCCTCAATTAATATTTGGTGGAAGCAGTTATATCGCACCCCTCAATCAATATTTGGTGGAAGCATGTATATCAAACCCCTTAATCAGTATTTTGTGGAAGAGCAGGTATATCTCTCCCCTCAATCAATATTTTGTGCAAGTAGGTATATCGCAGGCCTCAATCAATATTAGGTGGAACAGATATATTACACCCCTCTTTTTTTTTTTTTGCCAGAACAGTTATATCACAACACCCAATTTATTTGAGGCAACAAGTTTATCGCAGCCCTCAATCAGTATTTTGTAGAAAAAGGTATATCATACCCCTCAATCAGTTTTTTTGGGGGGCAACAGGTATATCACACCCATTGCAAATAGTTGTTCCAATAGCGCTTGTCCCTCTATATACCTGCGGTATCGAAGCAGAACCGCACACAAGTGCTGCACAATAAAAATGCACTATAATATACTTTCTATGTTAGAAAGTATATTATAAATATATCATACCCCTCAGTATATCACACCTATCGCTAGCCCTATTAGCTAGCGTTTGGTGTCCCTAACAGTCTGTCCCCCGTCCACAAAGCTACCTCTCCCTACACTCACAAAACACAGAATGAAAAATGGCTGCCAGATTGGGTTCTGTTATAGGGTGGGGGTGTCACTAATATAGATGCCAATTACCTCATATTAAAGTAGAATAATTCCTTCCTGACTCCAGATTGGGTAAACAGCATACATGTCCCATCTTCAGAAATCTAGTATCCATAATCTGCAATATTTTTACATTAAAAAAATGTATCCAGGGCCCTCTTGAAATTGTTCAATGAATCAACCATCACAAGATCTTGAGTCAGAGAGTTGCATAGTCTCACTACTCTTACATCAAACAATCCCTATGTTGGCGAAATCTTCTTTCCACTAGATATCAGGGATGCTCCCTTGTCATGGTTGCAGGCATAAGTATAAGAAAATTGTTAGGAAGATCTCTGTACTGTCCATTCATATATTTGTACAGTACTTTCTAATTAGATTTATCATATTTACCATAGTTTACCACAGTAGACAAACCCAAGTTTGATAACCTGTCTTCCTACTTCAAACTAACCATTCCTTTAATCCCTTCCGCTGCAGTCAAAAATGCATGCCTAAAGATAAATTAAGTGCAGGTTCAGAGGTTCTTTCGACAAAACTAAAATCTACTCAAGCCCCTAGTTGGAGTAGATTGCAATCTTCTTTTGTGCCATAAAACTGGCATACAAACAGATAAATATGCCGGGTGGTGCTAGCTCTGCCCCCCCGCACCATTTCCTCTGCCCCTTTTCAGGAAAGTGGTGAGAGCGGTGGAGAAACACCACTTATGCAACTTTTTTCTACCAAAAGACTGGCATGTAGGGAATGATAAATTCCCCAATGTGTCATTTTTTATGGCACGTTAACAGCCATAAAAACAAAGCCTATAAATGAATGGTTCAATAATTATATATTTTTAATCCAATTCCACCCCATTAATATTTATTTTTGTAACTTCCCAATACAATAAATGGAAAAGTAAATGGTGCTATAAAAAAAAATGCAAATTGTCCTGCCAAAAAGAGTCCATTATAAGATAATATGAATGGAAAAATAAAAAAGGAAGCAGGGAGTAAAATTGAACATAACAAAAGATGAAAATTGTTTAGGTAAAGGGTTACATTTTTTCCCAAAATACTTTTTGACTTTTTTTAACTTTTGTTTAGTACTGCAAGACTTGAACCTCCAATATCCTAATTGCTGGTATAATACATAGCAATACTTTATATTATAGTATATTACACCTGTCAGTTTCAAGGCTCATGCACATGACCGTAGCCTGTTTTGTGGTCTGCAAATTACGGATCCACAAAAGATGGATACCAGCCATTTGAGTTCCACATTTTGCAGAACGGAACGTCCAGGTCATAACAGAACAGTCCTATCCTTGTAAAATGGACAAGAATAGGACATCTTCTACTTTTTTGGTGGGTCCAACCAAATGGGCATATGGATGCAGACAGCACACTGAATGCTGTTTGTATCTATTGCGGCCCCATTAAAGTTAATGGGTCCGCATCTGACTCGCACAAAAAGCAGATCGGATGCGGAAAAAAAATATGCCCACTCCCTCTGTCAATCAGTTAGATGCCATAGTCACTATTTACTTTGGCATCTAAGGGGTTTTCACTGGGTGGATTGTTGCTAGTTTCAGCCCTGGCAGTTGCAGCATGTTGTCATCTGTGTATCATAGGAGCTCAGCTCACACCACCCATTTGGCATCTGTATATCCAGTTGTGGTAAATCCTTTGCAATACAGTTATATCCCTTTGTGGTAAGGAGTGGTATTACCTTGTTCACCCTACTCTGCCAATATTTCAAGTGTGGTCTGACTAGTCATTTGTATAAACATAAAACTTCATTCTTGTTATGAGCTTCCATGCCTATTTTGATGTATTCCATTATTATTATTACTTTAAAAAAAAAAAATGCATTGCCAGCAGCTGCCTGGTATGGTTCTGAAGAACAATGATGAAGGGACAGATGATGATGGAGAAGAGTTAGATTAGTGAATGTGATAGGCCATCCTAAAAAGATTTGTTTTTAGGGAGCGCCTAAAACTGTAGATGTTGTGACTTAATCTAATTGCTTGGGGTAGGAAATTCCAGAGAACTGGTGCAGCTCTGTAGAAGTCTTGGAGACGGAAGTGAGTGTAAATGTTAGCCGTAGATCATTCATTTGCAGAGTTTAGAGCATAGGTAGGATGGTAGACAGAAATGAGGGAGGAGATATGGGGGTGCAGCACTATGGATAGCCTTGTGGGTGAGAATGCATGGATTAAATCGAATCCTGTTCTGTATGGGCAACCAGTGGAATGGCTGGTACAGGGTGCAGGCATCAGCGGTTAGAAAGATCGATGAGCCTGGCTGTTGCATATGGGATAGATTGGAGAGGAGAGAGTTAAGTGAGGGGAGGGACGATTAAGGCCTCTTTCACACGGGCATCATGTTTGACGCCCAGATAAGAGGCGGGTGCGTTGCGGGAATATGCACGTTTTTCCCGCACGGGTGCAAACGTTTGTAACGCGTTTTGCACGCGCGTGAGAAAAAACGCCATGTTTGGTACCCAGACCCGAAGCCGGACTTCATCACTGAAGTCCGGTTTCGGGTCTTCTGGAGAATTATTATTTCCCCTTATAACATGGTTATAAGAGGAAATAATAGCATTCCTAATAAAGAATGCATTGTTAAATGAAGAGGAAGGGGTTAAAAATAATAAAAGTTAACTTACCTTAGCCACTTGATCGCGTAGTCGCGATCTCTCCTCTCTTTCCTGCATCATCTAAGATCTACAGGACCTGTGATGACGTCACATCACATGGTCCAATCACATGGTCCATCACCATGGTAAGATGGACCACGTGATTGGACCATGTGATGTGACGTCATCACAGGTCCGTAGATCTAGATGATGCAGGAAAAAGAAGAGAGATCGCGACTACGCGATCAAGTGGCTAAGAACTAGATTATTTTTAACCCCTTCTCTCTTCTTTAACAATGCATTCTTTATTAAGAATGCTATTATTTCCCTTATAACCATGTTATAAGGGAAATAATAGAGAACGAGGTCCCGTTGCTAAGCAACCATGCGGGAAAATCGCAACGCATCCGCGCTGCTGCGGATGCTTGCGATTTTCCGCGGCCCCATTCACTTCTATGGGGCCTGCGTTGCGTGAAAACGCACAATATAGAGCATGCTGCGATTTTCACGCAACGCAGAAGTGATGCGTGAAAATCACCGCTCATGTGCACAGCCCCATAGAAATGAATGGGTCCGGATTCAGTGCGGGTGCAATGCGTCCTCCTCACGCATTGCACCTGCGCGGAAAACTCGCCCGTGTGAAAGGGGCCTAATAGTGAGTTACAGTAATCCACAGTAAAAAAAAGCAAAGTTTAAACAGCAAGAAAGCAGCAGACTCGGACACAGTCATGTTGGAACAGAAAAAAACTTTACCAAACGGTTTCCAGAAAGTTAGACACATACATTTGTCCAAAATGTTTTGGTATACTGAAGCACTAAAGGGGTTGTTCACCCCTGGGGACTTTTTTTTGCAGAACCCACAGCGTAGCATGACCCTCAGTGAGAGTCATACTTACTTGATCCCTGCTGCTGGGTTCCAGCTTCATTTCTCCCCCTTTGGCACTGCAGGTCTTGGGTCTCTCTATATTAACATCCAGCTTAACGTGAGTGATGTTGCTACAGCAGCCAATGACTGGCCACAGTGGTGATGTGTCACCAATGCACCATGTCACTTGTTCAAGTGATGCATGAGTGACACATTCCTGCTGTGGCTAGTCATTGGCTGCAGTGGTCACATGACCCAATTCAAAGCAAATGATGATGTGTGCAGACCCAAGACATCTGGTGCCTGAGGGGGAGAGCTTGATATCTACTAGTAAAAAATTTAAAAAAATTAAAAATTTAAAAATTAAAAAATGGCGCACAGGGTATCTAGGTAATAAACCGGGGTGCTCTCAGAGAGGTGGTGACACCCTACACCTCAATGGTTAAAAAAGTTTACAAGGAAATCTGGGCACTCCTCTGATATAGGGATATAAAATTAATTGTTTATTGTTAAAAAGAATGCAGATCCAAAATAGACATACAATGTGCTGAAAAGTGCAAATCGATAACAAAATTGGCAATGAGTTGCCTCCACAAGCAGTGAGAAAAATGTAAAAGTGTCAGTACAACAAAGTACATTCAGTGCATGAAGATGCAATTACCATACGGTTGTAACCATTAGCAACCGTGCCCACGCTGTGCAAGATAACAATATTGTGCTGCCTCCGATCCAGCACTCGCACTTATCTATGTAAAGTGCATAGGCGACCTCAATAGTCCTCATAAATGGAGTATTCACTAATTCCAACAATTTCAATCCTCACTTGGCCATGTTGTGGAAAAGTCCAACTGTCATGAATGCGTGTTGATAGGTCATACACATTAATACTCTGCCCCTAGTGCGTGCCTGCAGCCTCTATAGTCAATAGCAGGAGACAGTGCTCCCTTCTGGCACAAAGTACAAGTCCCATTCACGGCCGAAGCCGAGAGTAACAGCGGCGTCCCGCTGTATGCTTCCACCAGCAGCGTCCCGCTGGAATATTATGTGACACGTGTCTCGCTACTGCCGGCGTTCACAAAATCGTCTCTGCTGTGCATATATCAATTACATTACCCACTCTGGACGTCAGACCGTCTGGATCGTCCTGCAAGCGGTGCTTCTTTGAACTGCCGAGCCGAGGTTCAAAGAAGCACCGCTTGCAGGACGATCCAGACGGTCTGACGTCCAGAGTGGGTGTAATTGATATATGCACAGCAGAGACGATTTTGTGAACACCGCAGTAGCGTGACACGTGTCACATAATATTCCAGCGGAGCTGCTGGTGGAAGCATACAGCGGGACGCCGCTGTTACACTCGGCTTCGGCCATGAAAGGGACTTGTAGTGTGCCAGAAGGGAGCACTGTCTCCTGCTATTGACTATAGAGGCTGCAGGCACGCACTAGGGGCAGAGTATTAATGTGTATGACCTATCAACACGCATTCATGACAGTTGGACTTTTCCACAATATGGCCAAGTGAGGATTGAAATCGTTGGAATTAGTCAATACTCCATTTATGAGAACTATTTAGGTCGCCCATGCACTTTACATAGATAGGTGCGAGTGCTGGATCGGAGGCAGCACAATATTGTTATCTTGCACAACGTGGGCACAGTTGCTATTGGATACAACCGTATGGTAATTGCATCTTCATGCACTGAATGTACTTTGTTGCACTGACACTTTTACATTTTTCTCACTGCTTGTGGAGGCAACTCATTGCCAATTTTGTTATCGATTTGCACTTTTCAGCACATTGTATGTCTATTTTGGATCTGCATTCTTTTTAACAATAAACAATTAATTTTATATCCCTATATCAGAGGAGTGCCCAGATTTCCTTGTAAACGTGATATCTACTAGTGTTGATCGAGCACAAAAGTGCTCAGGTGCTCGAGTAGAACACTTCTACAGAGCACCCTAGCACAATGGCAGAACCTGAGCATTAAACCATCTACCCCCTGCTCTGAAAAGGGGAGGGTGTCGGGACTCTAGTTCAGGCTTAGGAGTCCCTGCTCTGACTCCATATATAGCATATCTATGTCCATATATGGAGTCAGTGCTTGGGGACACCCAGTGTATTTAAATCTAATGTAGTCTTTATTTCAGAAAAGTTTCTGCTGGGATTTGTACTCACAACTTTCTTCATTAGAGGCAAGCAACCACTGGGCTATACAACCCAATGATAAACTGTACTTGAAAAGCTGGGTCCTAGCTGAAGGACCCAGCTTCACATGGGTATATTTCATCTATTTCATTTTCCATGTGGCGTAAAAAGATATGAACAGTATCCCCTATAACAGTGACCTCTACAGTACCCGCCCTTTAACAGCAACCTCCACAGTGCCCGCCCCTTTAACAGTGATCTCCACAATTGCCGTCCCTTTAACATTGACCTCCACAGTGCCCGCCCCTTTAACAGTGACCTCCACTGTGCCTGTCCTTTTGACAGTGACCTCCACAGTGCCCGCCTCTTTAACAGTGATCTCCACAGTTCCTACCCCTTTTACAGTGACCTCCAAAATGCCCTCCCCTTAATAGTGACCTCCTCAGTGCCCGCCCCTTTAACATTGACCTCTACAGTGCCCACCCCTTTAACAGTGAGCTCCACAGTGTTCGCCCCTTTAACAGTGACCTCCACAGCGCCTCTCTATTTAACAGTGACCTCCACTGTTCCGACCCCTTCCCCTTTAACAGTGACCTTCATATTGGCTGCTTCTTTAACAGTGAGCTTCACAGTGCCTGTCCCGTAAACAGTGACCCTCACAGTGCCTGTCCCTTAAACAGTGACCCTCACAGTGCCTATCCCTTAAACAGTGACCTTCACAGTGCCTGTCCCTAAACAGTGACCTTCACAGTGCCCTTCCCTTAAACAGTGATTTCCACAGTGCCAGCGCCTTTAACAGTAACCTCTACAGTGCCAGCCCCTTTAACAGTGCCCGCCCCTTTAACATTGACCCCCACAGTGGCCGCCCCTTTAACCCCTTAAGGACCGGGCTCATTTTCACCAAAGGACTAGGCCATTTTTTGAAAATCTGACCAGTGTCACTTTATATGTGAATAACTTTAAAATGTTTTTACTTATCCAGGCCATTCTGAGATTGTCTTTTCATCACATATTTTACTTCATGACACTGGTAAAATGGAGTAAAAAAATTCATTTCTATTTATAAAAAAAATACTAAATTTACCAAAAATGTGGAAACATTTTCAAATTTCCAATTTTCTATTTTTCTACTTATATAGTACATAGTAATACCTCCAAAAATAGTTATTACTTTACATTCCCCATATGTCTACTTCATGTTTGGATCATTTTGGGAATGCCATTTTATTTTTTGGGGACGTTACAAGGCAAGGCAAATCTTGAAAATTTTGAGAAAATTTCCAAAACCCACTTTTATGGACCAGTTCAGGTCTGAAGTCACTTTGTGAGGCTTACATAATAGAAACCACCCAAAAATGACCTAATTGTAGAAACTACACCCCTCAAGGTATTCAAAACTGGTTTTACTAACTTTGTTAACTCTGTAGGTGTTCCAAAAGAGTTAATGGCAAATGGAGATAACATTTCAGAATTGTGATATTTTTTTAGCAAATTTTCCATTTTAATCAATTTTTTCAAGTAACAAAGCAAGGGTTAACAGCCAAACAAAACTCAATATTTATTATTGCCCTGATTCTGTTGTTTGCAGAAACACCCCATATGTGGTTGTAAACTGCTGTATGGCCAAACGGCAGGGCATAGAAGGAAGGGAACACCAAATGGTTTCTGGAAGGCAGCTTTTAATGGACTGGTTTATTTACATCATGTCCCATTTGAAGCCACCTGATGCACCCCTAGAGTAGAAACTCCAAAAAAAAGACCACATTTTGGAAACTACAGGATAAGGTGGCATTTTTGTTGGTACAATTTTAGGATAAATATTATTTTGGATTGCTCTTTATTAGACTTTTTTTGAGGCAAGGTAACAAAAAATTGAAATTCTGAAATTTCATCTCCATTTGCCAATAACTCTTGAGGAATGCCCAAAGGGTTAACAATGTTTGTAAAATCAGTTTTGAATACCTTGAGGGGTCTAGTTTCTTAGATGGAGTCACTTTTTTGGAGTTTCTACTCTAGGGGAACATCAAGGGGGCTTAAAATGGGACATTGTGTCAAGAAAATGTCCAGCAAAATCTGCCTTCCAAAAACTATATGGCGTTCCCTTCCTTCTGTGCCCTGCCGTTTGGCCATATAGCAGTTTATGACCACATATGGGGTGTTTCTGCAAACTACAGAATCAGGGCAATAAATATAGAGTTTTGTTTGGCTGTTAACCCTTGCTTTGTTACTGGAAAAATGTATTAAAATGGAAAATTTGCAAAACAAATAGCTGTTTTAGGACCGTTTTTAATTTTTGTTATTTACATTGTTGATCTCACAGGTTAGATCGTGTGCTATTACTATATAGCAGGTTGTTAAGGAAGTGACAATTCCAAATATGACTACTTTTTGGGGGTTTTTGTTTTAGTTTTACATAGTAAAGCATTTTTGAAAACAATTATTTTTTAGTGTCTCCACATTCTCAAAGCCGATTTTTCTTTTCTTTTTTGGGCAACTGTATTATGTAGGGGCTCATTTTTTCAGGATGAGATTTCGGCTTGATTGGCACTATCCTGGGGTGCATAGTCTGTGAGTTATAATTTTTTTATTGGGGGGGGACAATTGTCTTAGGTAGGGTATCATTTCTTGCGGATGAGATGACGGTTTGATTGGCACAATTTTGGGGTGCATATAAATTTTTGATTGCTTGCTATTACACTATTTGTGATGGGAGGTGACAAAAATTGCTTTTTTTGCATTGTTTTTATAAAAAATTTTTTACGGCATTTACCTGAGGGGTTAGGTCATGTGATATTTTTATAGAGCAGGTTCTTACGGATGCAACAATACCTAATATGTATACTTTATTTATTTATTTAACTTTAACACAATAACAGCATTTTAGTGTCTCATTAGTCTGAGAGCTATATTTTTTATTTTTTGGGGGCGATTGTCCTATGTATGGGCTAATTTTTTGCAGGATGAGATGGCTTTTTGATTGGTACTATTTTAGGGGGCATACACCTTTTTGATCGCTTGGTATTTCACTTTTTTGATGTAAGGTGACAAAAAATGACTTTTTTTACACCATTTTTTTATTTTTATGGTGTTAACCTGAGGGGTTAGGTCATATGATATTTTTATAGAGCAGGTTGTTATGGATGCAATAATGCCTAATATGTATACTTTTTTAGATTTATTTTACTTTAACACAATTACCGCGTTTTAGGGGGGGAAAAATATGTTTTAGTGTCTTCATAGTATGAGAGCCATATTTTTTTACTTTTTTGGCAATTGTCTCATGTAGGGGCTCATTTTTTGCGGGATGAGGTGTTGATTTGATTGTTACCATTTTGGCGTACAGACGACTTTTTTGATCACTTTTATTACCTTTTTTGGCAAGTAAGGTGTGCAAAATTTCAATTTCATCATAGTTTTAATTTTTTTATGGCGTTTACCGTGTGGAGAAAGTAACATAACCATTTCATAGATCAGGTCATTACGGACGCGGTGATATCAGACATGTGTAATGCATTTTTATTTTTATTTTTTAATCAGTGATAAATGTTTTTTTTTTTTTTTTACAGTTTTTTGACCCAGACCCACTTGGTTCTTGAAGATCCAGTGGGTCTGATGTCTGTATAATACAATACAGTACACTATATAGTGTACTGTACACCATTTTCACTTTACACTTAGTCTGTTCAGACTTCTGTTTTTAGCAAACTTAGCATTACCATGTCAAGCCGGAAGCCTGTCTGGTTGCCATGGTAACCATCACACGCTCTCTGTTAAACCCTTTTATACACTGGTCCCTATGGACCGCGGCATGGAAGGGGTTAAACGTCTGACATCTGTGACACCCCCTCAGCATTATACCAAGGTGCCTTCTGAATGATTTCATGATGTACATGTACTCCGTGTGTTCTTAAGGACTCTGACATCATGTCCCTGAGAGGTTAATAACAGTGACCTCCACTGTATGGGAGGGGTTAACAGGGAGGGAGCTCCCTCCCTCTCCCATCGGGGGCTGTTGTGCCCCTTCATCCCCCGATATTTGATGGGATCAAAGAGGGAGGGGGGCCCCCCTCCCTCCCCATCACCTGCTGCTCTGTTGTGGCAGCGGGTGATGGTTACCATGGCAACCGGGCGCCTTCACAGGCTTCCGGCTTGCCATGGTAATGCTAAGTCTGATTACACATGTCACCGCATCCGTAATGACATGATCTCTAATGCAGAAGGTCGTGAGTTCAAACCCCAGCAGAAACTTTTCTAAAATAATATATTAATATATTAATGATAAATCCACCCTATAGTGTAGATGCATCCAAAGGGTTGCATTGTGAAACAAATGATTTTTCCTCATTTTTAGGATCAGTAGGGGTCTGAAAAGCTGTGACACTGTGAATTAATGAAAGAGTCTGTCCTGTTGCTAAGGGCAGCTGCCTGCTACAAACATACTGTGTTTGGATTATGAAAGTTGTGCTGCTAGCAATAGCACCCACAATTGGAGTCTACAGACAGTTCTGTTACTCTTTTGCAGCTGCCTGTGTATATACATAGTGAACAGTACATAATAAATTCTCTGTTGCTACTGACAACTGTAAAACCATGTGCCTCACAATTATGTGTGCAACCACCATGCTCTATTCCAGTGTTTCCCAACCAGTGTGCCTCCAGCTGTTGCAAAACTACAACTCCCAGCATGCCTGCACAGCAAAAGGCTGTCCGGGCATGCTGGGAGTTGTAGTTTTGCAACAGCTGGAGGCACACTGGTTGGGAAACACTGCTCTATTCAACGATCCTGTATGTATCCAACAACTTTGTGATCTATCTCTGAAACTCTGAAGCCGCATGTTAATTGCCACAATCTCAGTAAACCTTTGCTAAGGTTTAACCTTCTGTGACATACTCTTATAAGCAGTTGTTGTGGAACCACTGTGCTAACCAATGGACTTATCTTTGGGAAAAACCCAATGGTGTTATCCTGGCATCTCCCTGGTTTTCACCTTATATCTTTTATACAGGGATCTGGTCTTTGATGCAGGGAATGCACCAGGCCACTACCTCTTGGAGTAGCGTGGTTGGCTGCTGACTCTCAGGGGTCAAGAGACAAATGTGCATAGCACAGAAGGGACAAACAAACTTGTAGTCAGTAACAGGCTGATGTCAGGGGCCAGGGCAGGCAGCAAACGGTTAACATGGTAAACAGGCACAGTTCTGGTAAGGTGAGTAAAGTCAAAATCCAGCAATTGGGCAGAAGTTGGTACACGGGCAGACAATCAGATACAGCACACCTTAGCATAAACTTGCTGACTATTGAACCTATTGCACAGCATATATAGCAGAAGCTGATTAATACATTAGAAACAGCCTAACAGCTGCAGACAAAAGCAAAGGGTTTAACCTGTGCAGTACTTCAGATTGGGGTGAGCTTCAATGAAGTATATCAAAATATAGGCACCGGGTCTGAAGTGCCAGACCTGCCACAGACACACAGTGAGCGGAGCGACGCCCATGCTCGCCCAAAGTAGTATGGCAGTGGCGATGTAACGCATCATTCAGTGAAGTGCAGTGGAAAGGTCATTGGCCATATCCTGACTAGAGATGGCCCGAACTATTCGCCTGCGAACAGTTCCCGGCGAACATTGCTTGTTCGCGTCCGCCGCAGCGGGCGAACATATTCGATGTTTGCATTCGCCCCTATACTTTATCATTGAGTAAACTTTGACCCTGTACCTCACAGTCAGCAGACACATTGCAGCCAATCAGCATACCCTCCCTCCCAGACCCTCCCACCTCCTATCTAAACGCAAGGACAGCATCCATCTTATATTCATTCTGAAGCTGCAGTGTTATTTATTGTAAATCGCAATGCGATTAATATAACCTGTATTATTCGCATTGCGATTACAACTTAAATCTGAGTTCCTAATGGTTGTATTGCTAGAATATAACGGAGATAACGAATATAGCACTATATTCTCAATCTTCGTTATATTCTAGCAATACAACAACCATTAGGAACTCAGATCTAAGTTTAATCGCAATGCGATTAATATAACCTGCATTAATTGCATTGCGAATTCAACTTAGAGCTGAGTTTCTAATGGTTGTTGTATTGCTAGAATATACGTTATATTCTAGCAATACAACCATTAGGAACTCAGATCTAAGTTGTAATCGCAATGCGAATATACTTACAATTATTAATCGCTTTCCGAATCTATTTGATGCCTCTATTTGATTGACTATGAGTACCACCAACGTTCTGCTGCCTCCAAAGCAAGATATCTGAACCCCCGAGGGGCCATTTGGGCGTTTTTGATAGAAAATGCATCAAAAACGCATCAAAAACGCATCTGCGCTTTTATAATTTTTTCATTTTTTTATTTTATTTTTTTGTGTATTTTGCCACATTTGGTTGCATACAGGGAGTGCAGAATTATTAGGCAAGTTGTATTTTTGAGGATTAATTTTATTATTGAACAACAACCATGTTCTCAATGAACCCAAAAAACTCATTTATATCAAAGCTGAATATTTTTGGAAGTAGTTTTTAGTTTGTTTTTAGTTTTAGCTATTTTAGGGGGATATCTGTGTGTGCAGGTGACTATTACTGTGCATAATTATTAGGCAACTTAACAAAAAACAAATATATACCCATTTCAATTATTTATTTTTACCAGTGAAACCAATATAACATCTCAACATTCACAAATATACATTTCTGTCATTCAAAAACAAAACAAAAACAAATCAGTGACCAATATAGCCACCTTTCTTTGCAAGGACACTCAAAAGCCTGCCATCCATGGATTCTGTCAGTGTTTTGATCTGTTTACCATCAACATTGCGTGCAGCAGCAACCACAGCCTCCCAGACACTGTTCAGAGAGGTGTACTGTTTTCCCTCCTTGTAAATCTCATATTTGATGATGGACCACAGGTTCTCAATGGGGTTCAGATCAGGTGAACAAGGAGGCCATGTCATTAGATTTTCTACTTTTATACCCTTTCTTGCCAGCCACGCTGTGGAGTACGCTGTGGACGCGTGTGATGGAGCATTGTCCTGCATGAAAATCATGTTTTTCTTGAAGGATGCAGACTTCTTCCTGTACCACTGCTTGAAGAAGGTGTCTTCCAGAAACTGGCAGTAGGACTGGGAGTTGAGCTTGACTCCATCCTCAACCTGAAAAGGCCCCACAAGCTCATCTTTGATGATACCAGCCCAAACCAGTACTCCAGCTCTCTGCCCTTTACCAATCCAGCCACGGGCCCATCCATCTGGCCCATCAAGACTCACTCTCATTTCATCAGTCCATAAAACCTTAGAAAAATCAGTCTTGAGATATTTCTTGGCCCAGTCTTGACGTTTCAGCTTGTGTGTCTTTTTCAGTGGTGGTCGTCTTTCAGCCTTTCTTACCTTGGCCATGTCTCTGAGTATTGCACACCTTGTGCTTTTGGGCACTCCAGTGATGTTGCAGCTCTGAAATATGGCCAAACTGGTGGCAAGTGGCATCTTGGCAGCTGCACGCTGACTTTTCTCAGTTCATGGGCAGTTATTTTGCGCCTTGGTTTTCCACACGCTTCTTGCGACCCTGTTGACTATTTTGAATGAAACGCTTGATTGTTCGATGATCACGCTTCAGAAGCTTTGCAATTTTAAGAGTGCTGCATCCCTCTGCAAGATATCTCACTATTTTTGACTTTTCTGAGCCTGTCAAGTCCTTCTTTTGACCCATTTTGCCAAAGGAAAGGAAGTTGCCTAATAATTATGCACACCTGATATAGGGTGTTGATGTCATTAGACCACACCCCTTCTCATTACAGAGATGCACATCACCTAATATGCTTAATTGGTAGTAGGCTTTCTAGCCTATACAGCTTGGAGTAAGACAACATGCATAAAGAGGATGATGTGGTCAAAATACTAATTTGCCTAATAATTCTGCACTCCCTGTATTTACATTTGGTATAGTCAAATATGGTAGTCTAGATCATGTGTCTATTCCAAAGCTTAGGATCATTGTTTGACAGCATATTTTCTAAGCCATATAGCTGAATATAGATTTGGGCAGAGTAATGATCTAGACCTGTGTTTCCCAACCAGTGTGCCTCGAGCTGTTGCGAAACACTGAATTCTAGACTAACATATTTGCCTGCACCAAATACAAATATGCAACCAAATGTGGCAAAATACACAAAAAAATAAAATAAAAAATAAAAAAAGATAAAAAAGCAGATGCGTTTTTGATGCGTTTTCTATCAAAAACGCCCAAATGTCCCCTCGGGGGTTCAGATATCTTGCTTTTTAGGCAGCAGAACGTTGGTGGTAGTCATAATCAACCGTCATATACAATCAAATAGAGGCATCAAATGGATTCGGAAAGCGATTAATAATTGTAAGTATTATTCTCATTGCAATTACAACTTAGAGCTGAGTTCCTAATGGTTGTATTGCTAGAATATAACGTATATTCTAGCAATACAACAACCATTAGGAACTCAGCTCTAAGTTCAATTCGCAATGCGATTAATGCAGGTTATATTAATCGCATTGGGATTAAACTTAGATCTGAGTTCCTAATAGTTGTTGTATTGCTAGAATATACGTTATATTCTAGCAATACAACCATTAGGAACCCAGCTCTAAGTTCAATTCGCAAATAAGATGTCCCAAACTATTCACCGGCGGACAGTTCCCGACGAACATAACTTGTGTGCGTTCGTCGCGGCGGGCGAACATATGCGATGTTCGGTCCACCCCCTATCATTGAGTAAACTTTGACCCTGTACCTCACAGTCAGCAGACACATTCCAGCCAATCAGCATACCCTCCCTCCCAGACCCTCCCATCTCCTGGACAGCATCCATTTTAGATTCATTCGGAAGCTGCAGTCTTAGTGAGAGGAGGGACAGTGTAGCTGCTACTGATTTAATAGGGAAATCGATAGCTGGGCTAGTGTATTCAGTGTCCACTCCAGTCCTGAAAGACTCATCTGATCTCTGCTGTAAGGACAGCGTCGTGACAGCACCCCAAAAAGCCCTTTTTAGGGCTAATACATCAGTCTCCCTCCCAGACCCTCCCACCTCCTATCAAAAAGCAAGGACGGCATCCATCTTAGATTCATTCGGAAGCTGCAGTGTTAGTAGTTGTAATAGCAATGCGATTAATATAACCTGTATTAATCGCATTGCAAATTCATCTTAGAGCTGGGTTCCTAATGGTTGTATTGCTAGAATATACGTATATTCTAGCAATACAACCATTAGGAACCCAGCTCTAAGTTGAATTTGCAATGCGATTAAAACAGGTTATATTAATTGCATTGCGAATTAAACTTAGATCTGAGTTCCTAATGATTGTTGTATTGCTAGAATATAACGAAGATTGAGAATATAGTGCTATATTTGTTATCTTTGTTATATTCTAGCAATACAACCATTAGGAACCCAGCTCTAAGTTGAATTTGCAATGCGATTAATACAGGTTATATTATTCGCATTGCGAATTAAACTTAGATCTGAGTTCCTAACCCTGGGTTCAGACCTGAGCGTTCTTGAAACACGTGTTTTACGCACATTTTGTGTCGCACGTATTACAGCGCGTTTTTGCAAATAGGAAACGCGCATCGTACGCGCGTTCTTATGATTGATTGCTGTGGTGTCAATCACAATACGCGCTACAAACACCCCAAAAAAAGCTCAAGTACTTGTTTATGCGTAGGGCGTTTTACAGCGCGTTCGAACGCGCTGTAAATGGCGAAAATGTGAACCAGTCCCATATGGAAGCATTGGTTTGCATGTGTTGAGCGTTTTACAGCGCGTTCAAACGTGCTGTAAAACGCGCAGGTGTGAACTTAGGCTAATGGTTGTTGTATTGCTAGAATATAACGAAGATTGAGAATATAGTGCTATATTTGTTATCTTTGTTATATTCTAGCAATACAACCATTAGGAACCCAGCTCTAAGTTGAATTTGCAATGCGATTAATATAACCTGTATTAATCACATTGTGATTACAACTTACCACACTCTGCTTCAACTACGTAATTTTCCATGGGAGTTTTGCCATGGATCCCCCTCCGGCATGCCACAGTTCAGGTGTTAGTCCCCTTGAAACAACTTTTCCATCACTATTGTGGCCAGAAAGAGTCCCTGTGGGTTTTAAAATACGCCTGTCTATTGAAGTCTATGGCGGTTCGCATTGTTCGCATGTTCATGAACATTTGCGGAAGTGTTCGCCGTTCGCGAACGGAAAATTTTATGTTCGCGACATCACTAATCCTGACTCTCTTGCAGACCCACCAATCATACATTGATGGTCTATGCTAAGGATGAAACAAAGTTAGAGAAACCAGTTTGTCTTTTATGTTAGGTATTTTAGAAATATTTTGCTCATTTATTTTATAAGAGTTAAAGATGAAGGGAATACATTATTATGTGCAGACGTTCCATCAGCTGGGAGAAAGTCCACAATGTTTATGATTAAACATGTAATTAAAGTGTAGCACTCTGACACGTTTTAGCTAAGACTACATGGCAAAATAGCTAATTTCATTACCTAGTTAGTTGATTAATGCTCATAGGATAGGAAAGTCACAGGAGGTTGTGTTAATGAATACCATCCTAACTTAATTTATTACATTCAGAATTGTTTTGAAATTCCCATAATCATCTGCCCTAATGACAGGACGAAAATTGCATAGACAGGGTGGTGAAAATGGTTGCTGCGATCTATTAAATGAAAATATTATTTTCAAAGATTTCGATTTATTTAAATATGTGTTTTGCTACTTGACTGGAAGAATAATTGATTTTTCTATGGTGATTTGACTTGCTATAACAAAATGTACAAGGTTCTTCATATCAAACGACCATTTGATAAATTCATTTTATTTTTAATGTATATCTCTAGAAAACCCCTTTAAACGACATCTCAATATTTGCAATCATTATTATTCCTCCAATACACCTAAACTAAATATGTAAACAATATTGCAAATATTTGAGATAGCAAAGTGGCTCTTATTTTATGTCTATAGTTAGCATTTGTCTATTTAGTTAAAGACTACAAGAAACCTTATTTCATCTGAACCTGAAGTCATATTTCCTTCTATTTGTCCTCTACTTTGTGTTAATCTATCTGATTAATGATATTCAGAAGTAAAAGACATATGGAAGCATGATTGAGAGATAAGAATGCATAGGGTTTATTTGTTGACTATTAACATGGAGTTGCCGTGATCTGCAGAGAGCAGAAAGTGAAAGGCTATGGACTAGAGATGAATGGATCTTTAGTGATGAGCACAACGATTCTACTCGAACCAAGCGGATGCAATTGCCCTGGAAATTGATATATAACACCATATAGTCTCCTAGGATACAGAGTTTTTAGGAATATATATAATATATAATCCCTTTCTGTTAATTTTTGTAATAATTTTTTGCTTTTTCTCTGCCTCCTCCCTAAGCTCTTGAACACAATGACAGCAATAGCAAATCATGTCTGAGTGACACTGACATCTTGCGCAAGGAGAGCAAGGACAAAGCCTGCGTCCGTCATCTACATGGCTGCAGGCGAGCAGCAGGGCAGCCGAGCGCCGATAATGATGATCGGTGCTTGGCTTAGTTGGGCTGCTGTGAGTCACGTGACGCTGGCCACGTCATGTGACTCACCAGCCAGGCCTATTTAAACATGCAATCTGCTGGCCACAGGTTGCCTGTGATTAAGGTCTTTACATGATCCTGTATTCCTAGCATTGTTTTCCTGTATCCTCACCTCGGCTCTGCTTGTTTGACCATCCTCCTGCTTATCCCCTGTTGCTTTTCGTGATCTCCTGGTACTGATTTCTGGTTTGTGTTTGGACTCGCTCTTGTTTGCTCCCTGGTACTGACTTAACTTCCTGCTATTGACTTTGGCTAGTTTGACTTGCTTTGTGTTCTGTTTGTCCGGTCTTTTGTTCCCCTGCACTTACTTAAGTTAGGGACTGCCGTCCAGTTGCATCCCGTTACCTAGGATGGATCGTGCAAGTAGGTAGGGGCAGAGGTGTGGGTGGCAGTCAGGGGTGCATTCTTCCCTACCCCCATCCATGACATAATCACAGGCCTACCTACATTATGGAACCAATGCGAGTGCTCATTGATCAGGTCCATAAACTTGTGAAAATTGTACAGGAGTTAGGGGAAAGATTACAGCAACAGGAATCTGCTCAGACCCTACTTGTACCGGTTTTCGGGGGGCCGCAGATGTTTCCTTGCATTTAGGGAGAGCTGTAAGTTGTATTTCCATTTAATCCCCTATTCTTCTGTCTCCGAACAGCAAAAAGTGGGGATTGTTATCTCTCTGTTACAAGGTGATCCACAGGAATGGGCATACTCCCTGCCCACTGACTCCCCATGTCTTACAGTATGTCTGTTGAAGCATTTTTTCAGGCTCTGGGTATTCTCTATGATGAATCGGATAGGGCGATTGAGGTTGAATCCCAGTTGCAATCCCTCACCAAGGGAAACCGACCAGTAGAGGAATATTGCCCTCAATTTCAGAAGTGGTGTGTTCCCTTGGGCTGGAAACAGCCCGCTCTGAAATGTCAATTCAGGTCAGTACTCTCAGAAAGTCTTAAAGACATGCTAGTTAGCTAACCCTGTCCTGACACTTTAGAACAAGCTATGACTCTTGCTGTAAGACTGGACAGACGCATTAGGGAACATCAGCAGGAGCATCTGTTGTTTCCACAGGCTACGACTAAACCTGATTCTTTTCCTGTGGGGGTCAAGGCAGAAACTCTTTTGGATGAGTTCATGCAACTTGGCATGACAAGGAGATACCAACGTCACCAGCACGGTACATGTTTCTATTGTGGAGACTCCGACCATTGGGTACAACATTGCCCCAAGTCCCTCCTTCCGGAAGGTCACCCAAACCGTATGTTTCCAAGGATAAGGTACTTCCAGAGGTGGTAAAGAAAAAACTATTAGTACCAGTGATTATTTCTTTTGGTTCCAGTAAGGGTACTGGGGAGGCCTTTATTGACTCGAGTTCTGCCTCTAGTTTTGTTGATTATAAATTTATTCTCTATATGGGAATACCCATGTTTGCTCTTCCTAACCCCATCCACATAGTTGCCATTGACTCTACTCCTTTGGTGGGTGGTACAGTCAAATTTTGCACTCTTGAGATTACTTTGACTGTGGGGGGTTGTCACACCGACATTTGTTCTTTTCTTGTATTAGAGAACTTACCTGTAGAAGTGGTTTTGGGCATGCCATGGCTTCAAGTTCATAACCCTTTCATTAATTGGGCGACTGGCGAAGTTGAGAAGTGCAGTCCTAAATGTTTTTCCTATTGTTTACCGGTTGTCCAGGCTGGAATCATGATTGAATCTAAAAACCCCCTCCGTACAGTAGTGACTTCATTGATGTTTTTGCTTCATTTGATGCTGAGAAGCTGCCACCCCACAGACCATATGATTGTGCCATTAATCTTGTTGCAGGATCTAAGTTTCCAAAGGGCCGTATTTATAATTTATGCGGTCCTGAGCTAATCTCTATGAAGGAGTATCTCAAAGAAAGTTTATATCATATCGGTCATATCAGACCCTCTGTTTCACCTATGGAGGCAGGGTTTTTTTTTGTGGAAGAAAAAGGATGGAGGTTTGAGACCCTGTATCGATTAATTTATAGGGAATTAAAAAAATCACTATTAAAAATCAGTATTCCCTACCATTGATTCCAGACCTGTTAAATCAGGTGCTTGGGGCCTGTTGGTTTTCTAAGCTTGATTTAAAAGAAGCCTACAAATTGATTCGTATTAGGGAGGGGGACGAGTGGAAGACAGCTTTTAACACTCCTGAGGGTCATTTCAAATATTTGGTCATGCTGTTTGGTCTCTGTAATGCGCCAGCAGTATTTTCAGGAAATGTATTGGCAAATTTATGACAGTTTACTTGGATGACATCCTGATCTTTTCACCTAGTTTGGAAAATCTAATATTTGCCAAGAAAGAAAAGTGTATTTTTGGGGTACAAGAGATTTATTTTTTTAGGTTATATACTTACCCCTCAATCTTTTAAGATGGATCTGGGGAAGGTACAAGCCATTCAAGAGTGGGTGAGACCTTCTTCCCTCAAGGAGTTGCAACGCTTTCTGGGGTTTGCTAATTGTTAGCGAAAATTTATTAAAAACCTTTTGGTAATCGCTAAACCTCTGACCGACCTATCCAGGAAGGGGGCGGATCTTGTTAATTGGTCATCTGAGGCCATAAAAGCCTTGGAAACCCTCAAGAGGTGTTTCGGTAACTCCCGGGTCCTGATTCAGCCGGATCAAGAAAAGCCGTTTGTCTTGAGGTCGATGCATCTGAGGATGGAGTAGGAGCAGTACTCTCTCAGGAATCATCTAATCTTACTAATTTAAGGCCATGTGCATTTTTCTCATGGAAGTTCTCCCCTAACGATAGAAATTACATCATTGGGAACCGAGAACTGCTCACTATTAAATGGGCTTTTGAGGAATGGCGACTGTTCTTACGGATCATAAAAATCTATTGTTTCTGGAATCCGCAAAATGTTTGAATCCTAGACAAGCAAGGTGAGCGTTATTCGTTACGCGTTTTACTTTTCCATTACTTTCAGGCCAGGAAGTAAAAATATAAAAGCCAATGCTTTGTCCCGAAGTTTTCATGTCTTTCAATTCCCAGACATTCCTCCTGAACCTATTTTGCCAGCTGGTATGTAGCCTCAAGGTCCTCCGATCTTACTACTGAAATTGAGGCGGCACAACATCTAGCTCCGGTACAGTCTTACCATGATAAATAGTTTGGTCCAGTTCACTTACGTCTCCGGCTTTTGGGTGAGTGCCATAATTCAGTGTTATGTGGACACCCTGGTGTTTATGCCACCAAGGAACTCATCTCCAGGTCCTACTGGTGGCCCACATTATCTAGAGAACTTGTATGTGTCTTCATATGAGGTATGTGCCTAAGCCAAAACTCTCAGAACTCGCCCGGATGGTGAGTTACGACTAGAGTTGAGCGAACCCGAACTGTACAGTTTGGGTTCGTACCGAACTTTACGGTTTTCCGCACCTGGACCCAAACCCGAATATTTCTGTAAAAGTTCGGGTTCGTTGTTCGGCGATTTCTTCGTGCTTTTTGAAAGGCTGCAGGGCAGCCAATCAACAAGCGTTTCACTACTTTGCCCTAAAAAGCCATCATAGCCATGCATACTATTGGCATGGCTGTGATTGGCTATGTGCATCATGTGACCCAGCCTCTATATAAGCTGGAGTCACGAAGCACCGCACGTCACTCTACTGCTCTCAGTGTAGGGACAGGTTGCTGCTGCTGCTGTGAGGGAGAGATTAGGGAAGAAATCTGTGGAACTTGGTGGTGTTAATTCTTTAAACTACAGCAATTATTGAGGGTGCTATGCTACATATTTGTACCCAGAAACTCTCAGCCTGTAAGGACGTATTAAAACAACATAATAGATTTTTATTGAATCACTGATTAAAATCTATTTGGTGCAAAGTATGAAGGCATGTAATCACGCTATTAGACCATGTTACTGCGGAGAGGGATCAATAATTAACCATCTGCAGCTGCCTGGTCTACAAACAAGGGTCTTGCATAGACAGCCCATACATTTTTGTGTTTATATGCAGGGCCTGGGCATGCATCTGCAGGGTCACTAACCATCTCTGGAGGGTGTCTAGAGTTGACCCCCCCCCAGTAATAATCATGTATAAAAGGCTCACAAACATGTATCTAGGGACTAGTTGTGGTCCTTGTTACTCATGCGAAGACAACTGCCCTGCTATAGTGCGCTGGATTAAGTTTGCAGCTACACCAACAGCACCTCTGAGTCACTGCAGATCTGAGTGGGTTGATACAAACTGGACTGTTGTGGACTGGACTGGACAGTCTTACATCCCAGTTCACAATAACCCTTTACAATTAGTGCTAGCCTTATACCCTGAAGACACAAGTGCCCTATATATTTCTTCTGCTCAACGCGTTTCCATGTGGTGTGTTACATGCCACGCTTCATCAGGAGCTGGATCGCTCACAACAGTGCGGGCCGCCTTCTACCAGGCAATCTAACTTAAGTGTAGCGATCCAGCTCCTGATGAAGGCGTGGCATGTAACACACCACGTGGAAATGCGTTGAGCGGAAGAAATAGATAGGGCACTTGTGTCTTCAGGGTCTAAAGCTAGCACTAATAGTAAAGGGTTATTGTGAACTGGGATGTAAGACTGTGGTAACAACAGTCCAGTTTGTATCAACCCACTCCGATCTGCAGTGACTCAGAGGTGCTGCTGGCGTAACTGCAAACATAATCCAGCGCACTATAGCAGGGCAGTTGTCTCTGCATGAGTAACAAGGACCACAATTGGTCCCTAGATACATGTATGTGAGCGTTTTATACATGATTATTACTGGAGGGGGGCAACTCTAGGTACCCTCCAGAGACGGTTAGTGACCCTGCAGACGCATGCCCGGGCCCTGCATATAGACACAAAAATGTATGGGTTGTCTATGCAAGACCCTTGTTTGTAGACCAGGTAGCTGCAGATGGTTAATTATTGATCCCTCTCTGCAGTAACGTGGTCTAAATAGCCTGATTATGTGGCTTCATACTTTGCCACAAATAGATTTTAATCAGTAATTCAATAAAGATTTATTATGTTGTTTTAATAAGTCCTTACAGGCTGAGAATTTCATGATTGTAAGTGGACGCAAAACCTGTGTATCAGATATTAAGTAAAAAATATTTGTACTTAGCCCTGACCCCAGTGATACTGCAAAATAGTTTTTAATCCATCTGTTACTGAGGTGGGGATCAGCGGCCATTTTAGCAATGGCAGTGTCCTTGGAACTGCATGTGACCTGCATGTGTGCCAGCCTGCCAGGGACATCGGTCTAATTATTTTTTGGTAGCTCAGTGGAGGAAAAATTCCTTTTTTTTGGCAGGTCAAGTCCCCCTACATAACCTATTTTATAATTTAGGGGTGACATAGTTAATTTCTGTAGTTTGGGGAATAAACCCGTACTGTTGTGCCACAGAGCACGTTTGCATGCAACGCTGAAAAACCTGTTTTATAATTTTTGGGGTGACATACTGCATTTCTGTAGTTTCTTGCAATAAACACTGGTTTTGTGCTACATAGCAGATCTGAGGCCTACCCTGTATTTCAGTCATTTTAAGTAACCTGTAGAACTCCGCATTTACATAGTTGGTTGCAAAAACAAAGGTTTTGTGGTAGATAGCACATTTGCGGTGTACGCTACATTTCTGACTGTTAACCTCTGCTGTTACATTGTTGGTTTGAAAAATCTAATTTTTTGTGATGGTGAAGTAATTGCAGTGAATTGCTCCGTTACACTGTTGTGTGACCTAAAGAAATTTATTCTGTTTATGTCACGGGCACTGCCTCAGGCCTCTTTTACACGGGCGTCACGTTTGACGTCCGGATCAGAGGCGGGTGTGTTGAGTGAAAATGCGCGATTTTTTCGCGCGAGTGCAATGCTTTTTAATGGTCAGTACAAAGATCTCTCCCATCATCTATTTATCCCCAGGACTGTGACTGTGACGAGGGGACATCCTCTGCGTCTGGAGGAAAGAAGGTTTGTACACAAACATAGAAAAGGGTTCTTCAGGGTAAGAGCAGTAAGACTATGGAACTCTCTGCCTGAGGAGGTGGTGATGGTGAGTACAATAAAGGAATTCAAGAGGGGCCTGGATGCATTTCTGGAGTGTAATAATATTACAGGCTATAGCTACTAAAGATGGGTCGTTGATCCAGGGAGTTATTCTGACTGCCTGATTGGAGTCGGGAAGGAATTTTTTCCCCTTAAGTGGGGAAAATTGGCTCTACCTCACAGGGGTTTTTTGCCTTCCTCTGGATCAACTTGCAGGAAACAGGTCGAACTGGATGGACAAATGTCTTTTTTCGGCCTTATATACTATGTTACTATATTACTATGTTACATGTGTGCGAAAAATCAGCATGTTCGGTACCCAGACCCGAAGCCGGACTTCATCACTGAAGACCGGTTTCGGGTTGAGTATTCTGTATATTTTATTATTTTCCCTTATAACATAGTTATAAGGGAAAATAATAGCATTCTCAATAGAGAATGGAAAGTAAAAAGGGCAATAGACGGTTAAAAACAATAATAAAAAAGAAAAATCACCTATTCCATTTTATCGCGTAGCTGCCGGTGTACTGTTCTGTCTTCAGCAGGAGGGAATGAAGGTCTTTCAGTGACGTCACTGGGTCACATGGTCCAATAACATGGTCCAATCACATCAAATGGAATAGGTGAGTTTTTTTATTAATTATTTTTAACCCTTTATTGCCCTTTTTGCTTTGCATCCTCTATTGAGAATGCTATTATTTTCCTTTATAACTATGTTATAAGGAAAAATAATAAAGATCGGGTCCCCATCCCGATCGTCTCCGAGCAACCATGCAGGAAAATCGCACCGCATCCGCACTTGCTTGCAGATGCTTGCGATTTTCCAGCAGCCCCATTCACTTCTATAGGGCCTGCATTGCGTGAAAAAAGCTGAATATAGAACATGCTGCAATTTTCACGCAACACAAAAGGGATGCGGGAAAATCACCGCTCATGTACAGAGCCCCATAGAAATGAATGGGTCCGGATTCAGTGCGGGTGCAATGCGTTCACCTCACACATTGCACCCTCGCGGAAATCAAGCCCGTGTGAAAGGGTCCTTACTGTTAGTGAATTTAATTGTTGACTATTGACTGTTAAATTGACACCTGAGGTAAACCATCTGTTAGTTTGGTGGGTGAACTCAAATAATGAGGAGAACATCAAATAAGGGACATAGACATAGTCGTGGTGGTGTTGGTGGAGCTCCTCTTGCTGGTAGAGGACGTGGCCGGTCTGTGACAGGTACAGGTCCAAGTGATACACCTTCCTCGGGTGCAAGTAGGCGACAGAATCTGCACCGTTATTTTGTAGGCCAGAATGCCGCTGTACTGATGGTGAAGCCATAACAAGTACAGGCGATAGTAGATTGGGTGGCTGATAGTGGCTCCAGTTCCTTCAAAGTATCTCCCACCCAGTCCTCTGCAGAAAGCTCAGAGTTGGCTATGGCAGCCCGTGCCCATCAGTCTTTCACCTCATCCCCTTGCAAATCAGCCAAGCAGTCTTATGCTTTTTGATGACTCTGCTTGCAGGGTTTCCCCGGGCCATCCACATAGCCCTGCCCCAGAAGTGAAAGACATTGAATGCACTAATGCCCAACCACTTATGTTGCCGGATAAGGACATGGAAATACCACTGCAGCACGTGTCTGATGATGACAAAACACAGGTGCCAACTGATGCAGCTTTTTGCAGTGTGCAGACAGACGAGGAGGGTAGGGGTCAAGAATGGGTGGAAGATGATGTGGAGAATGATGAGGTCCTAGACCCCGACTGGACTCAAGTTCATGCTAGTGATGTGTGCAGTTCTGAGGAAGAGGCAGTGGTCGCACAGAGGCAACAGCACAGCAAAAGAGGGAGCAGGCTGCAAAAGGGGAGCGGCTGTCCCCACCTTAAAAACCAGGAAAGGTCTCAGACTCCTCCTGCTTCCTCTTCTGCTGCTGTCTCTGCCTCTTCCTCCACCTCTGAAGTCACAGTGGCACCTGCCACCCAGCAGACAGAGGATGTGCCACCAACACCATCACCAAACATCTCCACCATGTCACATGCAAGCATTCTGCTGTCCATCTCCCAAAAACTGGAGAGAAAGAGGTAATACCCACCTACCCACCCTCAATCCCTTGCCCTGAATGCCAGCATTTCAAAATTACTGGCCTTTGAAATGCTGTCATTCCATCTGGTGGAGACGGACTGTTTTAAAAAGCTGATGGCGGTGGCTGTCTCATAGTATGTCATTCCCAGCCGCCACTACTTTTCCAGGCGAGCTGTCCCTTCCCTGCACAACCAAGTGGAGGATAAAATCAAGTGTGCACTATGCAAATCCATTAGTGGCAAGGTCCACATAACCACAGATACATGGATCAGTAAGAACAGGCAGGGACGCTATATCTCCCTAACTGCACACTGGGTAGTGGCGGCCGGGCCCAAGGCGGATAGCGGTTTGGCGCATGTCCTTCCACCACCGAGGATCGCAGGGCATTATTCTTTGGCTCCTGTTGCCTCTTCCTCCTACTCCGCTTCTTCCTCCTCCTCTTCTACCACCTCCTTATCCGGTCAGCGAAAGACCTTTACCACCAACTTCAGCACAGCCAGGCGTAAACGTCAGCAGTTTTAAAACTCATGTGTTTGGGGAACAAACCCCACACCGCACAAGAGCTGTGGAGGGGCATAGAAGAACAGACCGATGAGTGGTTGCTGCCAGTGAGCCTCAAGCCCGGCCTGGTGGTGTGCGATAATGGCCAAAATCTCATAGCAGCTCTGGGACTAGCCAGTTTGACGCACATCCCTTGCCTGGCGCATGTGCTGAATTTGGTGGTGCAGAAATTCCTTAAAAACTACCTAGGCATGTCAGAGCTGCTGCAGAAGGTGCAATCCGTCTGTGCGCACTTTCGGCGTTCTCACCCTGCTGCTACTCGCCTGTCTACTCTGCAGCATAACTTCGGCCTTCCCGCTCACCGCCTCATATGCGACATGCCCACCAGGTGGAACTCCACCTTACATATGCTGGAGAGACTGTGCGAGAAGCAGCAGGCAATATTGGAGTTTCAGCTTCAGCATGCACGGGTCAGTCGCTCTGCGGAACAGCACCACTTCACCACCAATGAGTGGGCCTCCATGCGAGACCTGTGTGCCTTGTTGCGGTGTTTGGAGTACTCAACCAACATGGCCAGTCCCGATGATGCCGTTCTTAGCATGTACTTCTCGTCTCCTTGAAAAAACACTTAGGCCTCTTTCACACGGGCATCACGTTTGACGCCCGGATAGGATGCGGGTGCGTTGCGGATGCTTGCGATTTTCCCGCAGTCCCATTCACTTCAATGGGGCCTGCGTTGCGTGAAAAACGCACAATATAGAGCATGCTGCAATTTTCATGCAATGCAGAAGTGATGCTTGAAAATCACAGCTCATGTGCATAGCCCCATATAAATGAATGGGTCCGGATTCAGTGCGGCTGCAATGTGTTCACCTCAGGCATTAGACCTGCACGGAAATCACGCCTGTGTTAAAGGGTACTTAGGGTGATGATGGAAGAGGATGTGGCACAGGGTTTTAGGCCATTCATTCAGAAGTGGCTCAGAGGGTGGGTTCCTGCACCAGCAGAGGCCAGGTAAACATGTGGCCAGCCAGGGCACAGTTCTGGAGAACGAGGAGGAGAAGGATTAGGTAGAGTATGAGGAGGAGAAACTGGGTTCACAGCAGGCTGGCACTCAACACAGCTCATGGCCATCACTGGAGCATGGCTGGGGGGATTGGGAGGCCACAGACGATACACCACCTACAGAGGACAGCTTATCCTTACCACTGGGCAGCCTGGCACACATGAGCATCTGCATTCTGCAGTGCCTGCGCAACGACCAAGGAGTTGCCCACATTTTACCTTCTGCTGACTACTGAGTGGCCACCCTGCTGTATCCACGTTACAAAGACAACGTGCCATCCTTATTTCCCTCACTGGAGCGTAATAGGAAGATGCGCGCCTACAAGTGCACACTGGTAAACACTCTCCTGAGGGCATTCCCAACTGACACCTGGGGACAAGTGGAAGCACAAGAAGAAGGCAGAGGAGGAGGAGGAGATGGAAGAGGTCGATAATGCAGCTGGGTCACGGCCAGCACCTCATAAGGCAGGGTTGGCATGGCCGACATGTGGAAAAGCTTTGTCACCACGCCACAGAAACCGGCACCACCAGCTTATATGGAACGTCATAGCAGGAGGCAGATTTTGAACAACATGGTGGAACAGTACATGTGCACACGCCTACACGTACAGATTTTTGGTTCTACCCCATTCATATTCTGGGTCTCCAAATTGTCCACATGGCCTGAGCTTGCCCTTTATGCCTTGGAGCTGCTGGCCTGCCCTGCCGCCAGAGTATTGTCTGAACGTGTACGTATTTAGCATGGCAGGGGGCGTCATTACAGACAATTGCAGGCACTTGTTCACAGCCAACGTGGACAAGCACACATTCATTAAAATGAACCAGGCATGGATCCCACAAGACTTATCTGTACCTTGTGCAGAATAGACATTTATACCCTCCTCAACCAAACATCCTTGGACTCAAGTGCACTTATTCTTTGATTTCATTTTTTTATTTGTCATATTATTTTGGGGGCTACCCCAAATACGTGCTTCCTTCGCAGCACCGCCAGCACCCTACACAAGGAGAGGG
This sequence comes from Bufotes viridis, assembly GCA_033119425.1. NCBI lineage: Eukaryota > Metazoa > Chordata > Amphibia > Anura > Bufonidae > Bufotes > Bufotes viridis. Next base: position 127,999,446 of record CM065591.1, read on the forward strand.
GCAAGTACGTAGCCTGCATCCTCATCTCCATACCAGCAGGCGAGCAGCAGGGGAGCTGAGCGCCGATAATAATGATCGGTGTTCGGCTGAGTTGGGCTGCAGTGAGTCAAGTGACGCTGGCCACGTCATGTGACACCAGCCAAGCCAATTTAAACAGGCAGCCTGCTGTCCACAGGTTGCCTTGGATTAATTTATTTATACGAAAAAAGGAGAAAAAATGTGAAGTGGCACACCCGATGTAAGATTGGAAATAAGGTGCTCTGTTGCTAATAGGTTCGCACAAACCAAAAGGCAGGATTTATCATACAAAGAGTGTAGCAATAGGCACACTTACATCTGTAATATGTGTTTTAAGGGAAATATTTAATAGACTGTAATGATAATTAAAAACTATTTCATTAATAATACACCTCTAAAATTCATATAACACTGGAATTCATATTGTCCATAGAGTCTCTATACACCTATAGTAATAAAAGAAATATAGTCCAACCTGTAGACACAAAACAAATCAACCGTAGTATGCCGTTCAATGAATTTCCTCTGTAGAAGTCCCAAATTAGATCAGTTGCTATATGGTTAGTATAGCGGCCCCCGGTCAGTCGGAGCCTGGGTTTAGATATATAAGATGTGACGGTAGTGTTGAGTGTGGCGTCCCACACTTGTTACCTTAAACCTCCACCACCGTCTGTCCTTAGTATCGATCTCGTTCCACTGTCAGAGCCGAGGGTTCAGGGTTCCCCGCGCGTGTGCTGTGTTCGCCTGCTTCGGGGTTCCACGTGTCAATGACGTCACTCCTTCTTCCTGTGGGTACAGCAGGTGCGTTCGGGGTAAGCCGTATATTCGCACTTCGGCGTCTCACGTGATTCAAGATATCACCTTTCTGGCCGGCCAGTATTAATGTCTTTGTTCTCTACTTAAAAAATGACAGTCTGGGGTCCCATACGCGTTTCGAGCAGTGTTCCACAATCCCTCTTTCCACTCTGCGCTGAAAACAGGCTCTGCGCATGCGCGGCTTCCCGGCGTGCGCACTCATGGACTGAATAAGCGGCCGGCAAGGCAGATGGAGAGGAGCTTGTGCGCAAGCGCAGCCCAGGGAATCGCTCCAGAGGTATTCCAACTCATTAGCATAATGAGAACCAATTAACCACGGCCCCGAGAGTTTAAAAGGAAGAAAGACAGTAACAAGGGGATACCACTGAGGAAGGGAGAGGACACTCCCCGAAACGCGTATGGGACCCCAGACTGTCATTTTTTAAGTAGAGAACAAAGACATTAATACTGGCCGGCCAGAAAGGTGATATCTTGAATCACGTGAGACGCCGAAGTGCGAATATACGGCTTACCCCGAACGCGCCCGCTGTACCCACAGGAAGAAGGAGTGACGTCATTGACACGTGGGACGCCGAAGCAGGCGAACACAGCACACGCGCGGGGAACCCTGAACCCTCGGCTCTGACAGTGGAACGAGATTGATACTAAGGACAGACGGTGGTGGAGGTTTAAGGTAACAAGTGTGGGACGCCACACTCAACACTACCGTCACATCTTATATATCTAAACCCAGGCTCCGACTGACCGGGGGCCGCTATACTAACCATATAGCAACTGATCTAATTTGGGACTTCTACAGAGGAAATTCATTGAACGGCATACTACGGTTGATTTGTTTTGTGTCTACAGGTTGGACTATATTTCTTTTATTACTATAGGTGTATAGAGACTCTATGGACAATATGAATTCCAGTGTTATATGAATTTTAGAGGTGTATTATTAATGAAATAGTTTTTAATTATCATTACAGTCTATTAAATATTTCCCTTAAAACACATATTACAGATGTAAGTGTGCCTATTGCTACACTCTTTGTATGATAATTTATTTATACGCTTCTGTATTCCTAGCATTGTTTTCCTGTATCCTGACCTTGGCTCTGCTTGTTTGACCTCGCTCCTGCTGTTCCCCTGTTGCTTGTCATGATCTACTGGTACTGACTTCCGGCTTGTGTTTGGACTCGCTCTTGTTTGCTCCCTGGTACTGACTTGATTCCCGGTATTGACTTTGGATAGTTTGACTTTTTTGTGTTCTGTTTGTCCTGTCTTTTGTTCCCCTGCACTTACTTAAGTTAGGGATTGCCGTCCAGTTGCGCCCAGTGGATCATGCAAGTAGTTAGGGGCAGAGCCGTGGGTGGCAGTCAGGGATGTATGCTTCGCTACCCCTGTCCGTGACACATAGCTATTGGTAAACGAATGTTTGACAGCATTAACGAATGGATGTGTTTAAAAACACACCGGGCTGTCACGTTATTCTTTTGCTTATTCCAGAGCTTCTAAAGATGGCCCTTATCGGGGATTGATGGTGTTTAAATACACACTGTGTTATGTAAAAAAAAAACAGTGGCTTGTTGGTACTAAGCCTCCAAAAAAATGCCTTAATGGGGGCAGAATGCACGTACAAATGATAATTGTCAGAAGAAAAAGTGGCTTGCCTGGAAAAATTCTCCCTTTTAGTTGAGAGCTGCAGAAATACAGCATAGAAAAGTTAATATCAGCATGTGGAGGCAACAGTAACATAGTAACATAATTACTAAATAATTAGTAAATAAAGGCTAAAAAAAGACATCTGTCCATCCAGTTCAGCCTATTATCCTGCAAGTTTATCCAGAGAAAGGCAAAAAAAAACTGTGAGGTAGAAGCCAATTTTCCTTATTTTAGGGGGAAAAAATCCCTTGCTGACACCAATTAGACAGTCAGAATAACTCAATGGATCGACAATCCTTCTCCAGAAATAATAACTATGACTGTAAATAATAACTAATAAATATGATCAGTAATATTATTACACTCCAAAAATACACCAAGGCCCCTCTTCAACTCTTTTAGTGAATTCATCATCACCCCCTCATCAGGCACAGAGTTCCATTGTCTCATTGATCTTACCATAAAGAATCCTCTTCTATGTTTGTGTACAAACCTTCTTTCCTCCAGACGCAGAGGATGTCCCCTTGTCACAGTCCTGTGGATAAATAGATGATGGAGAGATCTCTGTACTGACCCCTGATATATTTATACATGGTTATTAGATGACTGACTCCCCTCAGTCATCTTTTTTCTAAAATGAATGACCCTAAGTTTAATAATGTTTAATAATCTTGATGGGTACCGTAGTCCACCCATTCCAGTTATTACTTTAGTAGTCCTCCACTGAACCCTCTCCAGCTCTCCTATGTGTACCTCATTCAAAGGAGACAAGAACTGTACACAGTACTCCATGTGTGGTTTGATTAGTGATTTGTAAAAGTGGCAGGACTATGTTCTCATCACGTGTATGTGTGCCCCTTTTAATTTAACCCATTATCCTTTTGGCCTTGGCAGCAGCTGTCTGACACTAGTTTCTATTGTTTAGTTTGCTGTCCACTAAAATTCCTAAGTCCTTTTCCATGCCAGTGTTACCCAGTGTTTTACCATTTAGCATGTACTGGTGACTTGCATTATTCCTTCCCATATGCATAACCTTACATTTATCAGTGTTAAACCTCACCAGCCACTTCTTTGCCCAAGCCTCCAATCTATCCAGATCCATCTGTCCTGCTCTGTGTTAGTTATTTTACACAGTTAAATGTCAAAATTAATATGTTACTGACTGTGCAAGCATTCTACAAGATGAATAATAAAAATATTGAAGAAAATAGGGCCCAATACTGGCCCCTGTGGTACCCCACTAGTGATGGTGACCCCGTATGAGTATACACTGTTAATAACCACCCCCGTTTTTCTATCACTGAGCCAGTTACTTACTGCTGCATTAGTGGCAGCAGTAGCAGCATAGCATGGAACCTACAAGGAAGGGAGTAGATCAGCTGTTTATGGGTAGTAGTAGTAGTAGTAGTAGTAGTGGCAGATGCATAGCATTAATAGTGGTTGCATTAAGGAGATTAGCAGCGAGGAGTAGCAGCTGGAACAGTGGTGGCAGCAGCAGCTATATGATACATGTTGGCAGGCAGAAAGATAGAAGCAGTCGAATGATGGTGGCAGGGGCATGATGGCAGCAGCAACCATATAAAACATTATTGTAAGCAGGCAAGCAGATAGCCCAATTATGTCCCAAGTTTAATTTGTCTGTTTAATTCTGGGGTCCCTGCAGGCTCGGTTCTTCCAGATGGTACAACAGGTGAATGAAAGTCTCCCCCAATATGTAAATGCCCTACAAGAACTGTTCCGAGATAGTCAAGGGAAGGAAAAAGGGATCTCGCCGGCTTTTTGTAACCCTGATCGGGAGATCCGTGACGGCAGTTTGACTATTATTCTGCAGGACTTTATATGTCGAGAGATTGATGCTAAATTTCATGACATACAGGTAGAGGTCATCTCATGTGCCAATAGTATGGTCCCGAATCCCCAGATCACAGTTGGAGTCACTTTGTCACAGGGGGCTAGCTCTGGCCTAGAAATAGTAGAAAAAGAGACGGTTGAAGAAATTCTCACAGTAATGAAGAAATTACAAGAGCAAGTAGAACACCTGCAAACCCGTTGTGATGCAAATTCTACGAGAATTGCAGACTTACAGAAAACTAGAGACGAAGGGATGGGCAGTCCATACCTAGAAGATCAGAATCACCTCACAACCCCGCTGGAGGGATGAGGACAGGACCTACCGAAGGGGTCCAAATAATTTAGTACAGTACTACTGAACTACAAATCTGACTGGGAAATATATTCTGCATGCTGTTAGATGTGCTGCTGATGGCATTCCAACCTGACACCAGGGCCTCAGTGGAAGCACAAGGCGTAGGCAGAGGAGGAGAAAGAAGTCGCCAACACAGCTGGGGCACCGCCAGCACCTCAGAAGGCAGGGTAGCATGGCCGGAATGTGAAAAAGCTTTGTCAGCACACCACAAGAACCAGCACCACCAGCTGATATGGAACGTCTCAGCAAGAGGCAGCATTTCAGCAACATGGTGGAACAGTATGTGTGCACATGCCTACACGTACTAACTGATGGGTCTGCCCCATTCAACTTCTGGGTTTCCAAATTGGACACATGACCTGAGCTTGCCCTTTACACCTTGGAGGTGCTGGCCTGCCCTGCAGCCAGTGTATTGTCTGAGTGTGTGTTTAGCATGGCAGGGGGTGTTATCACAGACAAGAGCAGCTGCCTGTGCACAGCCAATGTGGACAAGCTTACGTTCATTTAAATGAACCAGGCATGGATCCAACAAGACTTGTCCGTACCTTGTACAGAATAGACATGTATACCAGCCTCACTCAGCCTTTGTTATACTCCAGCGCACTTTCTCTTTGTTTTCTTTTCTATATTTCCCAATGTTTTGGGGTCTACCCAAATTTTTTTTTAAAATTGTGTTGTTGGCGACTACCTCCTCCACCACCGCTTCCACCTACACCGCCACGTCCACCGCCTCCTACTCCATAAGGACCTCCTTCTCCTAGTTCAAGATTCTAATTTTTATGTATTTTATGTTATTTTAAGTAATTTCCCTATCCACATTAGTTTGCATGGCAATTGTCCAGCTCTTACTCCCATTTTGCTTCCTTCTGCAGTCCTCTAGCCCTTTCCATTACTTTTTAGAGACATTTTAGTGCCCCAAAGTTCAGGTCCCCATTGACTTCAATGGGGTTCAGGTTCAGGGTAAAGTTTGGGTCAAGTTCGGGTCCTGAACTCGAACTTTGTGGCAAAATTCGGCTGACCCGGCAAACCTGAACTTCCCGGTGTTTGCTCAACTCCACATGGGATAAATGCTGATATGGCCATGTGGATTCCTCTTTAATTTACATTTCACCAAAATACACTGTTTCCACATGTGGTACAGTATTTGACACAGAGAGACACACACTATGGACACTAGATTAGGCCCAGATTATTTAGACTTGCACATCAGAAACAGTTTTCAGATGTAGTACTGTACTTGACACAGAAAGTCACACACTATGGAGACTAGATGTTGCACAAATTTATTAAATTTCCCCAAAAAACAGTTTGCGGATGGAGTACAGTATATGTCACAGATGTAGATTAAACGCACACACAGATGTGGCACAAATTAGTTAAATTTACCCAAAAATCATAGTTTGCGGATGGAGTACAGTATATGTCACAGATGTGGATTAAAAGCACACAGATGTGGCAAAAATTATTTCAATTTCCCCAAAAACCAGAGTTTGAGGATCGAGTACAGTATATGTCACAGATGTGAATTAAACGCACATAAAGATGTGGCACAAATTAGTTAACTTTCCCCCAAAAACATAGTTTACGTATGGAGTACAGTATATGTCACAGATGTGGATTAAACGACACAAAGATGTGGCACAAATTATTTCAATTTCCCCAAAAACATAGTTTGTAGATGGAATACAGTATATGTCATGGATGTGGATTAAACGCACACACAGATGTGGCACAAATTAGTTCAATGCCCCCCCCCCCCCCAAAATAATGTTGCGGATGGAGGACTGTGTATGTCACGGATGTGGATTAAATTCACAAACTATTGACAATAAATGTGGCACTGATTAGTTGAATTTATGCAAAAATACACAGTCTGCGGATGATGTACAATATATGTCACTAATAGGTATTGAAGGATAATATATTTCTGCTGTCAAACACACACACTAACCCTTAAAAGGATTATTGGTTGCATGAAAAGCATTAGGTAGTTGTTAAAACAGCTATTTTTCTCCCTGCACTGTGTTCTCTTCCTCAGCGCAGTTGTCCCTGAGACTGATCAGTTGAGGCTCAGGTACTACAAATATATTACTGCTCTCAAACACACACACACACACATACTCTAATCCTTAAAAGGACTTTTGGGTCTTTGCAAATCTTGTTTCTAATAAAATCTGTTAAATTTCGCTTCACACACTATCTTTCCCTGCCTATGCTCTTCTCTCCCTGACGCTGACTGAGCTGAACATGTGTCATCAAGTGCTATATAGCACCCCATGACGTGTTCCAGCCAGCCAATCAGTGTAATGTCAGTAGCTAACATGACTACGGCATTACACTGAAGGGAATTACTTACCTGCACGTTGATTGGCTGCTTAGAAGGCAGACTCGAGCATTTTGCTCGAGCACACGTGGTACTCGGCCGAGAACCGCCATGGGCCGAGCATAGTGATGCTCGAGCCGAACTGGTACTTGGCCGAGCATGCTCGCTCATCACTAATAAGCAACTCTATTATGCCTTGATTCTCTAATTGGGCTGATTTAGCTGTCTAATGTAACTGTTATTGTGGTGCCCATCTTGTTTTACAGATAAACAATTGTATTACGCCTTAATTCTCAAATTGGGGAGTATAAGCTGTCTAATTTTACTTGTATTGGGGTGTCCTCCTTGGTAAATAGGTAAGCAATGCAATTGCGCCTTACTTCTCAAATTGGGGTGAATAAGCCGTCTAATATAATTGTTATTGGGGTGTCCACCTTGTTTAATAGATAAGCAATTATATTACACCTTGATTCTCAAATTGGGGTACATAAGCTTTCTCACTGAACTTTTATTGGGGTGTCCACCTTGTTTAATAGATAAGCAATTCTATTACACCTTGATTCTCAAGGAGGGGTGACTAAGCTGTGTAATTTAGCTGTTATTGGGGTGTTCAACTTGCTAAATAGATACATAATTGTCACGACCTTGGTTAAGGTCGCGACTGTGTTGTTGCCAGCAGCAACGTGTCGTCTGCACGTGCGGGCTGCTATCCCGTTGCCTCACGTGCGGTTGCCGTTGGCAACGTGTCACCCTCTTTGCGGTCGTGGCTTTTGACCTGCTGCCTTACATGCGCTTGTCGTTGGCAACGTGTTGTTGCGTATTTCATGTGGGGGCAGGGCCACGGCAGCTCTGAGTTGGTGTGGTGACACAAAGCCACACATGCTGTTGCCGGTGGCAACATGTCGTTTAGCATGTGTGTGCTCACCCTGTTTGTGAGCACTTTCCTTGGGTGTGGTTTACACATGGTTAATGTCTGTGTGCTGGGTGTGTCCTCTGGCCTCCTTAAGTGTCTGTGTTTGGAGCCTGAGTTCAGTTTGTTTGTCTCCAGCCTTGGTGTGAGCATGTGCTGGAGGTGGTTGCTTGCACCCCTGTTATGTCTGTGTGAGTCACCCTTATTTGTTATATTGTTTTCTATGTATTGTTCCCTATGCTTTGTATTCTATGTAGCCTCTCCAGTGTGCAAGTGTGTACCCCTTCCCCACCTGGTGTTGTTGTATGGTGTGGGTATGCCTGGAGCTTGTAGTTAATGTGTGTGTGCTCCGGAAAGGGCTTGCTTTCCCGGAGGGGTTTAAGCGAAGACCAGATGGTGTGCTCCCCTGCCAGGATCTCCCCCATGCATCTGGTTTCGCACGGGGGTCCCGGAGGTCCTGGCGCTGGTTCGCATTCTCCAGGGCGGCAGGTAAGTGTGGGTTCTCTATATGTATCTCATGTTACTTGCCTGCCATGCGAGCGCACACTGTCTGGGTCCCGGCTGCTGTGGGGGCCTCTGGAGACTCCTGCTCATCCGTCGTCTAGGGTGAGCAGGTGGTCTCTGCCCTTTTCTTATCTGAGGGCGATGCAGGGTTGGCAGGGCCATAGGTACGTGGGTATGAGCCGTCCCACCTTCAGGGTCCGTTCATACAGCCAGGAGACCAGGGCCAGTTGTAGGGACGTGCCAGGAGGTCACCTGCTCCCTTTATCCCTGTTTTTAGGCCCGGCGGCCGAGGATAGTGCGCGACGGGGGTTTTTCCCCACTCCCCGCCGTGACAATAATTTAACTGTCATTGGGTTGAGCACTTTGTTTCATACATAAGCAATACTATTAGGCCTTGATTGTCAAATTGAGGTTAATAAGCTGTCTATTTTTACCGTTATTGGAGTGTCCAATTTGTTAAATAGATAAGCAATTTTATTAGGCCTTGCCTCTCAAATTGGGGCGGTTAAGCTGTGTAATTTAACTGTTATTGGGGTGTCCACCTTGCTTAATAGATAAGTGAATGCATAAGTCATTGATTCTTGAATAGGGTGTATAAGCTATTTTTACTCTTATTGGGGTGCCCACTTTGCTTCATAGATAATCAATTCAATTGGGCCTTGATTCTCAAATTGGGGTAAAAGATTTTCATTTAACTGTTATTGGGGTGCCCACCTTGTTTCATAGATAAGCAACTCCATTAGGCCTTGATTCTCAAATTGAGGTGAGTAAGCTGTCTAATACTATGTTAATTGGGGTGTACTGTTATGCCCAACAAAGAGGTGCCAGGGTCCTCCAAAGGAATGGGCAGTGGCAAAAATGTTGCTGTAGCCCGAAGAAGTAACAGCAGAAGAAGACAATATGGTAGCAACAGCCACAGCGACAAGCCAAAGCTGCCACTGTCATCCATCAGTCGTGTTTTGATGACAAATCCCGCTGTTCTGGAATGGTTCACTCTGCCTTCAACTTCATCTCAACTGACATCAGATGCCCACAGCCAGGAGTCATGGGTTCTTCTGACACCACACTTAGTTGGCATGGCCCAGTTCTGAACCTGCCTCTTTCTTTTGCTGCTCCTTCTGGCAGGCAAGTGATGCATGCTGTCATTTCTGATCCGCTTTTCAGCGAAGAAGATGTTATTGAGGACAATTCAGCAACTAGTGCCAAGCCCAGATTTGAAAGAGGGGTCCGCTACATCCTCTTGTAGGTGTGCAGGTAGTGATGATGACATTCACATGGGAGCAGGTCTTGCGAGCGGTCATGGACACGGTCAAGAGACTGGTTAGAGTAACATAAGTGACTTGCAGACAGTAGTATATGAGCCGGGTTAAGAGGAGGCTTCATCATCATCATAATCATTAGGGGTGAGGTTGGCAGCTTGCTCATGAGACAGCGGCAGGGTGGCAGCGTGAAGCTGAGCCGGCAGCATGCAAGCTTTGCTAAGACTAAGAACCAGCAGGGTGACAGCAGAGTGAGATCTAAAGCCAAACATGTCCGAGGTAGACTGTCTGCTACTCAAAGGCCTACCTGTCCAAAAAAACTTGCGGTGCATGCCTTTATAGAGGCAGCATCAGGCAGCCATTGCGCAGTGGTGGGGGTAAAATGCCATACTCGCCAGTGTGGGAATTTTTAATAAATCCATCGGAGAACATCAACGTGGCATATGTAGGATCTGTGGGCCGAAGGTAAAGCTTGGCCAGGATGCAAGTGTTGGCACCACAGCCCTGTGTCAACACATGGAGCATCATCATAAAGTTTCTAATGTAGTGGTACAGCCTGACATATCTCTTAGAGGCCTGCACCCCTTCTCCAGCAGTCACGGCTCCACCACCTCAGCAGAAGGGAGCTGTGTTTCCATCCCATCATCTACTGGTTCTGATGCTCCTCATCCTGCCCCTCTTCAAGCATTTTGCCAGCAATCGATCACTGAGTTTATTGCAAAGAAACAACAGTATGTGTGCACTCATCCAATGGTGCAGAAACTGAAAGTTGCTGGTACTACAGTCTTTTCCGGTTCATGAGGTTGACTCTGCACATTTCAGAGAATTGTTGGCTTGTGCCAAGCCGAGGTGGAGAGTTATAAGCCGTCACTAATTCTCTAAAAAAGCTGTACAAGCCCTTCATATGTATATACTGCTGAAGGTGGTCCAGTCCTTGAGCCTGTTGGTGTCTGGTACAGTACATGGAAGCACTGATATGTAAAGTTGTAACTATTGTCAAGGACAATATATATCCTTTATGGCTGGACCATGGTCATTGATAACAGAAAGAACATTCTGACCGCACTTTGTTAAGGAGGGTTGACTCATGTGCCCTGCATTGTGCGCATATTTAATCTGGTTGTAATCCAGTTCGTGAAGTCTTCCACCCAACTGCAAGACGTCTTGAAAATGGTAAGGAAACTGTGCATGCACTTCAGCCACTCTTACCATGCAAAACATGCCCTCCTTGAGCTGCTAAGGCAGAATAGCTTTCCTGCCCAGCCAGTAGCATCAGAGTGGGTGTTTAATGAGGCGGAGGGCATAGTTACCCTAAATAAACTTACCTTTCAACACAAAATGTATAGAGATTAACCTTTATGAAGATGAATCAGACATGGATCAGCCAGGATTTCCACAAACCGGTGCCTGATGCGTCAGACTAGATCATTCTGGGAGTAATGTTCTGACTGTAGTGTTCTGCCACACCAGAACATTGTAAAAAAACACCCCATTTTTCTGGCCATGTGCTTCAGCCACTATTCTGATGCTTCCACACGCCTGATGCCACACACCTGTTTCCTTTGCTGCCATCTTCTCCTACCACCACAATCTTGGGCTATTACTGCCACTGCTGTTTCACCCAACCTCCCCACTCTGTGACTGGTCCACCATGTTTACTCCGTGTACTGTTGCTACCCTCACCACTTATTGATGGGGCCACTATGTTGACACCTCTCGCTGTTGCCTGGGTTCTACTCAGCGGCCCAACTTCTTAACACTGATCCTCCACAGCAGCCCACCCCATTAACTTTGAACTTTACAGCAGCCAACCCCCTTAACAGTGACCCTTTACAGAACCACGCCCTTAACTGGGAACTGGGAACAGTGCCCTGCCCACTTTACACTGACCTACACAGTGGCCTACCCTTTAAGGCCCTATTCACACATCCGCAATGTAGTCCGCATGTATTCCGCAATTTTGCGGAATACATGCGGACCCATTGATTGTGAATGGGGCCGGGATTGATGCGGAGAGCACACACTGTGCTCTCCGCATCCGATTTTGCGGAGCGCGCCGCCGATTTTCCGGTCCGCGGCTCCACAAAAAAAATAGAGCATGTCCTATTCTTGTCCGCAATTGCGGACAAGAAGAGGCATTTTCTATGGAGTTCGGGCAATGTGCGGTCCGCAAAAATGCAGAATGCACATTGCCGGTGTGTCCGTGTTTTGCGGATCCGCGGCTCCGTGGATCCGCAAAACACTTGCGGATGTGTGAATAAGGCCTAACAGTGACCTCCACATTGACTCGCCCACTTAACAGTCACCTCACAGTGCCCCCTTCTACAGCACCTTGCACCCTTAACATTGACCTCCACAGTACCCCATCCCCTTAACACTGACCTCCACAGTGGCCCCCAATAGTGATGATCAAGCACCAAAGTATTCGGGTGTTTGGGTGTTCGGCCCGAGCACATTGCTATATTTGTGTGCTCGGCCGAGCAGATGAGTATAATGGAAGTCAATGGGAGACAACCAGGCACCTCCTGCTCTGAAGAGGGGAGGGTGCCTTGTCCATAGGAAAAGGTCAGAAAGTGACAGAAATGCCACCGAAATGAATCTTGAACAGAATGGGGACGATGTCTGGATGCATCTTGGACTCCCAGGTCACTGCTGGGAACCATGTTGTCTGAGTTGTACGCCACTTTTACAGACTGACAAGAATATGCACAAAAAAAACTATTTCACTGGAAAAATTGTTAGGAAACATTATTTCCTGTATGTAAAATTGTATATAAAGTGCAAGTGCTGCCAAAATTACAAGCAAGAGGCACTCCAAAACAGCCTGTATATCACATAAAGGAGGGCCTCATTCACATTGTGGTAACTTGTTCAGGTAGTGGGACTCCTACACTCATAAAGCCTATACACTAAGTTAAAGGTCTGCCAAAATTTACACGGAACCGGCACTACAATACACCCTTTATTACACATAAAGGAGGGCATCATACATAGTGTTGAGCGAACAGTTCGAGCATAGTTCGGGTTCGTACCGAATTTTGGGGTGTCCGGGACACGGACCCAAACCCGAACATTTTCAAAAAAGTTCGGGTTCGTTGTTCGGTGATTACTACCCGCTTTCTGAAGGGCTGCACAGCAGCCAATCAGCTAGCGTTTTACTTCTTGCCCTAAGAGCCCATCACAGCCATGCCTACTAATGGCATGGCTGTGATTGGCCAAGTGCAGCATGTGACCCAACCTCTATTTAAGCTGGAGTCACGTAGCGCCGCACGTCACACTGCTCTGATTAGTGTAGGGAGAGGACGCAGCTTCTGTGAGGGCGAGATTAGGCAGGGAAAAGTCAGCAACAGCACCTAATGAAGTGATCGATTTACAGCTGTGAATGATTGAACTTCTACTAGTTACTTGCTCACTGGTTTTTAGGCTGCACAGTGCGTTTTTCTGTCACTTATTTTCTGGGTTGATCGGCGGCCATTTTGTGACTTGTGGTGCACCAGAAGAACCTGCCACCAAGTCCATCAATCCATCAATACTAGTTTTTTTAGCTATATACTACATCAGGGGCTTGGCTGTGCTAATTCTCACCCCTAGAAACTCAGGATAGCAATTTCTATATTTTATTAAGGGGTTAAATACAATTGCCAAAATACCAATCCCCTAAATCTGGTGTTACAGCTTTGGCTAGCCAAGTATAATACTGTCTGCTGTCTGGCAAAGGATAGATTATTTTTTGTGGAGAAATACAATTGCCAAAATAGCAATACCATAAATCAGTGGTTTCAGCTGTGGCTGGCCAAGTTTCATAGCGTCTGCAAAAAACATATATTTTGTTCTGGGATGAAATTCAATTGCCAAAATAGCAATACCATAAATCTGGTGTCACAGCTGAGGATGGCAAAGTATAATAGTGTCTGCCAAAACATATATTTTGTTCTGGGGTGAAATTCAATTGCCAAAATAACAATACCATAAATCAGTGGTTTCAGCTGTGGCTGGCAAACTATAATAGTGTCCGCCAAAACATATATTTTGTTCTGGGGTGAAATTCAATTGCCAAAATAGCAATACCATAAATTAGTGGTTTCAGCTGTGGCTGGCCAAGTTTCATCGTGTCCGCAAAAACATATTTTGTTGTGGGGTGAAATTCAATTGCCAAAATAGCAATACCCTGAATCTGGTGTTCCAGCTGTTGCAGGCCTAGTTTAAATCTGTCCGTAACAGGGTATATTTTGTTCTGGGGTGAAATTCAATTGCCAAAATAGCAATACCATAAATCAGTGGTTTCAGCTGTGGCTGGCCAAGTTTCATAGTGTCCTGCAAAACATATATTTTGTTGTGGGGTGAAATTCAATTGCCAAAATAGCAATACCATAAATCAGTGGTTTCAGCTGTGGCTGGCAAAGTATAATAATGTCCTCCAAATTATATATTTTGTTCTGGGGTGAAATTCAATTGCCAAAATAGCAATACCCTGAATCTGGTGTTCGAGCTGTTGCAGGCCAATTGTAAATCTGTCCATTAAAGGATACCTTTCATCCAGGGCCTAAATACTAGCCCTAAAAGAGATATTCCCCTAAATCTGTGGTTACTGATGTGCCTGGATTAGTGTAATACGCTACATAAATAAATAGGCAGATAGTGTTAGGTCCCTGTAAAAAATGGCCTGAATTTGAAATCAATATATTGGGCCAAATATTTTTTTTCTTATTGTGGTGCTTGGTGAACGGTAACAATGAGGAAAACATCTAGTAAGGGACGCAGGCGCGGTCGTGGTGGTGTTAGTGTACACTCTTGTGCTGGGAGAGGATGTGGCCATTCTGCCACAGCCACACGTCCTAGTGAACCAACTACCTCAGGTTCCAGTACCCACCAGAATTTACAGCGATATTTGGTGGGGCCCAATGCCGTTCTAAGGATGGTAAGGCCTGAGCAGGTACAGGCGCTAGTCAATTGGGTGGCCAATAGTGGATCCAGCACATTCACAACATTATCTCCCACCCAGTCTTCTGCAGAAAGCGCACAGGTGGCACCTGAAAACCAAGCCATCAGTCTGTCACATCACCCCCATGCATATCAAGGAAACTGTCTGAGCCTCAAGTTATGCAGCAGTCTCTTATGCTGTTTGAAGACTCTGCTGGCAGGGTTTCCCAAGGGAATCCACCTAGCCCTTCCCCAGTGGTGGAAGACATAGAATGCACTGATGCACAACCACTGATGTTTCCTGATGATGAGGACATGGGAATACCACATCATCGGAGTCCGCACGTCTCTGATGACGAAACACAGGTGCCAACTGCTGCGTCTTTCTGCAGTGTGCAGACCGAACAGGAGGTCAGGGAGGAATACTGTGTAGAAGACGATGCAGGGGACGATGAGATCCTAGACCCCACATGGAATGAAGTTCGTGCCACTGACTTTCATAGTTCAGAGGAAGAGGCAGTGGTGAGACCGAGCCAACAGAGTAGCAAAAGAGGGAGCAGGGGGCAAAAGCAGAACAGCCGCCACCAAGAGAGTTCGCCTGATACTGGCCACCGCCACCAGGGACCGAGCACCCCAAAGGCAGCTTCAAGGAGTTCCCTGGCATGGCACTTCTTTAAACAATGTGCTGACGACAAGACCCGAGTGGTTTGCACGCTGTGCCATCAGAGCCTGAAGCGAGGCATTAACGTTCTGAATCTTAGCACAACCTGCATGACCAGGCATCTAGATGCAAAGCATGAACTGCAGTGGAGTAAACACCTTAAAAGCAAGGAACTCACTCTGGCTCCCCCTGCTCCCTCTTCTGCTGCTGCCTCGGCCTCTTCCTCCGCCTCGGGAGGAATTTTGGCACCTGCCGCCCACCAAACAGAGGATGTGCCATCGACAACACCACCTGCGTCACCAAGCATCTCCACCATGTCACACGGCAGCATTCAGCTCTCCATCTCACAAACCTTGGAGAGCAAGCGTAAATTCCCACCTAGCCACCCTCGAGCCCTGGGCCTGAATGCCAGCATTTCTAAACTACTGGCCTTTGAAATGCTGTCATTCAGGCTGGTGGACACAGACAGCTTCAAACAGCTGATGTCCATGGCTGTCCCACAGTATGTTGTTCCCAGCCGCCACTACTTCTCCAAGACAGCCGTGCCTTCCCTGCACAACCAAGTATCCGATAAAATCAAGTGTGCACTGCGCAACGCCATCTGTGGCAAGGTCCACCTAACCACAGATACGTGGACCAGTAAGCACGGCCAGGGACGCTATATCTCCCTAACTGCACACTGGGTAAATGTGGTGGCGGCTGGGCCGCAGGCGGAGAGTTCCTTGGCGCACGTCCTTCCGCCGCCAAGGATCGCAGGGCATCATTCTTTGCCTCCTCCTCCTACTCGGCTTCCTCCTCCTCTGCTTCCACCAGCTCATCGAGTCAGCCACACACCTTCACCACCAACTTCAGCACAGCCCGGGGTAAACGTCAGCAGGCCATTCTGAAACTCATATGTTTGGAGGACAGGCCCCACACCGCGCAGGAGTTGTGGCGGGGTATTAAACAACAAACCGACGAGTGGTTTCTGCTGTTGGGCCTCAAGCCCGGCCTGGTGGTGTGCGCTAATGGGCGAAATCTCGTCGCAGCTCTGGGACTAGCCGGTTTGATGCACATCCCTTGCCTGGCACATGTGCTGATTTTGGTGGTGCAGAAGTTCATTCACAACTACCCCAACATGTCAGAGCTGCTGCATAAAGTGATGGCCGTCTGTGCGCGCTTTCGGCGTTCACATCCTGCCGCTGCTCGCCTGTCTGCGCTACAGCGGAACTTCGGCCTTCCCGCTCACCGCCTCATATGCGATGTGCCCACCAGGTGGAACTCCACCTTGCACATGCTGGAGAGACTGTGCGAGCAGCAGCAGGCCATAGTGGAGTTTCAGCTGCAGCACGCACGCGCCAGTCGCACTGCGAACAGCACCACTTCACCACCAATGATTGGGCTTCCATGCGAGACCTGTGTGCCCTGTTGCGCTGTTTCGAGTACTCCACCAACATGGCTAGTGGCGATGACACCGTTATCAGCGTTACAATACCACTTCTATGTCTCCTTGAGAAAACGCTTAGGGCGATGATGGAAGAGGAGGTGGCCCAGGAGGAGGAGGAGGAGGATGAGGGGTCATTTTTAGCACTTTCAGGCCAGTCTGTTTGAAGTGGCTCAGAGGGAGGTTTTTTGCAACAGCAGAGGCCAGGTACAAATGTGGCCAGCCAGGGCCCACTACTGGAGGACGAGGAGGATGAGGAGGAGGTGGAGGAGGATGAGGATGAAGCAGGTTCACAGCGGGTGGCACCCGACAGCTCAGGCCTCACTGGTGCATGGCTGGGGGATACGGAGGACGATGACGATACGCCTCCCACAGAGGACAGCTTGTCCTTACCTCTGGGGAGCCTGGCACACATGAGCGACTACATGCTGCAGTGCCTGGGCAACGACAGCAGAGTTGCCCACATTTTAACGTGTGCGGACTACTGGGTTGCCACCCTGCTGGATCCCCGGTACAAAGACAATGTGTCCACCTTACTTCCTGCACTGGAGCGTGATAGGAAGATGCGCGAGTACAAGCGCACGCTGTTAGAAGCGCTCCTGAGAGCATTCCCAAATGTCACAGTGGAACAGGTGGAAACCCAAAGTGAAGGCAGAGGAGGAGCAAGAGTTCAACAATGCAGCTGTGTCATGGCCAGCTCCTCTGAGGGCAGGGTTAGCATGGCAGACATGTGGAAAAGTTTTGTCTCCACGCCACAGCTAACTGCGCCACCACCTGTATACGGAACGTGTTAGCAGAAGGCAGCATTTCACTAACATGGTTGAACAGTACGTCTGCACACCCCTCTACGTACTGACTGATGGTTTGGCCCCATTCAGCTTCTGGGTCTCCAAATTGTCCACGTGGCCAGAGTTAGCATTTTATGCCTTGGAGGTGCTGGCCTGCCCGACGGCCAGCATTTTTTCTGAACGTGTATTCAGCACGGCAGGGGTCGTCATTACTGACAAATGCAGCCGCCTGTCCACAGCCAACGTGGACAAGCCGACGTTCATAAAAATTAACCCGGCATGGATCCTACAGGACCTGTCCCTCCCTTGTGCAGAATAGACATTTATAACTGCCTCCCCCTCAACCATGTATTCTTGTACTCCGGGGCACTTCTTTATTGAATCCTCATTTTTTTAACTTTACCATGATCTTGCGGTGCAACCCAAAGTTGAATGAACCTCTCCTCTGTCTGGGTGGTGGGGCCGAAATAACTGAAAGTAGCCTTTTCCAGTGGTGGGTGATATGACGCATGATTCCTTGCTGTTGGACCTCTCTCCTCTGTCTGGGTGGTGCGGCATAAATAACTGAAAGTGGCCTTCTCCGGTGTTGGGTGATATGACGCATGATTCCTGGCAGTGGGACCTCTCATTAATTGATATTGGTTACATTTTATTTATTTTATTTTAATTAATTTCCCTATCCACATTTGTTTGCAGGGGATTTACCTACATTTTGCTGCCCTCTAGCCCGTTACTTTGGCAGCCCTCTAGCCCGTTCCTGGACTATTTTACAGCCTTTTTAGTGCCTAAAAGTTGGGGTCCCCATTGGGGTTCAATAGGGTTCGGGATAAAGTTCGGATCCCGAACCCGAACATTTTCGGGAAGTTTGGCCGAACTTCCCGAACCCGAACTTCCAGGTGTTCGCTCATCTCTAATCAATATGAAATGCTGAATACATTCTGCCCCCTTCTAACCAACTGCACCTCACATGACTTCAGGAATGGGCAAATCCATCCAAGGATATAACTTAGAAGAGATAACTGTATCCTTCCATCCCATCCTGGACTATTTTCACATGTATGACTTGGTAAGACTTATTAAGACAAACAACAGAAATGGGAAGAACTTGAAATAAGTATTTCCAGTGGGTATTTATCACCTTTATCATACTGTGCAAGCTATTAATACCATACTATAAAGAGTTAATTTTGTTACTCTCATATTATATGGTTTGACCCTCGTCGTCGTAAATCAGAGATAAGGATTAACTTGGACAACTTTTAAACAACTAAAGACAGACCTCTAGGAGTCTCTGAGTGTTTCTCACACTATTGATCTATGGACCATAATGATATGAATGGGCCTTGTTCTCTTCAGATGGACATGTCTGGAGAATCCAGTGTACTCCCAACAGATAAGCCCACATCTGTGTCAATAACTTTTTAAAATACAATGTTCTCTGTATTCAGTATAAACTTTTACACAGACTGAACTCGGGATGACCTCATATTGGCCTGTTTCAGCCATACAGCAAAATTTTTATAACTTTGGTTCAGTCTGTCTCTTAAAAGACAATGACAGTCCATTTTGAGTATAATATGATATCAATATACACTCACCGAAAGAATTATTAGGAACACCTGTTCTATTTCTCAGTAATGCAATTATCTAGTCAATTAATCACATGGCATTTGCTTCAATGCATTTTGGGGTGTGGTCCTGGTCAAGACAATCTCCTGAACTCCAAACTGAATGTCAGAATGGGAAAGAAAGGTGATTTAAGCAATTTTGAGTGTGGCATGGTTGTTGGTGCCAGACAGGCCAGTCTGAGTATTTCACAATCTGCTTAGTTTGGGATTTCCACGCACAACCATTTCTAGAGTTTACAAAGATTGGTGTGAAAAAGGAAAAACATCCAGTATGCGGCAGTCCTATGGGCGAAAATGCCTTGTTGATGCTTGAGGTCAGAGGAGAATGGGCCGACTGATTCAAGCTGATAGAAGAGCAACGTTGACTAAAATAACCACTCGTTACAACCAGGTATGCAGCAAAGCATTTGTGAAGCCACTTCACGCACAACCTTGAGGCGGATGGGCTACAACAGCAGAAGACCCCACCGGGTATCACTCATCTCCACTACAAATAGGAAAAAAAGGCTACAATTTGCACGAGCTTACCAAAATTGAACTGTTGAAGACTGGAAAAATGTTGCCTGGTCTGATGAGTCTCGATTTCTGTTGAGACATTCAAATGGTAGAGTCCGAATTTGGCGTAAACAAATGAGAACATGTATCCATCATGCCTTGTTACCACTGTGCAGGCTAGTGGTGGTGGTGTAATGGTGTGGGGGATGTTTTCTGGGCCCCTTAGTGCCAATTGGGCATCATTTAAATGCCATGGGCTACCTGAGCATTGTTTCTGACCATGTCCATCCCTTCATTATCCTCTGATGGCTACTTCCAGCAAGATAATGCACCATGTCACAAAGCTCGAATTATTTCAAATTGGTTTCTTGAACATGACAAGGAGTTCACTGTACTAAAAGGGCCCCCACAGTCACCAGATCTCAACTGAATAGAGCATCTTTGGGATGTGGAGGAACGGGAGCTTCGTGCCCTGGATGTGCATCACTCAAATCTCCATCAACTGCAAGATGCTATCCTATCAATATGGGCCAACATTTCTAAAGAATGCTATCAGCACCTTGTTGAATCAATGCCACATAGAATGAAGGTAGTTCTGAAGGCAAAAGGGGGTCCAACACCGTATTAGTATGGTGTTCCTAACAATTCTTTAGGTTAGTGTATATACCTATGAAAATGCCCAACATACGACAAAATGTCATGCAACACATGTCGCCATGCAGCCCTATCCTTAAAGGGGCAGGGCGCTGTGGAGGTCACTTTTAAGGGGGCGCTATTAAAGGGACAGATGCTGTGGAGGTCCCTGTTAAAGGGGCGGCCACTGTGGAGGTCACTGTTAAAGGGGACTTCACTCTCCATGTTACTGTTAAGGGGACAGGCCACTGTGGAGGTCATTGTTAAGGGGGCAAGGGCCACTATTAAAGGGGCAGCTGCTGTGCAGGTCACTGTTAAGCCAGCAGGGTACTGTAAGGTCACTGTTAAGGGAGTGGATTACTGTGGAGGTTACTTTTAAGGGAACGGGGTACTGTGGCAGTCACTGTTAAAGGGACGGGTGCTGTGGAGTTCTCTGTTAAGGGGGCAGGGAACAGTGGAGGTCACAGATGAGGGGAAGGTCCCCTATGGAGGTTACAGATAAGGGGACGGTCCCCTATGGAGGTTATTTTTAAGGGGCGTGGTGCTGTATAGGCCACTGTTATGGGGTGATCAAAAGGAAAACTGGCCAGCACTCGCTCCAATTTGTATGCTGCACGGAAAAGAGCAACCTCCAATGAACAGTGGAACAACAAGCCCCAGCAGCTGTGTATTTGCAAATAAGTTTCTTTTATTTCATTTCCAGAATATGTCCTATATCTAGGACGCGTTTCGGTGAACAAGCCTTTCTCAACCTTGTTAAAACTCACTGTTAAACTCACTGTTAAAGGGGTGGGCTGCTCTAAAGGTCAAAGTTAAGGGGATAGGCTGCTATGGAGGTCCCATTTTAAGGAAGCATGGCACTGTGGGGGGTCAGTGTTAAGGGTTACGGGGCTGTGGAGTTCACTGTTAAGGGGGCGGGATACTGTAGAGGTCACTTTTATGGTGGATACTGTCGATATATTTTAACGACACACAGAAACATTATATGAAATAGATGAAATATACCCGTGTGAAGCCGGGTCCTTCTGCTAGTCTAGAATAATATAAAAAATACTTTCATTTTAGGGTATGCCAACTCGCCTTAAAAGGAATTGTATAAACAGACAAATTCACTGTAGTCCCCCACCCTAAATAAATAAATAAATATATAAATAAAAATATATGTATAAAATAAATAAAAAAGTAAAGAAATAAAATTACATTTTCTTAAAAATATTATTCCTAATAAATACTGGGTTAAGAGATATTAAATATAACAACTGGGGAAGAATTATCATTTTAATTAAACCTATTCTGTCAGCCTTTGATAATGGGAAATTATTTCATAATTTGCTTTTTTTATCTGTGGAAAAAATATTCAAGTCTACATACAGTATGCAGGGGGATTCCGAGGAACAATCACAATGAGATATTCAAAGCTTCCTTGATATTCAAGATTCCCTTGGGTATTCATTCCAGGGTCTAATGGCAACATAGAGGATTTATTACAATTAATAGTAATACTTAAATATTTATCATACTCTCCAATAAGACAGATAAGGTACTTAAGTAATGAATTTGTATTTGCCAAAAAATTAATAGGTCATTGGCATAAAGAGAAATCTTTTCCTTTCGCCCTCTCACCCCAACCCCCACCCTCCAATCAGCCGTTCTTATCCAATCATAAAAGGCTGAGGCTCAATTTTATACATATACATTGGTAAGGCTGATTAATCAGCCTGCATTTGTGGAAGGGCCACAGCCTCACTCACGGGCGTGTGTTCACAGGTGCACAGTTGCCGCTGGGTGTCGTTAGCAAACTATCTATCTGCCCTGGTGGTAGGATCCTTTCTTTGCAGCATGGAGCCAGAATGGAGCTTGTTATTTTGCCCTCTGCTACCGTAGCATGCATGCGCCATAATAAGTAAGTAAGTTGGGCCGGGGCCGTCTTTCCTGGCCGGTCGAAACCGACTTTGCTAGCGAACGGGAGGCTTTGCCTCAGAATCTGCTACCTCACGTTTGTTCGTTGGGGCTAAATATTTGTATTTTTTTTTTAACTTTGTTTGGTAATAGGAGTTAGTTCCTATAAATCTTACCAGTTTTACTTTGCTTTGTTCGCCTCGTATAAAAAGTTACTTCAGCCGGTCTGCTTAAAGGAAGAGTTACCCGGGCTGCACGTGACGTCATGTTTGGAGATCGGACACAGCTGTTTTTGTTTATGCCTCTTGCTGTAGCTGTTCCTTGCCATGTGTCTCCCCCCCGTTACCACCATCTTTACACTTCACGTATTTCACTGCTTGCATCACATTCCGTACCCAGCCGACATCCAGATCCGTATTACACACCTGTTATTATATGTTGTATACTCGGCTTACAGCCATAGCTGCTACTGTTACTCCATTTTTATTCTCTGGACACACTGGTGTTCACAATTTCTCCACTCACAACCAGAGCTGCGTTCATGCGCCGACTGGTATACCATGTTTTCTCTGCTCACAGTGAGAGCTGTGTTTACACATCCGCTGTCACAACATGTTCATACTAGGATTGTTTCAGAGCTGCATTCACGTTCACTGTTCAATTATGTTTATGCTCCATTCACATTTAGAGCTGCTATTCTTCCAATTTCATTTTCGGCCACATCCAGAGGGGCATTCACACTTACGCTGTCAAATCATTTTTTGCACTCCACCCACGACCAGAGTTGTATTCATACATCTATCGGTATGTCTTGTTTGCTCTACTCGCACCCAAAGCTGCGTTCACACGTCCTATGCTACTACAGGTTCTTTCCAGGCCCATTTCAAGAACCGCATTCACGTCGCTGTTATATCTATATTATGCTCCGTTCACAACCAGAGCTGCTGTTATACCAAATTTCATGCTTCTGCTTATACCCAGAGTTGTGTTCACACTTCTACTGCTACACCAGGTTGTATACCCCACTCACCAAAGCAGCTTTCCATGTCTGCTGTCACATCAAGTTAATATTCCGTTCATATCCAAAGCTGCGTCCGCATCTCTACTTTTACATCTTGTCCTATACTCCATTCACTACTAGAGCTGCGTTCACGTGTCTGCTTTTGCATCACATCAATACTCTGCTCACTTTCAGATTGCAGTTATACATCTGCTTTATACCATGCTTTTCATGCTCTACCCATAATCAGAGCTGTGCCCATACCATGTTTGTCAGGTACCACTCACATCCAAAGCTGCGTTCACCCATTTGTTGTTACATCATGTGTTGTACTCTGCTCCTACTCAAAGCTGCATTCTCCTGTTCATTGCTACGTCATGGTTTTACTCAATAATCTCACCAGGGCAGTCTGCACCCACTGCTCTGGTACCTCTCTCCCAACAAACATAACTGCGTTCTTTTCAGGCTTACGTTCCTTTCCTCGGTGGTCTGTTACATTCCATAGGTCTACTTTTCTGTTCACTTCAAAAAAAATATATCCTTCTTTAATCCTGGTTCATATTTACTCAGACTGGTCTCCTTTTTACTTCTGGTTCGTATTCACTCAGATTGGTCTCCTGCCCCAGTTCACCAAACAGCTCCTCAGCGGAGGTCAGTGGGCCAATAGGAGTACGTTTCCTGCTATGTTTTCGCAAGCTGTTCATTTGTTTGTCACGATAAGAGACTTCTCTTGGCGAACTTGCAATGCCTCAGGCTCTTGTTTTTCTCCCATCTCTGTTTCAATTTCATGTTTACGTTTTATGGTTCGCGGTGGTTAGTGTTTTATGTATGCACGTGCTTCGGATTACTAATGTCTATATTTTCAACGCCTGTTGGCAGTTATGTTTCTTCGGCCACCATCTAGCCAATCCAATCATTCAAGTCGCTGCATATCCCATTAGGTCCGGGTTACAATTTAATTACTTATTGTCACCGCAACGTCATCCAGATCAGTCTCTCGGCTTTGGGGGCCCTATGACTGCTTCGGCCTCTCGCTTCGGGGGCCTTATGACTCAGTGCCTGCGCACTGGATTCCCGATTACTGGCGCAAGCATCGAGGTATCCTGTGCGCAGGCGGGGCCCGTACAGCGATAATCCTGGAAGCGCTGCATCGGAGGGCTGTTCAGAGCGGACTGCCGGATCCTCGGCGCAGGCGCGGGATTTAGCCACTTCAGGAGGAGGACAAGCAGAAGACACTGGGCGGGCCACTTAGGAAGATGAGCTCGCAGCCTGGGCACCGGCCATTATAACGCCGCCCCTGGGCACCTTCAGCTGTGATTGACAGCTGCAATAAAAGTCATTTTATGAAGATAGGTAAGCTGTGAAACAATGCAGTAAGAGGCTTTTTAATAGGGGGCAATTTAGAACAGGAAGATGTGAGTACTGAAAAATGGGGTTTGGGGGGTGAAAGACTCCCTTTAATAACCGGGCAGCACAGAAACATGTCGAGTGGGACACAGCTTCTACTATTTAGTAGCCATTTGAGAGAGGAAATGGAACTCTTGCAGCTATAGAGACAAAGGTGCTCTGGAAAAAGTGAAATCTGATTAGTTGTTATAGACAACTAAGCCAGTTTTCTTTTTCACCAGTTTTGATAAATCTCCCCCACTGTCTAGTGCCGTAGCTGCAGGAGACGCTGAGCTCAGAGAGGCGACATACCTCTAATATGTGACCTTTCTTCAGTGAATAGCCGGCTTAACAGCCTACCAACGTAATGATATAGACACACAGGTTCCCTCTTGCAAAAACCCAACAAGCGCAAGTCCGGTGCAGAAATAGCAGAGAACTTTTCAGCTTGTTCATTGTTAGATCCACCTAGGCATCTGTAGACCTGACAGCTTCTTCGCTTACCCCGCTCTCAGGTATATTGGCTGTGTTGAATCATATACCTGCACTCATGGGCGTAGCTACAGGGGGTGCAGAGGTAGCAGTCGCTATCGGGCCCAGGAACCTGAGGGGGCCCAAAGACCCTTGTGCTGCATAAGAAGACGCACAAAGCACTGAGGGAAGGGGGGCCCAAGCTGAACTGTTGCGCCAGGGCCCATGAGCCGTTAGTTACGCCCCTGCCTGCACTATTGCAGCCATTACCTGGGAGGGTATACACTGAGAAACATTGTATACCCTCCATTTCTGATGGGCAAGGAGCACTTAGATCTGATATATTGTGCTTAAGGATCCAATAATCCTCTACCCAGCCTGATTTTTGATTGAGCGGTTTAGCCATAATTTTAGTACATTGTTTTCAATAAAGAGAATATTTTGAATGTTTCCAGTCAGGCAGGTAACATTATAAATATTTTTAAACCGTAAACCATTATCACCTATTCTTTTTAACCTCCTCTCCCGCTCAAGCCCCCCCCCCCATCAACTGTTCTATTATCAAATCATGAGAAGCAGAAGCTCAATTATATCTCTGCAATTTTACTGCAGTTATATGTGGATCAGTAATGTGTTTTATACATATGGTATTTGATGTGTTTCATGGTACTCTTTAGAGAAGAAAGGGTTAACTTTGATTAATGATCCTCTTCACCTGGATTTGTATAGTTTTATTCTATTTAATGGAGTTTTCATTTTTGTGCAGTTGATGTTGAGTCCTTCTGTGAAGCTCAAAACACATCAACTTCCTGGGATGTATTATTCTTGATTTTAACTTATTAAATAAAGAATACAGATTAAGTTGCTGCTTAAAGGTGTGTCACTCCCTCCTATTGTGCACAGCTCTGAAAGAAAATCAGGATTGAGCTGACTCGATGGCCAGTTCACTCATCTGCCTGATAATTGAGTAGCTGCTCCCTGTTGAGGCATATCTTTAAATCCTACTTCATTGCATGGACTTCGCACCAACAACTCACACGCCTTAAATTGGCCAAAAATGAAATTACCATTGAAGAAAAAAACCTAAACGGTATTCTCCCTCTCTTCCCTAATAATGCCATTAAACACCTCTTCATTTTAGCCATTTATTTACTCTCTGCAGAGTGTCAATAAAACAATCTTTTTTTCTGATGAATAACTATCAGTTTGGCAGAAAATAAAAAAGAATATCTGTGCTCTGCTTGTCTGCCTTTTAGGCTCCTTTCAGATGAGCGAGTTTTCCATGCGGGTGCAATGCGTGATGTGAACGCACTGCGCCCTCACTGAATCCGGACCCATTCATTTCAATGTGTCTGTGTATATGAGCGTTGTTTTTCACGCATCACTTGTACATTGCTTGAAAATCGCAGCATGTTCTATATTCTGCGTTTTTCACGCAGTCCTGGCCCCATAGAAGTGAATGGGGCTTCGTGAAAATCGCATTGCATCTGCAAGCAAGTGCGGATGCGATGCATTTTTCACTGATGGTTGCTAAGAGATGTTGTTTGTAAACCTTAAGTTTTTTTTATCACGCTTGTTAAAAAAAACGCGTAAATGTGCATTGCCCCTGCGCAAAAAAAACTGAACAACTGAACGCAATCACAGACAAACTGACTGAACTTGCTTTGCGAAATAGAGTATTTTTAACTGAACGCATCCGGAACGCATCTGGACCTAATAGGTCACCCTCTACTTCTCTTTATTTCTCTGTGTAGAAGTGGAGTATTCTAGAAAAAACATAATTTTAGATTAAGAGTTGAAATAGCTCTCATCGTCCTTATTATAGCACCATTGTTTTTTGACAAAAGTAGATTAGCAATTGTTGTAAACAGACTATTGCCTGCATTATATATATATATATATATATATATATATATATATATATCGTATTATTTTTTTTTTTTTGCTGGAATTGTATGGGCCAGAGATGAGCGAAGTTCAACAAGAAATTTGATTTGTTTTGAATTAAAGTGTCACAAATCACGACAAAACAGGTATACCCAGGTCAATATGCCTATGATATTCTTTCTACTTGGTGGCCAAATGTTAAGGCTTGGTGGACACCATGACAGAGTGGGCAGGATGACGGCAGCAGCAGTGGCAGTAACAGTGACAATAGTGGCCGTATGAATTATCTATTCTGTTGCATCAGGCACTAGTGTCTGGAAATCTTGGTTGATCTACATCTGATTCATCTTTATCTCAACATTTTGGGAGGAATGGCAAGTTCTCCTAGGGGCTCTGATGCCACACTACTGGCTGGGAAGGAAAGCACACCCATGGCAAACTCTGCCAGTTGTGGCCACACTTCAAGTTTGCATGTTCAGTAGTCCAGTGGATCTCAGATGAGGGTGACAGGTTGTAGTTCAAGTATGCCACCACCTACTAGTTGAGGTCCTGCTGTATGTCCCAGTGCTGCTAGGTGGCTTCTTTAGAAGGCAGCTGAATAAAACTGGTCATCAGAGACTCCAGACTAAAATTGCTGCTTATGCAGCTGGTCCTGGACATGCCCCTCCCCACCACCACTAGTCATGGCAGTAGAGCGTGAATGCAGAGGGTCCCCCCTGTCAGACCTTCGTAAAGATGGTGCTCATAGGCAGCAACCAACCGATTACACAGCATGTCTCTATAGTACTTTATTTTAGCACCCCTCTAAGAAGGTCTAAATAAAGTCCCCATTTTTGACCGGTAGAAAAGTGTCTAACAATGTTAATAGCCAGTAGTCCTCCCACTCCTGAATCCTGAAAATGCGGCTGTCACTATACAAATAAGAAAGGATACATCTGTTGATATGTGCAGGGGATTCGGATGTCCTCCCTGCCTGCATCTCCACTGCATACTGCCATCGTCTGTCAGGGTCATCTGCTTCATCTTTGTCATCGCCCTTCAGCTCCTCCTGCTCCTTCACCTCCTGTTCCTGTCCTGCTCTTCGCCTGTCGCTTGGGCAGATAAACCACCTAATTTTGTATTAAATTCTCCTCCTCCTCATCTTCATCCTCCTCCTCTGCCGGTTCATCTTCCTCAGGGCTAAAGTGGCACCATGTCTTCTCTTTCCTCGCCAATCAGATTTCTCAGCATCCCCTCCAAGATGTGAAGGAGTTGAATTA
This sequence comes from Bufotes viridis, assembly GCA_033119425.1. Lineage (NCBI taxonomy): Eukaryota > Metazoa > Chordata > Amphibia > Anura > Bufonidae > Bufotes > Bufotes viridis. Next base: position 128,027,579 of record CM065591.1, read on the forward strand.
CATCATTCATTCTGTTTTTCTGCTGACTCACAAATACAATGGGGAATAGACCTGTCCGCTTGCAGCATTAAAAATTGTTGATCACCTTCCTCTGCTCGTACAGGTGGTCTAACATATGGAACATGGGGTTCCAATAGGTAAAAACGTCACAGATCAGGCGATTGAAGATGTACACCTTGCGGGGCACATGGGTCAACCCTCCCTAACACAGTGCAGACAAAATCTTCTTTCCGTTGTCAATAACCATGGTTCCTTTCTCCAGTTGGCGAGGAGACAGCCAGTGTTCTATTTATTAATTGATAACGCCAAGCAGTTCCTCCCCCATGTGGCTCCGTTCACCAAGGCTGACGAGGTGCAGAACTGCATGACAATACCTAGCTTTGATAAGCTTTTTCCTCCATAACTCTACCTTACTCAGGTTACTCAGGTCACCCAGAACCACAGCCCCTATTGTAAAGGGACATGAAATGCCTATTTTGACCTCTACTATCCGTAGTACTTTTTCCCAAAAAGAATGAAGAATGGGCCAATCCCATATGTATAAAAAATTTGCATCACATCTAGGACACTTAGTTATCTCTATATTTAAGCATGTAAAGCATAGTCAGAGTATTGTAGATAGATAGAGACTTTCTTAATATTTTTATATATCCTATTCAAACTTTCAACAGTGATCCCCCTAATATACTTATTCCACTTTGTTGTACTTTTAAATGTAATTGTACCAACCATATTTCGAAAAAAAATTTACACCCCCAGTAATGAAACTCTTTCAATCAGTGTTGAAATATTCTATACATTCCCACCTCTAAACATAAAAGTGTGATTGTTGATTTAAATGCATGACAAACCTGGTCATAGCAAAACACCATTACAGTAGAAGTGCCATATATATTTTCAATCCCACTTTGATAAACTATATCTCCTACACCGAACTTGATCAAGAATGAGCAATCTGAAAGAGTCAAACCCTGTAATACATATATTATGCCAAATATGAGTGATAGAGCAAGAAGAATGAAGCCTCCAATATCTTATTTTTTACTTGTACCAAACTAAATGTAGCATTTGTGAAAAAGGACATCCTTTAAACTCACCTATGCTCATGCAACCTGACTCTAATATCAAGCAAATTGGATGACAACTAGAGTTGAGCGGACACCTGGTAGTTCGGGTTTGACAGGTTTGGCCGAACTTCACAAAAAAGTTTGGGTTCGGGATCCGAACCGAGTCAATGGGGACCCAAACTTTTGGGCATGACTGTAAAAAAGTCCTGGAAAGGACTAGAGGGCTGCAAAAGGCAGCAAAATGTGGGTAAGTGCCCTGCGAACAAATGTGGATAGGGAAATGACTTAAAATAAAATAAATAAAAATTAAAAATAAAAATCTTGATCTAGGAGGAGGAAATGATGCGGAAATGATGATGTAGGAGGTTGAGGAGGCGTCAGATGGGAATACCAGCGTGAGTTTGCAGTCATGCATCTTTCGATCATTAACAGATGTTTTTGCCAAATTTGGTTCCCTGTCAACAATGCACAGCAGGGGTTTTTCACCGGCAAAATAGGGTTCATATCACCCACCAATGAAACAGATTATTTTAAAAATGTAGGCCCTCACACCCAGGCAGAGGAGGGGTTAATTCACGGCAAAATGGGGTTAATGTCACGCACCAATGAAACAGACAATTTTTTTTTAAATGTAGGCCCCTGGTACCCAGGCAGAGGAGGGGTTAATTCACGGCAAAATAGGGCTCATGTCACCCACCAATGGAACAGACGATTTCTAAAAATGTAGGCCCCTGGCATCCAGGCAGAGGAGAGGTTAATTCATGGCAAAATAGGGCTCATGTCACCCACCAATGGAACAGACAATTTTTAAAAATGTGGGCCCCTGGCACCGAGGCAGAGGAGGTTTTATTCACCGCAAAAATGGTAATATTGCACCCAACAATCTAAATGAAGATTTTCCTCATTTTCGGTCACTGTCACTTCTGCAGAGCAGGGGTTTGTACCTGCCAAAAATGCTAATTTTGCACCCAACAATTTAAAAGAAGATTTTTCAAATTTCTGGTCCCTGTCACTTATGCAGAGCAAGGGTTTGTACACTGCAAAAATGGTAATATTTCACCCAACAATTTAAAAGAAGATTTTCTGCAATTTTGGTCACTGTCACCTATGCAGTGCAGTGCATTGGTGTGGGAAAAGATTTTTTTTTCCACTGAAATAATTCAAAAAAGATTTTACCACATATAAGTGCAGCGCTTAATGCACAATACAAGATTTTTTTTTTCAACCTAATTAATTCAAAAAAGATTTTACCGCATATAAGTGTAGCACTCAACGCTGATTACAATTTTTTCACCCACAAAAATAAGTAAAAAAAGATGTTACCACATATGACAGCATCGCTGAATACAAACTCCTGGGAAGGTCATGGAGCGTACCAGTCATCTAGCATCTATTCACTCTGCTGAATAATTATTTTGAAAGTATGTAGAAGCCACACAGGGGCCCCCACGCTGAAGATTTATCAGAGAGACTTCATGGAGATTTTACCGCATAGAACTGCAGCGCTAAACACTGAATACTATATTTTTTTTTCACCAAAACAAGTCACAAGATTTTACCACATATAACTGCAGCGCTGAACGCCGAATATATTTTTCTTTTTCTACTGATAAACACCACTAAAGGCTTTACAACATTTAACTGGAACAGTGAACACTGAGTATATTTTTCTTTTTCCACGCCTATACACCCCTAAATGCTTTTTAACAGAGGGTTATAGGCTGTCGGTTTCAAAAGAACAACGGCGTCTGAGGCGATGTGATCTGAAGTGAACGGTACTTTGCAGAGGAAGTAGGTCCACACTGGAAGAGCGAGACGCTGTCCTCATGCGGTTTCTGTACTTCAAAAAAGTCCCCGTAGTGTCCAGTAAGCAATACCGTAGATATATGCAGGCTGGTGTTAATTAATTAGCAGTTTTGTGCAGGGTTAGTGCATAGTGTATTCACCATCAATAACTGCAGAAGTGAACTGAGAATATATATTTCTTGAGGTACTGAAATGCGCCCTATATGCTGTCAACAGAAAATTATTAAAGAGTGAAGTGTGTATACTGTATAATTTTTTTTTTTATAGTACTGAAATACGCCCTATACTTTTTTATCAGAAATAACTGCAACAATGCAGTGCATATATATATTTTTCTTGTTGCGATGAAATACGCCCCTATACACTTTCAGCAAAAAATAACTGCAGAAGTGACATGAGAATATATTTTTCTTGTTGGACTGAAATAAGCCACTATACGCTTTTAACAGAAATAACTGCAGAAGTGAATTGAGAATATATTTGCCTTCTACTACTGAAATATGCTCCTATACGCTTTCACCAGAAATGACTGCAGACGTGACCAGAGAATGTATTTTTCTTGTAGAACTGCAGTGCCTATATATTTTTCTTGTTGTACTGAAATACGTCCCTATGCGCTTTCAACAGAAATAACTGCAACAGTGCAGTGTATATATATATTTTTTGTAGCACTGAAATACACCCCTATACGCTTTCACCATAAATAACTGCAGCATTGAACTGAGAATATATTTTTCTTGTTGGACTGACATAGGCCACTATAAGATCTCAACAGAAAACTATTAAAGAGTGAAGTGTGAATATATTTTTCGTATAGTAATGAAATACGCCCCTATACGTTTTCATCAGAAATAACTGCAACAGTGCAGTGCATATATATTTTTCTTGTTGTACAGAAATGACGCCCCTATACGCTTTAACCAGAAATAACTGCAACAGTGCAGTGTGTATATATATATTTTTTTGTAGCACTGAAACAGACAAGGTATTCCGTGAGGGGTATAGTGAGTTCATGTAACATTTTATTTTTTGTCAACTTGTGACCAAAAGTAAAAACTTCCATGAACTCACTATGCCCACATCAGCGAATACCTTAGGGTGTCTACTTTCAGAAATGGGGTCATTTGTGGGGGTTTTCTACTGTCTGGGCATTGTAGTACGTCAGGAAACAGGACAGGTGCTCAGAAAGTCAAAGTGCGGAAATTCACTTTTTGCACCATAGTTTGTAAACGCTATAACTTTTACCCAAACCAATAAATATACACTTATTGCATTTTTTTTCATCAAAGACATGTAGAACAATAAATTTTGAGAAAAATTTATAGAGAAATTTAGTTTTATTTGACAAATTTTCCAACAGAAAGTGAAAAATGTCATTTTTTTGCAAAAATTTTGTCAAAAAAAGTAAAATATCAAAAAATGTAAATATGTCAGCAAGAATGAAATAGCACCAAATGAAAGCTCTATTAGTGAGAAGAAAAGGAGGTAAAATTCATTTCGGTGGTAAGTTGTATGACGGAGCAATAAACGGTGAACTGTAGCGTAGTGCAGAATTGTAAAAAGTGGCCTGGTCATTAAAGGGAGTCTGTCACCAAAGTTGGACATAATAGACCGCTGACATAGCTTTGTAGCATCACTTTAGATGAATGAAACGGTACCTTTGTTGTCTTCTTCAGCGCTTCACCTGCTTCAAAAACGGACTTTTATTTATATGTAAATGAGGGCTCGCAAGTGCCCAGGGGCGGCGTTAAGTACTTTGGAGCCCAGGCTGCTCAGCCTCTTTAGTTCTTATCCCCGTCCCTGTCTCTGTCTCAGCCCGCCCTTCTATTGCTTTTCTTCCTCCTCCTCTGGTAGCGAACTCCTGCGCCTGCGCTCAGCTTTGCCTCGGCGGGGCATGCGCACTGTGATGCCCACTGTGGGAACTGCATCAATGTAGCTACTGCGCATGTCCACCAGCTTACAGCTGGGTTTGCAGCGTCAGCAAAGCAAACATATAATCACATTGTGAATTGATCTTAGAGCTAAGTTCCTAATGATTGGCTTGCTAGAATATAACGAGGATTGAGAATATAGTGCTATATTCGTGAATTTGTGATATTAGTTCTATTCTAGCAATACAACCATTAGGAACCCAGCTCTAAGTTGAATTCGCAATGCGAGTAATTCAGGTCATATTAATCGCATTGCGATTACAACTTAGTCAAATTTGTGAGATCGTGATTCTCACATCCGACAGTACATTTTAGCATGGAGGTATTCCCATGCACATGGGAAGTCGGCAGAAGCGGCAACGGGCATTGACTGGAGCGGGCAGGGAGCCAGGAATCCTCCGGACAGGTAAGAACAGCTTTAGGGAAGTGGGAAGACAAGTTAGACAACCAGAGAGCAACAAGGATTAACAACTTTAAAAAAAAAAAAAATATTCGAAATAGCGACTATATAGTGCTATATTCACGAATTTGCGAAGTGCTGATATTCTCAAAAAAAATTCTCTATTCGAATATTTGCGCTCAACACTAATGATAATTTGTATATATTTTTCCTAGAAATCTAGAGTATCATTTCTTGGTCTACAATACTCTTCATGCATACTAGGCACTCTCCATATTGACAAAAATTACTCACAGACCCAACAAAGCCCTCTGTCAACTAAGCCAATTTTCTCTGTTCTGATAAAGGGTAATTACCTGGAAACTTCTGTGTGCAGATGAAATGCTTGATTGGTTCTTATTCAGGTTAAGCCTGTGCAAAAGGCTACTTTGAATAGCAACATTATACCTTGAGGTATGTGACACCCAGTTTTTATTTTTATTTGGAATTAAAAAAATAATTTACACATCTTACAAAGGGGAATATGTAAAGTGTAGATACCAATCTCAGTTCACCATGTGATGTGAGAGAACGTATCTGCAATATTAGGCATATTGGGCTATTGCAGAATGGTTTAGGGATATATCTATTTAGCTATATTTAGGTAGACTGACTTAATAGCTAGAAAAGTCAGGGTTTTATCAAAGGTAAAGCATAGGGTCAGCAGTGTATATGTGTGTTTTAAAGTGAGGGAGGCCTTTGCTGGCAAGTGGGATGTTTCATATAATGCACTGCCATCACCAAAATCCTGCAGTGTGTGCATAATCCCAGCACCTCCAGCAGCATAAATTTAGCTGGAAATGCTGCTCAATTGTACCTTTTTTTTTACTTTCTAAAAAAAAAAGTTGCAATATTGAGTACTTATAGTTGCACAGTTCAGTGCTCTCCAATATGTCAAAAACAAAGTGTTTGTAGAAGAGGACTTTTAATTGCATCTCTTTTTATTACTGGAAAAAAACAGCTGCAATTTTGCTGTTTATTATTAAGCCATTCAGCGATTTTCAGTAGTTCAGTACCAGAGTGGTCATAGAAAAAACAGGCGTAATTTTACAACCATTCATAATTAAGCACTTCAATGCTTTTCAGTATGTCACGAACAGTGTGTTCTTAGAGGAGTAACATTTAAAGTAGTTATCTTTCAACTACTGAAAAAACATCTACAACTTTGCTATTATTTATAAGCAGTTCAGTGTATTTCAGTGCACCAGTACCAGTGTGTTTATAGAAGAGGACTTTAATTTGCCTCTTTTAATTACCAGAGAACAGCTATAATTTTCCTACTATTTATAATTAAGCAGTTCAGCACTTTTCAGTGCGTCATTGCCAGTCTATTCATAGAAAGGGATCTTTAATTGCAACTCTTATAATTACAAAAAAAAAACAGCTGCAATTTTGCTACCATTCAATAATCAATGGATCAATCTAGTGACTTGGCATTGCTTATTAAGCCTCATTATAAAATGTCTGGTAAATGAAAGCGTGGAAAGTGAATGTCTCGTCCTTCGTCATATGCGAGTTGGAATATGGGTGGCTGCAGTAGTGCAAACAGCAGCAGCACAGTTGGCATCACATGTCCAGCCAGTAGTAGAAGTAGCAACAGACCATAGTTCTACCTTGCTTCTGGTAAGTGGCATATTTTTATGACAAAGAGGATAACATTGTGAACTGGATGTCCCACCCTTCCTCTCAGTCACAGCAGAATTTTATCAATCTCATCTCTAAGTCTGACAAAGGAGCCTTTGAGCCAGGTCAACAGTGTGTTCCTCCTTGCTTCTCCAGATAAGCATTTCATTATCTCTGTCTTTACTGCTGCTCTTAGTGGGGCACCTTCTTTTTTTCCCAAAAGAGGCAACAAAACCTTATGTGCTATGAACGATTCTTAAGACAGTTTTCCTGTTGATAAGTTGTGTGAGAACAGTCAACATTTGGACTGCCATGAGGAGAAAGATGCATAGCTGTGTTTGTGGTAGTGGTAGTAAGAGTATGTGCACTTGTAGCCATGGTGATAGTGGCAGGGCAGTGGTAGCCATACTGGCAGTGGCATTCAGGGCAAATACATAGAAGGGAATTGTGAGGACAGCAAAGGATCCCACAATAACATATCACAGTCTGATAAAAGTGGTGGGGAGGGTGAGAACTATGATGATTGTGTGTTAGACAGAAACTGCTGAGGAGGAGGAAGGTGGTGGTCATGGTGATAATAAAGAGCATAGACATAGATGTACTGACAAAATCTCTCTAAAGATTGCCAGGGCCAGATCTACTTATATTGTTGTGAGCTCGGGAAGTGGTGATGCCCATTATACTGTGAGTACAGGCTCAAAACATGCCAGGCCCAAGCCAATATTAACTGCTGCTATATCTGTGGGAGTATTTCCATTATGGTGCAACAGACAAAAGCCCTGTTGTGTGAACGATCTGTAGGATAAAAATAAACCATGGTCATTCAAATACAAGCATAGGAACAGTGGGTCTATTACAGCATATGATGTAGCATCATTAGATCCAGTGGGAAAATAGAATTGGCCAGCATTTGTAACAAAACAGTCCTTCTTATCCCTGTCTTCTTTGCAACAATCATGTCACATACAGTACACTGTCCTTGTTATCGTCATCATCGGTTACTGCTTCTCGCAATCACACTCCTCCTCATTCTCGATTTCATCGCCAGTCGTCGATAACAGAACGTGTGGCCAGGAAACAATTCTATGTACCTAGCAATTCACTGGTGTGCAAGCTAAACTCTTACCCGGAAAAGTTGCTTATGGTTCAGTTGCTGCCATACCACTTAGTGTATTCTGCTGCCTATGGGTGGTGTTGCTTAGCCTAGCAGGAAGATACCAAGCAGCCATTGTTACCAAGCCATCCCTGCCTTGTTCTCATGTGGCGGAGAAAGCTGGCTGCAACTGCCGATGTCCAGCAAGGTGCACACCAATGCTGACACTTGGACAAGCTGCTATGGTACAGACAGTACATGTATTTCATGGCACACTGGGTCAATGTTTTTAGATGCGGCACCACAGGAAGAAGGCCAGGTCCTTTGCATGCCTTCACATTAATGTAAGTCTGGTTCCCACAACAGCAGTTATCCGCCTCCTGCACATTCTCCTTAATGGATGTCTTCCTGTCCCCAACAGCAGCAGGGAAGAGCATTGCTGCTTCTTCCACTAGCTCCTATCATAATTCTAAAGTAAAGCACCGACATGCAGTATTAGAACTGATGAGAGAAGCCACACACTGGATCAGTTTCTAAAGTACAATAAGAAGCAAATATCCTGCTGACTGCCTCCACGCCAACTACAACTGGGCACGGTGGTCAGTGACAATGGCAGGGACATTGTGGCTCAGCTGCATTTTGGGGAAATACCACATGCTCCCTGCACAGTGCATCTGATAAATTTTGTGGTGCAACAATTTTTGAACAAGAAAACTGGTTTACAGAATGTGCTTGCTATGTCCAGTAGACTGTCCTTGCATTCCTGCCATCCTTATGAGGCAAGGAATTTCCTCCTGGACTTGCAGGAACAGAAAGGTCTTCCATTGCAACACTTGATCTTCAAAGTTCAAACTCACTGGAGTTCCATATTACATATGTTAGAGTTGTTGGAGGTGTCTGTACAAGCAGCATAAATTGGTGAGTCATTTCATAATGCAACAAACAACCACCGCAGTGAGTATATTTCTTTTTATTGCGTGACAATTCATCAGAGACATGTATTAAGGCCCTTTGAAAAGCCCATCAGTTTTGTCAGTAGGGACAACTATATGGCATTTATAATGTCATCCCCCTGATATTATATTATTTATATGCCCTCTAGCTGTTGGGGACCCACACGGACAAGGAGGTCATTGCAGTGGGGAGCGGAGCCAGAAAGAACCTCAGGCATTCTGACGAAAATGGCAAGCTGGATGCTTGTTTGCTTATTATCTTATAGATATCATTGGCATAAAGCAATCTGATAAATACTGGATAGCCATGCTTCTAGACCCTCGCTATAAAAGCAAAATGGGGAAATGCTTTCCTGTTGCCAAAAGGGTGGCCACATTCTGTATTACCAGGAAACACCATGTACACAACTTGCCACAGTTTCTATAAATTTGTCTACGTGATAAATGTAATTTGCTGGAGTGAGACAACACCTTTAACAGGATGTTGTTACCTGTAGTATTCTGACTTAAATATTTGTACCCATAACTTACCTTTGTTAATATACAGTACATTATATATAAATGGGAACTCATTTTCTGAAAGATTTAAAAATTAAAAACAAGACATATTTTCTTCTAATTCAAGATATTTTGTAGCCACTTTTTATTGAAATGTCATGATAGTTTCACTGTCCCCATATTTTTACAATAGTGACAGCAGAGTTTTAAGGATCTCCCTGTAGATTTGGCAGTAATATAATGTGTTGGTTTATTTCAAAGCTACATCTTTTCGGACAGTTTTATTTTTGTTACTCTTGCACTGTATGAAATACAAATGGAAGCATATATCTTTCTCTTCAGACTCACTTACAAGAATGTGCTAGCGTATGCTTTAGATTCTACATAGAGCTTTCAAGCTTGTACAGATTTCGGCATTACAATGTTATGGTTTGTAAACTTGATATTTGTCATGTGGCAAGAGAGTAATCTACAAATCTTCTATAAAAGAGATATTGAGTAAATATGCAATATGTAAATAAAGCCTACAGCATTAAAAATGGAATGTGATCATGACATTGTAAGACAAATATAGCCACAAAAAGGATTTTACAGTGAAGGATGTGGTGGCACCAATAACAAAATGTGTTCCATATAATGACATATATGGTAATTTTACCTCTTAAGTACCCGTTCCGCTGGTGGACTTGACTTATGGACGTACCTGATCGGGCAGGTGCAGTCACTGAAAGCCGGACGGCTACTGCATATACTGCTATCGGTGAAAACACTGATGATGGCATATTAACCCATTGTATGCCGCTGTCAAAGCTGACCACGGCATGCTTCCCCATTGGGTCCCCACGTTGCAGTGACAGGGACCCAATGGCAGAGGAGAAGGCAAGCCCGATGCGGTGACTCACTCAGATGATTATATGGATTGGTGCTACAAGCCTAAGCAGAGGAACACCAACCCTCTAACTGAAAATAGTATAAAATCAATAGAAATCAAATCATAGGCGAGCACTCCATCAGGCAAGTGAAAGTCGTAGACAATTTATTAAAACAATCTAATGCACAATGTGCATACCCACATGATAAAAAAACTGATATAAACGAACAAGCTATGTTTGCCGGGAACTGTTCGCTGGCGAATAGTTCGGGTACATCACTATACACAATGTATTGTAATGCATTGCAGAGGGGATCAAACCCCCAGAATTTGAGGTCCCAGAGTGGGACAAAAATAAAAGCTAAAACAAAAGTTAAAAAAAAAAAAAGTGTTTTACATAATAAAGTTTCAAGTAAAAAATTGCCCTTTTCCCAAAATTAAACACAGAAAAACAGATATATTTGGTACTAACGTGTCCTTAACCACCTCAGCCCCCCTAGCTTAAACACCCTTAAAGACCAGGCCACTTTTTACAATTCTGCACTACGCTACTTTCACCGTTTATTGCTCCGTCATACAACTTACCACCCAAATGAATTTTACCTCTTTTTCTTCTCACTAATAGAGCTTTCATTTTGTGCTATTTCTTTTTTTGCTGACATTTTTACTTTTTTTGATATTTTACTTTTTTTGATGAAATTTTTGCAAAAAAATGATATTTTTCACTTTATGTTGGAAAATTTATCAAATAAAACTACATTTCTCTATAAATTTTTCTCTAAATTTATTGTTCTACATGTCTTTGATTAAAAAAGAATGCAATATATGTATATTTATTGGTTTGTGTAAAAGTTATAGCGTTTACAAACTATGGTGCAAAAAAGTGAATTTCCGCACTTTGACTTTCTTAGCACCTGTCCTGTTTCCTGAGGTACTACAATGCCCAGACAGGAGAAACACCCCATAAATGACCCCATTTCTGAAAGTAGACACCCTAAGGTATTCACTGAGGGGCATAGTGAGTTCATGGAAGTTTTTATTTTTTGTCACAAGTTAGGGGAATTTGATTTTTGCAGCCAAGATGCGCAAATGGGCCCTAAATCCAATGAGTACCTTTTAGGACGGTATTTTTACGCATTTTTCTTCTCACGCTTCAGGGCCCCTAAAATGCCAGGGCAGTATAAATGCTCCACATGTGACCCCATTTTAGAAAGAAGACACCCCAAGGTATTCTGTGAGGGGCATGGCGAGTTCATAGAAGATTTTTTATTTTTTTTGCACAAGTTAGCGGAATTTGATTTTTTTTGTTTTTTTTTCACAAAGTCTCCCTTTCCGCTAACTTGTGACAAAAAGTTCAATCTTTCATGGACTCAATATGCCCCTCAGCGAATACCTTGGGGTGTCTTCTTTCCGAAATGGGGTCACATGTGGGGTTTTTGTACTGCCATGGCATTTGAGGGTCACTGCAATCATTACATGTACAGTATGGCCAGCATTAGGAGTTTCTGCTATTCTCCTTATATGGAGCATACAGGTAATGAGATTTTTTTTCCGTTCAGCCTCTGAGCTGAAAGAAAAAACGAACTGCACAGATTACCTCATTCGCATCGATCGATGTGGATGAAAAAATCTCTTCCAAAAAACATGCAAGAAACAAAAGAGGGGCCTGGCGATTGCCAGGATATAGGGGCTCCGCCCAAACATCCATACCCACTGAGCTCCTATGTCCTGGCAAACGTGATTTCTCCATTCACATCAATCAATCGATCATTGTGGAGGAAGACATCTTTGCCAGATTTTTTGATACAAAGTGTTTGCCAAAGCATATGAACTCCAACACCTCTCCTCAGCTCATATGCCAGGGCAAACGTACCTGTCCTGCAGAGGAGAAATCTCGTCTTGCAGCGCCGCATACACCGACTTCACGTGTCTTCTGACAGCAGCGCAATGCTTCTCTCAGAATTCACATCAGTGCTGCGGCGTTTTCGTCGGTTGGTCCATTGGTCTACCTGGAAAATAAAGGGTGGTTATGGGGGAAAAAAAAAGAAGAAAAAACAGGCAGCAGGCACATAACTTGAACGTTGCAAACTTTATAAAACCAGAACATTGTAAAACATGAACATAAAAACCTGAACTAACTCAAGATTTTTTTTTCTTGCTACCGGTTTAATTTTTTTTTTTTTTTTTTTACCATCTCACTCTTTATTTTCCTAGCAGAAACCTCTCCTTTCCCATGGGACAATGTGTAAAGTGTAAATCACACAGAGATGGTGCGAAGTACATTATACACGTTATCCCAACTGAAAGGACAGGTTTCTACCGCTTCAAACTTCTGCTGTAGCACACCAGCACCGTTCCCTATGTGTTAGGGTCTCTCAAAACCTAGTATTCTGAAAGACCCTAGAGCCTGAGTGGAAAAAAAACCACCTGTGTAGTGCTGTCCCTACGTCCCTAAGTGTACCTGGGTGTGGTACTTCCGGAAACACTCTCCAAGGCATAGGGCAGGGTAGTCAGGACAGAAATAACGGGTGTCACACCTTATTCCACTCCTGCTACAGACACGACATCTTTTTCGGGGTGGCGGTTGGGTTGAGATACCAGGCACAACGCTGGGGAAGTGCCGCTCGTGTAGACGGCTAACTACACTGGTGGTTGGGGCCACGGAACTTCCTGGATACACGAGGTTCTCGAAGATCTCTTCCTGGAATTTGAGGAAGGATCCCGTTCTCCCAGCCTTACTGTAGAGAACGTAACTGTTATATAGAGCCAATTGAAATAAATATACAGACACCTTTTTATACCAGCGTCTGGTCTTTCAGGAAATCAAATAAGGGGCCAACATCTGGTCGTTGAAGTCCACCCCTCCCATGTGGAGGTTATAGTCGTGGACTGAGATGGGCTTTTCAACGACACTGGTTGCCTGTTCAATTTGGACTGTCGTGTCTGCGTGAATGGAGGAGAGCATGTAAACGTCACGCTTGTCTCTCCATTTCACCGCGAGCAGTTCTTCGTTACACAGTGCAGCCCTCTGCCCCCTTGCAAGTCTGGTGGTAATGAGCCGTTGGGGGAAGCCCCGGCGACTAGGTCACACGGTGCCGCAGCAGCCAATCTGTTCTCGGAACAAATGCTTGAAGAGGGCCACACTTGTGTAAAAGTTGTCCACGTAAAGATGGTACCCCTTGCCGAATAAGGGTGACACCAAGTCCCAGACTATCTTCCCACTGCTGCCCAGGTAGTCAGGGCAACCGACCGGCTCCAGGGTCTGATCTTTTCCCTCATAGATCCGAAATTTGTGCGTATAGCCTGTGGCCCTTTCACAGAGCTTATACAATTTGACCCCTTTCCGGGCGCGCTTGCTTGGGATGTACTGCTTGAAGCCAAGGCACCCGGTAAAATGTATTAGGGACTTGTCTACGCAGATATTTTGTGCGGGGGTATACAAATCTGCAAATTTCTGGTTGAAATGGTCTATGAGGGGCCGAATTTTATGGAGCCGGTCAAAAGCTGGGTGGCCTCTGGGACGGGAGGTGCTGTTGTCACTAAAGTGCAGGAAACGCAGGATGGTCTCAAAACGTGTCCTGGACATGGCAGCAGAGTACATGGACATGTGATGAATTGGGTTCGTGGACCAATATGACTGCAATTCATGTTTTTTTGTAATGCCCATGCTGAGGAGAAGGCCCAGAAAAGTTCTAACTTCGGAAACTTGGACTGGTTTCCACCGGAAAGGCTGGGCATAAGAGCTTCCCGGGTTGTCGGCGATAAATTTAGTGGCATACCGATTTGATTCTGCCACGACTAGGTCATAGAGCTCCGCAGTGAAAAACAGCTCAAAAAACACCAGCGTTGATCCTATCTGAGCTGTCTCCACCCGAACTCCTGACTGGGCGGTGAAAGGGGGAACTACTGGTGCGGCTGAAGTTGGGGGCTGCCAATCAGGATTTGCCAGCACCTCAGGGACTCTAGGGGCTCTACGGGCCTGTCTTTGCGGTGGCTGCGACGAGGAAAAACTACTGCACGTGCCACTGTACCAGCTTCTACTGCCCTTCTGGTGCTCGCCACTTCACCATTTTGTACGGCAGTGCTGGTACTAGGTCCAGGGCGGGCTGCGCTGCTGGTGTATGCCTCACCACGTAATCCGGCAGCGCCAGCCCCACTCTGCTGCCCTTGAAGCGGATCCTGCGCAACCTGCCATCTAGCAACACGGTGCCGGGTACACCTGGTTCTATCAGGGACCTCAACCTCCTCGTCAGAACTTTGGGTCAGACTGCCACTGCTCTGTACAGGTTCGTATTCTGACCCGCTAGATTCGTCAGATGAGGGTTCCCATTCCTCATCCGACTGGGTCAGAATCCTGTAGGCCTCTTCAGAGGAATACCCCTTGTTTGACATTTGGGCGTCTAAATTTAGGGGGTATTCCCTGAGACTACCCAAGAAAAAAAGCAAGCCTGTCTTACAATTGAGAGGGTAGCGAAGTACAGAAGCCGCTGCGATTGATAAAAAATATCAAAACAGATTTTTCTTTTATCGCCGCAGCGCTTGTGAAGGGATTGTGCAGTGATTACAAAAAAAAAAAAATTTTTGTCACTGCGGCGGGGTGGGCGTGGGTTAACGCAGGTGTGGGTGACCGATCAGTCCTGATCGTGCAAACACTGCGTTTTGGGTGGAGGGCGAACTAAGGTGACACTAGTACTATTATATATCTGACCGTGATCAGTTCTGATCACTTACAGATACTATAAAAGTACAAACGCTGATTAGCGCTACGCTAATCGGCGAACCAGTGACTGCGGTGCGGTGGGCTGGGCGCTAACCCTAACTACCTACCAAAGGGGCCTAAACTAAACTAAACCTAACAGTCAATCCTAGTGAAAAAAAAAAAAAAAAGTGACAGTTTACACTGATCCCTTTTTTCCCTTTCACTAGATGATTGACAGGTGATGAAAGGGGTGATCAAGGGGTTAATTTGGGTGATGGGGGGCTGATCAGGGGGCTAATGTGTGGTGATTGTGTGTACTCACAGTAAGGTGTGCTCTCTCCTGGGTCCAACCGACGAAAAGGACCCAGGAGAGGGCACAGAAGCCATTTAACACATCATATTTACAAATATGATGGGTTAAATGGCTTCTCATTCGTTTTTTTAAAAGTCATCAGCCCGCCAGCGCTGCCGATTGGCTGGCAGGCTGATGACCAACTAGCCCTGCGCCTTATGCCGTGTGCGATCTGATATACGCGAAATCTCACGTCTCGCAAGATCACGCGTAGATGCGTCCGAACAGAAGATCCCGGCCGCCCGCATGACGCGATCCTGCGTACGGCGGTCCGGGAGCGGTTAACGACCGACTCTATAAAAATATCACATGGCCTAACCCCCCAGATGAACACTGTTAAAAATATAAAATAAAAGCCGTGCTAAAAAAAAATTTTTTGTCACCTTACATTACTAAAAGTGCAACACCACGCGATCAAAAAGGCATATGCCGCCCAAAATAGTAACAATCTAAACGTAACCTCATCCAGCAATAATAAGCCCCTTCCTAAGACAATCGCCAAAAAAATAAAAAAAATATGGCTCTCAGACTATGGAGACACTAAAACTTTATTTTTTTTGTTACAAAAATGCTTTTATTGTGTTAAATGTAAAAAAAATAAAAAGTACACATATTATGTATTGCCGCATCCATATCAACCTTTTATATAAAAATACCACATGACCTAATCCCCCAGGTGAACACCGTAAATAAAATTAAATAAAAACAGTGTCAAAAAGGCATTTTTTGTCACCTTGCATCAAAAAAAAGTGTAATAGCAAACTATCAAAAAGTCAAAGGCACGCGAAAATAGTACCAATCAAACCATCATCTCATAGTACAAAATGATATCCTACCTAAGACAATTGCCCAAAAGATTTAAAAAAAAAAAAAACTATGGCTCTCAGAATATGGAGACACTAAAATATATGTTTTTTTATGTTTCAAAAATTATATTATTGTGTAAAACTTAAATTAATAAAAGAAAGTATACATAATGGGTATTGCCACATCCATAGCGACCTGCTCTATGAAAATATGACATGATATAACCCCTCAGATGAACACCATAAAAAAAAAAAAAAAAAGAAAATGGTGTCAAGAAAACCATTTTTTGTCACCTTACATCACAAAAAGTGTAATACCAAGCGATCAAAAAGTCAAACGCAACCCCAAAATAGTACCAATTAAACGTCATCTCATCCTGCAAAAAATTAGACCCTACCTGAGACAATCGCCCCCAAAAAATAAATAAATACACTATGGCTCTCAGACTATGGAGACATTAAAGCATGATTTTTGGGGTTTCAAAAATATTTTTGTGTAAAACTTAAATAAATAAAAAGTATACATATTAGGTATTTTCACGTCCATAACAATCTGCTGTATAAAAATATCAGATGAACTAACCCCTTAGATGGACACCATAAAAAAAAAAAAAAATGTGTTAAAAAGGCATGTTTTGCGATCACCTTACATCACAAAAAGTGTAATACCAAGCATTCAAAAAGTCATATGCACCGTAAAATAGTACAAATCAAACTGTCATCTCATCCTAAAAAAAATAGCCCCTACATAAGACAGTCACCCAAAAAAATAAACTATGGCTTTCAGACACTAAAACAATTTTTAAAAATGCTTTATTATGTAAAACTGAAACAAACAACAAAAAAGTAGTCATATTTGGTATTGTTGCATCCGTAACAACCTGATCTATAAAAATAGAACATGATCTAACCTGTCAGATGAACGTTGGAAATAACAAGAAATAAAAACAGTGCAAAAACAGCTATTTTTTGTTTCCTTGCCTCACAAAAAGCGCAATATAGAGCAACCAAAAACCATATGTACCCTAACATAGTACCAAAAAACTGCCACCTTATCCCGTAGTCTCCAAAATGGGGTCACTTTTTGGGAGTTTCTACTGTAGGGGTGCATCAGGGGGTCTTCAAATATGACATGGCAACTTAAAATTATCCTAGTAAAACCTGCCCTCCAAAAACCATATAACGTTCTTTTCTTTCTGTGCCCTGCTATGTGCCTCTATAGCAGTTTACAATCACAAATGGGGTGCTTCTGTACGAATCAGGGTAATAAATATTGAGATTTGTTTGGCTGTTAACCCTTGCTTTGTTACTGGAAAAGAATGGATTAAGGCTACTTTCACATTAGCGGTATTCTTTTCCGTCATTGAGTTCCGTCCTCAGGGCTCAATAACGGAAAAAAACTGATTAGTTTTATCCTAATGCATTCTGAATGGAAAGCAATCTTCAGTTCAGTCCTTTAACGTTTTTTGGACGCAGATAAAAGCGCAGCATGTTGTATTTTTATCTCCGTCCAATAATGCGGAAACACTTGACGGAATGACAGATCCGCCATTAATTTCCATTGAACTGTATTAAGGGCGGATCCATCATTAAAAATTGATGCATTAACGGATCCGTTCCTCCACTCTGCGCATGCGCAGACCTTTTAAAAATGATAAAATAATAACGGATCAGTTTTTACGGATGACGGAAATACGGATCTGTTATTTCAATACAATTGTCAAACGGATCCGTTTGCATATGAAATTAGTTTTCAAACGTTTTAAGGTGTTGAATCCTTCAACGCAAGCGTGAAAGTACCCTTAAGTGGAAAATCTGCCAAAAAAGTGAAATTCTGACATTTCACCTACATTTTCCTTTCATTCTTGTGGAACACCTAAAGAAGGCATCCTCAAACTGGGGCCCTCCAGCTGTTGCAAAACTACAACTCCCAGCATGCCCAAACAGCCTAAAGGCATCAGCCTACAGTAGGGCATTGTGGGAGCTGTAGTTTTACAACAGCTGGAGGGCCGCAGTTTGAGAATGCCTGACCTAAAGAGTTAACAAGGTTTGTAAAATCAGTTTTGAAAACTTTCAGGGGTGTAGTTTCTAAAATGGGTGGCCTTTGGGTGGTTTCTATTATGTAAGCCTCACAAAGTGACTTCAGACCTGAACTGGTCCTTAAAAAGTGGGTTTTGGAAATTTTCTGAAAAATTTCTAGATTTGCTTCTAAACTTCGAAGCTTTCTAATGTCCCCAGAAAATATTATGGCATTCACAAAATGATCCAAATATAAAGTAGACATATAGGAAATGTAAAGTAATAACTATTATATGGGATATCACTATCTGTTTTAAAAGCAAAGAAATTGAAGGACAATATGAAGTACAATATGTCACGAGAAAACATTCTCAGAATGGCTTGGATATGTAAAAGAGTTCCAAAGTTATTACCAGATAAAGTGACACGTCAAATTTCCAAAAAACGGCCTGGTCCTTAAGGTGAAAAATGGCAGGGTCCTGAAAGGGTTAATTTTACAAATCAGGCTTTTATTATTTTCATTTAGAGCGCCATCAATGACAATAATAATTTAGCTTGCCTGTCTGAGAAACACAATAGGGCCAATTAACTCTGCTGTATATTTGTGAAGTGCTGAATTAAACTCAAGCAAATATCGGTAGAAAATAACTCCATACAAATGTCAGATTTAAGCCCTGGACCTCAATGCTGAAAAGCAACAGTATTAACCACTGAGCCACAGTGCTGCCCTTTGAGTCTTTTGCCTGTCTGATACATTTGGTTATTCTGTGAATATGCAAGGAAATCTCATTAGATTATGATTATTTTTTAGCAATTGATACTGTTTTATTCTCTTATATTGCACAATGTTGTACATTATTTCCAATTTTATTTTTTCTTGTACAGTACTTATTTTATTTTATAGATTCTACTAGTGTTTTAATGGGATAACATATAATAATATCATAACCACAAAAATGCAACAGCACTCTGCCCTGCCTCTATGCTAGAAGCTATAAGAGGTCGTTAGTGTACGTTTTGATCAAAAGGTAATAAGCCACTCGCCACGCCAAGGCCCCCTCTAAGAATGGTCCTAATCCTAAATCCTACCTGTTATGGGCCATGACAGCCACATAAAATCCAGGGAGTGCAGGCCCAGCATTCATATTAGGATCCACTGTGCTTATTAACCCTTCCTTACCCCTTACAGGGTAAGCTCACCTACAGGCCCTCGCATATAATTTTTTAGAGGGTCAGCTCACCTGCAGGCCCTCAACTACAATTGTTTACAGGGTCAACTCACCTACAGGCCCTTGCATATAATGTTTTACAGGGTCAACTAACCTTCAGGCCCTTTACGTTTCACACACTGCGCACTTAAGTGACGACGTCCATAAGAACGGCGCACCAATACAGGTGAATACACTATTCACTAATCCTGCACAAAAAAGCAAACTAATTCACACCAGCCAGCATCTATCTGCTGTATTGCTTAATGGACACTACAGAGACTTTTCTGCAGCACAGAAACTGCACGAAGACCGCGTCTTGCTCTTCCAGCACTGACCAACTTCCTCCGCTACATCCTATTTACTTCAGATCACTCTGCCTCAAGTGCCGTTGTTTTTTTAAAAAACCTGACAGCCTGTAATCCTCTGTTGAAAAGCCTTTAGTGGTGTATATATGTGGAAAAATAAAAATATCCTTGGCGTTCACTGTTCCTGTTTGATTTGATAAAGCCTTTATTGGCGTATATCAGTAGAAAAAGAAAGATATTCGGCGTTCAGCGCTGCAGTTATATGCGTTAAAATCTTTTTTTAATTATGTTGGTGGAAAAAAAATTGTAATCAGCGCTGCAGTTATATGTGGTAAGATCTTTTTTGACTCTTTTTGGTGGAAAAAAAATTGTATTCAGCATTAAAACGCTGCACTTGTATGCTGTAAAATCTTTTTTAAATTATTTTGGTGAAGAAAATACTTGTATTAATCATTAAGTGCTGCACTTATATGCGGTAAAATCTTTTTTTAATTATTTTGGTGGAAAAAAAAACTTGTATTCAGCATTATGCGCTGCACGTATATGCGGTAAAATTCAAGTGAGGCAGAACTTGAGAGAAATAAAAAATGGAGACTGCTCGTCCAAGCAGTGGAATTTGTTCCAGATGCAAGTTTCGGCTACAAAGGCTTTGAAGCGAAAATGTTGCATCTGGAATAAATTCCACTGCTTGGACGTGCTTTCTCCATTTTTTATTTTTCTCAAGTTCACCCTCTCCACTCTGTCGGGAGGCTCTATTTGTATAAGCGTTTAATAGAACAGGTTTTGTACACATCTATGTGGAATCAGCTGACGAGGGTGTAAAAGAAGTGCACTTCTTCTTGACTCTAACATTTACCCATAAGGCCGAGTTGATACTTGAGTTATTTGGTCAGTTTTGGACCCTTAACCGCCCAAATAAGTGAATTATGCAGTGATTCTAAAAGCGATGACTGTCATCTGCATGTCATACGGACTCACAGTATTATTTCACTACCAAAGCAGGCTCCCTATGCATATTACTGCAAGGCACAGTGTTCTGCACCACTATAAAGGCTCTCAGCAGCCAGAAAAAAGCCATTTGTTTACGTAATTTCCCTCAAATATATTAAGATCGAATCTCCTTTTCCCTGAAAAATTCAGCAAACCGAATTCACTCATCTCTAATGCCAGCCAATACAATCCAGTCTGCCCTTTAGGGGGCCCAGTCATAATGGTGACCAGCCTTATCTAGAGTTTTACGATTTTTCGCACCCAGATCCGAACTCGAACCCGAACATTTTTGTTAACGTTCGGGTTCAGGTTAGTTGTTCGGCAATTTCTTGGCGCTTTTTAAAAGACTGCAGGGCAGCCAATCAACAAGCGTTTCACTACTTTTCCCTAAGAAACCATCACGGCCATGCCTACTAATGTGATCCAGCCTCTTTTTAAGTTGGAGTCATGTATCACCGCTGTGTTCCGAGGCTGACATAGGGTCTATTGTTGTATCAGACCATGCTCCAGTATATATCCACATCTTGTCACCCCCTGATCATTGCCCTGCTAGTCACTGATGACTAAATGAGCAATTTCTTGGCCACGCAGACACTAAATTCCATCTGCAAAGTCTCTTGAAAGACTACTTCGCTACAAATTGCACACCAGAGGTTACCCCTCAAACAATCTGGGACGCCCATAAGGCGTTTATCAGAGGGCACTGTATTAGTATAGGTGCTCACGTTAAAAAAGAAAGTAATAAACAAATCGACGCTCTACATGAAAACATTAAATCTCTTGAAAACGTCCATAAACGCTCATTACTTGAAGCTCATTTGGAAGAGCTATCCTCATGTAGAGCCTCCCTTAAAAACCACTTAAATGCTAAATCTGCTAAACTCTCAGCAGAAAATATTTGCTCACGGGAATAAGGCCTCCAAATACGTGATTCAGAGACTTAAACGCAGGAAGTTAAATAACTATGTACACATTAAAAACCCCAGAGGGCTCTATGACATTTGACTCACACCGGATAGCTTCCCTGTTCAGGGACTTTTATGAGTCTCTGTATAACCTTAACCCCGGCTTACAAGTACCTGAGGGTCTCAAGGCTACGCCTTCCCACATATCCTTTTTAGAAAATCTAGATCTTCCATTGTTAAAGGACCAGGATAGACTCCAACTATCGACTCCTTTTTCCCCAGATGAACTTTTGGGAGCTATAAAAAATTCTCCCAAAGGGAAATGCCCAGGCCCAGATGGGCTACCCATTCCTTACTACTCTGCCTTTGACAAAATATTAATCCCTCATCTACTCCCGGTTTTCGACGGGGCTCTGCGGGGTGTTCCATTAGCCGAATATTACACTGATATCGAAAGAAGGAAAGGACCACACTCTTTGCTCTAATTCCCTCCTAAACATTGACCTGAAACTCCTAGCAAAAATGCTTGCCAACCGCTTGGCAAACATTTTACCGACCTTAATCCATAGGGATCAGGAAGGCTTCATTAAGCATAGGGAAGGGAAGGACAACACAGCTAGAGTCCTCAACATCTTACACTTTGTGAACAGACGAGCCTTACCCTTAGTCCTTCTCAGCACAGACGCTGAGAAGGCCTTTGACAGGGTCAGTTGGCCTTTTATGTACTCTGTCTTACGGTCTCGCAATTTTCCGGACCCTTTCATCCAAGCAATCAACGCCATGTATTTAAATGCCTCAGCCTCTATAACGGTCAATGACTCAATCAGCCCCTTTTAAAATATGTAATGGCACCAGACAAGGGTGCCCCCTTTCACCACTACTATTTGTTCTAACATTGGAACCCCTGCTGCAGACCATCAGGAAAGACAGGGACATCCAGGGGATCACTCTAGGAGATCAACAACACAAAACTACCGCTTTTGCGGATGATATGCTATTAATTATTAGTAACCCAGCAACTGTGCTACCCAAAATATATGAACACTTAGACATTTTTAGCACAAATAGGAAAGCCAGGTCCGCACTATTCTCAGAGCACCACAAATGTCACTCCAGGTAACCTTTTCTTTTTCTTTAAGACAGAAGTATGGTCCACGCTTCAAATACCAACTGAATGTCACATTTCCAGAAGACCTTTTGGAATTAGAAAGACCACATAGCGCAATACTGTATAGGATATGTGATAACAATTTGCTTTATTCTACTTACAAAGTATCTTCTCATAAAATCACAAAACAGACAACAGATCCCCGCTGTGCAGGTAAACGCCCTTTTTGACCCGGGTTTCGCCCTTTCGGCTTCGTCAGGGGCTGTCAAATCAATACTGCACGGGTTACTGATAAAACCACCGTGCACTCTGCATTACTTCCGGGATAGTTACTTCCGTATAATCGCGGGCAACATATACATAATAACAAAAAAATTTCAAATCAATACACCAATGATTAAAAAGCACCAATAACAGTATAGCGAAATATTGATATATAGTATAAATGATAAAAGAGCAACATCACCAATTATTATAAAGAGAACCGACTCATAAACAAAACAGCAATAAAACTGCTAAGATAATAAAATTATAAATATAAATACCTCGATAAAAGCAGTGAATAATCCGTGATAAATACAAGATGATAATATTGTACCTGCAGATGGGGTCACAGACAGCACAATACAGCTAACTGCTGATATTACAATACTCCACACAAACAGAAGTGGGTGGGAGGGCAGCACTAATTTGCTTATATTTCTTGTTGTCCAGAGGGAAATGCTTTAGGGAGAGGGGAGAGGAGCACCAGAGGGGACAATAGACCCTATGGTCTTTAGAGCATACATGCAGATTTTAAATCCCACTCGATGTTCAACCCTCTCGGTTGCACAGTGTTGAGATTGAAAATCCATTCCGCCTCTCTCTTATCTATCTGTTTCTTTGGATCGCCCCCTCTCCAATCCTTCTGGACTAATTCGAGCCCACAAAAGCGAAGTCCTTTCGGATTTTTTTCATGACATTGTTTAAAATGCGCAGAGCGCTATGCGTTTCTAAACCTTTTTTAATATTTCTGATGTGTTCTCCCAGCCGCATTTTCAGCTTCCTGAGGGTCCTACCCACGTACTGCAATTTACAGGGACATTCCAGCATATAAACAACCCCCATAGATTCACAGGAGATGTTGCCTCTTACTTTGAATTCCCTATTATTCACTGTGCACACAACAGACTCTCTTTTCATAACTTTTTTCTCATTAGTAAATCTGTTTTTGCATGCGGTACAAAAACCGCAGTGTGTGAATACCTTCCTATCTTGTTTTTTCACTTCATCAGTATCTTTCAGGAAAGTTTTCACCACCTTAGTCCGAATTGTGGGAGCTTTTTTGTATATAAAGGGGGTTTCTTTGGGATCAGACTACCTATCACCGGGTCGTTTTTTAAAACGTCCCAATTTTTACTAATGACATTTTTAACCTGGGGACAAAGGGTAGAAAAATTGGAGATGAAGGCAAATTTGAAACGATCATCGTTTTTCTTTTTATCCTTATAGCTCAAACCTTTATCCTCATCACCAACCTCATCCCTTTAACCTCGTAGCACAGTCTCATTATAACCCTTCTCTATAAAGCGTTGCAAAATAACATCAGTTTGTTCTCTGTAATCAGCTGGCCTTGTGCAATTTCTTTTTATTCTTTTAAATTGCCCCTTTGGGATATTATTAATCCATGGGCCGTAATGGCAACTTGTGTTGTCAATATAGCCATTACGGTCCGATGGTTTGAAATAAGTTTTGGTGATAATGGCATTATTCTCTATGGAAATCTCCAAATCTAGGAACTCAATTCTATGTGGACAAATTTTTTCTGTTAAAACTATGTTCCAATTGTTTTCAGTAAGATTGTTTATAAAATCATGGAGGGAGGAGATGTCACCTTGCCATATCCCGATACAATCATCAATGTACCGTTTCCACAATAGGAGGCCTTCTCCATTCATCTCCCTTAAGTGGGGGTCCACATGTAAGCTCTCCCAATAAGCCATAAAAAGGTTTGCAAAGCTGGGCGCGAATTTCGCGCCTATTGCAACGCCAGAAATTTGTAAAAAATATACACCTTTATACCAGAATCAGTTGTGCGTTAGACAAAAATTAATACACATTAATAAAAACCTTTTCTTCTTCTGTTCCATTTCAATCTCACTATCCATGTAAAATTCAACTGTAGTGTTGAGCGAACAGTTCGAGCATCGTTCGGGTTCGTACCGAATTTTGGGGTGTCCGGGACCCGGACCCGAACCTGGACATTTTCAAAAAAGTTCGGGTTCGTCGTTCGGCATGTATTTAGGCGCATTTTGAAAGGCTGCAAAGCAGCCAATCAACATGCATCATACTACTTGCCCTAAGATGCCATCGCAGCCATGCCTACTATTGGCAAGGCTGTGATTGGCCGAGTGCAGCATGTGACTCAGCCTCTTTATAAGCTTGTGCGCACGCCGGACGTGCTCACTCCCGATGTGAATAGAACAGGGATAGACGCAGCTGATGCTAGGCGAGAATAGGCAGGGATAATTGAATAACTGGAAGCAAATTCTCTCCTCCACCTGTGATTCATCTGAACAACTGCAGCTGAGCTGCTTTTTTGATAGGGATTGGCTATTTTTAGAGTGGCCAGAGTGATTTTTCCATCCACATGTACCTAGCTGACCGCCGCCGCCATTTTGCGACTTGTAGTGCTGCAGCAGAAGCTGCCACAGTGTGCATTCCAAAGCTCCAAACAAGTCAGACATCTACACCTGGGATTCAGACCAATAGCGATTTAGCAGCACAGTCCAAGGCTATTTTTTTTAAAGGTTGTGCAGACCATTTTGTGGCACATGTTACTGGGCTGATAGGCGGCGGCCATCTTGGGACTAGTGCTGCAGCACAATCTCTCCCAACGCCCATTAATCACTTGTACTAGTGGTCTGTGCCATAGAAATCCTACATCAGGGACTTGGGTGTGCTTGTGTCACCCCTACTAATACTAGTCCACCTGTAATCCATACAGTCAAAAGACTGAAAGTATTCCAGTGAGGGAATTTTTTTTATTTAAAAAGGCCAAGTTAGTTTATCTCATGCTCAATATACTAGATACAGTTAGGCTCATGCTTTCATACATCTGGAATTAGCAAATTAATGTGCTAGGTTGGGAAAACATATATGTACCCATACTAGAATCTGTCAAAGAAAGCGGTACTCACATATAACAGTCATTCCATCTGTAATCCATACAGTCAAAAGACTGAAAGTATTCCAGTGAGGGAATTTTTTTATTTAAAAAAGGCCAAGTTAGTTTATCTCATGCTCAATATACTAGATACAGTTAGGCTCATGCTTCATACATCTGGAATTAGCAAATTAATGTGCTGGGGTTGGGAAAACATATATGTACTCCATACTAGAATCTGTCAAAGAAAGCGGTACTCACATATAACAGTCATTCCATCTGTAATCCATACAGTCAAAAGACTGAAAGTATTCCAGTGAGGGATTTTGTTTATAGTAATAAGATATTTATTGTGGAGCGAGTTGAACCGCAACAATGAAGAAAATACTATTATGACGAGGACGCGGCCTGGTGGGTGTCCGTGAGCCTCTGTTGGTGTAGAGGACTGGGCCGCCTGCCCCAGGCGCACACAGTAGGAACGAACTCCCTCAACTAGCCGGCAGAATGTACCGCAATATCTCAAAGCCCAATGCCGCTCTTAGGATGGTAAGGCCTGAGCAGGCACAGGCATAATCGAGCAGGCTCACAGTGCTTCCACGTCACCACATGGTCTTCCACCCAGTCTTCGCGAAAGCGCGACAGGTGCACTCTGAAACCAAGCCCATCAGTCTGTCACATCACCCCCAATGCATATCAGGGAAACGGTCTGAGCTACAAGTTATGCAGCAGTCTCTTTCTGTTTGAAGACTCTGCTCCCAGGGTTTCCCAGGCGCCCACTCCAGCCCTTCCCCAGTGGAGGAAGACATACCATGCACTGACGCACAACCACTTAATGTCTCCAGATGAAGAGGACATGGGAATACCACTACATCGGAGTCCGCACGTTCCTGATGGATGACGAAACACAGGTGCCCACTGCCGCGCTTTTTGCAGTGTGCAGACTGGAACAGGAGGAGGTCAGGGAGGGAGACTTGGGTGGGAAGACGATGTGCAGAGGACGGAGGAGGTCTTAGGACCCCAACATGGGACTGAAGGCCGTGGCTGACTTTCTTCACAGTTCAGAGGAAAGAGGTAGTGGTGACCGAGACAACAGCGAAGCCAAAGAGGAGCAGGGTGGGCCAAAGCAGACGAGCCGCCGCCCCAGAGTTCGCTTCTCTGCCACTGACACGCGCCAACAGGACCCATGCTCCCAACAAAGGCAGCCTTCAAAGAGTTCCCTGGGCATGGCACTTCTTAAACAATGTCCCACCGACAAGCACCCGGGAGTGACGTGCACCGCCTGGGCCATCAGAGCTCTGTAGTGTTGAGCGCGAATATTCGAAAAGCGAATTTTTTAGCGAATATCGGCACTTCGCTAACTCGCGAATATTTCAATATAGCGCTATAAATTCGCTATTTCGAATATTCGTTTTTTTTTTTTTTTTTTAGTTATATTTTTTTCTTTCCTACTTCCCAAAAGTAGTTCTTACCTGTCCTGAGGATTCCTGGCTTCCTGGCTGCTCTAGTCAGTGCCCGTTGCCGCTTCTGCCGACTTCCGTGCTCATGTGGAGCGTCCCTATCCATGGGAGAATCTCCATATACTAAAATGTACTGTCGGATTTGAGGAATTACGCTGAAATCGCAATGCGATTAATTCAAGTTATATTAATCGCATTGCGATTACAACTTAGCACTGCTATCTTACATAGGCTAGAATTAACGAATATGGAGTATAGCTAATGCTATGCACTAGCAGTGCTAAGTTGAAATCGCAATGCGAATACTTTAAGTTAAATTAATCGCATTGCGATTTCAACTTAGCACTGCTGCTATATTCCATATTCGTTAACTTCGCTAATTCTAGCAAGCTGACCCATTATAAACCCAGCTTCTAAGTTGAAATCGCAATGCGATTAATATAACTTGAATTAATCGCATTGCGATTTCAACGTAATTCCTCAAACCGACAGTACATTTTAGTATATGGAGACGCTCCCATGGTGATGGGGACGCCCATGAGCACAGAAGTTATGGTTGGCTTGGTAGAATTAGCGAATAGCTAATATGACGAATGTATTCGTCATATTCCTCAAAACGAAGATAACGAAGTATTCTACATCTTCGCTTTAGCTACCTATTCGTCTCGTCATCGCCAACTTCGCTTATTCGCTAATTCTAGCAATCAAATAGGAAGGTTGACTTACTAGATAGCTGTAGTAAATTGCGATATTGTTTTTTTTTTTAATACAATAATTATATTACTTGATAAAATTATTATAAGTATTCTATTTATTAAAAAAAAAAAATCGCATAGCGAATTTAACACAGCTGTTCTCTATAGTCAACCTTCCTATTTGATTGCTAGAATTAGCGAAGTTGACGAATAGGTAGCTAAAACGAAGATGTAGAATACTTCGTTATCTTCGTTTTGAGGAATAGACGAATACATTCGTCATATTCGTCATCCTCGCTAATTCTAGATATGAAACCAATAGGAAAGTAGCCTTAAGTACAAATCGCAATATGCGATTATTTAAATCGCATGTTAATCGCGATAACTAGAAAAAATGACGAATATTCGATTTCGACGAATATGAAACGAATATTCATTCGAATATTCGCGAATTTCGTCGAAATCGAATATGGCACCTGCCGCTCATCACTAAGAGCCTGAGGCGAGGCATTAACGTTCTGAACCTCAGCACAACCTGCATGACCAGGCATCTACATGCAAAGCATGAACTGCAGTGGGGTACACACCTTAAAAACCAGGCACTCGCTGAGGCTCCCCCTGCTCCCTCTACCGCTGCTGCCTCGGCTTCCGCCTCGAGAGGAATGTTGCCACCTGCCGAGCAGCAAACAGAGGATGTGCCACCGACACCACCACCACCGCCACCGTCAACTAGCGTCTCCACTATATCACACAGCAGCGTTCAGCTCTCAATATCTCAAACCTTAGAGAGGAAGCGCAAATTCCCCCCGAGTCACCCTCGAGCCCTTGGCCTGAACGCCAGCATTTCTAAACTGCTGGCCTTTGAAATGCTGTCATTCCGGCTGGTGGACACAGACAGCTTCAAACAGCTGATGGCCATGGCTGTCCCGCAGTATGTGGTTCCCAGCCGCCACTACTTCTCCAAGACAGCCGTGCCTTCCCTGCACATGCAAGTGTCCGATAAAATCAAGTGTGCACTGCGCAACGCCATTTGTGGCAAGGTCCACCTAACCACAGATACGTGGACCAGTAAGCACGGCCAGGGACGCTATATCTCACTAACTGCACACTGGATGAATGTAGTGGCGGCTGGGCCCCGGCGGACAGTTCCTTGGCGCACGTCCTTCCGCCCCTAGGATCGCAGGGCATCATTCTCTGCCTCCTGTAGCCTCCTCCTCCTACTCGGCTTCCTCCTCCACTGCTTCCACCAGCTCATCCGGTCAGCCACACACCTTCACCACCAACTTCAGCACAGCCCGGGTAAACGTCAGCAGGCCATTCTGAAACTCATATGTTTGGGGACAGGCCCCACAGCGCAGAGGAGTTGTGGCGGGGTATTGAACAACAGACCGACGAGTGGTTTCTGCCGGTGGGCCTCAAGCCAGGCCTGGTGGTATGCGATAATGGGCGAAATCTCGTGGCAGCTCTGGGACTAGCCGGTTTGACGCACATCCTTGCCTGGCGCATGTGCTGAACTTGGTGGTGCAGAGGTTCATTCACCACTACCCCAACATGTCAGAGCTGCTGCATAAAGTGCGGGCCGTCTGTGCGCGCTCCGCCGTTCACATCCTGCCGCTGCTCGCCTGTCTGCGCTACAGCGGAACTTCGCCTTCCCGCCACCGCCTCATATGCGACGTGCCCACCCGGTGGAACTCCACCTTGCACATGCTGGAGAGACTGTGCGAGCAGCAGCAGGCCATAGTGGAGTTTCAGCTGCAGCACGCCACGGCCAGTCGTACTGCCGAACAGCACCACTTCACCACCAATGATTGGGCCTCCATGCGAGACCTGTGTGCCCTGCTGCGCTGTTTCGAGTACTCCACCAACATGGCCAGTGGCGATGACACTGTTATCAGCGTTACAATACCACTTCTATGTCTCCTTGAGAAAACACTTAGGGCAATGATGTTAGAGGAGGTGGCCCAGGTGGAGGAGGAGGAGGAGGATGAGGGCTCGCTTTCTAACACTTTCGGGCCAGTCTGTTCGAATTGGCTCAGAGGGAGGTTTGTTTAAGCAGCAGAGGACAGGTTCACAAGTCGCCAGCCAAGGCACTGTACTGGAGGACGAGGAGGATGAGGAGGAGGAGGTGGAGGGGGACGAGGATGACGCAAGTTCACAGCGGGGTGGCAGCCCAGGCCCATCACTGGTGCGTGGCTGGGGGATACGGTGGACGATGACGATACGCCTCCCACAGAGGACAGCTTGTCCTTACCCATGGGTAGCCTGGCCCACATGAGCGAATATATGCTCCAATGCCTGCGTAACGACAGCAGAGTTGCCCACGTTTTAACGTGTGCAGACTACTGGGTGGCCACCCTGCTGGATCCCCGGTATAAAGACAATGTGCCCACTTTAATTCCTGAACTGAGCGCGACCGTAAGATGCGCGAGTACAAGCGCACGCTGATAGAGGCGCTCTTGAGAGCATTCCCACATGTCACAGGGGAACAGGTGGAAGGTGAAGGCAGAGGAGTGGCAAGAGGTCGCCAACGCAGCTGTGTCACGGCCAGCTCATCTGAGGGCAGGGTTAGCATGGCAGAAATGTGGAAAAGTTTTGTCTCCACGCCACAGCTATCTGCACCGACACCTGATACGGAACGTGTTAGCAGGAGGCAGCATTTCACTAACATGGTTGAACAGTATGTCTGCACACTCTCCACATCCTGACGGATGGTTCGGCCCCATTCAACTACTGGGTTTCGAAATTGTCCACGTGGCCAGAGTTAGCATGTTATGCCTTGAGGTGCTTTCCTGCCCGGCGGCCAGCGCTTTATCTGAACGCGTATTCAGCACGGCAGGGGCGCCATTACTGACAAGCGCAGCCGCCTGTCCACAGCCAACGTGGACAAGCTGACCTTCATAAAGATGAACCAGGCATGGATCCCACAGGACCTGTCCCTCCCTTGTGCAGAGTAGTCCTTATTAACTGCCTAAAACATGTCTTGTTGTGCTACGGGCCACTTCTTTATTTGATACAAATTTTATGAAACCCACAGTTGAATGAAACTCTTCTCTGTCTGGGCGCCGGGCCTAACCAGATGAAAGTGGCCGGTTAAACTAACGGGTGACATGAAGCCATAACCTCTGCCATGCTACCTCTGTCTTCTGTCTGGGTGCTGAGGCCTAAGTCAAATAAAGCGGTCTTCTGCTGTGCTGGGGATATGAAGCTAATCTCTGACCTCTCTCCTCTGTCTGGGTCCAAAGGCCTAAATCACTGAAAGAGGCCTTCTCCTGTGGTGTGTGATATGATGCCAGAATATGTGCTGTGGGGCCTCTCTCCTCTTCCTGGGTGCAGGGGTCAAAGTAACTCAATGGTGGCTTCTCCTGTGGTGGCTGATATGATGCCAGAATATGTGCTGTGGTGCCTCTCTCCTCTTCCTGGGTGCAGGGGTCAAAGTAACTAAATGGTGGCTTCTCCTGTGGTGGTTGATATGATGCCTGATTCTCTGCTGTGAAACCTCTCTCCTCCATCTGGGTGTAGGGTCAAAGTCTTTCAAAGTCGCCTTCTCCTGTGCTGATTGATATAAAGCTGATGGTTGTGCCATCTGACATGGCTGCCAGGGTCTGATTCAATGGGGGCCTACCCTGTGGTGGGTGATCTAAATGCCTGATTCTCTGCTGTGAAACCTCTCTCCTCCGTCTGGGTGTAGGGGTCAAAGTCTTTCAAAGTCGCCTTCTCCTGTGCTGATTGGATATGAAGCTGATGGTTGTGCCATCTGACATGGTTGCCGGGGTCCCATTAAATTGGGGCCTACTCCTGTGGTGGGTGATCTAAATGCCTGATTCTCTGCTGTGTAACCTCTCTCCTCCGTCTGGGTGTAGGGGTCAAAGTAACTAAATGGTGGCCTACTCCTGTGGTGGGTGATATGATGCCTGGTTCTCTGCTGTGGGACCTCTCTCCTCTGTCTGGGTCCAAGGGCCTAAATCACTGAAAGAGGCCTTCTCCTGTGGTGGCTGATATGATGCCAGAATATGTGCTGTGGGGCCTCTCTCCTCTTCCTGGGTGCAGGGGTCAAATAAACTAAATTGTGGCCTACTCCTGTGGTGGTTGATATGATGCCTGATTCTCTGATGTGGAACCTCTCCTCTGTTTGGGTGAAGGGGTCAAAGTAACTAAATGGTGGCTTCTCCTGTGGTGGCTGATATGATGCCAGAATATGTGCTGTGGGGCCTCTCTCCTCTTCCTGGGTGCAGGGGTCAAAGTAACTCAATGGTGGCTTCTCCTGTGGTGGCTGATATGATGCCAGAATATGTGCTGTGGTGCCTCTCTCCTCTTCCTGGGTGCGGGGTCAAAGTAACTCAATGGTGGCTTCTCCTGTGGTGGTTAGTATGATGCCAGAATATGTGCTGTGAGGCCTCTCTCCTCTTCCTGGGTGCAGGGGTCAAAGTAACTCAATGGTGGCTTCTCCTGTGGTGGCTGATATGATGCCAGAATATGTGCTGTGGTGCCTCTCTCCTCTGTCTGGGTCCAAAGGCCTAAATCACTGAAAGAGGCCTTCTCCTGTGGTGTGTGATATGATGCCTGAATATGTGCTGTGGTGCCTCTCTCTCTTCCTGGGTGCGGGGGTCAAAGTAACTCAATGGTGGCTTCTCCTGTGGTGGCTGATATGATGCCAGAATATGTGCTGTGGGGCCTCTCTCCTCTTCCTGGGTGCAGGGGTCAAAGTAACTCAATGGTGGCTTCTCCTGTGGTGGTTAGTATGATGCCAGAATATGTGCTGTGGGGCCTCTCTCTCTTCCTGGGTGCAGGGGTCAAAGTAACTCAATGGTGGCTTCTCCTGTGGTGGCTGATATGATGCCAGAATATGTGCTGTGGGGCTCTCTCCTCTTCCTGGGTGCAGGGGTCAAAGTAACTAAATGGTGGCTTCTCCTGTGGTGGTTGATATGATGCCTGATTCTCTGCTGTGAAACCTCTCTCCTCCATCTGGGTGTAGGGTCAAAGTCTTTCAAAGTCGCCTTCTCCTGTGCTGATTGATATAAAGCTGATGGTTGTGCCATCTGACATGGCTGCCAGGGTCTGATTCAATGGGGGCCTACTCCTGTGGTGGGTGATCTAAATGCCTGATTCTCTGCTGTGAAACCTCTCTCCTCCGTCTGGGTGTAGGGGTCAAAGTCTTTCAAAGTCGCCTTCTCCTGTGCTGATTGATATGAAGCTGATGGTTGTGCCATCTGACATGGTTGCCGGGGTCCCATTAAATTGGGGCCTACTCCTGTGGTGGGTGATCTAAATGCCTGATTCTCTGCTGTGTAACCTCTCTCCTCCGTCTGGGTGTAGGGGTCAAAGTAACTCAATGGTGGCCTACTCCTGTGGTGGGTGATATGATGCCAGAATATGTGCTGTGGGGCCTCTCTCCTCTTCCTGGGTGCAGGGGTCAAAGTAACTCAATGGTGGCTTCTCCTGTGGTGGCTGATATGATGCCAGAATATGTGCTGTGGTGCCTCTCTCTCTTCCTGGGTGCAGGGGTCAAAGTAACTAAATGGTGGCTTCTCCTGTGGTGGTTGATATGATGCCTGATTCTCTGCTGTGAAACCTCTCTCCTCCATCTGGGTGTAGGGGTCAAAGTCTTTCAAAGTCGCCTTCTCCTGTGCTGATTGATATAAAGCTTATGCTTGTGCCATCTGACATGGTTGCCGGGGTCTGATTCAATGGTGGCCTACTCCTGTGGTGGGTGATCTAAATGCCTGATTCTCTGCTGTGTAACCTCTCTCCTCCGTCTGGGTGTAGGGGTCAAAGTAACTAAATGGTGGCCTACTCCTGTGGTGGGTGATATGATGCCAGAATATGTGCTGTGGGGCTCTCTCCTCTTCCTGGGTGCAGGGGTCAAAGTAACTCAATGGTGGCTTCTCCTGTGGTGGCTGATATGATGCCAGAATATGTGCTGTGGTGCCTCTCTCCTCTGTCTGGGTCCAAAGGCCTAAAGTCACTGAATGGAGGCTTCTCCTGTGGTGGCTGATATGATGCCAGAATATGTGCTGTGGTGCCTCTCTCCTCTGTCCTGGGTCCAGGGGCCTAAAGTAACTCAAAGGTGGCTTCTCCTGTGGTGGCTGATATGATGCCAGAATATGTGCTGTGGTGCCTCTCTCTCTTCCTGGGTGCAGGGGTCAAAGTAACTCAATGGTGGCTTCTCCTGTGGTGGCTGATATGATGCCAGAATATGTGCTGTGGGGCCTCTCCTCTTCCTGGGTGCAGGGGTCAAAGTAACTCAATGGTGGCTTCTCCTGTGGTGGCTGATATGATGCCAGAATATGTGCTGTGGGGCTCTCTCCTCTTCCTGGGTGCAGGGGTCAAAGTAACTAAATGGTGGCTTCTCCTGTGGTGGTTGATATGATGCCTGATTCTCTGCTGTGTAACCTCTCTCCTCCGTCTGGGTGTAGGGGTCAAAGTAACTAAATGGTGGCCTACTCCTGTGGTGGGTGATATGATGCCTGGTTCTCTGCTGTGGGACCTCTCTCCTTTGTCTGGGTGCTGTGGTCAAAATAATAGTAAGTGACCTTCTCCATTGGTGGGTGACTTGAAGCCTGATTCTGTGCTATGGGACCTCACTCCAATTAATATTGTTTAATTTTTATTTATTTTATGTTAACTCATCATTTCCCTATCTACATTTGTTTGCAGGGGATTTAACTACATTTTGCAGCCCTCTAGCCCTTTCCGGGTGTGTTTTACAGCCTTTTTAGTGCCCAAAAGTTCGGGTCCCCATTGACTTCTATGGGGTTCGGGTTCGGGATGAAGTTCGGGTCGAGTTCGGATCCCGAACCCGAACATTTTTCGAAAGTTCGGCCGAACTCGTCGAACCCGAACATCCAGGTGTTCGCTCAACTCTATTCAACTGCTTTCAAACCGATTTCATTTGGAATAATAGTATATAAGGACGTAACGTCCACTGTCATGAGTACTGTGCTACTTGTTACTTGTTATGTTACCAAAATCATGTAGAATATCGAGGACATGGCCCGTATCCCTTAAATAGGAGGGCATATTTGGCACATATTTCTGTAAGAAAATATCAATATATTCCGATAGTCTACTGGTGATAGAACCTACACCCGAGACTATCGGTCTATCCGGTGGATTTTCTAAATCTTTGTGTACCTTTGGTAGATAGTATATTGTGGGTAGTTTAGGATGTTGATTATTAAGTTATTCAAATTCTTTTTTATTTATAACACCATCATCCAATCCCTTATCCAAAATCACTTTAAGCTGCTTCCTATATTCTATCACTGGGTCCCCCTTTAATTTCTTATATGTAGTCTGATCACTTAAAATTCGTTCCAGTTCCTTTTCGTATTTCTCTTTATCTAAAACAACTATACCCCCCCCCCCCCCCCTTGTCGGCTGGCTTGATCACTATTCTATCATTCCTCTCTAAATTCAATAGTGCCTCCTTCTCCTTTTTATTCAGATTTCCTTTAGTGTTCTTATTAAACTTGATCTGCTCGAGTCCCTTTAAAACTCCTATTTTGAATGCCTCTACGCATTCATTATTTTTAACCTCAGGAAAAAAGGTGGATTTGTTCCTTAAATTTGTGTAACATTTGTGTTCCAAAGTAGGGCTTTTAATTGGATTACTAATTATATATTTCTGTATATTTATCTTTCTTATAAACCTATAAACATCGAGGTAGGTATCAAATTTTTTTCCTTTGTTAGTGGGTGCAAATTTAAGTCCCTTATTTAATACAGAAGTTTCATCTTTAGTAAGTATATGGGAGCTGAGATTGAAAATCCCTTTTCTGTTCCCTGCCTTTCTTCGCTTGTGGACTTATTTTTTCTTTTTCCCTTTCCTCCTCTCGTTCCTCTGTACATCTTCGTTTCTTTCCCGGTGTCTCCCCCAATGTTCTCATCACTTCCTCTGTTGGTAAACTTTTTCCTTTTTTTTTTTTTTTTTTTTTTAATTCAAAATTTTTTATTGATTTTTCATTTAAGTAACAAAAGATACTGTAGGATAACAGTATGTAATAACAAAAGTACAGGAGTAGCTAAAGACACATATACGCATGCATCAAGTATACAGTTGCAAAATTATTGCGGCAATACAAGACACCAACACAACGGGTTGGTAACTCAAACCATCCGAGGGTCAGCACGTACATCACAAAGGTGAAGGTTAAGGTTAAGGACACTATTCGTATGCAGACAAGGGAGCCCTAAGAGGGGTCAGGGAACCTGAAGGATTTCCATTTGAGCCATAATTTGAGGAACTTTAAATGGGAGCGAGATTCCCAGGATGACATCTCTTCAAAGCGGTAAAGCTGGTCCACCTTTGTCATCCAGGCTTCAAGGTCTGGAAGGGAGCTCTGGAGCCAGAACTTTGGTATAAGTAGGCGGGCAGCAATCAGTAATTGACGAAAGAGGAAGGGTACATGTATTGGGGGTGAGAGGGGGATTGATAGGAGCGCAAGGGAAGGTGTGGGGACAAAAGAGGTTTGGCAAATCTTGTTTGCTTGAGTAAAAATTTTTGACCACCATTGGTTGATAGGTGGGCATTCCCACCAGATGTGAAGAAATGTGCCTCTCTCCTCCCCACACCTCCAGCACTGATCCGAAGCTCCGGCTGAATAAAAGGCAGATTTGACCGGGTAATGTACCATTGGGTCAATATCTTATAATTGTTCTCTTGTATCCGAACACAGCGGGAGGTTTTATGTGGCGCCTCAAGAATTCTAGGGAGAGTATCAAGCGGAAATTCTAATTGAAGGTCCCTTTCCCAGGATCGAATAAAGGCAGGTTTTACAATGGTAGGGGAGAGCGGAGTTTATTATAGAGCATAGAGATCGGTTTATTAGGGGTTTGTCCATGGAGATGATTGCTTCCAGCCAGACTAATGGCCGTAGAAGCTCACCATTAAGCGTGTGTCCCATGAGGAAAGTGCGTAAGAATGGAATCAGAGCGAAGTCGCAGGGTTGTGGGTTCAGTAAGGATGAGAGGGCAGTGTTGGAAAGGGGTTGGCCCATGTCGTCTTGGAGTGATCTGATGGGGATGGTGGTGAGGCGAGGACCACTGGGAGAGGAATCCAGTAGTAAGGGGTTAGATGCACCTAGGATGTCACCAATAGTGATTAAAGGAGAGGGGAAGGGATATGGCAGTGAGTGGATGAGAGCCAAGACCAGGCAGCCAGCGTGGCTTTTAAAATAGGGTAGGCTGAAAGGCGAGATGCAGGGAGGGATTCATTGCCCAGTAAGAAGGCCCGGAGAGGTTTGCCCAGAATTGAGCTTTCTTGTGCTACCCAGTGTTTGTGGGGGAACCACGGAGCCAATCTACAATCCTGGACAATAGTATGGCTTTACCATAAAGTTCAGGATCTGGGAGACCAATACCCCCTCTGATCTATGCCTGATAAGGCGAGAGTAGGAAAGTCTAGCTTTACGGCCTTTCCATAGAAAGTGCGTAAATTTTTGTTTGAGGGAAGTATAGTAGGATGTAGGTATAGGGATGGGAAGGACTTGTTGAAGATAGGTCAGGCGGGAAGGATAAGAGAAGTGAGGAGGTTTTTACGTCCGAACCAAGAGATGGTGGGAACTTTTTTGTCAAGGTCGTCTATTGCTTGAAATATGGAAAGTCTTAATGGGACGTAATTCAAGGGGAAGAGGTCAGAGATTTGGGGGCTTATCCTGACACCAAGGTATGTAATTGTAGGGGATGACCAATTGAAAGGGGAGTTAAGCTGTAGTTTGTTTTTAGTACGTGAGGGAATTCCGATGCAGATAACCAGAGATTTATTAGAATTAATTTTAAAATTTGAGAGTGGGCCAAAATTAGAGAGGTGGGTTTGAATTAAAGGAAGGGAAGTGATGGGGTTGGAGGTCAAGATCAGGACATCATCAGCGAAGCTGCAAGTTTATGTTCCGTGTTCCCTATCATTGGGCCCTTGATCAGGGGTCTGATCTGAGAGCTTGGAGGAGGGGTTCCATGGTTAGTACAAAGAGAAGGGGGAGAGGGGCATCCCTGTCGGGTACCATTGGTTATACCAAAGGAGGGGAGAGGGTCCCATTGACCATGACATGAGCTGAGGCATGGGTGTACATAGCAAAGACAGCGTTGACAAAGGGGGTAGGTAGGCCAAAACGCAGCAGGGTGAGTCTCATATAGTTCCAGTTCACACGATCGAATGCTTTTTCAGC
Source organism: Bufotes viridis (assembly GCA_033119425.1). Classification (NCBI taxonomy): domain Eukaryota; kingdom Metazoa; phylum Chordata; class Amphibia; order Anura; family Bufonidae; genus Bufotes; species Bufotes viridis. The sequence goes on from CM065591.1 coordinate 128,065,715, forward strand.
ATCTGTGCTGAGAAGCAGAAGGGGAGATGAGGTGTAAGAGGAATGGCAGATCAGATTTAATACTCTGGTGGTATTATCTCTACCCTCCCTGTTGCGAACAAAGCCCTTCTGATCCCCATGAATCAGAGCTGATAGCAGTAAGGCAAGGCGATTAGCTAGGAGCTTTGCCAAAAGTTTTAGGTCGATAATGAGCAAGGAGATAGGCCTGTAATTGGCACAATGGCTGTGATCTTTCCCCTCCTTTGGTATAATTGCAATGTGAGCAGTCACCATGTCCCTAGAAAGAGGGGCACCCGACAGGGAAAGGTTACAGACGTCAAGAAGAAGGGGGAGCAGTTGTTTCTGAAAGGTTTTAAAGTAGATAGCGGGGAGACCGTCAGGTCCAGGGCTTTTCCCATTGGGCAGATGGCGTACGGCTATGGACAGTTCCTCGGTGGTAAAGGGGTTGGATAGAGAGCGTTTCTGGGAGTCTGAGAGGGTGGGAAGGTGGAGGGATTGCAGAAAATCTTTTACTAAAGCGGAGTGTGTCTCATGGGGGAGGGGTTGAGGGAGATTATATAGATTTTTGTAGAAGGTTTGAAATTTAGTGGCAATTGAGGCAGTAGAGAAAGTGTCGGAGCCATCATGGGAAGTCAGTTTATGGACGTAGTTATTGGATTTCCTAGTTTTAATTCTGTGCATAATGAATTTCGAGGCTTTATCGCCATGGGAGAAAAATTTGTGTTGGGAGTTCAGGAAATATTTCGCCGAGCGAGATTGCAATAAAGCTCTCAATTCAGCTCTGGCAGCAGACAGGGACTGGAGAAGTGATTCAGAGAGATCTGTCTTATGGCTCGATTCCAGAGACTGGATTTTAGCGAGGAGAGAGTCTATTTGTTTTTCCCTAGATTTTTTAAGGTGGGAGCTGATGCTAATGAAATGACCTCTTATGTATGGTTTATGGGCGTCCCAGAGTATTTGAGGGGAGATTGAGGGGAGTTTATTTAGTGAAATATATTCATCAAGAAGGGTAGATACTTTTTTGACTATAGTGGGATCACCCAGAAGGGATTCGTTGAGGCGCCAATGAAACTCCTTGTGGGCCGGTTGGGGAGCGTCTATAATGAGAGAGATCAGGGCGTGGTCTGAGATGTGGGCAGAGGAGGAACCTCCACAGTGAAACCAAAGAGGGAAAGAGGAATGGGATAGGTCAGGATAATGGTTAAATTTAAAGTGTGTCTCCTGGAGGAAAGCCACGTTGGATCCAAACTTTCGCAATAAAGAGAAGGTTTGGCTCCTTTTGGATGGTGAGTTAAAGCCCTTGACATTATAGGAAGTTATGTGTAAGTTAGCCATGAATATTCACCAGTGTAGTAAAAGAGCGAGGTGCGTGGCAGTCCTCCAGGAAAACGTCTTGATGATGGGAGGAGATTGTTGGTTAAGAAGTGTTGGATTGGATAGGTTGGAAGTACGTTGTCATTGTTCAGGATGCATACGGGTTTAATCCTGTACTGTAAACATAAAAAAAGAAAAGAACATGTAACTGGTGAAACAGTAAAAAGAAACATAACTTTGGATATAGTCAAAGTAAGTAAAAACATAGTGAGAGAGCGTATGTACGCTCAGGTAGAGGGGGAGAAAGGTCTTGTGACCTGTCGTACAACCCCCACTGTACATTAAACAGTATAGAGAAAGGTGAGGGAAGAGGCAATCCCGCTTCAGATAGGGAGAGGACAGTTCGCAAAAGAATAAAGGTGTAGGTATAATTAGGAGCTGAATAGGGAAGGAGAGTCGGAAAGGTAGGGAACTTTAAATGAGCTAAAGGAGTAAAAAGAATAGGTAAGGACCCGTAGGGTATGACACAAGCGGAGAGTGAAATTTCACGGAGACATAATGTTGCTGGTCTTGCAAGAGTCTCTTAGGTGTTGATTGATGAGGTCTCTTCTTGGACTTTTGAGACTTAGGGGTGTGTTGTATCTCGAACGGCGTGATGGATGGGAGGTCGGGGAGATCAGCCAAGTCTTTGTACAAGGACCAGTCCTCGATGTCAAGGGAAGGTATGCTCAGGTGGGCAAACACCGATGGCAGGTCAGAATGCGTGGATATGTTGAAGCGTTTGCCTGTATGGTGAAAAGAGAGGCCAAAAGGATATGACCATCTATAGGGGACCTTGTTAGCACGTAGCCACTCTGTAAGGGGTTTGAGGGCCTTCCTCTTCCTGAGGGTAGATGGTGCTAAATCTTGATAGATAAGAATTTGGGCCCGTCATAAGAGAAGTCATTGTGGCTTCGAGCGGCCTCCAAAATTGCTGCTTTCACTTGGAAGTTTAGAAGCGACATATCACGTCCCTCGGGGGATCTTCAGGCTTCGGCTTGGGGCGCAGTGCTCTATGTGCCCTTTCAATAATGATGTCTAGGGCAAAGTCGGGGCCTAGGAGGCTGCTACAGATGGCATGGATAGTATGAAAAAGCTCACCAGCCGGTATGGATTCTGGCACTCCTCGGAACCGCAGGTTATTGCGCCGCCCTCTGTTCTCTTGGTCCTCGATGGCGTTGTGCAGTTCGTTGAGGTATGTGCTGCAGCGAGACATGGATTTGGCTGTGGCTGTTTGGTGATCCAGCATGGCGGCCTGCTGCGTCTCGATTTGTTCCACGCGGTCTCCAATGTGGCGGACGTCTTTTCTGAGCGCCGCGATTTCAGAGACCATGGGATCCAGGGCCCTCCTCAGAGCTTGTTCCAGGTATCGCCGGGTCAGAGGTAGATCTCTATTCGGGCGTAAGTCGTCTGCGTCGCTGTCCTCGCCCGACTGTTCTGAGGCTAAAGCAGCAGCCTTATGGGCGGGAGCCGGCGCCATCTTTGGTTCCCTTGCAGCGACTGTGGCTGCAGCCTTTTTAAAGAATTTCTCCATATCCCCGCTTAGGGGTTGCGCCTTGAGAGAGAGCGGGGGTTCAGCTGGCTTTGGGTTGCCGATTTTCACCATTATTCTCTTGATAGCTGAAGATAGCTGGTACTTGGGGTAGATGTGGTTACAGAGCGAGCTGCAGTGCGGCCATCACCGACGAGAGCTAGCTCCGCCCCCCCCCCAACTTTTTCCTTTTTTTAATCTGTGGGGAAAATTCTCAGTGTTCAGGCTGTCTGTTGCGGCTTTATTAACACAAACCTCACTTTTTTCTCTATTGCCCTCAGTTTGTGTATACGGCAATACCTTCTCTTTGTAATTATCACGCTGATTCATATATCTATCGTCGGTCCTCTCATAGTTATAGTTATTCCCACCATATCCTCTATAATAGTGTCTATCTCCATAACCACTATTGTTATACTGCCCATATGTGTTTTTTCTTCTATAGTTGTTAAACCGAGGTCTATATCTCTGGTTATGTGATAGCCCATACGGGTGATCATCTAACCTATCAATATACCTTCTCCACTGTCTTGGGTGGTTGGGTTCATAAGGTCTGCGATGCCCATATGGTTTCCTGCCATGACTAAAATTTCCCGAGGGTTGCTGGGAATTAAAATTCCAATTACCCTCGTTGCCTTGCCTGTTTTCAGTTCTCCCTGTATTGGAAAAGGTATTTGAAGCAGATATTACCTCTGGAATGGAACTAATAATAGTGCCCTTTCTTTCTTTCCACTTATAGACTGTGTCATTTTTATAGTCATCAAGCACTTTCATAAATTTTCTTTGTTTTTTCTTTTTTACTTCCTGCTCAACTCTTAAAACTTCTTTTTGGCATTTTTGGGATAGTTCACTATACTCCTCCAATTCTCTAAAGGGAAGTAGTTTTTCTTTAATCAATTCAATCTGTTTGCATAACGAGGTGAGTTTACTCTTTCTCCTTTCTATAATAAACTGCATGGCATTCATGCCGCAAGTATGAACAAAGAGTTCCCAATCTACTAACTCATCCTCATTATCCGTATTAAAAGGGAGTTGCCATCTCAAACCCTCTGGGATCTTTTCCTCCACCACATATTTTTCCAACGAGATAACGTCCCAGATGGTCCTTATTTCTTTAACCATGAGGATCTCTAGTTCAGCAAACACTGCGTCTATATCATTTGTTAAATGCTCATCCTTCTGATTACAGAAAACTTCCTGTACATTGAGATGCATATTTTCCCTAAAGGTGAAAATATCCATTGTCAAAACTGTAACCTTTTAGGACCTTATAACAAAACTTAAAACACGAATCAAAAGGCTACGTAGTTTTGGTTTAAAAGCAGCAGTCCTGTAGAGGAGTAGGTCCCACTCCTTAACAATGAAAAGTACAAATAGGAAAGCCAGGTCCGCGCTATTCTCAGAGCACCACAAATGTCACTCCAGGTAACCTTTTCTTTTTCTTTAAGACAGAAGTATGGTACACGCTTCAAATACCGACTGAATGTCACATTTCCAGAAGACCTTTTGGAATTAGAAAGACCACATAGCGCAATACTGTATAGGATATGTGATAACAATTTGGGCGTTTACCTGCACAGCGGGGATCTGTTGTCTGTTTTGTGATTTTATGAGAAGATACTTTGTAAGTAGAATAAAGCAAATTGTTATCACATATCCTATACAGTATTGCGCTATTTGTCTTTCTAATTCCAAAAGGTCTTCTGGAAATGTGACATTCAGTCGGTATTTGAAGCGTGGACCATACTTCTGTCTTAAAGAAAAAGAAAAGGTTACCTGGAGTGACATTTGTGGTGCTCTGAGAATAGCGCGGACCTGGCTTTCCTATTTGTACTTTTCATTGTTAAGGAGTGGGACCTACTCCTCTACAGGACTGCTGCTTTTAAACCAAAACTACGTAGCCTTTTGATTCGTGTTTTAGACATTTTTAGCGCTTACTTCAATTTCATGGTGAATCATAATAAATTGCTCATTATTGCCTCGGGTATTTCCAAATCCCTGAAAAACCAATTGGAAGCGAACTCCCCTTTTAATTGGTCTGCCCCCTACTTAACATATCTAGGGGTGAAGATCAGCACTGATCTGAGCCAACTCTTCAACTTGAACTGTATCCCTATTCTGAAAAAAAAAATTCTAAAAATCTGGCCTACCTGGATGTCCCTGTGCTGTCATGGCTTGGGAGAAAAAATATATTACTTTTATTAATCATACCCAAACTGACTTATCTACAACAGACCCTCCCGATTCCAGTATCTTCCTCATTTTATGTCACCCATCGTTCTCTCTTCAGTTCCTTTGTTTGGAATAAAAAGAAAGCGAGGATTACCTATAAAGCCCTGTCCTACCCAAGAGAGAGGGGAGGAATTTCCCTGCCCGACCCCGAACTATACGGCAGAGCAGTCCTTCTAGCACGTATAGTGGACTGGTTGAGGAGCCCTCCCCATAAGTCATGGGTCCAAATGGAACAGACATTATTAGGCATGTCGTTTAAGGCCTTTTCTATTGGGACGAAAGACTCTAGCATCTCCACATTCTAACATATGCCCAGTTATGAAAGCTACTTTCCGGGTGCACCCTGCAGAGCTCATCCTTGGGAACCCCCATTTCCTCCCCAACCCTTTGTGTAGGGGATGTAAACACAATGGCCCCCCAGGCCCTAAGAGACAATATTCCCGCTAGTATACGGCTATCGGAGGTAAAATTAAGAGATCTCTACCGGGACAATAAACTTGTAAATCTCTGTAATTGACATGAGCAACTTATTAGGCATTCCCTCCTCATGCCTTAACGCAATGTATTACCTTAGAGCGTTCATGTCTCAACATGCACCATTAGATACCCTTCTTTGGCCCCTCACATGGCTAAAAAGCATTTTTTCTTAAAGGAGTCCCCCTGCTAAAATTATTTCACAACTTTATAATAGACTTAGGACCCCCCCCCAAAAAAAATTCCTTAACCCCTGCCTTCATTCGCCTATGTGAGAAAGATCTAGATAGGACCTTTTGAACTGAAGAGGTTGTTACAAATTACAACTCTCCACGTTTCCTGTCAAGATGTGTGAAAATACAGGAAAATGGCTACAAAATTGCCACACAGTGGTATAAAACTCCAGACAAGACATGCCTTTACTCTGTCGGACACATGTTGGAGATGCTCAGAACACAGGGGATCATACTACCACATTTGGTTGGACTGCCTTAAACTATTGCGTTGGTTGGAAGAAATCTTTAAAATAGGGAATAAGATCTGTGGGACTAATTTCCCTTTATCCCCCAATCTTGCTTTCCTAAACCTATTCCCGCAGAACCAACAAGCAACCAACATAAGACTCTTTAAACACTTACTCAGTGCAGCTAAACTCCTAATCCCTCCTCTCTGGCTGACATCAGATGTTCTGACTAAAGACCAATGGTATAATAAAATAGACCAAATATATAGATTGGAAGAGCTGCCATCGTGGGAGTCGAGATCCCATTGGAAATTTTTGAGGGTTTGGGAGAAGTGGAAATCCTTCAGGGGATATACAACCTAACCCCCCATTTGAGAGACTCTAATACGCCATATATTGTAGCATACTTTTCTCTCTCTTGGAAGCTGGATCCGTTATTAACAAGTGCTCATTAGACAAAATGCCAAGAAAACCTCTTTAAATACCAGGAAAATGTTTCTCTTTTGATCTCTCTCTTTGACCATTTTTACAACGTTTTTTAGGCAAAAACACCAGGTCCAGAAACTGCATAAGATTCTATGACAGAGATCAGCAACCTTTGGCACCCAAACTACTGTAAAACTACAAATGCCACTAAGCTTACTTAGGCTGAGTTCACATTACCGTTTAGCTTTCTATTCTTCTGATTCTTCGAAAAAAAAAAAAATAAACAGAATCTTGTAAAATAAAAAAGTCCTGCTTAATCAGTTATCATCAATTTGAGACGGGAAAAGTCCTGCATGCAAAATGGATCTCTGGTAGAAATGGCTCAAACAGATGCAGGATTTGCACTCTACTCTGGATCTGACATGTTGCCCTACTTAAAAATATGCAAAAGTATGTGTGGTTGCATATTATAATGACGTTTTTGCATGGGACTTTTTGTACCAATGTTCATATTACAGAATAAGTGACAATACAAGGGAGTATATACAAAAAAATGCAAGGCATTCAAAAAACACCATAAAAAATGCCAGGTAGTAAATCACACTTTATTGGCAAAAATGTCTCAAAAATACTCCAAAAAAATGTTTGCATTAAAGGAAGCTCAACACAAACTTGCTTTTGCATTTTTTGCTCCTAAAAAAAACAAAAACTCTATGAAATGTGCCCCTAATTTTTTTTCATAATGCATGTGTTTTTATGATATTTATTTGAACAGTGTTTTTTTCTAAGCAATTATGTGAACAACATTTTTTTCAATCACTTTTTCCTTATAGAGTAGGAGATGTCTAAACACCAGAAAAGCAACACTTAAAATGCAAATGTCTAGAAAAAGACCACAAAAACACCTACACATGAATCCATTCTCAAGGTGGTTGCACAAAGAGAGCATACTGTACTGTATTTTGGCCAATATGAATTACAAAATACCTTACAATAATTGCATTTTTTTATTGGCCGTTTTCTGGTGGTTTTTGTCCCTTGGTATTGTTTACTGTTTTTTAAGTCATAGCACACTCTAGAAATGAGTTTCTTATCCCTTTTTCCAAATAATCTGCAATTAAAATGAAATGTAAGAGCAGGGTGGGTTTTAGTGGTATTTGCTGGTTTAGTGGCATTTTTAGAACTGTGATTTTGTGTTTTTTTTTTTTTTTTTTTTTTTTAATTGCAGTAAAAAACACCTGATCTCAAAGTCATTTAGAGGTCTATGGGAAATATGAAATACAACACACACAAGCTTTTTTTGCCACTAGCACTTTTGGGTCTTGGGCAATTTTTTTTTTTAAGACGCATAATGAAGCTTTTAGCTTTTTTATAGCATTTTGATATCTTTTCTATGAGGGAAAAAAGTTCAGTACGGATGTATGGAAGAAACAACAAATTAAGAGAAGCTATGCACTATGGAAAAATGTGTGAACGGTTTAAAAAACAGTTTTCTACTAAACAATAGAAAAAAAAACCTTAGCAAAATCATGTGTACAATCCTTAGGCTTTGTTCACATATAGTCTTTTTTGCATTTTTTGTTGTTGTTGTGGTAAAAAAGCACAATGGGAGAAATGTATTAAAGGTTATGGATGATTTTGTGCATAAAAATTCAATAAACACACATATTATATAGTGATGATCGAACAAAAAAGTATTCGGGTGTTCAGATGTTCAGGCCGAACACATTGCTATGTTCGTGTGCTCGGCCAAGCACCCGAGTATAATGGAAGTTGAAGGGAGACAACCAGGCACCCCCTAATCTGAAGAGGGTAGGGTGCCTGGTTCATAGGAAAAGGTCAGAAAGTGACACACACCACCTCAATTGATCGGGAACAGCATGGGGGCCATGTCTGGATGCATCTTGGACTCCCAGGTCGCTGCTGGGAACTATGTTGTCCTAGTTGTACGCCACTTTTGCAGACTGACAAAAATATGCCCAAACCCCCCAAAAAAAAAAAAAAAAGAATTTTACAGGAAAAATGTTGGGAAACATTGCCAAAAATGTTGATTTTTTATTTACTTTTTTCAGAACTGGGGCCATGATTTAAGATGGGCGGCCGGAGGTTTCCTTATTGCGCTGCTATGGGTGAAATTACTTGGCTACAGAAGAACCACACTGAAAGCATTTGCCAAGAATGTTTTCATTAATCTCGGATTAAATTTGTAGCCAACACACGATCCGGGCGCGTTATTCCCATTGCCTGCCAAGAATTTTCCTGGAAACCAAAGTCTTTGGGTTCCGAGGGGAGTATGGTTGCAAAGCTGAAACTTAAACTACTTGATGGAAGTGCACCACCAAGTGTGGAGCCTGCGGCTTAATTTTATTCCACATGGGAAACCTCACCCAGCCCGGACACTGAAAGGATTGACAGATTGATACCTCATTGGGTGGTGGTGCATGGCCGTTGTGAGTGGGTGAAACGATTTGTCTGGTTCATTCCGATAACCAACGAGATTATTCCGTGCTAACGAGTTACGTCACCCCCCGCTGCCAGTGCAAGGACATTGCAGAGATATTATCAAATACACTCGGCACAATTTTTTTTTTAAAGAATTTTAAAAATATTTTTTGTCAAGGATGTTAATTAAACGCACACACTATTACAATAAAAGTGGAGCTGATTAGTTTAATTTACGTAAAAATACACAGTCTGCGGATGATGTACAGTATATGTCACTAATAGGTATTAAAGAAAATATATTTCTGCTTTCAAACACACATACCAGCCCTTAAAAGGATTTTTTGTTGCATGAAAAACTTTAGGTAGTTGTAAAAAAAGCGATTTTTCTCCCTCCACTGTGTCTCTTCCTCAGCACGGTTTTCCCTGAGACTGATCAATAATTGAGCGCAGGTACTAAAAATATATTGCTGCTCTTAAACACACACATAGACTGTAGTCCTTAAAAGGACTTTTATGTCTTTGTAAATCTTGTTTCTAATAAAATCTGTTGAATTTCGCTTCACACACTATCTTTCCCTGTCTACGCTCTGCTCTCCCTGACGCTGACTGAGTCAAACATGTGGCATCGGGTGCTATGCTATATGTGTTCCGGCCAGCCAATCAGTGTAATGCCAGTAGCTAACATGGCTATGGCATTACACTGACTTACTTACCTGCACGTTGATTGGCTGCTTAGGAGGTGCCAAACGTGCGGGGAGAAGACTCGAGCATTTTGCTCGAGCGCACGTGGTATTCAGCCAAGTACCGCCATGGGCCGAGCAAAGCGATGCTCGAGCCGAACCGGTACTCAGCCGAGCATGCTCACTCATCACTAATCTTATAACTATTAGAGAGGAAAAAAAAAACACCTATCTGCTTTTTTGCATTCAGATACACCTGCTGGGTCTCATTGTAATAAATAGGCTATGGCGGGTAAAGGTAGTTGGAAACTAGACTAAGATGGTGGCGTCTCCTGATAGCCAGCCATCTTAGTTAAGGCCAGAGGAAGGTTCTAGACCCATTTGCTGAGATTGCCTGATTAATGCAGGCCAGCCAGTCACAGCTTTCTTATGGTAGAATCCAGTGAAGGAACCGTAGGTGAGCTCTGATGGGGATGATTGGTGCTGAAATGAACAGCGCCAATCAACTCTGAGGTTAGACAGGGGACACCAGTGTTTGACAACCCCTGTTTGCACTGCGTTTGGCTGGCATGCCGTACAAGCCAATGGCAGCAGAAGAGAGGCAAAGTGAACAGGAAAAATCTGTCTGTATACAAGTATTCTAGTTGATGACTGTGTGCAGAGATGTTCTCTCTGTTCTCTGTTGACAGGCTGGGTTTTGTGGTGCACCTGTGCTCCATAGCAATCTTCAGTGTTTCTGTTTTACTGCAACTGCTACAGTGTTCAGTGATTGATTGTTCATTTGCAGCAGTTCAAGAATCCTGATCCCATCTCTGTACTTTTCTCCCATTTCCTCCTGTCTGCTTTCCATGGACAACAAACAATTTGTATATGCTTTCTTTGTAATTTCTGACTACCAAATTCTAATTAGTTATTACATCACTGTTCAACAGCAGCCTTTTGGCAGTAGTCTATTTTTTTCTCTGCAAGGGTAATTTTTGCCCCTTTTTAATTTTTTGTTAGACTATATATATATATATATATATATATATATATATATATATATATATATATATATATTATATATATAATTACAAAAAGCAGGCAGCACTCCAAAATGTGGAACAGTAAACAAAACTTTATTCACTCATGTGGTACGGCAACATTTTGGCTCAATACCAGAGCCTTTCTCAATCAAGGAAATAAGACAAAATGACCAGTATCAGTCTATATACGACAAAGGACAAACAAATGTGCAATTACATCATTACATTATGTGATCAATTAATCATTCAAAGAAACAAGACATGATTTATCATTTTTTATTTAAAAAATAATCATAAAGTGCACAAAGTCGCATATAAACCATGATTAAAGTATACAAATATGAATGGTGTTGAATATTAGTGTATAAAAATTCCATATATAATCAATAGCAAACTGCTATACATATAGTGGACAAAAGAGCAATTAATAGTGTTAATAAAGTGCCATGTGCAAAGAATCAGCCAAGCAGAAGATAATTGAGGGTGAGTGTAGATACACTAACCATAAGTAATGCGACCTCATGTGTAATGGACGCCACATACACCGTATCTGCAATTAAAACACGCGTGCCCAAAATTGCGCACATGACTTCCAAGACGTCATGACATACAGGCATCTGTGGAGTTTGTGTAGTATAATGTTCTCACAACCTGCGGCCATATTAGAAAAGGCAAAAGACCACACGAGTTTCCGTGCATGCACTGAACATCGCGAGCATACAATTGCCTTCTTCCACACTGGCCAAACAGTCGTGTCAATGACAAGTATAACTAAATAAAGGGGAAATATGGAAAATGGAGCGGGGATAGGATGAATGTCCACCTTCAAGTAGGCATCACCCTCTCCTCTCCAGGGGAATATTAGGAGGGATCCTGCATGTCAATGTAGGCTCCACCTCCATCATCCCCATGGATCCAATCCACAGCCCCAGAGGGTTCTCCTCAAAACATACTATCATAGGTACATAGGTGAACTGGGTATGATAAATGAATAAAAACATAAAGTTATTTAAACAGAGAAATCGCAGAAACCTCCGCAGCACATATCCATCCTTATCTTTAACCTCCATCAGCATGTAATCTAGAAAAACGATAGAAAAGAAAAGAAAAAAGCTCATGTTAGTGAGTTAATAAAAAAATATTGACTATATAGATTTGTCCTTGAATTACTACCTAATAGGCAAGAGGTACCTCAACCGGACCAGCAGGGATAGGGGGCAAGCGATAGTATCAAAATATAATCCAAATTTTATAGTCAACATTAAGGCTATTGGGACTGAGGCTATTAAGGGTATGAATCCATTGTAATTCTATTTTCTTAAGAAAATTCCCCCTCTTCTGTGCATGGGGATATGGTCAATAATCCAGCATATTAAATCCCTCTCCGTATGTTTCAAATCAGAAAAATGTTTGGAAACGGGTAAATTGAGGCACTATTTCCTAAGAGTATTCCGGTAATTATTAAGGGGAGTTTTTAAATCTGTGGAAATTTTGCCCAAATATAATAAATTACATGGGCATGATAACATATAAATCACATAATCGGAGTCACATGTTAGATGTAAGCAGATTCAATAAGAAACCCTCGAGTTTGGATGTACAAAAAATCTGCCCTTACATATATTGTTGTAAAGGGGGAATATTAATTATCAATATTTATGCAAATATCAATAATTAATATTGCTGACTCCACCTATTTATACCTTAAATTACACTATCTATCGCCTAACACTGGTCATTGACTATCTGCGTGCGCCTTACTGAACTAGCTACCTGCTAGTAAAACAAACTACACAGTAGGTACAAATAACACACAATTTTTATTGATACCTACGGTACAGTAAATAATGACATATACAATACAGTACATACACAGACTAACTTTACTACACAATCTGAAATTCCACCCACAACACCTGCTAATACAAATTACACACACACACACACACACAATATAGCCGCCCACCCAACCTGGCTCTGGACTATCCTTAGGGGGAACAATTGGATCAAAACAAAGCAGTGAAGGGGTTCGTACTGCTGACCAATGTTGAGCAGCAGCAGTAGGATCAGATGCAAATTCAACACACTGCTTGTGGGGACAGTGTAAGGACAGTAGAGGTATCCAAGGGGTTACTGGGCAGTAAGGGGTTAATAGACTGTGCTGCAGTAATGTATGGCCATGCAGCAGCAGTCTTACAGGGCACAGTAATTATGGGCATATGGGCAATAGAGAATGGGATGCAGGGGTTTATGACAATGCCTGCAAGAGGCTAGGCAGTAAGGGGTTAATGCTGGCAGAGAGTATGGGCAGGTAGGGGGCTAATAGCATTGGTGGGGTAGTGGGTATTTCAGGAAGGGGTTACAGGCAGGGGTAAAGCATTGGTGGTATGTCCAGAGGATTATTCTCAGGATGCTCGTCGTTCTGGGGATGATTCTCTTCCTAAGTGGGCGGCTTGGCTCCTCTGACCAGTGCAGGGGTCGCCGGACATTGCTGCACCGCCCACACTGCACGCGCCACAGGCAAGGACACGTGGGTCGGCACGGTGAGATGACGTCACCGCGCCAGCCCGCACATCCCTGCACGCGCACAGCAGGGCCACGCCACTTGCTGACAGACGGGAGAAGTCTTTAATCTCCCGCCTGTAGCACTTTGCATTCTAGGCAGCGCGATATTAATCGTGCTGCCGGAATGCACATAATAGAAGGAGGGGAGGTTTCTCCCTTCTCTCTATTATGAATAATTATATCCAGCAGCTCTAGAGATAATTAAAACAAAGGACTCAGATTCTATCGAATCTGAGTGCTTTGTAGTCACCAGAATGACCGGACCCTTGTCCGGTCATTCTGGTGCCATTAACCAGATTGCATCCGTGTGAATGGTTGGGGCACATTCACACTGATGCTCCTGGTTTCAGTTCACCCAGGGGACATTTAAAGGGGCTTATGGATCAGGAGATTATAATAGGATATATACAGTGCCTTGTCAAAGTGTTTGGCCCCCTTTGAACTTTTCGACCTTTTGCCACATTTCAGGCTTCAAACATAAATATATAAAACTGTAATTTTTTTGTGAAGAATCAACAACACGTTGGACACAATTATGAAGTGGAACAAAATTTATTGGATATTTCAAACTTTGTTAACAAATAAAAAACTGAAAAATTGGGCGTGCAAAATTATTCAGCCCCTTTACTTTCAGTGCAGCAAACTCTCTCCAGAAGTTCAGTGAGGATCTCTGAATGATCCAATGATGATAAATAGAATCCCTCTGTGTGTAATCAAGTCTCCGTATAAATGCACCTGCACTGTGATAGTCTCAGAGGTCAGTTTAAAGCGCAGAGAGCATCATGAAGACCAAGAAACACACCAGGCAAGTCTGAGAAACTGTTGTGGAGAAGTTTAAAGCCGGATTTGGATACAAAAAGATTTCCTAAGCTTTAAACATCCCAAGGAGCACTGTGCAAACGATAATATTGAAATGGAAGGAGTATCAGACCACTGCAAATCTACCAAGACCTGGCCGTCCCTCTAAACTTTCAGCTTATACAAGGAGAAGACTGATCAGAGATGCAGTCAAGAGGCCCATGATTACTCTGGATGAACTGCAGAGATCTATAGCTGAGGTGGGACACTCTGTCCATAGGAAAACAATCAGTCGTACAAATCTGGACAAATCTGGCCTTTATGGAAGAGAGGCAAGAAGAAAGCCATTTATTAAAGATATTCATAAAAAGTGTTGTTTGAAGTTTGCCACAATCCACCTGGGAGACACAGCAAACATGTGGAAGAAGGTGTTCTGGTCAGATTAAACCAAAATTGAACTTTTTGGCAACAATGCAAAACGTTATGTTTGGCATAAAAGCAACACAGCTCATCACCCTGAACACACCATCCGCATTGTCAAACATGGTGGTGGCAGCATCATGGTTTGGGCCTGCTTTTCTTCAGCAGGGACAGGGAAGATGGTTAAAATTGATAGGAAGATGGATGGAGCCAAATACAGGACCATTCGAGCTGTTTTGTAAGGAGGAATGGGCAAAAATTTCAGTCTCTCGATGTGCAAAACTGATAGAGACATACCCCAAGCGACTTACAGCTGTAATCGCAGCAAAAGGTGGCGCTACAAAGTATTAACTTAAGGGGGCTGAATAATTTTGCACGCCCAATTTTTCAGTTTTTTATTTGTTAACAAAGTTTTAAATATCCAATAAATTTCATTCCACTTCATTATTGTGCCCCACTTGTTGTTGATTCTTCACAAAAAATTACAGTTTTATATCTTTATGTTTGAAGCCTGAAATGTGGCAAAAGGTCGAAAAGTTCAAGGGGGCCAAATACTTTCACAAGGCACTGTATATAAAGGGGACCTTATTTAGGATAAAGGGGACATATAAAGGGGACATTACTTTAAAGGGGCCAACAAGGGGCACATAAGGGGGCACATTCCCACAGGGGCAGCAATGAGCCCCTGGAGAATACTAAGGGCAGATGTGCGCAGATGCTGGGCACATCTGCGCACATCATCCTATAATGTGCCTATTTATATATGCATATATATTATATATGCATGCATGTGTTCGCATGCATATATATATATGCATATATTTCAACCCTTCCTCAGCAACTGTATACCGACAATTCACGCAACCAAGACACGGGAAACAGCCCAGTCCTTGTTGTGTCAGTGTAGACTGTCTAATTATTTTTTGGGATCCTATGTCTGCCCTGACCAATTGGATGTGGCATCCATTACACATGAGATGCTGAAATGAGATCCTGTTTGCGATTTAATCCTTTAGGGATACAAGAACCCATATGAAAAATCCAAAAAGATTCCCTATTCAGGAGTATTCTCCTATGGTCTCTGTGACGGAACGCCTGGCACCCCGACTGAGTACCTCCGTCGACCGATGCTCCTAGTGCTTGCCAAGGACCATCAGCTCTGCACTCGACACCAGAACCACCACAGACCCCATGAACCGCCTTACGCTTGATTGGGGTCTTCGTCGCTCTTCACCCACTCTGGACCCAAGGCCGGGCTCCAGCTTCCAGTGGGTGAACCTCTCCTTAGTCCAGAGAGCGAAACAGGAACAAGAACAGCTCTCACAAGAGCTAGGCAATGTACTCTGGATAGTATCATGATTATAGCAATCCCCAGAGTGTAGTTCTCCAATCTCCCAAATATGAGCCCAGACTTCATGAAGGGTAGAACAGGACACTTTAATGACAGCCAGCACTCACAATTTATACAATTCCACAGGCCAGAGGCACACCCCCTCTGCCTGGGATACAGTTAACTCAGACAATGGACTAACTTAATATACATACACAGTTCTGGTGGTCTAACATTATAACGCAATCAAACAGACCCCCCCCCCCCCCCAGTGTCTCAATGATGAATAAGAAGAGAGGAGACACATGTGATGGGATTATCTCCTAAGTGTATCGTGGGGTGATCCACTCCTCTACCCCGGAGTCAGCCACTTAATCCCATCACTAGCACAACAGAACAAAGGGACAAATGAACCAACACCTTCCTTGGGAGCCTCAGTGCAGAGTTAACCCTTCATGTATTGCTGGGTTCACCCCTGCACCTTCAATGGACAACAGGAATGATATGGCCTATCAAGTCCACACATAAATCAGGGCTCACTGTTCCTTGTAACCCCAAGAGGTCTGAGGGGTCTCCATGGTTCTGGGTCCATAGTCCGTAGGAAGGAGGCTAGCCCTCGGGCTTCTCCAGCAGCCCCAGTGATTGTTCAGTCCATCACAGTCTCGACTTTGACTAGGGAGATTTACCCTCTCCAGCCCCTGTACCTGCAAGCCTGAGTCTCCCTCATGAATAACTGCATAATGTAGACTGACTGCAGACACATTTCTGATTTTAACATGAAGAATATCTGAGAGATGTTTACAAATTCTAACCTTAAGGCTATTTGTGGTACAGCCTACATATTGGATATATGTCAAATTGTTAATAAAGCAATTTACACCAGTCAAATGAATTGCAGTATTTAGGGCAAAGAAGTCTCACTCTACTAATTACTGAAATCGATCCAACGCTGGCGAACAAGACTAAATAGGATAGAAATCAAGGTAATGAGTAACAAAGTTATGTGAAAAGTCATCTATGTGAGTTCCTTCTTGGATAGGACATGACTGTTGCATATAAGATAAGTTCATATCATAAGTTCCTGAAAAGAAAGTGAAGCAGTACATGGCAATGGAAACAATGAAGATGTATTAGATGGAGGCACAGGATCTTTATCAAGAGTTTCAGGATTAGAGAAATGTTTTTTTGATGTAAGATTCTGAGCTAATCGGTTGACATCTACAATCGTACAATAAATGTCAAAATGACAGGTTGGCGAAAAATAAAGACCGCTGGACAAAATATCAATCTGTGACTGTGTTAGTATCTTAGATGAAAGATTCACCACATGTAAATTACTCAAGATTTCTTGTTTCAGGAGGGATTCTACAATGATGTCTGGAAGCCGGAATACACTTGGATCCCAGCTGATGTAACTTATTAATTTACTGTCATCCCTCATGATTTGGCTATTGTCTCCCTTAAATGTTTTTTGAGTATTTATGCTGACTTTTCCCTTGCTTTTCAGGATTTCATTTGTCAAATGGTTCTGTTTTTATTAAAACACAATGTGTTTATATTTATCCACCGCTTTTTTCTGCAACTCACAATTCTGCAACGAAATTATTGCCCTCTATGGCTAATATATATGTGGCATGGTGGGAGCATCACTATTTATTTTCATTGAGCAATCCCTGGGGGGCCTCCTTGGAGTGGTACGGTCGCTATATTGACAACTTGGTTTTTGTGTGGCGGCCTTGCCACTCTTTGGCGACTTCCTTAATGGAAATTAATTTACTGTTAGCTGTGATGCTTCTACCATTACATTTTTAGATATTTCTCTCGTGGGTGTTATCAGTAAATCTGTGGTGGTGACTTTTGGCAAGGAAACCACTGGCAACACCACCCTTCTTGCTACATCTTGCCATCCTTCCCTTGTGGTTCATAATATACCTAAAGGTGAGCTCATTCCAGCGAGCTGTAATTGTTCCAATGATGGAGCTTTTTTGAAGGAGATGGATGTTGCTGCCAGTCGACTTTCTATGCGCAAATATTCCAGTTGGTTAGTGGAACAAGCTAAGAGATGTGCACTTTAAAAATCGCTGGCTGACTTGGTTTTTCCTAAGACTGCTCAAATGGAGAATAGGGGTAACTATGGTAGAAGAAGGGAGTCAGTTCCAGTGAACATTTCTCTTTTCTCAATTATGATGAGCAATGGTCGGATATCGCCCAATCGGGAATAACATGTATTGCCCGTCATGTGACGACTCTAGCACAAAGAGTTAGCCCCAGCATGATTTCTGATGACAATCGTGGTTGGGCTACTTGAGTAAGACACAAGTGCAGTTACAAGTGTGGACATCGGATCTGCACTTGTTGCTAGTTTTATTCAAATGGGATGTCATATTTTTTCTATAGCCAACCAGCAATCTTATGAACTCAAGCAATACATTAATTGCAACACAAGTATATGTAGTATATTGCATAACCTGCTCCTTGTGCCATCTCTAATATGTAGGCTGTACCACAAATAGCCTGAATGTCAGAATTCATAAACATCTCTCAGATATTCCTCATGTTAAAATCAGAAATGTGTCTGCAGTCAGTCTACATTATGTGGTTATTCATGAGAGAGACATCTCAGGCTTGCAGGTACAGGGACTGGAGAGGGAAAATCCCCTTAGTTGAGGTGGAGACCATAGGATAATACTCCTGAATAGGGAATCTTTTTGTATTTTTCATATGGGTTCTTTTATCCCTAAATGATTAAATCGCAAACATGATCTCATTTTACACTATTGATTATTACTTAATCTTTTTTTGTTTTTAAGTTGTGCCTCCTGATAGTGTTTTATCTCCACTAATGTTTTGGATCTTAAAAAACATGCATTGAGGTGTGGCTAAGATTGATTGTGATCACCTGATATTGAAGGTTTCTACAATTTAAATTCAGGTTCGTGTGTCCATTCTTTGTCATGAGTAAGGATCGACACCACAGATGTAGCAGGGGTACGACTTAAACCCTTAACTCAAATTTAATTATCTCATCGAGTTATCTTGAAACAAAAGCCATTGAGAAGCAATTGTTTCAATAGTTTAGTTAACTAAACTGAAGTTAACCAATCTCAGAAAACAGGAGTCTTAACCCTGCTACATCCGTTTGTTATCCGAAACGTATGAACATTTGTATTGCACTTTTTTTTAATAAAAACTGTCACGTTTTTTGAAAGCTGGATTTCGTTTCTACTTTTGGTATTTATTTTGCGTTTGGTTCCCTGCTCTTTCCGTGCTTCCTTTGTCATTACAGCCAGGTAAGCACAGCTACTCCTTTTTTTGATTGCTATGAAATAAATGGTACAATACAAAAATGTTTTTGTTAACACCAATATAACGATGCAATGTTTATGGGGAAATCTCATTAAACTATGCATCTAATATCTCTGGTTCAACAATTACATTTCTATACTATGAAACACATGGTGCAATGCAATGATGCATATACGGATGTAGTAGAGTTAACACTTATGCCGTATGAGATGTGTTATCTAAACTAAATGCGTTAAGCAAACGCCTTCAATTGCTTTTTAATGGCTTTTGTCTCAAGATAACACAATGAGTTAAGAAATTTGAGTTAAGAGCTTGAGTGCTAACCCTGCTACATCTGTACTAAATCCATTATAACAGTGTAGTGCTTATGGTGAAATGTCTCCGAGTTTAATATATATGGTGTAAAAATGGTGTTATTGCCATAAAATGCTTTTGCTATAATGCCAAACATGTGATTGTTCCGCACTGGCAGCAGAACGCTATTGGGGTGCCATACTGGAAATAATGAACTATAGTAACTTGAGGTTTTTGAAAAAAAAAAAACGATTTTCTTAATCAAAATATTTTGCCCATACCATTAATATATTTATCCCATACGGTGAATGGTGTAATGGGAAAAAATCAAAACCAATTTTTACATTGCTTCACTTCCACAAAAAAAAAAAATCATAAAGTCTTACATATCCCAAAATTGTATCAATAAGAACTACAGATAATTCAGCAAAAAACAAAACCAAAAAAAACCTCACTCAGGTCTGTAGATGGAACTATAAAAGATGTATGAGGGTCTGTATTGAAACACAAGAAAAACTATATAAATGTTGTACTGTTTTAATTGAACTGACCCAGAGAATGAAGGGTATGGGTCAGTTTTATAGCATAGGAAATGCCATACAAAAAAAAAAAAAAAAAAAACTGTGGTGGGTTTAAATTTTTTTCCCAAATTCCACCACGTTTTGAAATTTTATTCCCAATTTTCCCACTAATTCATATACAATATTAAATGGGGCCATTACAAAGTACAACTTGTCTCATAAAAATCAATCCCTCATACATCTCTGTAAATGGATAAGCAGAAAAAGGTGTAGTGTTATCAGATGCTACTAGAGGTATTTTAAATGAACACGGCCATTCAACTGGAAATTTTGTCTACAATGAGATATATATTTGACCAATTTTGAGACCCCTAATCTATATGTACTTTATAAAAGGTTTCTGTCAGGGCTTATTGTCATGACTCAGTCTATTGGTCTTAGCTAGTAACATAATGCACCACCTGCTCTCTGAACTGCTATGTTGTAGGCACATTTGAGATTTACAAAGAGGCACAAGATTAGGTTAAAATTGGTTATGCAGTGCATCGTGTGTTACATATATATCACCATGTTGAGATAAATGAACAATGTGGATACATCTGTAACAACTATAAGGGACAATTTATAAAAGTAAACCACCTACTGTATATAGAAGTATCTCTTCATATGTATTTAATTTGTATTACTTCACATTCATAGTAAATAGTAATGAAGAGGAAGAGATCAGAGGGCTACTGAGAAGCAATAGAATAAGAAGAGAAGGGGATCGGTAAGGTGAGTATAGCTTATTTTATTATTTTACACTCTTCTTAGTCTTTTATAAAAAAAACTTAATTGGCCAGACTTTAACTCATTCATCATTATTTGTTACTCAGTTACACAGTTACTTTTGATAGGATCACCTATAACTCAAATATTCATCTTATAAACACTTTTTCCATTTTATAAATACTCTGCACCACCACTACAAAGATAGGTGCAGGTAAACTTTGAAGAGGAAGCAGCACTAATGGTGCCAGGAGTCAGACCCAAATTAATCTTATATTGATGACTTATCCTGAGTATATCATCAATATTATGTCACTACACAACTTTAAACCAATTAATACAAATAATATGTGAGTAATATTGTGGATGATCTATAAACCAATATTTTACTATGTTTGTACATGCATATTATTAGACTAAATGCATTACTGTATTTTTAGGATTTCTCCACTTTGGTTGATTTGGGCCACATGACTAAAGATAATCTGCTATCAGGTACATCCATGCCTATTTAGTTTGAGCACTATTAACTGTATTCTGAATATACCCAACGGCGTTAAGATTTTGCTGTCTTTTGCTTTGCAGCAAAACATCTGACAGAAAAGAACCTCAATGCAGTTCCTGCTTTCTATGGATGACCTGAACCTTGACATTTAAGCTAAGAATTTACACAACACCTATGTTCATTATATTCTGCTTTTGACAGTTTCATTATTTTTAAGAATGTATATATTGTGAATGATGCAAAAAAATTCCCAAATTTGGCTGAAAATATCCAATTCATGTAAGGGAGTCTTTTCAATTCTCACAGCCCAGCAATGTGCATTTTTAAGATCTCATCTAATTATGCTTTCTTTGACAAAGAAAGATATAGCAATATTTTAAATGCTGCTTCATACAGAAACTTTTAAAGAACAGTCTTGTTGAGATTGAATGACTTTAAGCTATCCAGTTAAATACTTGGCTTCCATTAAATGAATTGCTACAGTGTGTAATTTAAAGTACTTTAAAAAATGACACAGCAGGTTACAACACATATAGTGTGCAAGGATCCATTACATTGCATTCTAAGGAACAATTCAACAAATGCAGGTGGTTTTTATGCCAAAGTGAATGTCAAATAAATATGAAATGTATATATTAAATTAAACAAAGTTGTGATAGAAGTATTATTTAAAAGTCTTCTCTACCTAGAAGGCTGGTTGTTCAGCAAACCTGGCCGGAAAATGCATTTTTTGTTAAATTCATAATATTAATTCATGTATTAATTTCAATGCATAATAAACCTTATTTTACAAAGTATTGTGGTTAGGACGAGCACACCTCATATGGGTCTCAAATGGATAGAGTTTTTGGTATATATAATATCTAAACCAACTTCTTTTGTTTAAAAATGTACACAAATATTTATTAAAACACCATAAAAAGTATTACAGTAAATTAGCTGTTTAAATGCATACCAAACGCCATTGAGCTATTTCAATACAAACCAAAAATACTAATTCAATGGTAAAGAATTAGTAGATTGTTAAATTATAGATCCATAAAACTGCTCAATCAACTCATCCGTATATAAACAAATAACAATGCATATATTGATGTTTGTCCCCTCTGTTCAGTACATGGTCTGGATGACGACCGTATAACAAAAGTCCATCATCTCCTATTTGCCATGCACATATACAAACGGCTGGGGGAAACTGAGAAGTTACTACTTCTATGTCGTTTCAAAAGTGCTCTGTGCGTTAATTGACAATGGAAATGCTATTAATTTGTTGTTACTCTTTTGTATCCCGCTGGTGGGTACGCATAAGTGACGACCACAAGTCAAAAGTCCATCATCTTATTATTCACCCTTGTGGATATCTATAATGCAAATCCAAAATGCCTTTAAGTAAAGTGCACAATCAATTAATTCTTTACCATTGAATTAGTATTTTTGGTTTGTATTGAAATAGCTCAATGGAGTTTGGTATGCATTTAAACAGCTAATTTACTGTAATACTTTTTAGGTTTTTTAATAAATATTTGTGTAAATTTTTAAACAAAAGAAGTTGGTTTAGATATTATATATATCAAAAACTCTATCCATTTGGGACCCATATGAGGTGTGCTCGTCCTAACCACAATACTCTAGTAAATTAAATTTTTTGGGGAGGTGAGTCCCTTCAGGATTTGTAGCACCCAATTCAGATACTTCCAGAGTGAGCCACCCAATCATCTAATTCCGTTTTATTTTACAAAGTACCTTTGTAAAATATCTAATTCATTCCTTAAACTGTACCTCTTGCTCTTGTTAAAATCAACTTTTTTTTCAGTAAAGTTAAAAGGATTTCCTATTTTGCGATGTAATGGTTTAATACTAAGAGCTAACATAGCAATGGAAGTAATGGAAGTTCAGAGTCTAAGGTGCCAAAAATGGGCCCCTTAAGGCATGTTTATACAGTGTTTGTTATATGACTTTCTGCATGGAAATCTGCATTAAAAACACAATATGCTTGCCTCTGTTAAATGAGAAAATATGCTATTGGTGCACATTTGTAGCTGAACAAAATATATAAAAAGTATTTAACATGTCAATTTCTGCTGCAGTTTCTGCTTTGAATTAAGGATGAGTGAACCAGTTCGAACTTAGCTATTTTTCCGATAGCAGACGAAACCAAATATTTTCAGGTTTATTTTGCACATGTCGGCAGGAAAGAAACACTAGGGAGAAAGAAGAAAATGAGATGAGGAGGGGGGCTTGCTCTAATTGGATCAAAGACTGACAATGATGAGCCAATCAATACTACAGAAGACAGGGAGGAAATTTTTTTTTTCAAAACATTGCTCGTCTGTAGAATATAGTCAAGAGTCTCCCTGTTAACGATTTATGTGGGAGATGTCATAGTTTGGGCTGCCCTGAGGAGGAGTTTGGGGAGAAGGCTGGGGACCCTATGCATATCTGTGTTGATGTTGGTGGTAATATTGTCACCTATAAACAGAGCATTGGTGGTTGGGGCAGCGACACTGGGAGTCGGAAAATGCAGATCAGGGAGGAGGGCCCAGGAGACCACCATGATATTTCACCGTATGATAAAATCGACAAGGAGGGTGAGAACTCTGATGAAGATTGTGTGCTGGACAGGACCTGGGAGCTGGATCAGTGTGTGCTGAGGAGGAGACAACATCAATGAAGGGCGGTGGTGGCAACAATGAAGAGCAGAGGCCACATACCTCCCACAAAACAACCAAGCCCACATTTGCTGCCTATTAGTGTTGAGTGAATTTTAATCGCAAATATCCCCACTTCAAGAATTTGCAAATATTTAGAATATAGTGCTATATATTCATATTCGCGAATAGTGTTAATCGCTAATATTCTAATCGCAGATTTATGGCAAATTTATGGCAAATTTATGGCAGATATCGGCACTTAGCAACATCCCTAGCAACCAATAGGAAAGTTGCCTACCCCTTAGTGTTGATCGCGAATATTCTAATCGTGAATTTTTATCGCAAATATATTACATTGCCGATTTTCGCAATCAAGTAAATAATGACTGGAGATAACAAATACTCGAATTTGTGAATTTAAAAAAATTAGCAAAATATTGCGAATTCGAATATTGCCTATGCCGCTCAACACTACTGCCTGTAGCTCTGTGTGAACAATTCCTGTATGGCAAATGATTTTCTCCACAAGGAGGGCACCAAAAACCACAGCTGTGTGCAAGATCTGCAAGATTAAATTAAACTGTGGCTATTCAAAAACATTAATAGCTCCTTTGTGAAAATACAACTGGCCACTAGTCTGTCCTCCTTCTTCTGGTCCCCTTTGTGGCAGCCAACACACATCCCCAAGCAATTCGGAATCTTTGCTATTCATAATCATCACCTTCTTCTTCTCCTGCTAAGACTCCTCCTTGTACTTTGCTCCATCTTGAGATATCGATAACATAATTTTTGGCAATGAAAACACTTCTCCCCACCAGCAATTAGCTTGTCTACAAGTTGAACCCCCACATGGCAACGATGCAGTTGCTGTAATACCATGGTAGTAGTTCCTTTAACTCTCACATGGTGGAGAATGCGGACAATTCCTTGTGATTCTCGTTACATGGCAAGCTGCACTCCACGGTGGACAACTGGAGCAGCTGTTACTGGCAGGGACAGTGCATATCTTTCACGGTACAATGGGTCAATGTTTGTTTGACAGTGGAGAGGCTGCACCCCAGCAACATGGCCAGGTCCTTTTGATCTCTTCCCATCCTCATGGGGCTGGCTCCCACAACAGGCACTTATCTGCCTCCTCCATCTCAATCTGCATGGACACCAGCCCTATCCCCAGGAGCATACCCTGGCCAAAAACCACTGGTAATTATAAATGTGGACGTAGGAGATGTATCTGCTGATTTATGTGCGTTACTAAGGAGGTTACGTCCACAGTGAATAATAACAGACACACTTTAAAACAATATATTAATTGTTACACAGAATTTGTTGTGTGTGTTATCACACTTAAAATTTGCAAACTTCAGTACGTTGGATGCACTATGAAAGAGTTGAAAATACGCATTAGGAAACATCTTAGTGACATCCCTTATTTTCAGACTTGTAATGTATCGGCCACTGTTCATAAAGAAGACGCATCTGAGTTTTGTGCACAGGGGATCGAATGACACCTGTATACCAAAAGGGCTAAATAGAAAACATGATCTTACTCTGCAATACAGCTAAGATGTTCTCATTATATATATATATGTATGCACCACCTGTGATCCTGGATCTCCTCCCCTGAATCACTGAATGGCTCACATTCTAGGTTCCAGGTGCAGGATACTTTGCTAATTAGAAGGGGTTGGACCCTGTGCTGTATAAAAGGAATGGGTTTAATTCATTTTGTTATGTTTTGATGAAGGGCTGGATTCTGTAGCCCAAAACGCATCACTTTAATGTCATTTTCTGTCACTTTGGTGCATTTTATATGATGAGCCAATAAAGAACCTTTTTTTATTCCATAAGAAGCTGGATTCCATTTTTTCATTGGATACTTCATAAGGCCCAGTTTTGGTCTCTTTTCCGTGCTTCTTGGATTAAAGGTAGAGGTTAGAGCTGCAGCCATTTGAACTATTCCGCTCTGTTTGGTTGCTTTCCCATACCGGAGAGTTTTCTTTCCGTCATGGGATTTTGAGCAAGATGGCTCCGTCATGACCGACAATGCAAGTCAAAGGGGACTGATCTCTTTAACTGTGGCACTATCTGACACAATAGAAAATGGATCCGTCCCCCATTGACTTTCAATGGAGTTCATGATGGATCCGTCTTGGCTATGTTAAAGATAATACAACGGATGCAGATGGTTGTATTATCAGTAATGGAAGTGTTTTTACTGAACCCTGCCGGATCCAGCAAAAACGCTAATGTGAAAGGAGCTTTATTTGAATGTCTCATGTTTTATAAGATTCTGTGGTCTCATCCAAACCTTTCTTTAAAAAAAAATCTAGCTATTAGACATTAGAAATGTAAAAACAAAATTGTCCAGCTGACACAACAAGCATTACAAAAGTATCAATTAAGTAAATTTGAGATGAATCCTGAAAGATTTGTTTCAAAATCAATGTGGCTAGTGGCTACCAGTATATTTAAAAATGTATTCAAATTCACTTAAACCACAGGGGGACCTTCAGCAGGGGGCTGTTTAAGTGATGCTGATATTGATAGACATAGAGCAAACTAGGGAATACATACTTTTAGGAAAACATACTTTTTTGAAGTGTACAACTGTTATATGTGTCTACAAAAACATATTTTTTTCTTAAACTCATTTATGCACTGATTTGCTAATCATATACACTACTCACAAAAAGTTAGGGATATTTGGCTTTCGGGTGAAATTTCTGGAAAACCTAAAAATATGTCAATGTCTCAATAACTTGTCAGGTGGCCTTGAGCATCAATTACAGCTTGACAATGATATTTCATGCTGTTCACAACTTGACGTATTGTCTGCAGAGGCATGGCATCCCAGTGCTCTTGAAGGGCATCCCTCAGGTCCTTGAGCTTCTGCGGTACAGAGATACGAGCCTCTACATGGCAACTCAGCTGATCTCATAGGTTTTAAAGGGATTGAGGTCTGTAAAAATTGCAAGCCACTCCATTTGAGGA
This sequence comes from Bufotes viridis, assembly GCA_033119425.1. Classification (NCBI taxonomy): domain Eukaryota; kingdom Metazoa; phylum Chordata; class Amphibia; order Anura; family Bufonidae; genus Bufotes; species Bufotes viridis. Next base: position 128,092,493 of record CM065591.1, read on the forward strand.
TCTCCAGTCTCCAGCAGCCGTTCCCTATTAATGTAACCTCCATGAGCTGATACATTGTCATCCATGAAGATAAAATTAGCTCAGCATTAATCAATTTTATCAATGAACAGTCCTGAGGCCCAATGGTCCCTCATGCAGCATAGATGCTCCCTGGCCCATGCAAGGCGATGACTTCTGTGATCGGGTACCCTTGCAGGTTGTCTAGCACGCAGACCATGCTGATGTAAATGGTTTTGAATGGTCTGAAGTGACACTTGCGTGCCTCTCACCTCCCTTAAATGTGCCTGGAGTTGTGTGGCATTCATTATCCAGTTCCGCAGAACATTGTTCACAATGAAGCAGTGATCAGTGTAGGATGTGGCCAAAGGACGTCCACTTCTATGCCTTTCAATGACTCTTCCAGTCTCTCTGTATCGCTGTTGCAACCTGCTGATGGCACTCTAAGCTGGTGACATTCTAAGCTCAGTAGTTATTTCCATTTGAGAACATCCAATTTGAGGCCTCACAATGGCGAGGTACTGTTGATCAATTGTTAGGTGTTGTCTTGTTCTCATGATGTCAAAATGTGAACAGCATGATGATGACTGTTTAAATACTAATTCTAAATGAACCAGGGACTTTATTGGGCGATTTATCAATCAAAAACCTCTTGCAAATTTCGCAATTAAGCTCCTTGTTAGAGAGCAGAAAGTTGTGCAAAAAGTACTAAAACATTGAACAGTTGGACATATGCATTCAAAAGTTTAGAGAAGGTCACATAAAGTTCACCTGTTAGAGTAAATTGTAGGATAATCTTGAAATTTTTACACACAAGCCAAATATTACAAAAAATTTTGTTAGTAGTGGTATGTAAAATTTATTTATTTTTTTACTTTTTATTTGACGTATAGCTCAGATAATTTATTGATATCTTCAAAAAGATCAATTATTCCTCTCCAGCATCCATTTTGATAAAATTCTTATTTTAAAAACATAAAAAGTAAAAAAAAATCCAAGCAGATGCTTACACTTATCAATTTTTCCTTTGTTATAGCTCATGTCTGAATGGAATTTAAAATCACATGGTATTTCCTGCAAACAAAGGTGTAACCAGAACTGATCATCACTCTTGGTTAACCCCTACTTATCAAGTGAAACAGAAACAATAGCCATACTATTCAATGTCAGTCCAAAGTACGAGTTAAACATCAAGCACAATATCTACAGTCATAATTAAGGCATATCCAAACATTATAAATATTAGAATTATATGAATCTTCTAAAGAGATATTACCATAGCCAGAAGTCAATAAAAATACACCAAGTATGAATGAAGGTTCAAATTTGAGATGACTGAATCAATTCTATTGATTAAGAATACATCCCAAATTTTCCCAAAATTTTTATCTTAATAAATCAAATTTCTTGTGATTTATCTCAGGCAAATCAGTGAAAAACCGAGACCTATGTGAAACACTCTACTGAATAAGGGAAATGTAAACCATCCAAGGGTGCGCATTCCCACAGTATGATCTTAAGATGATAAATACAAGCTGATTATCCTTCCAAAAGGAAAATGAGTATCTCAACAGAAAATTGCTTTGGTTCGTTGAGTGGCCGTTGTTGGATTCTTGGTGGTATTCTTTCTACACTAACATTAATTCTGTAATTATGGATACTACCTAGTATGTACGAGGAGTATTTGGGCCCAGTCAATGGTGCTCTATATTTCTTTTAGCATATCCTATTTTTACTGACATCAGAGAGGATTACTTTTCTTTTGTTTTTGGAAGGAAAGCTAATTTGCATACCTTTTAAGTGTCCAGGAAAGGTAATCAAATTTCTTCCAAAAGAAATGAACACTAAGCCTCTCTGATGCCAGCAGAAATAAAGTTTGCTAAGTTGCATATACATTTCCCAAAAATTCTGAGCAGTGTTGGCTGGATTACAATACTTCTCAAACATACTATTTGGTTTCCATAATGAGAAAAACTACCACCAGGAACCCAAAAGATACTCGGCTAACCAGAGCAATTTTCTCTTGAGACACTTGAGGTCATTTAGTAAGAAGGCTATGTCAGTTTTGGGTGTTAAAATCTCACAAGACCCTGTTTTCAACTTTTAAACACATGTGACAAAAGTTTGTCACAAGGGTGTTTTTCAAACTGTCCTTGCCAATGTAGACTGGTTGGGGCTGGGCGATCGGCTCCATCATATTTATTAATATTTATTCCTGGAAACGGTAATAATGGACAATTGAAGATTACTGCACTTGGAGATTAGAGTAATTTGAAATTAGGTAGATGGACTGCCAAAGATTGTAACTAATTTATGACAAGACATATGTCTCGTCAAAAATAGGTGCATCCTCTGACAGCATAGGGGCTGTCAAAGGCCTGCGAGAAACGCGAGTGTTTGGTTTTGGAAGGTCTTGAACATCTCTTTTCAATGAAGAGTTATGTGTGAGTCTCTCTCAGTTTTTCTCTGGTCTTCTCTGGTTTTTGAAAAAAAAAAAGTCTTAAGGGACTTTAAAGTATTATACACCAATTTTCAGGGCAATTTGAGCATATTTGATTTGGATAGAATTGATTCGGACTGAATCAAGTTAAAAAAAAAAAAAAAAATTGCCTAATCGGATATGAAACAAATGTCAAGAAATTCTCTCATCTTTGGTTCAAAACTTTTGATGCCCTTATTCTAACTCTAGAATCCAATAAGCCTCTCTGTGAGGACTTTGTGTTCCCAGTCTCCTCCTCTCACAGCCAAACACTTTCATATGTGTGATGTTAGCAGCATGAACTTGTAAGAAATGTCTCAATGCAGAAGATGGATTACATGAACCCTGATTTAATATATCACTAACATGTTCAGAGAACCTCTTCCTCAGTGTTCTCATTGTAACTGCAAAATATTGTAGATTTCATGTCACACACTTTGAAGTACTGTATACAATATATGTAAAGCAACTATTAATAAACAATTTCATGGAGTAACATTTTTCAGTACAAAATGATCTAATCACATTGATTTTAGGTAGTGGTTACAAGTACCTCGGTGCCGAATGTTACATTTGACTGTTCCCTTAGTTTTCAGCCAGTTACTGCTATGTGATTGTTCTCGGCATATGACGAGACTAGTAAATACAATGTTTTCTATTTCCACTAGTCTCCTGTCTATAAACTAACAACAACTAAGATTTTTTTTATAAAGTGTCATCTGAGTTCAGAACAGGTACATATTTATTTTTAATTCCAACTCAAACATAATCTTCACTGTATTATGTGCTAAAAACAATACACCAACACTGTTTTTGTTTTTTATGCACCTTGTGTGTCTAAGAATTTACAATATTTAGAGTCTTTCTAATCATACTATTATGCATCCCAGCAAGCATATTTAATTCAACTCAGTGTATTTATTATAGCCAATAGAGACTGGTTTTTCAGAATGAGTTTCGGCCCATCCAGCCTTTCTCAACTAATAACACAAGCTAGTACATAGTGACATTTTATAGGAGAAACAATCAAATCACATGTCAGTGAGTCATCACTAATTAATTACCAAGCAGGAAGTGATGTATACAGGATTTAAGAAAATCCCCACAAATTTACAAATGGTCATCAATCAATCATATTTGTCCATAAAACTATAAAGGATACAATAACCCAAGAGGATATTAGCGCAGCAATGCGGTCTGTAAAGAAAAAAAGAAGGGAGGGTTTACTCCATCTTGTTAATTCAATTTCCCAGACTCAAAATCTCATCATCCCTATTCAAACCTCTAGGTTGTAAGGTATCTAGCATGTGGATCCAGAATGCTTCTCTTTTACTAGGGAATACATACTTTTAGGAAAACATACTTTTTTGAAGTGTACAACTGCTATATGTGTCTACAAAAACATATTTTTTCTTAAACTCATTTATGCACTGATTTGCTAATCATATACACTACTCACAAAAAGTTAGGGATATTTGGCTTTCGGGTGAAATTTCTGGAAAACCTAAAAATATGTCAATGTCTCAATAACTTGTCAGGTGGCCTTGAGCATCAATTACAGCTTGACAATGATATTTCATGCTGTTCACAACTTGACGTATTGTCTGCAGAGGCATGGCATCCCAGTGCTCTTGAAGGGCATCCCTCAGGTCCTTGAGCTTCTGCGGTACAGAGTTACGAGCCTCTACATGGCAACTCAGCTGATCTCATAGGTTTTAAAAGGGATTGAGGTCTGTAAAAATTGCAAGCCACTCCATTTGAGGATCTCCAGTCTCCAGCAGCCGTTCCTATTAATGTAACCTCCATGAGCTGATACATTGTCATCCATGAAGATAAAATTAGCTCAGCATTAATCAATTTTTATCAATGAACAGTCCTGAGGCCCAATGGTCCCTCATGCAGCATAGATGCTCCCTGGCCCATGCAAGGCGATGACTTCTGTGATCGGGTACCCTTGCAGGTTGTCTAGCACGCAGACCATGCTGATGTAAATGGTTTTGAATGGTCTGAAGTGACACTTGCGTGCCTCTCACCTCCCTTAAATGTGCCTGGAGTTGTGTGGCATTCATTATCCAGTTCCGCAGAACATTGTTCACAATGAAGTAGTGATCAGTGTAGGATGTGGCCAAAGGACGTCCACTTCTATGCCTTTCTATGACTCTTCCAGTCTCTCTGTATCGCTGTTGCAACCTGCTGATGGCACTCTAAGCTGGTGACATTCTAAGCTCAGTAGTTATTTCCATTTGAGAACATCCTATTTGAGGCCTCACAATGGCGAGGTACTGTTGATCAATTGTTAGGTGTTGTCTTGTTCTCATGATGTCAGAATGTGAACAGCATGATGATGACTGTTTAAATACTAATTCTAAATGAACCAGGGACTTTATTGGGCGACTTATCAATCAAAAACCTCTTGCAAATTTCGCAATTAAGCTCCTTGTTAGAGAGCAGCAAGTTGTGCAAAAAGTACTAAAACACTGAACAGTTGGACATATGCATTCAAAAGTTTAGAGAAGGTCACATAAAGTTCACCTGTAAAGGTTAGAGTGAATTGTAGGTTAATCTTGAAATTTTTACCCACAAGCCAAATATTACAAAAATTTCTGTTAGTAGTGGTATGTAATTTTTTTTTTTTTTACTTTTTATTTGACGTATAGCTCAGATAATTTATTGATATCTTCAAAAAGATCAATTATTCCTCTCCAGCATCCATTTTGATAAAATTCTTATTTTAAAAACATAAAAAGTAAAAAAAAATCCAAGCAGATGCTTACACTTATCCATTTTTCCTTTGTTATAGCTCATGTCTGAATGGAATTTAAAATCACATGGTATTTCCTGCAAACAAAGGTGTAACCAGAACTGATCATCACTCTTGGTTAACACCTACTTATCAAGTGAAACAAAAACAATGGCCGTATTATTCAATGTCAGTCCAAAGTACGAGTTAAACATCAAGCACAATATCTACAGTCATAATTAAGGCATATCCAAACATTATAAATATTAGAATTATATGAATCTTCTAAAGAGATATTACCATAGCCAGAAGTCAATAAAAATACACCAAGTATGAATGAAGGTTCAAACTTGAGATGACTGAATCAATTCTATTGATTAAGAATACATCCCAAATTTTCCCAAAATTTTTTATCTTAATAAATCAAATTTCTTGTGATTTATCTCAGGCAAATCAGTGAAAAACCGAGACCTATGTGAAACACTCTACTGAATAAGGAAATGTAAACCATCCAAGGGTGCGCATTCCCACAGTATGATCTTAAGATGATAAATACAAGCTGATTATCCTTCCAAAAGGAAAATGAGTATCTCAACAGAAAATTGCTTTGGTTCGTTGAGTGGCCGTTGTTGGATTCTTGGTGGTATTCTTTCTACACTAACATTAATTCTGTAATTATGGATACTACCTAGTATGTACGAGGAGTATTTTGGCCCAGTCAATGGTGCTCTATATTTCTTTTAGCATATCCTATTTTTACTGACATCAGAGAGGATTACTTTTCTTTTGTTTTTGTAAGGAAAGCTAATTTGCATACCTTTAAGTGTCCAGGAAAGATAATCAAATTTTTTCCAAAAAGAAATGAACACTAAGCCTCTCTGATGCCAGCAGAAATAAAGTTTGCTAATTTGCATATACATTTCCCAAAAATTCTGAGCAGTGTTGGCTGGATTACAATACTTCTCAAGCATACTACTTGGTTTCCATAATGAGAAAAACTACCACCAGGAACCCAAAAGATACTCGGCTAACCAGAGCAATTTTCTCTTGAGACACTTGAGGTCATTTAGTAAGAAGGCTATGTCAGTTTTGGGTGTTAAAATCTCACAAGACCCTGTTTTCAACTTTTAAACACATGTGACAAAAGTTTGTCACAAGGGTGTTTTTCAAACTGTCCTTGCCAATGTAGACTGGTTGGGGCTGGGCGATCGGCTCCATCATATTTATTAATATTTATTCATGGAAACGGTAATAATGGACAATTGAAGATTACTGCACTTGGAGGTTAGAGTAATTTGAAATTAGGTAGATGGACTGCCAAAGATTGTAACTAATTTATGACAAGACATATGTCTCGTCATAAATAGGTGCATCCTCTGACAGCATAGGGGCTGTCAAAGGCCTGCGAGAAACGCGAGTGTTTGGTTTTGGAAGGTCTTGAACATCTCTTTTCAGTGAAGAGTTATGTGTGAGTCTCTCTCAGTCTTTCTCTGGTCTTCTCTGGTTTTTGAGAAAAAAAAAAAAGTCTTAAGGGACTTTAAAGTATTATACACCAATTTTCAGGGCAATTTGAGCATATTTGATTTGGATAGAATTGATTCGGACTGAATCAAGTTAAAAAAAAAAAAATAATTGCCTAATCGGATATGAAACAAATGTCAAGAAATTCTCTCATCTTTGGTTCAAAACTTTTGATGCCCTTATTCTAACTCTAGAATCCAATAAGCCTCTCTGTGAGGACTTTGTGTTCCCAGTCTCCTCCTCTCACAGCCAAACACTTTCATATGTGTGATGTTAGCAGCATGAACTTGTAAGAAATGTCTCAATGCAGAAGATGGATTACATGAACCCTGATTTAATATATCACTAACATGTTCAGAGAACCTCTTCCTCAGTGTTCTCATTGTAACTGCAAAATATTGTAGATTTCATGTCACACACTTTGAAGTACTGTATACAATATATGTAAAGCAACTATTAATAAACAATTTCATGGAGTAACATTTTTCAGTACAAAATGATCTAATCACATTGATTTTAGGTAGTGGTTACAAGTACCTCGGTGCCGAATGTTACATTTGACTGTTCCCTTAGTTTTCAGCCAGTTACTGCTATGTGATTGTTCTCGGCATATGACGAGACTAGTAAATACAATGTTTTCTATTTCCACTAGTCTCCTGTCTATAAACTAACAACAACTAAGATTTTTTTTATAAAGTGTCATCTGAGTTCAGAACAGGTACATATTTATTTTTAATTCCAACTCAAACATAATCTTCACTGTATTATGTGCTAAAAACAATACACCAACACTGTTTTTGTTTTTTATGCACCTTGTGTGTCTAAGAATTTACAATATTTAGAGTCTTTCTAATCATACTATTATGCATCCCAGCAAGCATATTTAATTCAACTCAGTGTATTTATTATAGCCAATAGAGACTGGTTTTTCAGAATGAGTTTCGGCCCATCCAGCCTTTCTCAACTAATAACACAAGCTAGTACATAGTGACATTTTATAGGAGAAACAATCAAATCACATGTCAGTGAGTCATCACTAATTAATTACCAAGCAGGAAGTGATGTATACAGGATTTAAGAAAATCCCCACAAATTTACAAATGGTCATCAATCAATCATATTTGTCCATAAAACTATAAAGGATACAATAACCCAAGAGGATATTAGCGCAGCAATGCGGTCTGTAAAGAAAAAAAGAAGGGAGGGTTTACTCCATCTTGTTAATTCAATTTCCCAGACTCAAAATCTCATCATCCCTATTCAAACCTCTAGGTTGTAAGGTATCTAGCATGTGGATCCAGAATGCTTCTCTTTTACTAGGGAATACATACTTTTAGGAAAACATACTTTTTTGAAGTGTACAACTGCTATATGTGTCTACAAAAACATATTTTTTCTTAAACTCATTTATGCACTGATTTGCTAATCATATACACTACTCACAAAAAGTTAGGGATATTTGGCTTTCGGGTGAAATTTCTGGAAAACCTAAAAATATGTCAATGTCTCAATAACTTGTCAGGTGGCCTTGAGCATCAATTACAGCTTGACAATGATATTTCATGCTGTTCACAACTTGACGTATTGTCTGCAGAGGCATGGCATCCCAGTGCTCTTGAAGGGCATCCCTCAGGTCCTTGAGCTTCTGCGGTACAGAGTTACGAGCCTCTACATGGCAACTCAGCTGATCTCATAGGTTTTAAAAGGGATTGAGGTCTGTAAAAATTGCAAGCCACTCCATTTGAGGATCTCCAGTCTCCAGCAGCCGTTCCCTATTAATGTAACCTCCATGAGCTGATACATTGTCATCCATGAAGATAAAATTAGCTCAGCATTAATCAATTTTTATCAATGAACAGTCCTGAGGCCCAATGGTCCCTCATGCAGCATAGATGCTCCCTGGCCCATGCAAGGCGATGACTTCTGTGATCGGGTACCCTTGCAGGTTGTCTAGCACGCAGACCATGCTGATGTAAATGGTTTTGAATGGTCTGAAGTGACACTTGCGTGCCTCTCACCTCCCTTAAATGTGCCTGGAGTTGTGTGGCATTCATTATCCAGTTCCGCAGAACATTGTTCACAATGAAGTAGTGATCAGTGTAGGATGTGGCCAAAGGACGTCCACTTCTATGCCTTTCTATGACTCTTCCAGTCTCTCTGTATCGCTGTTGCAACCTGCTGATGGCACTCTAAGCTGGTGACATTCTAAGCTCAGTAGTTATTTCCATTTGAGAACATCCTATTTGAGGCCTCACAATGGCGAGGTACTGTTGATCAATTGTTAGGTGTTGTCTTGTTCTCATGATGTCAGAATGTGAACAGCATGATGATGACTGTTTAAATACTAATTCTAAATGAACCAGGGACTTTATTGGGCGACTTATCAATCAAAAACCTCTTGCAAATTTCGCAATTAAGCTCCTTGTTAGAGAGCAGCAAGTTGTGCAAAAAGTACTAAAACACTGAACAGTTGGACATATGCATTCAAAAGTTTAGAGAAGGTCACATAAAGTTCACCTGTAAAGGTTATAGTGAATTGTAGGTTAATCTTGAAATTTTTACCCACAAGCCAAATATTACAAAATTTTTTGTTAGTAGTGGTATGTAAAATTTTTTTTTTTTTTTTTTTACTTATTATTTGACGTATAGCTCAGATAATTTATTGATATCTTCAAAAAGATCAATTATTCCTCTCCAGCATCCATTTTGATAAAATTCTTATTTTAAAAACATAAAAAGTAAAAAAAAATCCAAGCAGATGCTTACACTTATCCATTTTTCCTTTGTTATAGCTCATGTCTGAATGGAATTTAAAATCACATGGTATTTCCTGCAAACAAAGGTGTAACCAGAACTGATCATCACTCTTGGTTAACCCCTACTTATCAAGTGAAACAGAAACAATGGCCGTATTATTCAATGTCAGTCCAAAGTACGAGTTAAACATCAAGCACAATATCTACAGTAATAATTAAGGCATATCCAAACATTATAAATATTAGAATTATATGAATCTTCTAAAGAGATATTACCATAGCCAGAAGTCAATAAAAATACACCAAGTATGAATGAAGGTTCAAACTTGAGATGACTGAATCAATTCTATTGATTAAGAATACATCCCAAATTTTCCCAAAATTTTTTATCTTAATAAATCAAATTTCTTGTGATTTATCTCAGGCAAATCAGTGAAAAACCGAGACCTATGTGAAACACTCTACTGAATAAGGGAAATGTAAACCATCCAAGGGTGCGCATTCCCACAGTATGATCTTAAGATGATAAATACAAGCTGATTATCCTTCCAAAAGGAAAATGAGTATCTCAACAGAAAATTGCTTTGGTTCGTTGAGTGGCCGTTGTTGGATTCTTGGTGGTATTCTTTCTACACTAACATTAATTCTGTAATTATGGATACTACCTAGTATGTACGAGGAGTATTTGGGCCCAGTCAATGGTGCTCTATATTTCTTTTAGCATATCCTATTTTTACTGACATCAGAGAGGATTACTTTTCTTTTGTTTTTGGAAGGAAAGCTAATTTGCATACCTTTTAAGTGTCCAGGAAAGGTAATCAAATTTCTTCCAAAAGAAATGAACACTAAGCCTCTCTGATGCCAGCAGAAATAAAGTTTGCTAAGTTGCATATACATTTCCCAAAAATTCTGAGCAGTGTTGGCTGGATTACAATACTTCTCAAACATACTATTTGGTTTCCATAATGAGAAAAACTACCACCAGGAACCCAAAAGATACTCGGCTAACCAGAGCAATTTTCTCTTGAGACACTTGAGGTCATTTAGTAAGAAGGCTATGTCAGTTTTGGGTGTTAAAATCTCACAAGACCCTGTTTTCAACTTTTAAACACATGTGACAAAAGTTTGTCACAAGGGTGTTTTTCAAACTGTCCTTGCCAATGTAGACTGGTTGGGGCTGGGCGATCGGCTCCATCATATTTATTAATATTTATTCCTGGAAACGGTAATAATGGACAATTGAAGATTACTGCACTTGGAGATTAGAGTAATTTGAAATTAGGTAGATGGACTGCCAAAGATTGTAACTAATTTATGACAAGACATATGTCTCGTCAAAAATAGGTGCATCCTCTGACAGCATAGGGGCTGTCAAAGGCCTGCGAGAACGCGAGTGTTTGGTTTTGGAAGGTCTTGAACATCTCTTTTCAATGAAGAGTTATGTGTGAGTCTCTCTCAGTCTTTCTCTGGTCTTCTCTGGTTTTGAGAAAAAAAAAGTCTTAAGGGACTTTAAAGTATTATACACCAATTTTCAGGGCAATTTGAGCATATTTGATTTGGATAGAATTGATTCGGACTGAATCAAGTTAAAAAAAAAAATAATTGCCTAATCGGATATGAAACAAATGTCAAGAAATTCTCTCATCTTTGGTTCAAAACTTTTGATGCCCTTATTCTAACTCTAGAATCCAATAAGCCTCTCTGTGAGGACTTTGTGTTCCCAGTCTCCTCCTCTCACAGCCAAACACTTTCATATGTGTGATGTTAGCAGCATGAACTTGTAAGAAATGTCTCAATGCAGAAGATGGATTACATGAACCCTGATTTAATATATCACTAACATGTTCAGAGAACCTCTTCCTCAGTGTTCTCATTGTAACTGCAAAATATTGTAGATTTCATGTCACACACTTTGAAGTACTGTATACAATATATGTAAAGCAACTATTAATAAACAATTTCATGGAGTAACATTTTTCAGTACAAAATGATCTAATCACATTGATTTTAGGTAGTGGTTACAAGTACCTCGGTGCCGAATGTTACATTTGACTGTTCCCTTAGTTTTCAGCCAGTTACTGCTATGTGATTGTTCTCGGCATATGACGAGACTAGTAAATACAATGTTTTCTATTTCCACTAGTCTCCTGTCTATAAACTAACAACAACTAAGATTTTTTTTATAAAGTGTCATCTGAGTTCAGAACAGGTAAATATTTATTTTTAATTCCAACTCAAACATAATCTTCACTGTATTATGTGCTAAAAACAATACACCAACACTGTTTTTGTTTTTTTATGCACCTTGTGTGTCTAAGAATTTACAATATTTAGAGTCTTTCTAATCATATGCATCCCAGCAAGCATATTTAATTCAACTCAGTGTATTTATTATAGCCAATAGAGACTGGTTTTTCAGAATGAGTTTCGGCCCATCCAGCCTTTCTCAACTAATAACACAAGCTAGTACATAGTGACATTTTATAGGAGAAACAATCAAATCACATGTCAGTGAGTCATCACTAATTAATTACCAAGCAGGAAGTGATGTATACAGGATTTAAGAAAATCCCCACAAATTTACAAATGGTCATCAATCAATCATATTTGTCCATAAAACTATAAAGGATACAATAACCCAAGAGGATATTAGCGCAGCAATGCGGTCTGTAAAGAAAAAAGAAGGGAGGGTTTACTCCATCTTGTTAATTCAATTTCCCAGACTCAAAATCTCATCATCCCTATTCAAACCTCTAGGTTGTAAGGTATCTAGCATGTGGATCCAGAATGCTTCTCTTTTTAATAGTAACTTTTTAATATCACCCCCTCTCCTTTGTTGATGGACTTGTTCTATTATTTGATACTTGAATTGAGAAATGGTATGTTTACAAATGCGGAAATGAAAAGTTTTTGGCAACAGGAGGGTTTTCTTTTGTATGTCAGATTTAGGTTTACTTATCCGGTCCTTTACAGTCTGCATGGTTTCCCAAACATATAGTAAACCACAAGGGCACTATATCAAATATACTACATTTGGGGTATCACATTTATAATAAGCTTTGGTTTTAAATGGTTTCCCTGTATGTGAACGGTAAAAGAACTGCCCTTTAATATATTGTAGCATTGTGTACAATGCAAACAAGGGAAGGTCCTGTTTTTTTGACTAATGAGGGTCTGTTGCTTCCAACCACCTTTTTTATTCCGATGTCCTCTTGTGTTAGCTGATCTCGGAGACTAGGGTTCCGCTTATTACAAATAAGCGGTGGATTTTTAAATTCCTCAACCAAAGGATAAGATTTGCCCAAAATGTGCCAATATTTGCTGATAATGTTATTGAGGCGGCCGGTGATTAAATTGGTGGAATCTATGGATGAGAGCTACCGTACAGTATACGATTCTCAGTTTTTTTGGGAGCAGCAGATGGTTGTAGGTTTTCTGCAGGATTGATCTGTTACTATTCTTTTTCCCCTTTTTTTTGCGACTTGGGTTTGGCTTTTTTTAGGGCTGGAGGATGGGCAATCTGATAATGTAAAATACTGTTCTTATCAGTTTTCTTTCTATATAGATCAGTATACACACATCCATTATTTTTGATCACTACCGTGTCCAGGAAATTGATCGTATATTGGTCATATGTCAATGTTAATTTAAGTTCTTCCCATACATTATTCAAATGGCAAAGAAGATCAAAAGAGTCTCCAGTGGCCCCACCCACAAGCAAAAAATGTAATCTGTAAATCTCTTTCAAGAGAGTACATACTTTTGAAATAACATATATATATATATATATATATATATATATATATATATCTTTATATATATATATATAAAGAATATGGACAGCACTCCCGGTTCCAAATAAAAAATAAACTACTTTTTATTCACCCATGTGGTATACAAAGCAATGTTTCGGCCCATCAATAGAGCCTTTCTCAAGCTTGATGTAGGCTTCAAGGGTAAGCCTACACTCCTGGACCTAGCACCTTCAGTGCTGACATTTTTTCTTTATATATATATATATATATATATATAATTTTTTTTTATTTTTTTTATTTTTTTTCAATAGATGACATAAATGCATTTGCATAGGGCGGGGTCACAATCGAGCCCATCGCGGTCCTCCATTGCTGCAAATAAAAAGTGTTGCCAAACAAAAAATTGTTCTCATAAAATACTAATTTTAACAGTTTCAAAAATAATTCCTGTTGGTCTCTTGAGTAACTGCTAGACCGTAAAAGAATGTTCTATTGACATGTATAGACTCAATACGTCAATAGTCACCAACCAACAGTCCTAAGGGATCATTTTTAGTATGACCCTTAGGAATTGAGAAGTATCCAATAAAAATGAATCAATACCCTTCACCAGTGGTGTCAGTTTTTTTTCTAGGACTATAGCCAATGGAGACAGCCTAGAGGCCACTAGTGTTGAGCGCGAATATTCGAATAGCGAATTTTTTTAGCGAATATCGGCACTTCGCTAATCCGCGAATATTTCGAATATAGCGCTATAAATTCGCTATTTCGAATATTCGTTTTTTTTTTTTTTTTTGTTATATTTTTTTCTTTCCCACTTCCCAAAAGTAGTTCTTACCTGTCCTGAGGATTCCTGGCTTCCTGGCTGCTCTAGTCAGTGCCCGTTGCCGCTTCTGCCGACTTCCGTGCTCATGGAGCGTCCCCATATACTAAAATGTACTGTCGGATTTGAGGAATTACGTTAAAATCGCAATGCGATTATTTCAAGTTATATTAATCGCATTGCGATTACAACTTAGCACTGCTATCTTACATAGGCTAGAATTAACAAATATGGAATATAGCACTAGCAGTGCAAAGTTGAAATCGCAATGCGATTACTTCAAGTTAAATTAATCGCATTGCGAATTCAACTTAGCACTGCTGCTATATTCCATATTCGTTAACTTCGTTCATTCTAGCAAGCTGACCCATTATAAACCCAGCTCTAAGTTGAAATCGCAATGCGATTAATATAACTTGAATTAATCGCATTGCGATTTCAACGTAATTCCTCAAATCCGACAGTACATTTTAGTATATGGAGACGTTCCCATGGTGATGGGGACGCTCCATGAGCACGGAAGTTTATGGTTGGCTTGGTAGAATTAGCGAATAGCGAATATGACGAATGTATTTGTCATATTCCTCAAAACGAAGATAACAAAGTATTCTACATCTTCGTTTAGCTACCTATTCGTCAACTTCGCTAATTCTAGCAATCAAATAGGAAGGTTGACTATAGAGACAGCTGTGTTAAATTCGCTATGCGATTATTTTTTTTTTATAGAATAATTATATTACTTGATATAATTTATTATAATTATTCTATTTATTAAAAAAATATATATAATCGCATAGCGAATTAAACACAGTTGTCTCTATAGTCAACCTTCCTATTTGATTGCTAGAATTAGCGAGTTGACGAATAGGTTGCTAAAACGAAGATGTAGAATACTTCGTTATCTTCGTTTTGAGGAATATGACGAATACATTCGTCATATTCGTCATCTTCGCTATAATTCTAGATATGAAACCAATAGGAAAGTAGCCTTAAGTTAAAATTGCAATACGTGATTATTTAAATCGCATATTAATCGTGATAACTAGAATAATGATGAATATTCGATTTAGACGAATATGAAACAAATATTCTTTCGAATATTCGCGAATTTCGTCAAAATCGAATATGGCACCTGCCGCTCATCACTAGAGGCCACAATAGGAAGGCCCGGTAAATCATTCAAAGTTTTATGCACTTTCGGAAGTATGTAAAATACAGGTGTCACTGGTGAGTGGTTGATTAGAAAATCATGCAGCTTTCCATCAATAATCCCTCAATCGAAATAACTTTTGACCAACTCAGCGACTTTAGATTTTACTTGAAATACCAAATTACATTTTAATATGTGATAGGTATTCCTATTAGATAATTGTCGCTCCACCTCTAGCATATCCTTCAATTTGTCCATTATGACAATCGAGCCCCCCTTATTGGCGGGCTTGATTATAAAAGTGTCAACCTCCATTAAGTTATGCATCACTTGTCTCTCCTGTGAAGTCATATTGTGTCTTATCCGTAAATCTCCTCTTTTGATTGTATCCACTTAGTGTTACATTTCCTTGGTCACTAAGTGGACAAACATTTTAACTGGATGATAACTTTTAGGGGGCATAAATGTGCTTTTGAGTCTCAAACCTAGACCTTCAAGTTTAATCAGCCCCACTCCATCTGGACCATGCTTCAATGTATTAAAGGACCAGTTCTTTTACCATCCACATACAGAGAAACCATTCAAAGGTTATTATGCATGCTGTAATGGAACACCTGGCACCCCGACTGGGCACCTTCCGCTGACGCTTGCAACTAGCGCTTCCCGAGGGCTCCAAGCACTCCACCGGACACCATAACCACCTCTCCTAACTCCAGAAAGCAGGAACCAGGAACAAGCTCTTACAAGAGTATTGTGATATAGCAATCCCCAAGAGTGTAGTTATCCCAAGACTTCATGAAGGGGTAAAGCAGAACTTCTTTATTAGATAACCAAAGCTTGGCCTTTTATGCAAGTCCTCCAGCAAGAACTACTCCCCCGGGGACCTGATAGAGGACAGGCACACAAAATACAGTGACCAATCATCCTATAGCCAGTTATATCACAACCCCACATGCATTGTCCATTGTGCTTGCTGATTGCGTCCCAGACAATGTCCATTGTGATTCTCAATTAGGTCACATGCATTGTCCATTTCGCTTGCTGATTGCGTCCCAGGCAATGTCCATAGTGATTCTAAATTAGGTCACAGGCAATGTCCATTGTGAAAGCTAATTGCATCACAGGCAATGTCCATTGTGCTTACTAACTGTCACTGGGGCCATAGTCACAGGGCAAGAGGCTGACAAGCAGGCCTCTCCAACTCCCAGTGACAAAGGTGCTTTTGTCACACATGTGATACCCCAAATGTAGTATATTTTATAAAGTACCCTTGTGGTGTGCTATATGTTTGGGAAACCATGCAGACTGTAAAAGACCGGATCAGTAAACCTAAATCTACAATACGCAACAAAAAAACTCCTGTTGCCAATACCTTTTCATTTCCACAGTTGTAAACATACCATTTCTCAGTTAAGGTACCAAATAATAGAACAAGTCCATCAACCAAGGTGAGGGGTGATATTAAAAAGTTACTGTTAAAAATAGAGGCATTCTGTATCCACATTCTAGATACCTTATGAGATTATTATTCTGTGAAATTGAATTAACAAAAACAAGATGGAGTAAACCCTCCCTCCTTTTTCCTTTACAGACCGCATCGCAGCGCTAATATCATCTTGGGTTATTGTATCCTTTATAGTTTTTTAAGGACAAAAATGATTGATTGATGACCATTTGTAAATTTGTGGTGATTTGTTTAAATCCTGTATATATCACTTCCTGTTTGGTAAATAATTATTGATGTCACTGACATGTGATTTGATTGTTTCACCTATAAAATGTTACTATGTACTAGTTTGCATTAGTTGAGAAAGGCTGGACGGCCCGAAACGCGTCCTGAAAAAACAGTCTTTCTTGGCTATAATAAACAATACACAGAGTGAATGAAATACGCTTGCTGGGATTACTTGCATACTGAACGTGGGGACTGCCCCTTCCTGTGCAAAGCGATTAACGGATTGTGTGCTGTTGGATTGTCAATATAACTTTCTAATCAGACTGTCAGAATAATTTCAGTTTTTTTAACCTATTAGTAATATGTCTTATTTCTTGGTGAAAGCTTTTCTCTGTGCTGCTACATCTTTCAGTGTAAACAGATTCCACCATGGGAAGATTTTTTTAATCACATGTTGGGGATGACAGCTAGCTGTATAAAGAACACAGGTTTCCTAAAAGTTTCAATGTCACCCTATTGGTATGTATACTCTTCTTTAGTTGTCTGTTTAAAAGAGATTATGTCAACATGAGGAGGAATTCTAGTAAAAATTAGATCATTAGGATTATCATTGAAATATACAATGAGTGCCTGTATGGCAGTAAGCGGCCCTCCCCATACTAGGATTACATTGTCTATGCACCTGCCTTACCAGTAAACATCACATGCAAAATGATTTTCCAAATTGCACATCTATTGTTCCTACAACCAACTCATGTACAAGTTGGCAAGGAAGGGTGAAAAACACACAGGGGGCGATTGGCCATTCACCTCACCAGGAATATTCCTGTTGGGCCGATAACCTTTTAATATGCAGTGAGTCGGGGATGCCCAGCCTCACTGTTCACACATTATTGCCCTACAGCATGCAGGATGTGACATTGCAAGCTTCCAGCCCTTCTGCTCTCTCGATTGTCATAATGAGGGCAAGTGACTTACAATTTCTATTATGTATAATTTAACACACATCGCACATGCTGCTAGGCCATACTATCATTATCATAAAATGCAAGTGTATGTCAGTGTAGCTGGGAAGCAAAAAAGGGCCTTCTCACAGCTGCCACCACCAGCTGCTTTTATCTGCTGGATGTCCACACTGGGGCCCATATCATTTTACTTTGGTGAAAGGGACAGCATAAAATGTATGACCCCAGTGAGAAGACAGCCTGTCCCTTATTCTCTGCACTGTGACAGTCCATATGAGGAGGAGGTAGAGACTCCAGCCAGATGAGCCATGGCTGATGAGCTGCTGATATCAGTCACATATAAATGACTCCCTGGAGATTATAACCGTTGTGGAGCATTATAAGAAGAGCGGCCAATATCAGTCACATATGATATAAATGTCTCTGAAGGTTATATCAGCACTCAAACTGTATAAGAGGAGCGTCTGAAATCAGTCACCTGTAAAAGGCTCTCTGGAGGTTATATGAATACTGGAGTATTATAAGAGGAGCGGCAGATATCAGTCACATATGATTTTATATGTATCTGGAGTAGAGATGAGCGAACACCTGGATGTTCGGGTTCGAGAAGTTCGGCCAAACTTCCCGAAAATGTCCGGGCTCGGGATTCGAACTCGAGCCGAACTTTGTCCTGAACCCCATTGAAGTCAATGGGGACCCGAACTTTTAGGCACTAAAAAGGCTGTAAAATAGTCCAGGAAAGGGCTAGAGGGCTGCCAAAGGCAGCAAAATGTAGGTAAATCCCCTGCAAACAAATGTGGATAGGGAAATGAATTATAATAAAATAAAATAAATAAAAATAAACCAATATCAATTGGAGAGAGGTCCCACAGCAAGGAATCATGGGTCATATCACAAACCACTGGAGAAGGCCACTCTCATTTAGTTAGGACCAGCACCCAGACAGAGGAGAGAGGTCCCACATCAAGGAATCATGCGTCATATCAACCACCACCGGAGAAGGCCACTCTCATTTATTTTGGACAAGCACCCAGACAGAGGAGAGAGGTCACACATCAAGGAATCATGCGTCATATCAACCACCACCGGAGAAGGCCACTGTCATTTATTTCGGACCAGCACCCAGACAGAGGAGAGAGGTCCCACAGCAAGGAATCATGCGTCATATCAACCAACACTGGAGAAGTCAATTTTCAGTTATTTAGGCCCAGCACCCAGACCGAGGATACAGGTTCCACAGCAAGGAATCATGTGTCATATCACCCACCACCGGAGAAGGCCACTCTCATTTATTTTGGACCAGCACCCAGACAGAGGAGAGAGGTCCCACAGCAAGCAATCATGCATCATATCACCCACCACCGGAGAAGGCCACTCTCATTTATTTTGGACCAGCACCCAGACAGAGGAGAGAGGTTCCACAGCAAGGAATCATGCGTCATATCAACCACCAACGGAGAAGGCCACTCTCATTTAGTTCGGACCAGCACCCAGACAGAGGAGAGAGGTCCCACATCAAGGAATCGTGCGTCATATCAACCACCACCGGAGAAGGCCACTCTCATTTATTTTGGACCAGCACCCAGACAGAGGAGAGAGGTCCCACAGCAAGCAATCATGCGTCATATCAACCACCACTTGAGAAGGCCACTTTCAGTTATTTAGGCCGAGCACCCAGACAGAGGAGAGAGGTCCCACAGCAAGGAATCATGCGTCATATCACCCACCACTGGAGAAGGCCACTTTCAGTTATTTAGGCCCAGCACCCAGACCGAGGATACAGGTTCCACAGCAAGGAATCATGCGTCATATCACCCACCACCGGAGAAGGCCACTCTCAGTTATTTCGGCCCAGCACCCAGACAGAGGAGAGAGGTCCCACAGCAAGGAATCATGCGTCATATCAACCACCAACGGAGAAGGCCACTCTCAGTTATTTCGGACCAGCACCCAGACAGAGGAGAGGTTCATTCAACTTTGGGTTGCACCGCAAGATCATGGTAAAGTTAAAAAATGAGGATTCAATAAAGAAGTGCCCCGGAGTACAAGAATACATGGTTGATGGGGAGGCAGTTATAAATGTTTATTCTGCACAAGGGAGGCACAGGTCCTGTGGGATCCATGCCTGGTTCATTTTTATGAACGCCAGCTTGTCCACGTTGGCTGTGGACAGGCGGCTGCGTTTGTCAGTAACGACGCCCCTGCCGTGCTGAATACACGTTCAGACAAAACGCTGGCCGCCGGGCAGGCCAGCACCTCCAAGGCATAAAATGCTAACTCTGGCCACATGGACAATTTGGAGACCCAGAAGTTGAATGGGGCCGAACCATCAGTCAGTACGTGGAGGGTGTGCAGACGTACTGTTCAACCATGTTAGTGAAATGCTGCCTCCTGCTAACACGTTCCGTATCAGGTGGTTGTGCAGTTAGCTGTGGCGTGGAGACAAAACTTTTCCACATTTCTGCCATGCTAACCCTGCCCTCAGAAGAGCTGGCCGTGACACTGCTGCGTTGGCGACCTCTTGCTCCTCCTCTGCCTTCGCCTTGGGCTTCCACCTGTTCCCCTGTGACATTTGGGAATGCTCTCAGGAGCGCCTCTACCAGCGTGCGCTTGAACTCGCACATCTTCCTATCACGCTCCAGTGCAGGAAGTAAGGTGGGCACATTGTCTTTGTACCGGGGATCCAGCAGGGTGGCAACCCAGTAGTCCGCACACGTTAAAATGTGCGCAACTCTGCTGTCGTTGCGCAGGCACTGCAGCATGTAGTCGCTCATGTGTGCCAGGCTCCCCAGAGGTAAGCGACAAGCTGTCCTCTGTGGGAGGCGATCGTCATCGTCCTCCGTATCCCCCAGCCACGCACCAGTGATGGGCCTGAGCTGTGTCGGGTGCCACCCCGCTGTGAACCTGCTTCATCCTCATCCTCCTCCACCTCCTCCTCATCCTCCTCGTCCTCCAGTAGTGGGCCCTGGCTGGCCACATTTGTACCTGGCCTCTGCTGTTGCAAAAACCTCCCTCTGAGCCACTTCTAACAGACTGGCCTGAAAGTGCTAAAATGACCCTCATCCTCCTCCTCCTCCTCCTCCTCCTGGGCCACCTCCTCTTCCATCATCGCCCTAAGCGCTTTCTCAAGGAGACATAGAAGTGGTATTGTAACGCTGATAACGGTGTCATCGCCACTGGCCATGTTGGTGGAGTACTCGAAACAGCGCAACAGGGCACACAGGTCTCGCATGGAGGCCCAATCATTGGTGGTGAAGTGGTGCTGTTCCGCAGTGCGACTGACACGTGCGTGCTGCAGCTGAAACTCCACTATGGCCTGCTGCTGCTCGCACAGTCTCTCCAGCATGTGCAAGGTGGAGTTCCACCTGGTGGGCACGTCGCATATGAGGCGGTGAGCGGAAGGCCGAAGTTACGCTGTAGCGCAGACAGGCGAGCAGCGGCAGGATGTGAACGCCGGAAGCGCGCACAGACGGCCCTCACTTTATGCAGCAGCTCTGACATGTTGGGGTAGTTGTGAATGAACTTCTGCACCACCAAATTCAGCACATGCGCCAGGCAAGGGATGTGCGCCAAACCGGCTAGTCCCAGAGCTGCGACGAGATTTCGCCCATTATCGCACACCACCAGGCCGGGCTTGAGGCCCACCGGCAGCAACCACTGGTCGGTCTGTTGTTCAATACCCCGCCACAACTCCTGCGCGGTGTGGGGCCTGTCCCCCAAACATATGAGTTTCAGAATGGCCTGCTGACGTTACCCCGGGCTGTGCTGAAGTTGGTGGTGAAGGTGTGTGGCTGACTGGATGAGCTGGTGGAAGCAGAGGAGGAGGAAGCCGAGTAGGAGGAGGAGGCTACAGGAGGCAAAGAATGATGCCCTGTGATCCTTGGCGGCGGAAGGACGTGCGCCAAGGAACTCTCTGCCTGGGGCCCAGCCGCCACTACATTTACCCAGTGTGCAGTTAGGGAGATATAGCGTCCCTGGCCGTGCTTACTGGTCCACGTATCTGTGGTTAGGTGGACCTTGCCACAGATGGCGTTGCGCAGTGCACACTTGATTTTATCGGATACTTGGTTGTGCAGGGAAGGCACGGCTGTCTTGGAGAAGTAGTGGCGGCTGAGGACAACATACTGTGGGACAGCCATGGACATCAGCTGTTTGAAGCTGTCTGTGTCCACCAGCCTGAATGACAGCATTTCAAAGGCCAGTAGTTTAGAAATGCTGGCATTCAGGCCCAGGGCCTCGAGGGTGGCTAGGTGGGAATTTACGCTTTCTCTCCAAGGTTTGTGAGATGGAGAGCTGAACGCTGCCGTGTGACATGGTGGAGATGCTTGGTGACGCAGGTGGTGGTGTCGGTGGCACATCCTCTGTTTGGTGGGCGGCAGGTGCCAACATTCCTCCCGAGGCGGAGGAAGAGGCCGAGGCAGCAGCAGAAGAGGGAGCAGGGGGAGCCAGAGTGAGTTCCTTGCTTTTAAGGTGTTTACTCCACTGCAGTTCATGCTTTGCATGTAGATGCCTGGTCATGCAGGTTGTGCTAAGGTTCAGAACGTTAATGCCTCGCTTCAGGATCTGATGGCACAGCGTGCAAACCACTCGGGTCTTGTCGTCAGCACATTGTTTAAAGAAGTGCCATGCCAGGGAACTCCTTGAAGCTGCCTTTGGGGTGCTCGGTCCCTGGTGGCGGTGGCCAGTATCAGGCGAACTCTCTTGGCGGCGGCTGTTCTGCTTTTGCCCCCTGATCCCTCTTTTGCTACGCTGTTGGCTCAGTCTCACCACTGCCTCTTCCTCTGAACTATGAAAGTCAGTGGCACAACCTTTTATTCCATGTGGGGTCTAGGACCTCATCGTCCCCTGCATCGTCTTCCACACAGTCTTCCTCCCTGACCTCCTGTTCGGTCTGCACACTGCAGAAAGACGCAGCAGTTGGCACCTGTGTTTCTTCATCATCAGAGACGTGCGGACTCCGATGAGGTGGTATTCCCATGTCTTCATCATCAGGAAACATCAGTGCATTCTATGTCTTCCACCACTGGGGAAGATCTAGGTGGATTTCCTTGGGAAACCATGCCAGCAGAGTCTTCAAACAGCATAAGAGACTGCTGCATAACTTGAGGCTCAGACAGTTTCCCTGATATGCATGGGGGTGATGTGACAGACTGATGGGCTTGGTTTTCAGGTGCCACCTGTGCGCTTTCTGCAGAAGACTGGGTGGGAGATAATGTTGTGAACATGCTGGATCCACTGTCGGGCACCCAATTGACTAGCGCCTGTACCTGCTCAGGCCTTACCATCCTTAGAACGGCATTGGGCCCCACCAAATATCGCTGTAAATTCTGGCGGGTACTAGAACCTGAGGTAGTTGGTTCACTAGGACGTGTGGCTGTGGCAGAATGGCCACGTCCTCTCTCAGCACCAGAGGGTACACTAACACCACCACGACCGCGTCCGCGTCCCTTACTAGATGTTTTCCTCATTGTTACCGTTCAACAAGCACCACAATAAGGATTAAAATATTTGGCCCAATGTATTGATTTCAAATTTAGGCCTTTTTTTACAGGCACCTAACACTATCTGCCTATTTGTTTATGTAGCGTATTACACTAATCCAGGCACAGCAGTAACCACTGATTTAGGGGAATATCTCTTTTAGGGCTAGTATTTAGGCCCTGGATGAAAGGTATCCTTTTATGGACCGAATTACACTTGGCCTGCAACAGCTGGGACACCAGATTCAGGGTATTGCTATATTGGCAGGTTAATTTCACCCCAGAACAAAATATATGTGTAAGCGGACACTATGAAATCGGTCCTGCAACTGTTTGGACACCAGATCCAGGGTATTGCTATATTGGCAGGTTAATTTAACCCCAGAACAAAATATATGTGTAAGCGGACACTATGAAATCTGGTCCTGCAACTGCTGGGACACCAGATCCAGGGTATTGCTATATTGGCAGGTTAATTTCACCCCAGAAAAAATATACGTGTAAGCGGACACTATGAAATCTGGCCTGAAACTGTTTGGACACCAGATCCAGGGTATTGCTATATTGGCAGGTTAATTTAACCCCAGAACAAAATATATGTGTAAGCGGACACTATGAAATCTGGCCTGAAACTGTTTGGACACCAGATCCAGGGTATTGCTATATTGGCAGGTTAATTTCACCCCAGAAAAAAATATATGTGTAAGCGGACACTATGAAATCTGGCCTGAAACTGTTTGAACACCAGATCCAGGGTATTGCTATATTGGCAGGTTACTTTAACCCCAGAAAAAAATATATGTGTAAGCGGACACTATGAAATCTGGCCTGCAACTGTTTGGACACCAGATCCAGGGTATTGCTATATTGGCAGGTTAATTTAACCCCAGAAAAAAATATATGTGTAAGCGGACACTATGAAATCGGTCCTGCAACTGCTGGGACACCAGATCCAGGGTATTGCTATATTGGCAGGTTAATTTCACCCCAGAAAATAATCTATCCTTTGCCAGACAGCAGACAGTATTATACTTGTCTAGCCAAAGCTGGAACACCAGATTTAAGGGATTGGTATTTGGGCAATTGTATTTAACCCCTTAATAAAATATAGAAATTGCTGTCCTGAGTTTCTAGGGGTGACAATTAGCACAGTCAAGCCCCTGATGTAGGATATAGCAAAAAAAAACTAGCATTGATGGACTTGGTGGCATCTTCTTCTGGTGCACCACAAGTCACAAAATGGCCGCCGATCAACCCAGAAAATAAGTGACAGAAAAACGCTCTGTGCAGCCTAAAAACCAGCGAGCAAGTAACTAGCAGAAGTTCAATGATTCTCAGCTGTAAATTGATCCGTTCATTAGGTGCTGTTGCTGACTTTTCCCTGCCTAATCTCGCCCTCACAGAAGCTGCGTCCTCTCCCTACACTAATCAGAGCAGTGTGACGTGCGGCGCTACGTGACTCCAGCTTAAATAGAGGCTGGGTCACATGCTGCACTTGGCCAATCACAGCCATGCCATTAGTAGGCATGGTTGTGATGGGCTCTTAGGGCAAGAAGTAAAACGCTAGCTGATTGGCTGCTGTGCAGCCCTTCAGAAAGCGGGAAGTAATCGACGAACACCGAACCCGAACCCAAACTTTTTTGAAAATGTCCGGGTCCGGGTCCCGGACACCCCAAAATTCGGTACGAACCCAAACGATGCTCGAACTGTTCGCTCAACACTAATCTGGAGGTTATATCAGTACTGGGGCATTATAAGAGAAATGGATAATATCAGTCACATATGATGTAAATGTCTCTGGAGGTTACATCAGTGCTGGAACATTGTAAGAGGAGAGGATAATATCAGTCATATATCATGGAGATGTCTCTGGAGGTTATATCAGTGCTGGAGCATTATAAGAGGAGCGGCTGATATGTAGTCACATATGATATAAATGTCTATGGAGGGTTCATAAGCACTAGATTGTTATAAGAGGAGTTGTGTGAGGGAAAAATGACAGTGTAGGGGCTCATAGAGGCCTAACTTATGTGAATGGACACTAAGGGGCCATTACTATTGTGAAGGGGGTCCAAATGGGGCATAACCACTCTGTGGGGCACAAAGGGGGCATTAGTACTGTGTAGGAGCAGATAAAGGATATAACTACTATGTGGGGGCACTAAGAGAACATAACTAATGTTTGGGGGCACAAAGGGGGCATACGTGGGAGCAGATAGGCATTGAGCAGAGTTCGATTCCTAGCTTAGTGTAAATAAAATTCATCTTGATGCACTAAGCACACAGTTATTATCCTTCCTTGGGATTTTCAAAACTTGGGAAGTATGCTGTGTTACTGTAGCTGTGTTTGAACTATCCTAATGGATTGATGACCTCATCCATTTGCCCATGCCCAGCCTGCTACCAGTTCAGCCCCACCTATAAAATGGGGCTACTTTAATGCTTTTTTCCAGGGCCACTTTGAGTTCCCAATCCGCCCCTGAAAACATAACCGCTCAAGACAAGCACATAGCTGTTAAAAAAAATTGCTGTTATACAATTGTGTTTCCATAAGAAATGGGTAATTAAAATAATATGGAGCTCTTTGCTGTGAACTGTCTTGGAGATGGAGAGACGCGTTATATTCCTGGAAGTTGTGGTGAACTCACTGCTGTTTTTCTATTTAAAAATGCATTGACTTAGCTTTCATTAAATCTCCTCAAAAAAATGTATTTTTTAACTTGAAAATTAGGGTTGGTTGTAAAACCAGAAGGTGGATTTCAAATGATTTCTACTGATTTCTACAAATAAATACTACTTATACTGTAGTTGAATTTCTTTATTATCCTAGCATTATTCCTATATTCATATTTTTTATTTGCCATTACATTGCTCCCTTCAGTTGTTCAAAATGCCTAAATTATGAACTAAGAATGGATTGGCTACAAAACAGTTCATTACTTACTAGAATCTGGTAATTATCGCACAACCTTTCCTTCCCAAGTAAAAGGCAGTTTATGACCAAGTGTTGCTATTGAATTATAGCCTCAAAAAGATTATTACTTGTTTGTATTCTGCAATACTAAGTTTATGTGGTCTCATCCAAACCACTTTTCTTTGGGAAAAAAATTGCATATAATTGCATATAAACATTGAAAAATTAGGCATAAGAAATGCCAGGTTCTGCCAAGACACAAAATTGGCCGCTTGACATCAGAGTATTACACAGTGACCAATTTAAGAAATTTGATATCATTCCTGAAAGATCAATTTCAAAACTGATGTGGCTGACGTATTTGAAAATGTATTAAAATTCAATTACATCATTAAGTAGTTGCCAATTCTTTCACACCGTTTGTACATTCATGACTACTAAATTAAAGCCAAACTAATTTTCTCATTGTACTTACATGCCCTGTTTATCCAGCCACAACAAGCATGAAATGAAAGGAATCTATCCGCAAATCCACTAACATATTTTACGCTGGCACTACTCAATTCAATACAGTTTTTCAACAAATGTTATTAGAAACAACATTTCTGATTTATTTAATCTGCAATAAGCCCTACTGAATACATACAGTAGTTTTATTATCCTTTTCTGTTCAAAGCAGTACTTTAAAACCATTAAATTGCTACAAGTTTGAAAGGATGAATAATTAGAATTATAATCTTTAGGAAGGATTATGTTTTATACGTATACTAGACCCACAGTAATGTCTGTATTATCCTGAAAGAATTTTAACATCTCTTTTGTTTTTAATAGAGAGACATATATTTACAAGAACAAGCTGAATAAGTTAAGTCTCAGTGGAACAGTAATTATTATACTGTAGAATGATATATGTATATATATACAGTGGGTATGGAAAGTATTCACACCCCCTTAAATTTTTCACACTTTGTTATATTGCAGCCATTTGCTAAAATCTTTTAAGTTCATTTTTGTCCTCGTTAATATACACACAGCACCCCATATTGACAGAAAAACACAGAATTGTAGACATTTTTTGCAGATTTATTAAAAGAGAAAAACTGATTCTGGTATTCGATACCCAGACGGTATTCAGACCCTTTGCTCAGTATTTAGTAGAAGCAACGTTTTGATCTAATACAACCATGAGTCTTTTTGGGGAAGAAGCAACATGTTTTTTACACCTGGATTTGGGGATCCTCTGCCATTCCTCCTTGCAGATCCTCTCCAGTTCGGTCAGGTTGGATAGTAAATGTTGGTGGACAGCCATTTTTAGGTCTCTCCAGAGATGCTGAATTGGGGTTAAGTCAAGGCTCTGGCTGGGCCATTCAAGAACAGTCACGCGAGTTGTTGTGAAGCCACTCCTTAGTTATTTTAGCTGTGTGCTTAGGGTCATTGTCTTGTTGGATGGTAAGCCTTTGGCTCAGTCTGAGGTCCTGAGCACTCTGGAGAAGGTTTTCGTCCAGGATATCCCTGTACTTGACTGCATTCATCTTTCCCTCGATTGCAACCAGTTGTCCTGTCCCTGCAGCTGAAAAACACCCCCACAGCATGATGCTGCCACCACCATGCTTCACTGTTGGGACTGTATTGTACAGTGCCTGGTTTTCTCCACACATATCGCTTAGAATTAAGGCCGAAAAGTTCTATCTTGGTCTTATCAGACCAGAGAATCTTATTTCTCACCATCTTGGAGTCCTTAATGTGTTTTTAGGAAACTCCATGCGGGCTTTTATGTGTCTTGCACTGAGGAGAGGCTTCCGTCGGGCCACTCTGCCATGAAGCCCCGACTGGTGGAGGGCTGCAGTGATGGTTGACTTTCTACAACTTTCTCCCATCTCCCGACTACATCTCTGGAGCTCAGCCATAGTGATCTTTGGGTTCTTCTTTACCTCTCTCACCAAGGCTCTTCTCCCCCGATAGCTCAGTTTTGCCAGAAAACCAGCTCTAGGAAGGGTTCTGGTCGTCCCAAACGTCTTCCATTTAAGGATTATGGAGGCCACTGTGCTCTTAGGATCCTTAAGTGCAGCAGAAATTTTTTTGTAACCTTGGCCATATCTGTGCTCTGCCACAATTCTGTCTCTGAGCTCTTCCGGCAGTTACTTTGACCTCATGATTCTCATTTACTCTGACATGAACTGTAAGGTCTTATATAGACAGGTGTGTGGCTTTCCTAATCAAGTCCAAACTGTATAAAAAACACAGCTGGACTCAAATGAAGGTGTAGACTTAAAAGATGAACTTAAAAGATGAACTTAAAAATTTTTAGCAAATGGCTGCAATATAACAAAGAGTGAAGAAATATAAGGAGGTCTGAATGCTTTCTGTACCCACTTGTTTATACACACACAAAAATACAAATACAAAATCATTATAACTTTTGTTTACATAAATACAAGTGCACTTGAAATACTACATTTTCAATTCCAAATCAAAATAATAACAACTATTTATCCATCAAGTGTTAACCCTTCGATTATTGCCACTACAGAAGTAGGAGATTTAAATACATAGTTGGCTAGCCTCTCTTGTTTTAAGCAGCAGAGGTCTTGGACCATTTCTGAAAAAAAAAAAAAACTATCTCATACATTTAACCCTTTAGATGAGTGACCTTGGCATCTAAATGCCAAAAGACCGCAAGTGTGTGCATCCGGGTTTGAAATGGCTCCCCTATGTGGCCATTGGGGGAGCTGTTCCATCTCTTTGAAGAGCTGTGTCTCTCTAACATATCAGAGCTACAGTTCCTATAGAGGACTGCAAGTGGCAGGCTTCCATAGGATAACCGTAAATGAAGCAGTTGAATACAGCAGTATAGCAATGAGTGATGTCTCCCTGCTCCGCCGTTATCTCTGATAGACTTTAGACCTAGTGCTGTTGGGCAGATATGGGGCGGGGGGGTCATTATTTATAGCTGGTGGGAGCACTATTGGGATATTTGGGGATTTAAAAAGGGACATTTTAGTAGTGGCACACATTATAAACCATATTATAGAACTATATTGCAAAGGACATGATCCCTAGGGGTCTCTGGGAGCGTATATTGTTGGCATGCTCCTTAAAACTGATGCTAGCTAGTCAGCTAGCCAGTAATAGGAAAAACTCACCCAAGACTCCATTTACATAAAAAAACAAAACAAATGCTGGCAGAAAACACACCTGTAAGGGCATATACACATAAACGTGTGTGCCCCATGTGCATGCTGTGGACCCCAAATTGCATGCTGTTTGCGGATGCGGAGCAATTCACTTGAATAGGTCTGCGATCCGCAAGCAATGGCCTACATAGCACAAAAATAGGACATTGTCTATTTTTTGTTGTGTTGAGGCATGGACCAAAATCCCACAGAAGCGCTTCATAGTGCCATTTCAGATAACAGTTTGTATAAGTCCCTTGATATGGTGATGATGGCAATACCAACTGTGAATTGCTAAGTGACCCTGTATGTTGTTTCAAGTATGAGTTACAGGCCCTCGTGGCAGATGGATGAAGATGGGGGATCATTACTCAAAAACAAGTGGAATTCTTAGTACTGAAACACCCCATCAATCCTATTTTCCACTTTGTCCTGAAAATTCATACATTAATTTTCCCTCTGCCACTAAGACCCATTGTTTTAGGTATAAAGTCTCTAAACGAAAGACTTAAGGAGTGGACTGACCATTTATTGCAGTCATTAGTTAAGCAGATGCCAGGCTATCTCCATGACACCAAGCAGGTGCTAGACGCTCTTGAGACATTTGAACGGTCTCAGTATTACACCTGATCATC
This sequence comes from Bufotes viridis, assembly GCA_033119425.1. Lineage (NCBI taxonomy): Eukaryota > Metazoa > Chordata > Amphibia > Anura > Bufonidae > Bufotes > Bufotes viridis. The sequence goes on from CM065591.1 coordinate 128,122,556, forward strand.
TGCAGACATAGTCTATTCCCCACAATGGAGCTTTATTATCTTTAAAAGGGTTTCTGGTCATATATTCAAATATTTCTAGTGAACTAAAAGATTTTCTATAATTTGTTATTCTTTATCTTCTCACATGTAATTAATTTATGTAAAAAAAGAACAGTCTTCCTACAAACATCTGGAGCTTTGGTGGACTACAAAATGTCTACAACTCTGGCTAACACCATGACATTTTGAGAACAAGTATCTTTTCAGGGAAGCCAAACCCCTTTCTACCCAGCATTGCACTGGTATGTTTGCTATAATGATGACTTGTTCTTCCTTTGTTGCTTATCTAATTTCATATGTTAAATGCAATCTCCGATATGTTGGTTGTACATCAGCCACTTTGAAAGTGAGGATCCATAGACATTTAGCAAATGCAAATAATCCAGAGGATCTGAAGAAAAAAACGTGTCACTTGTCTGCAGTGTCGCATGATATATTGCATTCACATGGAGGCAACACTGCATGCCTTGAGGTACAGTATATTGAATGAGTCATAGTTCCTATCAGAGGGGGAACTTACGGTTCACAATGTAAATTATGTCACAAAGAAGCATTTTGGATATTCAATTTGAATTCTTGCCATCCTCCAGGTCTGAACAAGAGACAAGATTTTATGCTACACTATTGAGTTCTGCTTTTCACCTGCCTTGCACTTCCTGTACCTTCACAAGGTACTTTACATAGTCAGTCTCAAATGTAATTGTACAAGTCTGAAGAAGCTGCACTATTTGTAGTGTTGACCGAACTTACGATTTGCAAGCTCAGTGTTTGGGTTATCTAAGAATTCCATAATGGATTCCGTTACCACGAATCATAAGGGAATTCTCTAATGGCATGAACCACGGAAGCCTATAGGAAGCATTCCATATTGCATTCTGTTATACCAGAAGTCTATAGCCAGCATTGAATTCCGTTATGGTCTGTGGTAACAGAATCCATTACGGAATTCTTAGATAACCCGAACCCGATTGCCTAAAAAGGCATTCATAGTTCATAGAAATTTCTCCACCAACACTGCATTGTTATATTGGTGGTATTGAGACGCATTATTGCATCACACAGTTTTTATAGTACCAGTGATATTAAATTCATACATAGTTCCTAAAAATATCACTACCAACATTGTATGTTTATACTGGTGGCAGGCAGGCACATTATTGCATTACACCATGTGGTTTATAGTACAAAAAATTTATTTTTGAACCAGTAATATTAAAAGCATACATAGTTCATAGAAATGTATCCACCAACACTGCTTTGTTATATTGGTGGTAGGCGGATGCATTATTGCATTGCTCTGTGTGTTTTATAGTATGGAAATTCCATTTTTGAACCAGTGATATTAAACACATAGACATTTTACCACCAGCACTGCATCATTATATTGGTGTGTTTATAGAACACCAATGTATTTTTTTTAACCAAATATATTAAAAGCATACTGTACATAGTTCATAGTAATTTCCCCCTAAACACTGCATCATTACATCAGTGGTAGGGAGACACATTATTGCATTGTACCTCCTATCAGTTTTAGTTACATTTTGTCTTCACTGTCCCCTCCTAGTGTTTTTTTTTTTCCTAAGAAGAAGCGACAAATCCCCACAATGCCTTACAGAATATACCCATGATAGTCTTCCTATTGATATGTTATGTGAGAACAGTCAGTGTTTGGACTGCCATGAAGAAGAGGTTCAGGGACAGGCAGGGGAACTCATGCATAGCTGTGTTGGTAGTTGTGATAGTAATGGCACCTTTAGCCATGGTAGTGGTGGTAGGGGCAGTGGGGCTGACATTGGCAGTCTGGGCAAATACAGAGCAGGGAATCAAGAGGGGGGCAAGGATCCCACAGTGACATATTATAGTCATAAAAGTGTCGGGGAGTAAGAACACACTGATGATGATTATGTTTTGCACAGGACCTGGGAAGTGCTGAGGAGAAGGTAACATCAGAGGAGAAAGGTGCACTGTAACAATAAAGAGCAAAGGCCAGAACCTTCCAAAAAAACTGCCAGGGCCAGATCTGCTTTTATAATAGTCATCTCAAGAACTAGTGATGCTGCTGATAGTGTGCATACACAAAATGGCTCAAAATGTGCCATACCTAAGCCAAGCATGGCTGTGCCTACCTCTGTGAAAGTGTCTGAAAGTGAGTCATCCATCTCTCGTCATGTCCACTGCTACAAGCAGCAGAAGCTGTAGCAGCAGCCATTTCAGTTTTATCAACACAGTGGAACATTTTTTTTCATGTGCCGCACCAGGCTGAGGAAAATCAGATCTACCACTTCAGTCCTACCTGTACTCTAGCCTTTCTCCAGTGGATTCTTTGACCCCCATGGACAGGCAAATTGGCCCAGTATGCTCTCTCTGTTCTTTCTTGCCCAGTGTGATCTCAGAGAAGCTTTTCCTCACAACAGGGAACTTCCACAAAAACAAAGTTGTCCTATGCCAGTGGACAAAACATCACATTTTTTAAAAATAATGAGGCATGGATCCATAAAAATCTGTATGGGCCGTTTCATACACCTCCTGCTGAAAAGATTTTCCATTGCCGATAATGCCTATTTATCGCTGGCCTCATCATGCCACTGCCTCAATCTGCCTACCTCTCATCAAATTCTGTACTATATGTCTGTTGCTATCACTGCCGCAGCTGCTGTGCCACTACTACCACTACATTACCCCTACCTAGCCACCATTACTACTACTATTATTACTTCTACCCAGCCACACACACAACTACTGTCTTGTCTGTACCATGCTGCTACTGTTGCTGCTGTTATTGCTGTTACATGCCACTATACACACACCTTAGACCTTACCTTACCCTTCCCCCATCCATGCTGTACTGTTGCTGCTCCCAAAAATAAGTGAACATTTTTCAAGGCTTGCTTACAACAAACCACATTGTACTGATTTTTCAATGCTTGTTCAATAAAGCTATTGTTTCTTCTGGCAATTATTATTTGTGTGTAAAAAAATATGGGCAGTATCTGCCCTCTGATTTTTTATGCTTGTGCAGAAGAATCAATTTTTTCTTCTGATATTACCATTTGTCTGTGTGATGCATAATTTCTGGATGCTTGGCTTTATATAACACTGTGTATTTAAACACCATCTGCCCTCAATATGGACAAATTTTAAAATGTTTCTGATATTAAAAAGCATAGAAAATACGAAAGTGGAGTGTTTTAAATATGCTGTTTGTTAACACCATTAACCATGTGTTTATCCATAAATATAGTGTATGTCAGTGCCACTCTGAAGTTATTTGCTATACATATCATTGCGTTAAAGAGCTTAAAAGGAGAGGAGTGGTTGAAAGAGTAAAAATAAAATAAAAATTTGACAAGTGAGAACGACAAGAATCTAAAATATTAGTCCTCAGAGACCTCAGAGTATAATGTACAATTTTCAGGCCAATTGGAGCACTTTTATTAGGGTAGAATTGATTTGAACCCAAATCAATTTCTTTAAAGATTTTACAACAAAATTACTTTTGAGAAATTCCCTAATTTCTAGATCTGATCTATGAGCTCAGTTGTCAAATACAATATGGTCCAATTTGATTCAAATTAAAAGAGCCCCAATTGCCATGTAAAGTCATGTATGACATTCTAGGGTCTTCTAGGGCTGTATCCAACCCTTTTCAAGCTCTTTTACTTGAAGACAGTGTTAATATTGGAAAAGTGGCAGCAAAATATATGCTTATGGTAAAAAGATCTTAGCCAGTGGTAACAACCAGTATGTTAAAAAACACACTGCACTGATGGATCTTTCATACTTTAAAAAAGAAAAAACAAAAGCATAAAAATATTAGTTTTTGAAGGCAGGTGTCTGCCTGTGCTTATACATTCCTGGTGGTATTGGAAGAAGCAATGGCTTTTTAACTAGTGGTTCATAGCAGTTACCCTTGTGTAAGGGTTTAAAGGGAAAGACTAGGCGTCCACTTAGATGACTTTCTTAGGACACAGTAGTTTCACATCCACTTTGCAATAATTTTTTTGTAGCTGCAAATCCATGAGGGCATTCTTAGTCATACAATAAAGGCGAAACACAGAGAGACTCCTCTGAACATGGTCAACACCTTCTGCAAGCCACAATACATTTTTAAAAGATGTTGCGCAAGAGAAGGAAAGGAGGGGGAGTGGACACATATGTAGGAAGAGGATAAGCAGCTGGTGTGGGAACCAGGCTGACACAACTGTGGAGGTATACAGCACCTGGTCTTACTGAGGTAGATCATCTCCACTGCAATGCAAAATATTCACCCAGTGGGCCATAAAAAACATGTACTCTCTCTAACTGTTTCTCCAGATGTCAATGGTGGTGTGTAGCTTTCCGCAGAGTGATAATTCCAAACAGTGGCACGTGTTGTCTGTCTGATGAGATTAAAAGGCAAGGATGGCTTTTTTTTAAAGAAAAAATGGCAGCTAGATATCATCCATTGAGGCAATGTAATCCAAGTTAAAAATGCAGTGACTACAAAGCCAGCAATCAGTCCAGGTGGGAGTTTAGTTGGCACAAAATTGGATTACTAGACACATACTGTTCAGCCCACACATTAGATTATAGATGAGAGAAAATGGAGCAGAGAAGAGGAAGAGGAGGAGCATGAGAAGCAGTAGTTAATGATGTTGATAGTGATGATGACATGCAGCTGGCAGTTCAAGCACTGAGTATTTCCATTAAACTCATAAACAGGAATGCTATCTGGAATAAAATCCTTAGTACATGGGAAGTTATCTCTTAGGAGAAAAGATGGCTCCCCGCTAGGATGGGTCTTTGAAAACAGAGATGATAGAATATAAATGCAATTTGGTCTCATACTAAGTTCTATGGAAGGGGAGCAGGAGGTATGCACTGAACACTGGTTCAAACACAAGGTGTCAGATTCAAAGGTAACATCAACATAACAATGCTGTGACTGAGATGATGAGAAAGTCTTCCAGTCCACAATGTCATACACTTCCTCTACGATAATATCCCATCATGTGCAAGGGATAACTGTGGCCAGATACAAAGGACAACTGTAGCCTTCTACTGTTACTAGCTGGATGTCTTGAGACAATGTTGTTGCTACTACTTGCACTATAACCACCCATATTCTCACTGGGGGCTGATGTGGCACAGGTGTTTCCTCCTACATAAACCCATCACTGACACTGTATCTTTTACAAGGCATTTTATTTTTAAAATCAGAATTCACACAGTTGATCCTCAAAAGGTGCACTGTGTTATTCGGAAGATTCCAGTGCAACATAACTGTAACACAGAACAATACATCAGTGTAATGATGTATGTCAGCGTTTGAAAAAATGGTCAGTTGTCCAATCAAATATAATGGTAACACAGACCAAAAAGCTAGGCTGATGTTTTATCAACTTTTTTTTTTTTTACTAAACTTTTAAATATATACAGTATATTTTTAAAAGCAGTGAACTAGACAGGATGATGATCCAGTAAAATATATGGCCGGTAACACACACCAATTCATCAGGTCACTAATGCCTGGATAGTCCCAAGGTTGTGGGCAGCTGACCCAAGGGGATCAGAGACAACGGTGCAAGGCACTGAGGAATCAGGCAATATTCATAGTCAGGAGACAAGCCAAGGTCAGGTAGGCAGCTTACTAGCATAAATGATAAATTAATCCAAGGTCAGGGCAGACAGCAAACAATCAGAGTTGAGAGACATGGAAAGGTTCCTACATAGGCTGACTGACAGAAAAAGCACACCTTCACTAGGTATAGAAAACTGGAAAACTGACACCTGTAGATCTCATAAAGGAAACATGCTATTAGCAATAACCAAACAGAATGACCTTTCCCAACTGGTTCAGGACCCGACTAGAGGGACGGCCATACTGAACTTAGTACTAACCAACAGACCTGACAGAACAACTGATGTGCAGGTTGGGGGACACCTCGTAAATAGTGACCATAAAATAATAACCTTCCAATTGTCATTCAAAAGAGTGCTTCTTTAGGGAGGCACAAAAATATCAAACTTCAAAAAAAGCAAAATTTAGCCAACTAAGAGACGCCATTGGCCTAACTAATTGGGACAAATTCCTCAGAAATGAAAATATAGCCACAAAATTGGATATTTTTAAAAGCACCTTTAACTCTAATTGCGAGTGGTACATGCCTTATACAGTAGCAATAAATAGGTAAGGGACAAAAAAAAAAAAAAAAACTATGTGGATAAATAGAATTGTGAAGAAAGCCATAAATGACAAAAAAAAGCATTTAAATCAATAAAAGGGAAAAAACTATATATGTAAAAGACAAATAAAAACTGCCAAACTAGAGACAGAGAGCTTTATTGCCAAAGAGAGTAAAAATAACCTTAAAATGTTCTTCATATATAAATAGTAAAAAGTATAAATCTTTTTGCAGACAGCGATGAGGAGAAAACAAAGCTATTTATTTCTCCACAGTATTCACTGAGGAAAATAAACTGTCAGATAAAATGCAGAGTGTAAAAGTAAATTCCCCATTAAAAGTGCCCTGACCCAGGACGAAGTATAGTGGCGTCTTTAAAATATTAAAATAGACAAATCACCAGGACCAGATGGCATTCACCCCTGTATCCTAAGAGAATTAAGTAATGTCATAGCCAGACCCATAATTCTGATATTTGCGGACTCTATACTGACAGGGAATGTTCCAAAGGATTGGCGCATAGCAAATATGGTGCCGATGTTCAAAAAGGGTCCAAAAACAGAGCCCGGAAACTATAGGCTGGTAAGTTTAACGTCTGTTGTGGGGAAACTGTTTGAAGGTTTTCTGAGAGATGCTATCTTAGAGTACATCAATAAAAATAAGCAAATAATGCCATATTAGTATGGACTCATGAGGGACCCGTCAAAACAAACTAATTTACCGTATTTTGCGCAGCGCGGTCGGCGGTTGTATCAGCGGGCAGGGAGGAGGGAGGAGAAGCTGGCATCACATCTGTTACGTAATGACAGCGGGCCCTGTGCAGTCACTCTATTCTGCTACACCGGGCCCGCTAACTGTAGGAATCCTAACTGTATGTACAGGTTTATTAAATTTTCTATATATCCTTTACTTACTATACTACTAAAGTCCCAAGCAAGAGGCAGGAGAGGAGGCTGGACCAGTGGGCAGGCGCTGACAACGTAACTCACTACGTAATGCGCCTGCTCCGCCTTCTTCATTCATAAAGTGGGCGGAGCTGGCGCGTGACATAATGAGTTACTCTGCCAGTGCCGGCCCGCCGGCCCAGCCTCCTGCTTCCTGCCTCCTGCCTGGGACGTTAGTAGTATAGTAAGTAAAGGATATATAGAAGATTTAATAAACCTGTACATACAGTTAGGAGTCCTATAGTTAGCGGGCCCGGTTTAGCAGAATACAGTGACTGCACCGGCCCGCTGTAATTACAGAACTATGGTATTTCAGATGCCTTCCCCAACACCCTATTGGGGGTCATTCAGTGAATGACGATGTTATGGGAATTTGTGGATGGCACTGTTATGGGGGTCTGTGGATGACACATAGCATAAAATGCTATTCATGTGTCATCCATAGATCCCCCCATAGCAGCATCATCCACAGATCTCCATAACAGTGTCATCCACAGACGCCCCCACTACAGTGCCATCCACAGTCCCCAATAACATCGCCATCCACCGACCCCCATAACTGTGCCATCCACAGATGCCCCATAACTGTGCCATCCACAGATCCCCCATAACAGTGCCATCCACAGTCCCCAATAACCATGCTGTCCACAATTCCCCAATAACAGTGCCATCCACAGTCCCCCAATCACAGTGCCATCCACAGATCCCCCATAACTGTGCCATCCACAGATCCACCCTATAACTGTGCCATCCACAGATCCACCCTATAACTGTGCCATCCACAGATCCCCCATAACTCTGCCATCCACAGATCCCCCCATAACACCATTAGTTCAAAACCCACCAAAAGGCACACCTTTTTGTTCCAAAATATTTTTTTTTTCTTATGTTCCTGCTCAAAAATCTAGGTGCGTCTCATGTGCCGGTGCGTCTTATAGCGTGAAAAATACGGTAATCAGTTTCTATGAGGAGGTAAGTTTTAGACTTTTAGACCATGGCGATTCAATGGATGTCATATATCTTGACTTCTCAAATGCATTGGATAATGTACCACATAAAAGGTTAGTATATAAAATGAGAATGCTTGGACTGGGAGAAAATGTCTGTATGTGGGTAAGTAACTGGCTCAGTGATAGAAAATGCACTCTGATTGGGTCACTGTCGCTAGTGGGAAACCACAGAGGTCAGTATTGAGCCCTATTCTCACGAATATATTTATTAATGATCTTGTAGAAGGCTTGCACAGTAAAATATAAATTTTTGCAGATGACACTAAATTGTGTAAAGTAATTAACACAGAAGGACAGTAGACAGAAGGACTGCTACACATGGATCTGGATAGATTGAAGGCTTGGGCAGAAAAGTTGCAGATGAGGTTTAACACTAACAAATGTAAGGTTATGAATATGGGAAGGAATAATGCAATAAGATAATGGGTGGCATGAAAAGGGGCATACGGTAGATGCCTGTGATGAGAACATAATTCAATGAAGGTTAAACGGCACTTCAATTCAAAATTTTGTGGATATCAGGAAATGGTTCCCAAGCCAAGATCAAAAAATAAAAAAGACTCCTGTATTCCACTGTTTTGCTTAATGTATTACATCAATTTATTAAGGTGGGTTTTCCAGTATAATTATGACTTTTTGAACGTTTTTCGGCCACACGGCCTTCATCAGAAATACAGAATTATATCAGAAATTCTGAAATATACATAAATAAAGAGCAATCAAATGTAAACAAACATAACATAGTGATTTAAAGAAGTAATATTGTACATAGTCATATAGTGCGTATAGGCATCCTGCCCTAGGAGGTAGGTATATCCAATTCCAACATATAGTAAACAGATTGTAGTAGAAGATATAGAAAGCTCCACAGTTGAAATCATGGGTACATCGTAAGGTTGTCTATTTGTAGTGTATTTGGAAGAACCTATTATTCATCATAGCCATTTGTATGGGATCATTGCCTATACATCTACCCATGCTGGAGAACCTTATGATATACCGATGATTTCAACTGGGGAGCTTTCTATATCTTCTACTAAAATCTGTTTACTACAATGTTACATCTAATAGTTTTTGTTGTGCATTGTCGTAGATTCTATGTTGGAATTGGATATACCTCCTATGGTAGGATGCCTATACGCACTATATGACTATGTACAATAATACTTCTTATCAACACTATGTTATGTTTGCTTACATTTGATTGCTCTTTACTTATGTATATTTCAGTATTTCTGATGAAGGCCTTGTGGCCGAAAACATTCAGAAAGTCATAATTATACTGGAAAACCCACCTTAATAAATCGATGTAATACATTAAGTAACACAATGGAATACAGGAGTCTTTTTTATTTCGTGATAAGTACATAGTCCTGCCACTCTTGGCTCCAGTGAAAAAGGCAGACATAGCATAAAATAGCATATAATAAAAATGCCAGCACAATGCACAAAGTAATCATGGTATCATATCACTTTTTAACGTATAATGAATCTTTAAAAAAATAAATAGAAAAAAGCAGGTGCATTTCTATGACACTGGGGTCTATTAAGGCACCAGCATCCTTTAGGTTAAAATGTCAGCAACCTCTAACAGTGGACAACAGCATACAGCATGGATGACATCCATCTAAGCAAGCCCTGAGGCACAAAACAACAGTACAGCTCTAAGTAAATATATATGAGGCATACTGTATGTTCTAATGATAGCAAAGGTATACCAAACAAACCTTAGGCTACTTTCACACTAGCATTTTTGCTGGATCTGGCAGGGTTCAGCAAAAAAGGTTCTGTTACTGATAATACAACCATCTGCATCCATTCATGAACGGATCCTGTTGTATTATCTTTAACATAACCAAGACAGATCCGTCATGAACTCCATTGAAAGTCAATGGGGGACGGATCCGTTTTCTATTGTGTCAGGATGTGTCAAAGAAAACAGATCCGTTCCCATTGTCTTGCATTGTGAGTTATGGCGGATCCGTCTTGCTCCGCATCCCAGGACGAAAAGCAAACCGCAGCATGATGCAGTTTTCTCTCTGGTATGAGAACGGAACTGAATGCATTTTGAAGCATTCCATTCTGTTCAGTTACGTTTTGTGCCCATTGACAATGAATGGGGACAAATTTGAAGTGTTTTTTTTTTTTCCGGTATTGAGACCCTATGATGGATATCAATACCGGAAAAAATTAATAGTGTGAACGTAGCCTTAGTCCTGAGGGTTTAGAGGACTTCAATTATGCATCAACCATATTTACATGATAAAAATTCAATATTTGCAATAAAATTGTTAAATTTTAAGAATGTATTTGCTTTAACTTTCCATGATTTGGGCCCATTTTGAGTTTTGCTAAGGGGCCCTATGATTTATGTGCACAGCCTAGATAGGATCTCATTCAACTACAGAAATGCATTTCAATTTTTGATGTGCAGATTCTATTATCTGGATCCAACCTAAGCAATAATAAGACTATTAGGCTGTGACAAGATCACATCAATTAGGCTATAGATGATCTTTACAAATGTAACCCAGTCTTTAATACTGTATGTTACCGAGCATAGGTTATCACTCTGCTTGTCATTAAATAACACGCAGAAATCATTTCCTCTGTCGTGCAATCTCCTTGCCATTTCTAACAGCATTTCATAGAAAAAAAATGCATTAATATGCATTTTTGTCTCTAAAATACTTTTACATTTTTGCCAATAGATGTTTTATCAGCATGAGTCACAGCTTTAAAAGTATGATGATTAGATTTGCATGAGGCCAGTAAGAATGGATTTTCTATGCTCAGTATAATTAATATTGCTTTTTATGCTGCAGCAATAAGTCACAGAAAGCCAGGGGAATATTAATAGAGATGCCACCTGCAATTTTATAAATAGAGAGACTAATGCTTCAAAGTACCTATCATAATCCCTCAGGGAGCTGTTCGACTATAGGAGTTTTTTTTTTTTTTTTGCGTGGAATGTGTATTGTATTTTTTGTTACCGGTATAACACATATCTTTTTTTATTACAATGTAAGACTAAGCGAAATATACATTTTAAACATCACACACAAATTTTATTTGTATTCATAGCTCAGATAGTATAAATATTTAAGTACATACTTTATCGTAGGTGCAGGAGACATTTAACTTCAGTGAGCTTTCATATAAGATCTGCACACTGTATCCCTTGGAGGAAAAAAGTTATATTTCAGATTTTCTGCAGTGGAAGTGTAATTTGCCCAATGTCCATCTCTTTTGTTCTCATACAAACCTTTGGCATCATATAATATCTGCCTGTAAAGGGTCTTTTAGAAATCACACAGTGCCATCTACTGACAACATATACCAGGGAATCGTCACATTGTGTACTGAAGACTTAAATGCTATTGTCATCTATAGATAGATAGATAGATAGACAGATAGATAGATTAGATAGATAATAGATTAGATTGATAGCTACATAATAGATTAGATAGAGAGATAAGAGATAGGGAGAGATAGACACTGTAGATAGATTTAGAATTTTCAGCTGTTGTTCAGACATCATTTGAGATAAACCTAAAGTTCTGTATAAACAGGACTTGTAACATAATTTTATTTTCCATCTACAAATGCAACGTGTGGATTACATGGCATTAGGAAATAGAGGACATAATGTGGTTTAAAGGGATTCTGTCAGCCCGATTTTCGATACTGAGCTGTTCATATCCTCAAATCAGTCTCCTTTATCTTAATAAAAATATACTAGTCTTATACCTGTTCTTTCATTTTTGATAAAAATTGCTTTTAGTTATATGCTAATTACCTTCATAACATGCCCAAGGGGCTGTCCCTCTGTCCCATCGCGCTGCTTCGCCTCCACCTGTATAGATGGCGCATGCACGAGATTACGTTGCACTGTGAAAAAAAGAAGCAGAGGAGAGGAGTGAATAATTAACAGTAAGGCAGTGCTGGGCTCCAAGAGAATGGGCATGGCTGGGCACAAATGGCCAGAGGGACAGCTCCTTGGGCACGTTATGAAGGTAATTAGCATATAAATAAAAGCAATTTTTCTCAAAAATGAAAGAACAGGTGAGGGTAGGACTCGTATATTTTTATTTAGATAAGAGACTGAGAATGATGATATGAACAGCTCAGTATCAAAAACCGGGCTGACAGAATCCTGTTACAGGGGATGTATGAAGTTATAAAAATGAGGAGAAAAATTGTCTGCTTTGTTTTTCATAAACAGTTACACTATTTTTCAAAGGCTATGCCTGACACCCATTTCTTTTAATATGGATGAACTGTGATATCAGATATGTACAGCCCATCAACAAGTCCTGCCAAAGTATCTATGGCTCTTCCTTTTCTTAGGCCAATAGCAATTTGGCCTTGACCTGAACATCTGTTACAGAAACGGTTGCAGAGTTCTAGTGCTGGTGACCACCACATTGAAAAGACTGTGGTTGCTAGGTAGTGCATTCCTGATTACTATATTATAGTTTCAGCTAGAGTTGGATTGGCAGCAGAATATTGGGATACCCAGTGATGTCATGCCAGTTGTGCATCACCTTTATCTATGGGAAAGATTCAGCAACTCATAATGATAGTGACTGATCATATATTTATTATACTGTATGTGGAAATGTATTAGTTACTTTTCAATCTTCTACCAAAAGTAGGTACAATAAAGGGGTTTTAAGGGTTCATGTTTCTAATGAGTTATTCTCAAGCTGGGCAATCAATATCAAATCTATGGTGGTCCATCTTTAAGCAGTGATCATTTGTTCGAAGTGAAGAGTCCTGTGGCCTCTTCACTTTACATGGGGCTACTTACAGATGTAGCAGGGTTAACACACAAACTCTTAACTCAAATTTCTTAACTCATTGTGTTATCTTGAAAAAAAAAGCCATTGAAAAGCAATTGAAGGTGTTTGCTTAACCCATTTAGTTTAGATAACATGTCTCATAAAGCACGTGTGTTAACTCTAATACATCCGTACAGTAGTAGGAACTGGACAGGATACTGCAACTTTGCCCAATTCAAGACCAATGCCATGAACTGGCACTACTAAGTAGATGGTGTCCAAGTAGACGGACCTATGTAAACAATGAAGAGGCTGCAAAGCAGAGAGTCACAGGGTCACAGAGAGTCACGTCATTAACGATCTCATATTGATGGCCTATCCCCAAGCTAGGTCATAAATAGTCTGATTTTGGAAAACTTCTTTATGTAGGAGTACTGCCGGAAACTGCAAGATACTTGCTTTCATTTTCCTTAATTGCTATATTTTCTATTTTACTAAGTATTTCCTTTTACATTAATTACCAACAGATATAATTATTTAGTCAATATGAGAAAGGAAATAAATGTTGCCAGTCAATAATAATGACATTTTATCTTCTGCCTTATATTGACATGTACATATCAGCAGCTGCATGTATAACCAAATTGATCTTCTTATCTGAAGTAATGTGCCATGGTACATTGAGATGCCATTACTACTTTTTAACAGGATTTCAAGACATCTTCCAAGAACCCACAGAGTTAAATAGGGTTTATGGACTTAACCCCTTCCCAACATCCTTACATGTATGAAGGATATCAGGTCTTTAACCCCTATACCAAGCAATTGTTTTTCTTTTTTTCCATTGTTGTGTATATAAGAACACATATATTAAATAATACATACATTTATATACTATATAATATATTTTTTATTTTATACCTTCATATTTCCATTTGTACTTAGTGTTTCAAGAGAAACAAGCTTCAGATCATAGAGCAAAAGTCACTCCATACAACATTAAAATGAAGCTGGGAACTAATCTACTTCGGATCTTGGATCCGAAGTGCGTTTCGCTCAACCCCAGTGGAAACCATATGTGAAAATGAATGAGGCAGGGATCCGTGAATATTTTCACACACCTCTGGCTGATGCCAATGAATAGATCTGCCATTGCTGACAGTGAAGACTGGCTGTTTATTACTACTGTCCCAATGATGCCACTTTCGCTGTCTATCCATTATGTGCCATACTGAACTGCTGCCCATGTAGCTACAGCTGCCCCTTCTGCCACAAATACTACCCCTATGCAACCACACAACTCCTGGATTGTCTGTCAGGTTCCATTCTGCGTTGCTGCTGCTGCTGTTAGTCCCAAAAAAGTGAGACTATTTTTTTTTTCAGAATTAAAAGCCATTTCGTTCTTCACTTTTCCTGACATTATTGCGGGAGTAGAATTGGTGGAGCTAGAATATTATATATATATATATATATATATATATATATATATATATATTAGAATGCACAGCACTCCAGAAGGACTAAAATGAAAGATGTTTATTCACCTATGTATAAATAGCAATACTTAAGAAAGGTCCTGTGACAGGACAGACATGGGTGAATAAACAGCTTTCATTTTAATCCTTTGGAGTACTGACGTTCTGTTATTTGTTTTTTGGATATTGGATCTGGATCACTGGCCTTGTGCACCTGTCAGTCTTTATTTTTTGGAACTCGTGCTGCTTGTTTTCCATTTTTGCTACTCCCCAAAATAGGGATAATATTTGAATTCTTTGTTCTAAACAAGTCATGGCATATTCCAATACTAACGTGTGCAAAAACACTGGCAAGCATCTTCCCCCAAAGGGGATAATATTTGGACATTTTTTATTTTAAAAAGTATAGCGAATCCAACAGTGCATTGTGTTTTTAAGCAGGAGGCTTTTTACTACCAGCTTCCATGAGTTTATCCATAGAAATACGTCACTGTCACTTTGATGTTACTTATGCTGTCTTGGTTATGGATCCAGTCCTAGGAGATCTCAGAATGTCATACATGACTTACTGGGCAATCTGAACACTTTGATTCCAGGTTGAATTTATTTGTACCTTAATCAAATCTGCCAGCCAATTCATTCGATGCAGACACAAAACTTAATTCAAGAAATGTGCTCATCTTTAAAAATGACTAATCCCCTTTTAACATTGCGTCATTCTTTGGTCCTACATTCACGTTTATGATGGCACAACTCTGATATAGAGCTCCAAATCCACTGCTATGCATCACATAACTAAACCGTAAAATGATAAAATGCTTGCAGCCTGAATCCACTACTAGGGACAGATTAGAGAAGACCAGTCAATACTCCTTAAACAGTTCTCAGATGCTCCAGAACTGATATTTTATGAACAATATAATAATTTGCTAAAACAGACTTATCAAAAAATGTAGCAGGTCCTCTTTAAAGAGTTTAGGAGCTTACTGCACTGTGTTTCATTAGTGAGTCCATTACATATGCAGGTCACTTCTATGCTTCCTCTCTGTTATATTGAACAGGCTTTACAGTTAAATTGTTAATTTATTTAATAGGAGGAAGATACTTTTCAGCTCATATATTCTTCCATACTACACTAAAAATTTCATCTCCTTCATGATGACCAATGCACTCCAGCTGAATAGGAGAAAACTTCACTCCAATTTAGTCAAGTGGTCCACAACTACAGTACTCATGGAGAAAATATTAAGAACCTCTTTCAATGTCAGCATCAGTCAAAAGGCCTGAGCTAGTGATTGACTTATTTGCACTCAAGCTGCAATCCCTGCTATTTCAGCAGTTTCAAAAATACTAAAGTAAGTGGTCAGGAACGTCAATAGTCTTTACTGCATAATCTGTTTTAAAATGAATCAATGTTTCTGTATTGGTAGTATAATTGGAATATACAGGCAAAATTCTTTTCATTAAATTGTTTAGTACGTTAGCTGTTTGCATAGGATAATAAATGTTTTTTTTTTTGCTACCGTAAGTCTTTTACTTTGCAAATTTTTTTAGTTTTTGTGTAAAAATAATGTAAACATTTATGGCAAAAACTGTATTAAAATTGCAGAAGAAAAATAAAAAAACACATGAGAATTCACATCCATCATCTAACACCATACTATTCTTAAGTTCCATATACTGATATTATGGTGCACATTTATTAAGACTGCCATTTTAGACACCGGTCTTAATAAGCCCCTGTGCTGGTAGTGGATCGTTGATGTTATGTAGAGGTGCTGGCCTCTACATTTATTTGGCGTATTCACTGCCGATTCAAAATGTAAGACCGTTTCCTTGCTATCTTACATTTAGACCATTTTCTATGCCTAAAACAGGTGTAGAAAATGATGATTGAGACAAGCCTGCTGGTCCATCCCCTTCCCAGACCACACCACGCCCCTTTTTTAGACCTGGCGTAAGCAGAGAAGTTGCAGATTCTGCCACAACATAAATTACCCCCTATATATTGATTTATATACGTCATTGACTTGGTTGGAGTTTAGTCAGTGGTTGTGAGCTAAAAATAGGTGCTGGTCAAAAACACACAATTACTTATTATTGTGGTTATAATTACAGGTACAAATTATTCTGTTGTATGTGATCTCCGTGTAGGCTCCACTCCTAGTTTTGGATAAAAATCACTGATGGAAATCACTGTTCAAACAATGGCTTAATACTGAAAAGCCTGTTTAACACGTTCAGTATTTGGTCAGTGTTTTCCATCAATATTTAGTCAGTAAGTCAAAACCAGAAGTTGAACCTAAAGAGAAAAGGTATAGTAGAAATATTTGTGTCTCTTCTGTGTTTTGGACCCACTACTGGTTTAGACTTATAAATAATGATGCAAAAATTCCTATTTTGCAGTTTTTTCTAATACCATTTTGGGGTTTGTAAGAGAGTAGTGTATCCAATTCTTGGAATTTGTACAAAAGTTTGGTTGCTTCCCACTCTCTTTCCCAAGCTCTTGAGCACAATTACATCAATAGACAATAATGTCAGAGCGACATTAACATATAAATGCATGTTTGGCGGTGTTAGAAAACAGCATGTTTAAAAACACACTGCATCGTAGGATATGTTATGTCTTTTTATATTAGAGAGCTTCTAAAAATTGTCCCTTATCAGGGAAATATTGTGTTTAAACACATGGTGCTATGCAAATAAAACAGTGTCTTGTTGGGATCAAGCATCCAAAATGTATGACTCCTGCTGCTACATACACACACAAACCCACACACGTTAATGTCAGAACAAAGAGTGTCTCATATTGCACAATCATCAACAACTATGTGTTACATAGTTACATAGCAACATAGTTAATATGGTTGAAAAAAGACATAAGTCCATAAACTTCAACCAAGGGATATGTGGGGACGAGAATCCCAGAAGTAAGAGTTAAGGGGGGCAGAATGCCTGTTGTAATTATACACGCACAAATGTTAATTATCAGAAGAAAGAGTGTCTTATTCTGAATGAGCCCTAAAAATTCACCTTTTAATTGGGAGCAGGAGGAGTACAGTGTTTATGTGAAAAGGGTAGGGTAATTGTGGCATGTGGCTGCAACAGTAGTATCAGCAGTAGCAGCACAGCATGGGAAAAACAAGAAAGTATATGATGGTGTGGCAGTTTAGGGGTAGAAATAGTAGGGGTGACTGTGTAGCATTAATGGTAATGTCAATAGGCATAATAGAAGTAGGGAGTAGCAAGTGGCAGCAGCAGCAGCAGCCATATGGTAAGGGACATAATTGTAGGCATGCAGACAGAGGCATGACCGTGGCAGTGGCGACAGCAGGAGCATTCATACTGTACAGAGCATAATGGTTGACAGTGGATGTATGAAACATAATGGTAGGCAGGTAGAGAGTTGCAGTGACAAGATAGGGCACTGTCAGAAAGGGCAGATCTATTCACTGGCCTCAGTCAGAGGAGCGTAAGAATCGTCACTGATCTATACCCAGTAGTGATGAGTGGCAGGGGCAATATTCGAATTTGCAGTATATTGTGAATATTTGGGCGAATATTAGTCATAAATTAGCAAATTCAAATATGTGTGTTTATTTTCATGATTGCGAAAATCGGCAATATAATATGCTTGTATTGTGAGCGCAATACAGGCGTGGGTCACTAATGCTACATTTTTCAAGCTGCTAGAAGTTTCCTAAGACTGGAGAAAATGGTTGGCACGGCAGAACATTACAATAGCTTTATATGCAGATAGAGTGCGCCAATATATTTTTGCGCAATACTTGCAACTTCACATTTTAGTAGGTGCACTAAGTATTGTTATGAACTTGTAACATCACAACACTATGTCTGTAGCATGTATGTATGGACAGCAGAACCTATTACACTACCTAACACCCTGCACGCTACACTATATCACAATCTAACCTACACTGATTATCTCCCACTAACGATCTGTATTAAATTTATAAGCTAAATAACTAACTATCTAATGTAATGACACAGCAAAGCACAGAGCACAGCAATGATACTGTTGTCTCTCTCAGAACTGCAAAAAACTGCTGAAAATGGCTGCTGGAGAGGTTCTTATATAGTAAAGGGGTAGGCAACTTTCCTATTGGTTGCTCAGACAAAGACATTGCAGCCTTCTCATTGGCCCACAAGTAGGAGGAAGGGAGGGATCAAGGGTCAGAGGAAAAAAAATCTAGAATATTCGCAAATACAAATATACAGCACTATATTCTAAATCTTTGCGAATTCTCGAAGTGGCGATATTCACAATTAAAATTCGCTATTTGAATATTTGCTCCCAACATTAATACCTAGTTCAATTTGACAAAAGTAATGTGTTGGACACTAGTTAAGGACAACTTGTCTGTTTTATTGTCATCACTAGAGATGAGCGAATTTGTCAAAAATTCGATTTGGCTGGTTTGCCGAATTTTCCAAAAAGATTTGATCCGAATATATTTGTGGTGTTTTGCATTAAAAAACAGTTATTTCCTGGCTGCAGAGAGCCTGTCTAGTGGTGTAGAACACTGTGTCTTGCAGTAACATGCATAGAGAGTCTGCTGTGGTAGTGAAACAATACTGTGAGTCAGTATAACATGCACATGACAGGCGCCGCTCATAGAATCACTGCACACTTCAATTATTTGGGCAGTTACAGGGCCAGTACTGAACAAATAACTCAAGTCTGAACTCAGCCTTATAGGTCCATGTTAGCGCCAAGTATAAAGAACCATGCAGAGTCCCAAGATCCTACTGTAGCGTGAAAGAGCGCACTCCTTTTACACCATCGTCAGCTGATTCCACAGAGATGTCTACAGAACCTGTTCTATTAAATGCTTATACAAGTAGAGCCCCCCTGACAGAGTGGAGAGGGTGTCAACAGTAAGTTTGTGTTCATGTCACTGATTATTTTGCCCCTCCTCTGATCTGTTCAGAACAATAACCCCTCAAAAAACGGATCCTGTCTATTGAGCATCCGCCTTCACTTGGTCAGCATTTGGTCAGTAGTCCATCAGTATTGCTAAAGCAAAAAAAAAAAAAAAGAGATGACACATAAATGAAAAATTTGCATGTCTTCTATGTTTTGTACCCACTCCTGCTTTTGGATACCAAATCATAAGCTAATTCTGATGGGAACATACAGGCCTTACAGCTGCTACACAGACAGGAACCGTTGTGCGTCTCATTGTTCCTTCCTTCTGACAGATCAGAAGGGTCAAATAAATGATGATTACAACCAGGCTAAAAAAGCAAAATAGCGGCCCAGTCATGGAGTAGGGAGGGTGGGAGAACAGCTTGAGAAGTCCACAGAGTGGCCCTATAACATAGTGTTGATGTAGCAGCAGCATGAGGAGACCACAGAGTGGCCCAGTGACATAGTGGGGAGGTGGCAGCAGCAGCAGCATGAGGAGACCACAGAGAGGCCCAGTGACATAGT
The DNA here is from genome assembly GCA_033119425.1 of Bufotes viridis. Classification (NCBI taxonomy): domain Eukaryota; kingdom Metazoa; phylum Chordata; class Amphibia; order Anura; family Bufonidae; genus Bufotes; species Bufotes viridis. The sequence goes on from CM065591.1 coordinate 128,142,430, forward strand.
GTTGATTTAGCAGAAGCATGAGTAGACCACAGAATGGCAAGGTGACATAGTGTGCAGGTGACAGCAGAAGCATGAAGAGACCTGAGTGGTGAGGTGGCAGCAGCCTCAGGAGACCACAAAGTGACCCAGTGGCAGAGTGTGGAGGTGGGTGGCAATAACACCACTGATGGTGGTGGGTGTAAGAAGGAGCACTTGGCATCAGATGTGTGGCATCAGGCGGGTGGCAGCATCAGAATAGTAGCTGAGGCAGGTAGCAAGAAAAACTGATGTCTTTTGTCAAGGTTTGGGTGAGGCAGCATGGATGATCTAGTCTGACGCATCAGGCATTGGTAGGTGAAAATCCTGGCTGATCCACGCCTGATTCATCTTGACAAAGGTCAGTCTCTCCACATTTTGGGTGGACAGGCGAGTACTCCTTGGGGTAACTATGGCCCCCGCCGCACTAAACACCCACTCTGATTAAACACTACTGGCTGGGCAGGACAGCTTTTTCAGGGCAAACTCGGCCAGTTGCAGCCACAAATTGAATTTGGCTGCCCAGTAGTCCAGCTGATCTTCAATGTGGGATAGCGGGGTGCAGTCCAAGTATGCCACCACCTGCTGGTTCAGGTCCTGCTCCAGGTCTAGCTGCTGTTGCTGGTGAGTAGTTACTTAACTAGGCGGGTGAAGAAAGCTGCTCATCAGCGACGCTAGACTTAAGCTGCTGCTGATGGAGCTGGTACTGCTTCTACCCCCTCAACCCCACCACAGCAGCTATGGCAGTGGAACGAGAGCGCAGAGGGCCCCCCCAGTCAGACCTGCGAGAGGATGGACGATGGCGCAGATAGGCAGTGGCCAATTGACTACATAGGATGTCTCTATGTTAGTTTAGTTTGTCCTCCCTCCCAGCGGGTGTAAAAAATGCCCCAATTTTGGACCATTAGCAAGGATCAAACACGGTGGAGAGCCAGAAGTCATCCCTCTGCAGAATGGTGACAACTCGGCTGTCACTACCTAAGCAAGTGAGCAAGCAGCGGGCTATTTGCGCAAGTGACTCTGAGGGACTTCCTGCCTCCATCTCCACTGCATACTGCCACGGTGTGCCCGGGTCATCTAACTCATCTTCCTTATCTCCCACTTGCTCGACTGGCTGCTCCTGCTCCTCCTCTCCTGTCACCTGAGTAGAAAAAACAACCATTTTGCTGCACATTGCTTGTGCTCCAATGTCATCCTCCTCCAGTTTAGCCCCCACAGGGCTCATGTGGCCATGAAATATAGGCACCACGTCTCCAGTCCCCGGACCAGCCAGATGTACCAGCATCTGTTCCAGGATATAAAGCAGTGGAATTATGTTATTCATCCTGTAGTCCTGGTGGTGACTGAAAAATAACGTGGCATCCTCAAAGGGCCTGAACAAATGGCAGGTGTCACACATGAGCTGCCACTGGCTGACATCGAAGGTACACAGGGGAGTACTCCTCTCCACTTGGATCATCAATAAATCGTTTATGGCCTTTCTCTGTTCGTATAGTCGGTCCAACATATGGAGGGTGGAATTCCAAAGGGTGGAAAAATCGTATATCAGCCTATGTTGGGGGACCCCATTCTGCTCCTGCAGCTCAAGGAGGGTGTGCTTGGCTGTGTACGAGTGGCTGAAGTGCATGCAAAGTTTCCTGGCCATTTCTAGGATGTCTAGCAGATGGGTGGAAGACTCCAGGAACTGCTTGACAACCAGATTGAACAAGTGCACCATGCAGAGCGCATGGCTCATCCCTCCTTGACGCAGCACTGATACCATATTATTCCCTTTGTTGTTCACCATGGTTCCAATTTTAAGTTGTCACGGAGAAAGCCAGGATTCGATTTCTTGATGAAGGACACGGAGCAGTTCCTCCCTGTGTGACTCCGTTCACCCAGGCAAACAAGGTGTAGACCTGCATGACACTGCCATGCTCTGCACATGTGGCATGCTCATTTAGCACTGTGAATTGTCCCTGCAGTTGAGGCTGAGTACACAGTAAAGGATGAGGAGGCAGAGACGGACATTGGCGCAGGACCAACAGCGTTAGAACGTGTATGTGGAAGCGGCGTCTCTTGGCCAAGTTACTGGTTTGGCTGGGCAGGAACCACATCCACATTTACCCAGTAGACATATATTGTCCTTGCTTTTGTTAATGCTCCACAAGTCGGCGCTGCCGTGCACTTTGGCAGACACCAACAGGCTCAAGGACTGGCCCACCTTCTGTTTTACATATTTGTGCAGGGCTGGAACTGCCTTTTTGGCAAATAAATTACAGCTTGGGACTCTCCACCCCGGCTCAACATAAGCCATTAGTTCTCTAAAAAGTGCAGAGTCCACCACTTGGAAAGGGAGGGATTGCAGCACCAGCAACTTGGCCAGGAGCACGTTCAGCTTCTGCGCCATTGGATGAGTGCACGCATACTGCTGTCTCTTGGAAATCGTTTCAGTGATTGATTGGTGACGGAATGACTGACGAGGAGTAGAAGGGCGAGGAGAAGGAGCATCAGAACTGGCAGATGATGGGAAGGACAGACAGCTCCCTTCTGCTGAGGTGGTGGAGCCTTGACTGCCTGAAACCGGGTGCATGCCACAGGTTGATGCAACAGTTGCTGCGGCAGGCTGGACAACCATGTCGGAGCCAGAGTTCTCCCAGGCCACTTCATGGTGACACTGCATATGTTGACCCAGGGCTGTGGTGCCAACATTGGCACCCTGGCCATGCTTCACCTTCTGCCCACAGATTCGGCAAATGGCCATGTTCACCTCCTCCAGCGGCTTAACAAAAACTGCCACACCGCCGAGTAGGTGATTTTACCTACCCCCAACACTCCACACTAACTGACTGCTTCCGCTGCTGCCTCTGTGAACCCCTGCACCACTACTTTCCGGGCCAGTAGGCTCTTGCGTACCAGGTGGTCTACCCCGGCACGTTTGTCTCCCGACCTCCCACTGCTGTCACCCTGCTGACTCCCAGCCACGCTACAAACTTGCTGGCTCCGCAGCTGCCTCACGCTTAAGCTGCCACCCTCTTATCCTGATCATGGTGAAGCCCTTTCATCACCCAGTTCCCAATTGTGATTGGCAACATCATCATCGAGTACTGTCTGCATGTCACTGATGTCCTCCTCAATGGTAGCTGAGCCAGGAGCCTGACCGTTTGCAACACCAGCTCCCACGCCACTCTCCTCATCACTACTTGCCCGCCTACTGGAGGAATCAGCGGATGTCTCCTCTGGATTTTTGCTGTGCAATAGCTGCTGACTGTCCTCTAGTAGCTCGTCCTTGCTGTATAGTGGAGATTAGCCCACAGCATATAATACTTGTCTGGCTGAGGGAACAGAAAAGGACAGAGGCTTGTTGAGGACAGGTGAGGGCACAGGGCCTGCTCCTGGGCCATGCCAAGTAAGGCTTGTGTCAGACGAACCCACCGACTCTTGGCTGGGGGTGTCTGATGTCACTTGGGATGAGTTAACCATTCAAGAACCGCTGGGTTGCTAGTCAAGACAAGACCGCTAGCTGACATTGGGAGCTCAGGCCTCTGGAAGTGACCCATACTGCCACGCCCCCTTACTCTGCTGTGACCTGTGACAAAAACATTTAGGCCTTTGCCCCTCCCCTGTGCAGGGCCTGTCACTTCACTGTCTGACATACTGTTAGATCAAATAATTAAATAAAAAGGAAATTAATACACCCCAAATTAGGCTGTAATTTTGTCACTTCACCACACAATGGCAAATAAACCTTTTTTTTTGCCACTAATACATGACATTCCACTGAAGAAGGGACCGCTAGTCCCGAAACGCGTATGGGTAGTATGCCAGCTTTCTGCACATGAAAAGATACTGAGCGCTCAGTGAAATAAATAATCAACTGGAGACATCGCACTCCACGTGGCACGCCAGTTATAATTGGAGAACCGAAATTCGCGCGCACGAGGAGTAGCATCCACAGGAACATTTTGCAGAGAGACTCCTACAACGTGGACACCCCATAGAGACAGCGGTACACTCTGTTACATTGCAGGGACGCTCACCAGAATCCACGATACTGGGAACAAGAACTAAGAGACGCAGCCAAACATCGCAGCAGGACCGGTAATGTAGCCAGTGTGGCATCCGACCAAAGCCTGCAATTGAGACTGTTATGTTCTATTAATAACGATCTGCAACATTTGAATTAATTGAATACTGGGGGTTGTCCACTAAACAAACACTACTGTGACACTCCAGGAACTTTAACAAATTATTATTTTTCATCACAGCTCCCTCCTTTCTTTTTTTAAACACAAGGTATTTGACCATACAAGACTTTACTTATAATAAGTCATTCACCATCTAACAACATTCTATGGTCAAATTACCTTCAGAACACACACAAGAAAACCAGGAAGTGTGTTTCTCATTAAGTGATTATCAAGTAACAACCAAGATGAACTATGTTTAATGAATTTAATTTACTTTTTAGATAGTAACCTCTATAGAAATTTTATTGTGTATATTTTACTGATTTGCATTATATTCTGAATAATTTGATTATTCTGATTGTTTTTACTTATACTAATAGAATAAAACAGTAACTAACTCCAAATACAAGAGTGCCCTCTCACCATCCTTTTATACAAGTAAGGCTTGTGTCAGACGAACCCACCGACTCTTGGCTGGGGGTGTCTGATGTCACTTGGGATGAGTTAACCATTCAAGAACCGCTGGGTTGCTAGTCAAGACAAGACCGCTAGCTGACATTGGGAGCTCAGGCCTCTGGAAGTGACCCATACTGCCACGCCCCCTTACTCTGCTGTGACCTGTGACAAAAACATTTAGGCCTTTGCCCCTCCCCTGTGCAGGGCCTGTCACTTCACTGTCTGACATACTGTTAGATCAAATAATTAAATAAAAAGGAAATTAATACACCCCAAATTAGGCTGTAATTTTGTCACTTCACCACACAATGGCAAATAAACCTTTTTTTTTGCCACTAATACATGACAAAATATGCTTTAGAACATATAAGTGCACCGTTGAACGGCAAATAATACTTTTTGTTTTGCCAGTAATACATGTCAAACAGGGCTGTAATTTTCTCACTTCACCACACAATGCCTAATAACTAGAGATGAGCGAACACCTGGATGTTCGGGTTCGAGAAGTTCGGCCGAACTTCCCGAAAATGTTCGGGTTCGGGATCCGAACTCGACCCGAACTTTATCCCGAACCCGAACCCCATTGAAGTCAATGGGGACCCGAACTTTTAGGCACTAAAAAGGCTGTAAAATAGTCCAGGAATGGGCTAGAGGGCTGCCAAAGGCAGCAAAATGTAGGTAAATCCACTGCAAACAAATGTGGATAGGGAAATGAATAAAATAAAATAAATTAAATTTAACCAATATCAATTGGAGAGAGGTCCCACTGCAAGGAATCATGCGTCATATCACTCAACACTGGAGAAGGCCACTTTCAGTTATTTCGGCCCCAGCACCGAGACAGAGGAGAGAGGTCCCACAGCAAGGAATCATGCGTCATATCACCCACCACTGGAGAAGGCCACTTTCAGTTATTTCGGCCCAGCACCCAGACAGAGGAGAGAGGTCCCACAGCAAGGAATCATGCGTCATATCACCCACCACTGGAGAAGGCCACTTTCAGTTATTTAGGCCCAGCACCCAGACAGAGGAGAGAGGTCCCACAGCAAGGAATCATGCGTCATATCACCCACCACTGGAGAAGGCCACTTTCAGTTATTTAGGCCCAGCACCCAGACAGAGGAGAGAGGTCCCACAGCAAGGAATCATGCGTCATATCAACCACCACTGGAGAAGGCCACTTTCAGTTATTTAGGCCCAGCACCCAGACAGAGGAGAGAGGTCCCACAGCAAGGAATCATGCGTCATATCACCCACCACTGGAGAAGGCCACTTTCAGTTATTTAGGCCCAGCACCCAGACAGAGGAGAAGGTCCCACAGCAAGGAATCATGCGTCATATCACACCACCACTGGAGAAGGCCACTTTCAGTTATTTAGGCCCAGCACCCAGACAGAGGAGAGAGGTCCCACAGCAAGGAATCATGCGTCATATCAACCACCACCTGGAGAAGGCCACTTTCAGTTATTTAGGCCCAGCACCCAGACAGAGGATAGAGGTCCCACAGCAAGGAATCATGCGTCATATCAACCACCACCGGAGAATGGCACTCTCAGTTATTTCAGCCCAGCACCCAGACCGAGGAGACAGGTCCCACAGCAAGGAATCATGCGTCATATCAACCACCACTGGAGAAGGCCACTCTCAGTTATTTCGGCCCAGCACCCAGACAGAGGAGAGAGGTCCCACAGCAAGGAATCATGCGTCATATCAACCACCACTGGAGAAGGCCACTTTCAGTTATTTAGGCCCAGCACCCAGACAGAGAGAGAGGTCCCACAGCAAGGAATCATGCGTCATATCAACCACCACTGGAGAAGGCCACTTTCAGTTATTTAGGCCCAGCACCCAGACAGAGGAGAGAGGTCCCACAGCAAGGAATCATGCGTCATATCAACCACCACTGGAGAAGGCCACTTTCAGTTATTTAGGCCCAGCACCCAGACAGAGGATAGAGGTCCCACAGCAAGGAATCATGCGTCATATCAACCACCACTGGAGAAGGCCACTTTCAGTTATTTAGGCCCAGCACCCAGACAGAGGAGAGGTCCCACAGCAAGGAATCATGCGTCATATCAACCACCACTGGAGAAGGCCACTCTCAGTTATTTAGGCCCAGCACCCAGACCAGAGGAGAGAGGTCCCACAGCAAGGAATCATGCGTCATATCAACCACCACCGGAGAAGGCCACTCTCAGTTATTTCGGCCCAGCACCCAGACAGAGGAGAGAGGTCCCACAGCAAGGAATCATGCGTCATATCAACCACCACTGGAGAAGGCCACTTTCAGTTATTTAGGCCCAGCACCCAGACAGAGGAGAGAGGTCCCACAGCAAGGAATCATGCGTCATATCAACCACCACCGGAGAAGGCCACTCTCAGTTATTTCGGCCCAGCACCCAGACAGAGGAGAGAGGTCCCACAGCAAGGAATCATGCGTCATATCAACCACCACTGGAGAAGGCCACTTTCAGTTATTTAGGCCCAGCACCCAGACAGAGAGAGAGGTCCCACAGCAAGGAATCATGTGTCATATCACCCACCACTGGAGAAGGCCACTTTCAGTTATTTAGGCCCAGCACCCAGACAGAGGAGAGAGGTCCCACAGCAAGGAATCATGCGTCATATCAACCACCACTGGAGAAGGCCACTTTCAGTTATTTAGGCCCAGCACCCAGACAGAGGAGAGAGGTCCCACAGCAAGGAATCATGCGTCATATCACCCACCACTGGAGAAGGCCACTTTCAGTTATTTAGGCCCAGCACCCAGACAGAGGAGAGGTCCCACAGCAAGGAATCATGCGTCATATCAACCACCACTGGAGAAGGCCACTTTCAGTTATTTAGGCCCAGCACCCAGACAGAGGAGAGAGGTCCCACAGCAAGGAATCATGCGTCATATCAACCACCACCGGAGAAGGCCACTCTCAGTTATTTCGGCCCAGCACCCAGACAGAGGAGAGAGGTCCCACAGCAAGGAATCATGCGTCATATCAACCACCACTGGAGAAGGCCACTCTCAGTTATTTCAGCCCAGCACCCAGACAGAGGAGAGAGGTCCCACAGCAAGGAATCATGCGTCATATCAACCACCACTGGAGAAGGCCACTTTCAGTTATTTAGGCCCAGCACCCAGACAGAGGAGAGAGGTCCCACAGCAAGGAATCATGCGTCATATCAACCACCACTGGAGAAGGCCACTCTCAGTTATTTAGGCCCAGCACCCAGACAGAGGAGAGAGGTCCCACAGCAAGGAATCATGCGTCATATCAACCACCACTGGAGAAGGCCACTTTCAGTTATTTAGGCCCAGCACCCAGACAGAGGAGAGAGGTCCCACAGCAAGGAATCATGCGTCATATCACCCACCACTGGAGAAGGCCACTTTCAGTTATTTAGGCCCAGCACCCAGACAGAGGAGAGAGGTCCCACAGCAAGGAATCATGCGTCATATCAACCACCACTGGAGAAGGCCACTTTCAGTTATTTAGGCCCAGCACCCAGACAGAGGAGAGAGGTCCCACAGCAAGGAATCATGCGTCATATCAACCACCACTGGAGAAGGCCACTTTCAGTTATTTAGGCCCAGCACCCAGACAGAGGAGAGAGGTCCCACAGCAAGGAATCATGCGTCATATCAACCACCACTGGAGAAGGCCACTTTCAGTTATTTAGGCCCAGCACCCAGACAGAGGAGAGAGGTCCCACAGCAAGGAATCATGCGTCATATCAACCACCACCGGAGAAAGGCCACTCTCAGTTATTTCGGCCCAGCACCCAGACAGAGGAGAGAGGTCCCACAGCAAGGAATCATGCGTCATATCAACCACCACTGGAGAAGGCCACTTTCAGTTATTTAGGCCCAGCACCCAGACAGAGGAGAGAGGTCCCACAGCAAGGAATCATGCGTCATATCAACCACCACTGGAGAAGGCCACTTTCAGTTATTTAGGCCCAGCACCCAGACAGAGGAGAGAGGTCCCACAGCAAGGAATCATGCGTCATATCACCCACCACTGGAGAAGGCCACTTTCAGTTATTTCAGGCCCAGCACCCAGACAGAGGAGAGAGGTCCCACAGCAAGGAATCATGCGTCATATCAACCACCACCGGAGAAGGCCACTCTCAGTTATTTCGGCCCAGCACCCAGACAGAGGAGAGAGGTCCCACAGCAAGGAATCATGCGTCATATCACCCACCACTGGAGAAGGCCACTTTCAGTTATTTAGGCCCAGCACCCAGACAGAGGAGAGAGGTCCCACAGCAAGGAATCATGCGTCATATCAACCACCACTGGAGAAGGCCACTTTCAGTTATTTCGGCCCAGCACCCAGACAGAGGAGAGAGGTCCCACAGCAAGGAATCATGCGTCATATCAACCACCACTGGAGAAGGCCACTTTCAGTTATTTCGGCCCAGCACCCAGACAGAGGATAGAGGTCCCACAGCAAGGAATCATGTGTCATATCAACCACCACTGGAGAATGGCCACTCTCAGTTATTTCGGCCCAGCACCCAGACAGAGGAGAGAGGTCCCACAGCAAGGAATCATGCGTCATATCAACCACCACCGGAGAAGGCCACTCTCAGTTATTTAGGCCCAGCACCCAGACAGAGGAGAGAGGTCCCACAGCAAGGAATCATGCGTCATATCAACCACCACTGAGAAGGCCACTTTCAGTTATTTAGGCCCAGCACCCAGACAGAGAGAGAGGTCCCACAGCAAGGAATCATGCGTCATATCACCCACCACTGGAGAAGGCCACTTTCAGTTATTTAGGCCCAGCACCCAGACAGAGGAGAGGTCCCACAGCAAGGAATCATGCGTCATATCACCCACCACTGGAGAATGGCCACTCTCAGTTATTTCGGCCCAGCACCCAGACAGAGGATGAGGTCCCACAGCAAGGAATCATGCGTCATATCAACCACCACTGGAGAAGGCCACTCTCAGTTATTTCGGCCCAGCACCCAGACAGAGGAGAGAGGTCCCACAGCAAGGAATCATGCGTCATATCAACCACCACTGGAGAAGGCCACTTTCAGTTATTTCGGCCCAGCACCCAGACAGAGGAGAGAGGTCCCACAGCAAGGAATCATGCGTCATATCAACCACCACTGAGAAGGCCACTTTCAGTTATTTAGGCCCAGCACTCAGACAGAGGAGAGAGGTCCCACAGCAAGGAATCATGCGTCATATCAACCACCACTGGAGAAGGCCACTCTCAGTTATTTCGGCCCAGCACTCAGACAGAGGAGAGAGGTCCCACAGCAAGGAATCATGCGTCATATCAACCACCACTGGAGAAGGCCACTTTCAGTTATTTCGGCCCAGCACCCAGACCGAGGAGAGAGGTCCCACAGCAAGGAATCATGCGTCATATCACCCACCACTGGAGAAGGCCACTTTCAGTTATTTAGGCCCAGCACCCAGACAGAGGAGAGGTCCCACAGCAAGGAATCATGCGTCATATCAACCACCACCGGAGAAGGCCACTTTCAGTTATTTCGGCCCAGCACCCAGACAGAGGAGAGGTCCCACAGCAAGGAATCATGCGTCATATCAACCACCACCGGAGAAGGCCACTCTCAGTTATTTAGGCCCAGCACCCAGACAGAGGAGAGAGGTCCCACAGCAAGGAATCATGCGTCATATCAACCACCACTGGAGAAGGCCACTTTCAGTTATTTAGGCCCAGCACCCAGACAGAGGAGAGAGGTTCCACAGCAAGGAATCATGCGTCATATCACCCACCACTGGAGAAGGCCACTTTCAGTTATTTAGGCCCAGCACCCAGACAGAGGAGAGAGGTCCTACAGCAAGGAATCATGCGTCATATCACCCACCACTGGAGAAGGCCACTTTCAGTTATTTTGGCCCAGCACCCAGACCGAGGAGTACAGGTCCCACAGCAAGGAATCATGCGTCATATCAACCACCACTGGAGAATGGCCACTTTCAGTTATTTCGGCCCAGCACCCAGACAGAGGAGAAGGTCCCACAGCAAGGAATCATGCGTCATATCAACCACCACCGGAGAAGGCCACTCTCAGTTATTTCGGCCCAGCACCCAGACAGAGGAGAGAGGTCCCACAGCAAGGAATCAGGCGTCATATCACCCACCACTGAGAAGGCCACTTTCAGTTATTTAGGCCCAGCACCCAGACAGAGGAGAGAGGTCCCACAGCAAGGAATCATGCGTCATATCAACCACCACTGGAGAAGGCCACTTTCAGTTATTTTGGCCCAGCACCCAGACAGAGGAGAGAGGTCCCACAGCAAGGAATCATGCGTCATATCAACCACCACTGGAGAAGGCCACTTTCAGTTATTTCAGGCCCAGCACCCAGACAGAGGAGAGAGGTCCCACAGCAAGGAATCATGCGTCATATCAACCACCACTGGAGAAGGCCACTCTCAGTTATTTCGGCCCAGCACCCAGACAGAGGAGAGAGGTCCACAGCAAGGAATCATGCGTCATATCAACCACCACCGGAGAAGGCCACTTTCAGTTATTTCAGACTCAGACAGAGAGAGGTCCCAGCAAGGAATAGCGTCATCACCACCACTGGAGAAGGCCACTTTCAGTTATTTAGGCCCAGCACCCAGACAGAGGAGAGGTCCACAGCAGGATCATGTCATATCACCCACCATGAGAGCACTCAGTTATTTGCCCAGCACCTGACGAGAGAGGTCCACAGCAAGGAATCATGCGTCATATCAACACCACTGGAGAAGGCCACTCTCAGTTATTTCGGCCCAGCACCCAGACAGAGGAGAGAGGTCCCACAGCAAGGAATCATGCGTCATATCAACCACCACCGGAGAAGGCCACTTTCAGTTATTTCGGCCCAGCACCCAGACAGAGAGAGAGGTCCCACAGCAAGGAATCATGCGTCATATCAACCACCACTGGAGAAGGCCACTTTCAGTTATTTGGCCCAGCACCAGCAGAGAGAGAGGTCCCACAGCAAAATCATCGACATTTCTGGCCCAGCACCCAGACAGAGGAGAGGGTCCCACAGCAAGGAATCATGTCGCTTATCCCACTGGATCACTATCACTATTTCGCCCAGCATCCAGACAGAGGAGAGAGGTCCCAGCAAGGAATCATGTCATATCAACCACCACTGAGAAGGCCACTCTCAGTTTTTCCCAGCACCCAGACAGAGGAGAGAGGTCCCACAGCAAGGAATCATGCGTCATATCAACCACCACTGGAGAAGGCCACTTCAGTTATTTAGGCCCAGCACCCAGACAGAGGAGGAGGTCCCACAGCAAGGAATCATGCGTCATATCAACCACCACTGGAGAAGGCCACTTTCAGTTATTTAGCCCAGCACCCAGACAGAGGAGACAGGTCCCACACAAGAATCAAGGTCATATCATCCGCCGGAGCCATATCAGCACTCACCAGTATGGACCAGCGAGGAGAGAGGTCCACAGCAGGAATCATGCGTCATATCACCCACCACTGAGAAGGCCACTTTCAGTTATTTAGGCCCAGCACCCAGACAGAGGAGAGAGGTCCCACAGCAAGGAATCATGCGTCATATAACCCACCACTGGAGAAGGCCACTTTCAGTTATTTAGGCCCAGCACCCAGACAGAGGAGAGAGGTCCCACAGCAAGGAATCATGCGTCATATCACCCACCACTGGAGAAGGCCACTTTCAGTTATTTAGGCCCAGCACCCAGACCGAGGATACAGGTTCCACAGCAAGGAATCATGCGTCATATCAACCACCACCGGAGAATGGCACTCTCATTTATTTCGGCCCAGCATCCAGACAGAGGAGAGAGGTCCCACAGCAAGGAATCATGCGTCATATCACCCACCACTGGAGAAGGCCACTCTCAGTTATTTCGGCCCAGCACTCAGACATAGGAGAGAGGTCCCACAGCAAGGAATAAGGCGTCATTTCAGCCACCACTGGAGAAGGCCACTTTCAGTTATTTCGGCCCAGCACCCAGACAGAGGAGAGAGGTCCCACAGCAAGGAATCATGTGTCATATCAATCACCACTTGAGAAGGCCACTTTCAGTTATTTCGGCCCAGCACCCAGACAGAGGAGAGAGGTCCCACAGCAAGGAATCATGCGTCATATCAACCACCACCGGAGAAGGCCACTCTCAGTTATTTCGGCCCAGCACTCAGACAGAGGAGAGAGGTCCCACAGGAAGGAATAAGGCGTCATATCACCCACCACTGGAGAAGGCCACTTTCAGTTATTTAGGCCCACCACCCAGACAGAGGAGAGAGGTCCCACAGCAATGAATAAGGCGTCATATCACCCACCACTGGAGAAGGCCACTTTCAGTTATTTAGGCCCAGCACCCAGACAGAGGAGAGAGGTCCCACAGCAAGGAATCATGCGTCATATCACCCACCACTGGAGAAGGCGACTTTCAGTTATTTAAGCCCAGCACCCTGACCGAGGATACAGGTTCCACAGCAAGGAATCATGCGTCATATCAAGCACCACCGGAGAATGGCACTCTCAATTATTTCGGCCCAGCACCCAGACAGAGGAGAGAGGTCCCACAGCAAGGAATCATGAGTCATATCAACCACCACCGGAGAAGGCCACTTTCAGTTATTTCGGCCCAGCACCCAGACAGAGGAGAGAGGTCCCACAGCAAGGAATCATGCGTCATGTCAACATCCACCGGAGAAGGCCACTCTCAGTTATTTCGGCCCAGCACCCAGACAGAGGAGAGAGGTCCCACAGCAAGGAATCATGCGTCATATCAACCACCACTGGAGAAGGCCACTTTCAGTTATTTAGGCCCAGCACCCAGACAGAGGAGAGAGGTCCCACAGCAAGGAATCATGTGTCATATCACCCACCACTGGAGAAGGCCACTTTCAGTCATTTAGGCCCAGCATCCAGACCGAGGATACAGGTTCCACAGCAAGGAATCATTCGTGATATGACCCACCACTTGAGAAGGCCATTTTCAGTTATTTAGGCCCGAGCACCCAATCAGAGGAGAGAGGTCCCACAGCAAGGAATCATGCGTCATATCAACCACCACCGGAGAAGGCCACTTTCAGTTATTTCGGCAGAGGAGAGGTTCATTCAACTTTGTGTTGCACCGCAAGATCATTGTAAAGTAAAAAAAATGAGGATTCAATAAAGAAGTGCCCCGGAGTACAAGAATACATGGTTGAGGGGGAGGCAGTTATAAATGTCTATTCTGCACAAGGGAGGGACAGGTCCTGTGGGATCCATGCCTGGTTCATTTTTATGAACGTCAGCTTGTCCACGTTGGCTGTGGACAGGCGGCTGCGTATGTCAGTAATGACGCCCCCTGCCGTGCTGAATACACGTTCAGATACGCTGGCCGCCGGGCAGGCCAGCACCTCCAAGGCATAAAATACTATCTCTGGTCACGTGGACAATTTGGAAACCCAGAAGTTGAATGGGGCCGAACCATCAGTCAGTACGTGGAGGGGTGTGTAGACATAGTGTTCAACCATGTTAGTGAAATGCTGCCTCCTGCTAACACGTTCCGTATCAGGTGGTGGTGCAGTTAGCTGCGGCGTGGAGACAAAACTTTTCCACATTTCTGCCATGCTAACCCTGCCCTCAGAGGAGCTGGCCGTGACACAGCTGCGTTGGCGACCTCTTGCTTCTCTTCTGCCTTCGCCTTGGGCTTCCACCTGTTCCCCTGTGACATTTGGGAATGCTCTCAGGAGCGCCTCTACCAGCGTGCGCTTGTACTCGCGCATCTTCCTATCACGCTCCAGTGCAGGAAGTAAGGTGGGCACATTGTCTTTGTACCGGGGATCCAGCAGGGTGGCAACCCAGTAGTCCGCACACGTTAAAATGTGGGCAACTCTGCTGTCGTTAGCGCAGGCACTGCAGCATGTAGTCGCTCATGTGTGCCAGGCTCCCCAGAGGTAAGGACAAGCTGTCCTCTGTGGGAGGCGTATCGTCATCGTCCTCCGTATCCCCCAGCCACGCACCAGTGATGGGCCTGAGCTGTGTCGGGTGCCACCCCGCTGTGAACCTGCTTCATCCTCATCCTCCTCCACCTCCTCCTCATCCTCCTCGTCCTCCAGTAGTGGGCCCTGGCTGGAGTGGCCACATTTGTACATGGCCTCTGCTGTTGCAAAAAAACTCCCTCTGAGCCACTTCTAACAGACTGGCCTGAAAGTGCTAAAAATGACCCCTCATCCTCCTCCTCCTACTCCTGGGCCACCTCCTCTTCCATCATCGCCCTAAGCGTTTTCTCAAGGAGACATAGAAGTGGTATTGTAACGCTGATAACGGTGTCATCGCCACTGGCCATGTTGGTGGAGTACTCGAAACAGCGCAACAGGGCACACAGGTCTCGCATGGAAGCCCAATCATTAGTGGTGAAGTGGTGCTGTTCCGCAGTGCGACTGACGCGTGCGTGCTGCAGCTGAAACTCCACTATGGCCTGCTGCTGCTAGCACAGTCTCTCCAGCATGTGCAAGGTGGAGTTCCACCTGGTGGGCATGTCGCATATGAGGCGGTGAGCGGGAAGGCCGAAGTTCCGCTGTAGCGCAGACAGGCGAGCAGCGGCAGGATGTGAACGCCGGAAGCGCGCACAGATGGCCCTCACTTTATGCAGCAGCTCTGACATGTCGGGGTAGTTGTGAATGAACTTCTGCACCACCAACTTCAGCACATGCGCCAGGCAAGGGATGTGCGTCAAACCGGCTAGTCCCAGAGCTGCGACGAGATTTCGCCCATTATCGCACACCACCAGGCCGGGCTTGAGGCCCACCGGCAGAAACCACTCGTCGGTCTGTTGTTTAATACCCCGCCACAACTCCTGCGCGGTGTGGGGCCTGTCCCCCAAACATAAGAGTTTCAGAATGGCCTGCTGACGTTTACCCCAGGCTGTGCTGAAGTTGGTGGTGAAGGTGTGTGGCTGACTGGATGAGCTGGTGGAAGCAGAGGAGGAGGAAGCCGAGTAGGAGGAGGAGGCTACAGGAGGCAAAGAATGATGCCCTGCGAACCTTGGCGGCGGAAGGACGTGCGCCAAGGAACTCTCCGCCTGCGGCCCAGCCGCCACTACATTTACCCAGTGTGCAGTTAGGGAGATATAGCGTCCCTGGCCGTGCTTACTGGTCCACGTATCTGTGGTTAGGTGGACCTTGCCACAGATGGCGTTGCACAGTGCACACTTGATTTTATTGGATACTTGGTTGTGCAGGGAAGGCACGGCTGTCTTGGAGAAATAGTGGCGGCTGGGAACAACATACTGTGGGACAGCCATGGACATCAGCTGTTTGAAGCTGTCTGTGTCCACCAGCCTGAATGACAGCATTTCAAAGGCCAGTAGTTTTGAAATGCTGGCATTCAGGCCCAGGGCTCGAGGGTGGCTAGGTAGGAATTTATGCTTTCTCTCCAAGGTTTGTGAGATGGAGAGCTGAACGCTGCCGTGTGACATGGTGGAGATGCTTGGTGACGCAGGTGGTGTTGTCGGTGGCATATCCTCTGTTTGGTGGGCAGCAGGTGCCAACATTCCTCCTGAGGCGGAGGAAGAGGCAGAGGCAGCAGCAGAAGAGGGAGCAGGGGGAGCCAGAGTGAGTTCCTTTCTTTTAAGGTGTTTACTCCACTGCAGTTCATGCTTTGCATGTAGATGCCTGGTCATGCAGGTTGTGCTAAGGTTCAGAACGTTAATGCCTCGCTTCAGGATCTGATGGCACAGCGTGCAAACCACTCGGGTCTTGTCGTCAGCACATTGTTTAAAGAAGTGCCATGCCAGGGAACTCCTTGAAGCTGCCTTTGGGGTGCTCGGTCCCTGGTGGCGGTGGCCAGTAGCAGGCGAACTCTCTTGGCGGCGGCTGGTCTGCTTTTGCCCCCTGCTCCCTCTTTTTCTACGCTGTTGGCTCGGTCTCACCACTGCCTCTTCCTCTGAACTATGAAAGTCAGTGGCACGACCTTCATTCCATGTGGGGTCTAGGACCTCATCGTCCGCTGCATCGTCGTCCACACAGTCTTCCTCCCTGACCTCCTGTTCGGTCTGCACACTGCAGAAAGACACGGCAGTTGGCACCTGTGTTTCGTCATCATCAGAGACGTGCGGACTCCAATGAGGTGGTATTCCCATGTCCTCATCATCAGGAAACATCAGTGGTTGTGCATCAGTGCATTTTATGTCTTCCACCACTGGGGAAGGGCTAGGTGGATTTCCTTGGGAAACCCTGCCAGCAGAGTCTTCAAACAGCATAAGAGACTGCTGCATAACTTGAGGCTCTGGCAGTTTCCCTAATATGCATGGGGGTGATGTGACAGACTGATGGGCTTGGTTTTCAGGTGCCACCTGTGCGCTTTCAGCAGAAGACTGGGTGGGAGATAATGTTGTGAACATGCTGGATCCACTGTCGGCAAAACAATTGACTAGCGCCTGTACCTGCTCAGGCCTTAACATCCTTAGAACGGCATTGGGCCCCACCAAATATCGCTGTAAATTCTAGCGGGTACTGGAACCTGAGGTAGTTGGTTCACTAGGACGTGTGGCTGTGGCAGAATGGCCACGTCCTCTCCCAGCACCAGAGGGTACACTAACACCACCACGACCGCGTCCGTTACTAGATGTTTTCCTCATTGTTACCATTCACCAAGCACCACAATAATGAAAAAAATATTTGGCCCAATGTATTGATTTCAAATTCAGGCCTTTTTTTACAGGCACCTAACACTATCTGCCTATTTGTTTATGTAGCGTATTACACTAATCCAGGTACAGCAGTAACCACTGATTTAGGGGAATATCTCTATTAGGGCTAGTTTTAGGCCCTGGATGAAAGGTATCCTTTTATGGACAGATTTACACTTGGCCTGCAACAGCTGGGAAAACAGATTCAGGGTATTGCTATTTTGGCAATTGAATGTCACCCCAGAACAAAATATATGTTTTGGCGGACACTTTTATATTTTGCCAGCCACAGCTGAAACCACTGATTTATGGTATTGCTATTTTGGCAATTGAATTTCACCCCAGAACAAAATATATGTTTTTGCGGACGCTATGAATCCTGGCCTGCAACAGCTGGGACACCAGATTCAGGGTATTGCTATTTTGCAGATTAATTTCACCCCAGAACAAAATATATGTTTTAGCAGACACTATGAAATCTGGCCTGCAACTGCTGGGACACCAGATTCAGGGTATTGCTATTTTGGCAATTGAATGTCACCCCAGAACAAAATATATGTTTTGACGGACACTATGAATCGTGGCCTGCAACAGCTGGGACACCAGATTCAGGGTATTGCTATTTTGGCAATTGAATGTCACCCCAGAACAAAATATATGTTTTAGCGGACACTATGAAACGTGGCCTGCAACAGCTGGGACACCAGATTCAGGGTATTGCTATTTTGGCAATTGAATGTCACCCCAGAACAAAATATATGTTTTAGCGGACACTATGAAATCTGGCCTGCAACTGCTGGGACACCAGATTCAGGGTATTGCTATTTTGCCAGATTAATTTCACCCCAGAACAAAATATATGTTTTAGCGGACACTATGAAATCTGGCCTGCAACTGCTGGGACACCAGATTCAGGGTATTGCTATTTTGCCAGATTAATTTCACCCCAGAACAAAATATATGTTTTAGCGGACACTATGAAATCTGGCCTGCAACTGCTGGGACACCAGATTCAGGGTATTGCTATTTTGCAAAATTAATTTCACCCCAGAACAAAATATATGTTTTGGCGGACACTATGAAATCTGGCCTGCAACTGCTGGGACACCAGAATCAGGGTATTGCTATTTTGCCAGATTAATTTCACCCCAGAACAAAATATATGTTTTGGCGGACACTATTCTATTTTGCCAGCCACAGCTGAAACCACTGATTTATGGTATTGCTATTTTAGGAATTAAATTTCTCCCCATAACAAAATATATGTTTTAGCGGACACAATGAAATCTGGCCTGCAACTTCTGGGACACCATATTCAGGGTATTGCTATTTTGCTAAATTAATTTCACCCCAGAACAAAATATATGTTTTAGCGGACACTATGAAATCTGGCCTGCAACTGCTGGGACACCAGATTCAGGGTATTGCTATTTTGCCAGATTAATTTCACCCCAGAACAAAATGTATGTTTTAGCATACACTATGAAATCTGGCCTGCAAGTGCTGGGACACCAGATTCAGGGTATTGCTATTTTGCTAGATTAATTTCACCCCAGAACAAAATATATGTTTTAGCAGACACTATGAAATCTGGCCTGCAACTGCTGGGACACCAGATTCAGGGTATTGCTATTTTGCAAAATTAATTTCACCCCAGAACAAAATATGTGTTTTGGCAGACACTATGAAATCTGACCTGCAACTGCTGGGACACCAGAATCAGGGTATTGCTATTTTGAAAGATTAATTTCTCCCCAGAACAAAATATATGTTTTGGCGGACACTATTCTATTTTGCCAGCCACAGCTGAAACCACTGATTTATGGTATTGCTATTTTGGCAATTGAATTTCACCCCAGAAAATAATCTGTTATTTGCCAGATAGCAGACAGTATTATACTTGTCTAGCCAAAGCTTGAACACCAGATTTAGGGGATTGGTATTTGGGCAATTGTATTTAACCCCTTAATAAAATATAGAAATTGCCATCCTGAGTTTCTAGTGGTGACAATTAGCATAGCCAATCCCCTGATGTAGGATATAGCAAAAAAAAAACTAGTATTGATGGATTGATGGACTTGGTGGCAGCTTCTTCTGGTGCACCACAAGTCACAAAATGGCCACCGATCAACCCAGAAAATTAGTGACAGAAAAACGCTCTGTGCAGCCTAAAAACCAGCGAGCAAGTAACTAGCAGAAGTTCAATGATTCTCAGCTGTATATCGATCCGTTCATTAGGTGCTGTTGCTGACTTTAACCTGCCTAATCTCGCCCTGACAGAAGCTGCATCCTCTCCCTACACTAATCAGAGCAGTGTGACGTGCGGCGCTACGTGACTCCAGCTTAAATAGAGGCTGGGTAACATGCTGCACTTGGCCAATCACAGCCATGCCATTAGTAGGCATGGCTGTGATGGGCTCTTAGGGCAAGAAGTAAAATGCTAGCTGATTGGCTGCTGTGCAGCCCTTCAGAAAGCGGGAAGAAATCGACGAACAACGGACCTGAACCCGAACTTTTTTGAAAATGTCCAGGTTCGGGTCCGAGTCCCGGACACCCCAAAATTCAGTACGAACCCCATTAATACAGACCAAAAAATGCTTTAGAACATACTGTATAACTAGTGTTGAGCGAGCATGCTTGGCCGAACACCACGTGTGCTCGAGCGCGATGCACGAGTCAGTGTATTAAAATTTACTTTAGCCTCTATGTTTATGCAGAAGATTGCTGTACAGTGGGGGAATGCCCCAGTGTGAGTCCGCAGCTTAGGAGTCCCTGCTCTGACTCCATATTATAGCTAAATCTAATTTAGTCTGTATTTCAGAAAAGTTTCTGCTGGGATTTGAACTCTTGCCTTTCTGCATTAGAGGCAAGAATCTTAACCACTGAGCTATACAACCCATCGTTAAACTATGCTGGAAAAACCTAATAGTAGTTTTTGTATCAGTAAGTATTCCTTCTGTATAGGAATACTTACTACTTTAGAAACTACTATGAGGTTTTTCCAGCACAGTTTATCATTGGATTGTATAGCCCAGTGGTTAAGATTCTTGCCTCTAATGCAAAAGGTTGTGCAGCAGCTATTTTAGGAAAAAATGTCATTCGTTACCACGAAGCATGAGGAAATTCGGATTCGGTGCAAATCAAACTTTTCCTGAAATTCGGATCGAATTCCACTTCGTCAACTTCGATTCGCTCATCTCTAGTGGTCACATTCCCTCCCACACAGAAAACCTTGAGATGAGACTGGAGGCTGGGCAATAGAGAATGGAGAAAGCATACTTGGCAGTTTGGGACATTGTTCCAATTTGCCAGCCCAGAAGTCCAACCCCAGAACAAAATGTATGTTTTAGCAGACACTATGAAATCTGGCCTGCAAGTGCTGGGACACCAGATTCAGGGTATTGCTATTTTGCCAGATTAATTTCACCCCAGAACAAAATATATGTTTTAGCAGACACTATGAAATCTGGCCTGCAACTGCTGGGACACCAGATTCAGGGTATTGCTATTTTGCAAAATTAATTTCACCCCAGAACAAAATATGTGTTTTGGCAGACACTATGAAATCTGGCCTGCAACTGCTGGGACACCAGAATCAGGGTATTGCTATTTTGCAAGATTAATTTCTCCCCAGAACAAAATATATGTTTTGGCGGACACTATTCTATTTTGCCAGCCACAGCTGAAACCACTGATTTATGGTATTGCTATTTTGGCAATTGAATTTCACCCCAGAAAATAATCTATTCTTTGCCAGATAGCAGACAGTATTATACTTGTCTAGCCAAAGCTTGAACACCAGATTTAGGGGATTGGTATTTGGGCAATTGTATTTAACCCCTTAATAAAATATAGAAATTGCCATCCTGAGTTTCTAGTGGTGACAATTAGCATAGCCAGATCCCTGATGTAGGATATAGCAAAAAAAAACTAGTATTGATGGATTGATGGACTTGGTGGCAGCTTCTTCTGGTGCACCACAAGTCACAAAATGGCCACCGATCAACCCAGAAAATTAGTGACAGAAAAACGCTCTGTGCAGCCTAAAAACCAGCGAGCAAGTAACTAGCAGAAGTTCAATGATTCTCAGCTGTAGATCGATCCGTTCATTAGGTGCTGTTGCTGACTTTAACCTGCCTAATCTCGCCCTGACAGAAGCTGCATCCTCTCCCTACACTAATCAGAGCAGTGTGACGTGCGGCGCTACGTGACTCCAGCTTAAATAGAGGCTGGGTCACATGCTGCACTTGGACAATCACAGCCATGCCATTAGTAGGCATGGCTGTGATGGGCTCTTAGGGCAAGAAGTAAAATGCTAGCTGATTGGCTGCTGTGCAGCCCTTCAGAAAGCGAGAAGAAATCGACGAACAACGGACCCGAACCCGAACTTTTTTGAAAATGTCCAGGTTCGGGTCCGAGTCCCGGACACCCCAAAATTCGGTACGAACCCGAACAATGCTCAAACTGTTCGCTCAACACTACTAATAACCTCTTTTTTCCCCATTAATACAGACCAAAAAATGCTTTATATACTGTATAACTAGTGTTGAGCGAGCATGCTCGGCCGAACACCACGTGTGCTCGAGCGCGATGCACGAGTCAGTGTATTAAAATTTACTTTAGCCTCTATGTTTATGCAGAAGATTGCTGTACAGTGGGGAAATGCCCCAGTGTGAGTCCGCAGCTTAGGAGTCCCTGCTCTGACTCCATATTATAGCTAAATCTAATTTAGTCTGTATTTCAGAAAAGTTTCTGCTGGAATTTGAACTCTTGCCTTTCTGCATTAGAGGCAAGAATCTTAACCACTGAGCTATACAACCCATCGTTAAACTATGCTGGAAAAACCTAATAGTAGTTTTTGTATCAGTAAGTATTCCTTCTGTATAGGAATACTTACTACTTTAGAAACTACTATGAGGTTTTTCCAGCACAGTTTATCATTGGATTGTATAGCCCAGTGGTTAAGATTCTTGCCTCTAATGCAAAAGGTTGTGCAGCAGCCATTTTAGGAAAAAATGTCATTCGTTACCACGAAGCATGAGGAAATTCGGATTCGGTGCAAATCAAACTTTTCCTGAAATTCGGATCGAATTCCACTTCGTCAACTTCGATTCGCTCATCTCTAGTCGTCACATTCCCTGCCACACAGAAAACCTTGAGATGAGACTGGAGGCTGGGCAATAGAGAATGGAGAAAGCATACTTGGCCAGTTTGGGACATTGTTCCAATTTGCCAGCCCAGAAGTCCATGGAGTCAGGGAACATATTAGGTAACACCTATAATGCACCTCAGCAATAATATATATCAAAAACCGACACTGGTTAACAACATCAACACCGAAAAAAGTTTCTACTACCAGTGTTCAATAAAGAGTTTACAAAATATTATGTAAAATACATATCTCAAACATTATTATACCAAATATATAAGACGTGGGACATAACAACCACTTGGGGGCCCGGTGTAACCCGGACGACCACCAGGAGACTAGTGCCTGATGAAAAACACCATCGACATGGACAGAATAATAAGATCAAATATGTGAAAGTAACACTATGCACAAATATACAGTAGATTGTCACCATACATAATATTATAAAGCCAAAAATAAACAACATAAAGCATAGCTACCATACAGAAGTAAAAATAGCCATAAATTGCTCCACAGAAAAAGTACCCAAATAGTACTAATCCAAATGCAAGTGCATTAATACAATACTGACCACAAAAATTGCATGAACCATTGGGTCAATAGGAGCACATTAGGCAGTAAAACTGTTCAGATAGCCATGCTACATGTGACAATCCCTAATAAAATATGCAGAGTGAACATATATTTAGCAAAGATAATATATGGTAATAAGAGTCTGAGTGACCTACTAGCTGTTAGTCCTGGTTTCTGTTAGTACTGAGCAGGTTGCATTAGGCTCCTGTTCAGACGGTGCTATGCTGCATGGTGGCCTTTGTTGCTGTGGTGCTTTTCTGGCTGGCCTGCGTAGCTGCAGCCTGCTGGGATGGTGCCACGTGTCGCCATGCAACATGGCGCCTTTATCAGATTATGGACAGAGTAGATACCCACTCTAGGAGACAACCGTGACGGGGTGAGTGGGCTTACTGCCTTTTGATCAAAATGTAAACCAATGTCTCCACTATTTGCATGCGATATGGGGGACTAGTACCATAGTATTTAGCTGAAGAGCATAGATCAAGGGTTAAGCATTGTGGATGTGCGATCCAGTCTTTTTTCTCCCCAATTGTGATAATATATGGTAATATTACTAATGATGAGATGGCGTGTCTCCCGGCACTACAAACGCACCTCGATGCACGTTTCGCCTGAATGGCTTTGTCAGGTTCACGCCATTTTTGTGGTCAGTATTGTATTAATGCACTTGTATTTGGATTGGTACTATTTGGGTACTTTTCCTGTGGAGCAATTTTTGTCTATTTTTACTTCTGTATGGTAGCTATGCCTGGCACATGGTAGCTATGCCTAGGCTTAAGTCTGGCACAGTTTGAGCTTATGCCCACAATATCAGCAGAAATACCAGTTCCTGTAGCAGATCTGGCCCTGACAGTTTTTTGTAAGGTTCTTGCCATACGTTGCCCCTGCTCTTTACTGTTGCCGCTGTTGCCACCTCCCTCCTCTTCTGATGTCACCTACTTAGAACCCCGATATGGCTCTCATTTCCTGTCTAATCCACAATCGTTGTCATATTACGCGCAGTCACGTTTAAAAAACTGCGGTTTCTCAACTGTTCCTACCTCCATGAGCTTGGCAATAACTGCCACTACTACCAACATCCATGGGGTCCCTCACCTGCCTGTGAACCTCCTCTTCACATGGTCACATGGTGATGATGTCATACTGTGGGGGGCTGTATACTGTCGTATGATATACTTCTCTACTTTATACTGTGGGGTGCTGTGTATTGTGAAGTGCTTTACTGCTCTACTGTATACTGTGGGGTGCTGTATACTGTGCGGTGCTGTATACTGTCCGGTGTTATACTGCTCTGCTGTATAATGTGGGGTGCTGTATATTGTGGAGTGCTTTACTGCTCTACTGTATACTGAGGGGTGCTGTATACTGTATACTGTGGGGTGCTGTATACTGTGGGGTGCTATACTGTATGCTATATGATGTTTTAACTCACCCATCATCATTTGATCAATTCCATAGAAAGACACCTTAGAATATGGTCAGGTATTTCTAGTTACTTTCTATAGGATCACCTATAACTCAAATATTCATCTTATAAACACTTTTTCCATAAAGACAGTGAAAACTACGAAAACATGAAAATACTCTTTACCGCCACTACAAAGGTAGGTGACCCAGAAACACTGTGGCAGTATGCAGTGGAGATGGAGGAAGAGAGTCCTACGAGTCACTTACGCAAATGGATGCATGCTCACTTGCTTGTGTAGGGACAGCCAAATTGTAACTAGTGATGAACAGCAGGGACAATATTCGAATTTGCGATATTTCGTGAATATTAATTAGAATATTTTGCATATATTCGTGAATATTCATATTTGAGATTATACTCTTGATTGTGAAAAATCAGCAATGTAAGAATCGCATAATGCAAATTTGTAACGCGAAACACAGGCATGGGTCACTTTGGCTAAATTTTTCCAAGCTGCTAGAAGTTTCCTGAGTTTATCCTGACTGAATTAGAATATTCATCATTTTTAAATTTATTTTAGCTTATGTGAAAAATCAGCAATGTAATATGCTCGTTAATCGAGTAAGGGCGGGTTATAGGCAACTTTTCTATTGGGTTGGCTTGCTAGAATTCGCGAATATGTAGAATAAAGTGTGATATATATTCGTAAAAACGAATATTCATCTTTTTTTTCATCTAAACCCATTACATTTACTACTCTAATGGGTTAAGATGAAGACATCACACTATATGCTACATATTCGCAAATTCTAGTTGCCTATAACCTGCCCTTACTAGATTAACGCGCATATTACATTGCCGATTTTTCGCATAAGAAGAAATAAATTAAATAATGAAGAATATTTTAATTTACTAGATATTGCAGCCTTTTCACATTAGCCCACAAGCAAGAATCAGGCAGGTAATGGGTTTAGATGAAAAAAAAAAATGACCAAACCCCCTTTTTACGAATATATATCACTATATTCAAAATATTTGCAAATTCTTGAAGTTGCGATCCCCGATTAAAAATAGCTATTTGAATATTGGCGCTCAACACTAATTGTCACCTTTTGGCAGAGGGAAGACTACTGGTTCTCCACCATGTTAAACCCTCGCTACCGGTCCAAAATGGGGGCCATTTTTATACCCGTTGAGAGGGAGGACAAACTGAACTTCTATCGAGACATCCTATGCAGTCAGTTGGCCGCTGCCTTTGTGCGCCATCGCCCATCGTCACGCAGGTCTGATCATCCATGGTGCCACACCTAAACTTTGACAAAAGAGACCTGTTTCTGCTAGCTAACTGCTTCAGCTACTATTCTGATGCTGCCACCCTCCTGATGCCCCACTTACTGCGAGGTGCTCCTACAGCCACCCACCATCTTCAGCTGGTACTGGTATCGCCCCCGACCTCCCCACTATGTCACTGCGCCACTCTGTGGTCTCCTCATGCTGCTGCCACCTCACCGCTATGTCTCAGGGCCACTCTGTGGTCTCCTCATGCTGCTGCCACCTCAACACTATGTCACTGGGCTACTCTCTAGTCTCCTTATGCTGCTGCCACCTCAACATTGTGTCACTGGGCCACTTTGTGGTCTCCCCATGCTGCTGCCACCTCAACACTATGTCACTGGGCCACTCTGTAGTCTCCTCATGCTGCTGCCACCTCAACACTATGTCACTGGGCCACTCTGTAGTCTCCTCATGCTGCTGATAACTCATCGCTCTGTCACTGGGCCACTCTGTGGACTTCTCATGCTTTTCCCACCCTCCACACTCCATGACTGGCCCACTATTTAGCCTTTTTGGCCTGGTTGACATCATCATTTATTTGACCCTTCTTTTGATCTCTCAGAAGGAAGGAAAAATTAGACGCACAACGGATCTTGTCTATGTAGCAGCTGTAAGGCCTGTATGACACGCTCCCTATTTTGTATCAGAATTGGCTTATGATTTGGTAACCAAAAGCAGGAGTGGGTACAAAACACAGAAGACATGCAAATATTCCATTCACATATAATCTCTGTTTTGGATCCACTCCTAGTTTGTTTTGGCTTTAGCAATACTGATGGATTACTGACCAAATGCTTACCGAGTGAAGGTGGATGCTCAACAGACAGGATACGTTTTTTGGGGGTTATTGTTCTGACAGATCAGAGGAAGGGCAAAATAATCAGTGATGTCAACACAAACTTACTGCTGACACCCTCTCCACTTTGTCAGGGGGGTTCTACTTGAATAAGCATTTTAAAGAACAGGTTCTGTAGACATCTTTGTGGAATCAGCTTACAACGGTGTAAAAGGAGTGTGCTCTTTCACCCTATAGTAAGATCTTGTGTCTTTGCACGGTTCTTTAAACCTGGCGCTAACATTGACCTGTGAGGCTGAGTTTACATTTGAGTTATTTGGTCAGGTTTTGCCCCATAATTGCCCATAAAAGTGAAGTGTGTAGTGATTCTAAGAGCAACACCTGTCATCTGCGTATCATACTGACTCACAGTATTGTTTCTCTACCATAGCAGATTCTCTATGCGTGTAACTGCAAGGCACAGTGTTCTACACCACTTTACAGGCTTTCTGCAGGCTTTCTGCAGCCAGGAAATAGCTGTTTTGTAATATGATTTATGATTCATCACAAATAAATTTGGTTCCAATCTAATCTTTTTGGAAAATTCAGCAAACCGACCAAATCAAATTTTTGAGAAATTCACTTATCTCTAATAGTATATATATGTTTATATATATATATATATATATATATATATATAGGTAAGGCTGATTAGTCAGCCTGCATTTGTGGGAGGGGCGGAGGCTCTTCATATACGGCGTGTGTTCTCAGGTGCACAGCTGTCGCTGGGTGTCATTAGCAAACTAGCTTCACTGGTTGTAGGACTCTTTCTTTGCAGCATGGAGCCAGAATGGTGCTTGTTATTTTGCTCTCTGCTACCGTAGCATGCACGCGCCATAATATGTAAGTTGGGCCGGGGCCGTCTCTCCTGGCCGACTTTGCTAGTGAACGGGAGGCTTCACCTCAGAATCTGCTACCTCAGGTTTGTTCAATGGGGCTAAATATTTCTATTTCTTTTCAACTTTGTTTGTTTGGTAATAGGAGTTAGTTCCTATAAATCTTACAAGTTTTACTTCGCTTTGTTCGTCTCGTATGAAAAGTTACTTCAGCCGGTTTGCTGTTCCTTGCCATGTGTCTCCCCCCTCCCCTTGCTACCACCATCTTTAGACTTCACATATTTCACTGTTCCATGTACTTAAAAACCCTGCCACACTTTTATGCTCCACTGTTATCCTGAGCGGCATTTACACTTTTGGCTTTTATTTCATGTCTTATGCTTCTTATGCCTACTATTGCACCATGCTTCATACGCCCAACACCCTCAGATGCATCCGCACGTCTTTTACTGTCACAGCACTTTCTGCTCTTCTCATTCCCAGACCAGGCTTTACTTTTGGCTGTTATGCTATGTTTTACTCCCTGCTCACCTGAGCTGTGTCCACATGTCTGCTATTTTCATAATTCTTCATCCGTTAATCACATTCAAGCTGCGTTCACCTGTTGGCTGTTACATCATATTCCGTACCCAGCTGACATCTGGATCCTTATTACACGCCTGTTATTACATGTTGTATACTCGGCTTACAGCCATAGCTGCTACTGTTACTCCATTTTTATTCTCTGGACGCACCACACTGGTGTTCACACTTTGCTCCACTCACAACCAGAGCTGCGTTCATGCGTCGACTGGTATACCATGTTTGCTCTTCTCACAGCACAACATGTTCATACTAGGCTTGTTTCAGAGCTGCATTCACGTTCACTGTTACATCATGTTTATGCTCCACTCACATTTAGAGCTGCTATTCTACCAATTTAATTCTCGGCCACACCCCTGCATTCACACTTACACTGTCAAATAATTTTTTGCACTCCACCCACGACCAGAGTTGCATTCATACGTCTATTGGTACAGTATACCATATTTGCTTTACTCGCACCCAGAGCTGCGTTCACATGTCGTATGCTACTACAGGTTCTTTCCAGGTCCATTTCAAGAACTGCATTCACGTCGCTGTTACATCTATGTTATGCTCTGTTCACAACCAGAGCTGCTGTTATACCAAATTTCATGCTCTGCTTATACCTTGAGTTGTGTTTGCACTTCTACTGCTACACCAGGTTGTATACCCCACTCACCAAAACCGCTTCCCATGTCCGCTGTCACATCAAGTTAATATTCCGTTCACATCCAAAGCTGCGTCCGCATGTCTGCTTTTACATCTTGGCCTATACTCCATTCACTGCTAGAGCTGCGTTCACGTGTCTGCTTTTGCATCACGTCAATACTCTGCTCACTTTCAGATTGCATTTATACTTCTGCTTTATACCATGCTTTTCATGCTCTACCCATACTCAGAGCTGCGCCCATACCATGTTTTTTAGGTAACACTCACATCCAAAGCTGCATTCACCCATTTGTTGTTACATCATGTGTTGTACTCTGCTCCCACTCAAAGCTGCATTCTCCTGTTCATTGCTACGTCATGGTCTTACTCAATAATCTCACCGGTGAAGTCTGCACTCACCGCTCTGGTACCTCTCTCCCGACAAACATACCTGCGTTCTTTTCAGGCTTACATTCCTTTCCTCGGTCGTCTGTTACATTCCATAGGCCTACTTTTCTGTTCACTTCAGAAAAAAAAAATATATATTATTTTGGTCTTCTTTAATACTGGTTCATATTCACTCAGGCTGGTCTCCTTTTAGTTCTGGTTCGTATTCACTCAGATTGGTCTCCTGCCCCAGTTCACCAAACAGCTCCTCAGCGGAGGAGTGGGAGTAAGTTTCCTGCTATGTTTTCACAAGCTGTTCATTTGTTTCTCAGTCAATAGGAGTAAGTTTCCTGCTATGTTTTCACAAGCTGTTCATTTGTTTGTCATGATAAGAGACTTCTCTTGGTGAACTTGCGATGCCCCAGGCTCTTGTTTTTCTCCCATCTCTGTTTCAATTTCATGTTTACGTTTTATGGTTCACGGTGGTCCGCGGTGGTTAGTGTTTTATGTATGCACGTGCTTCGGATTCCTAATGTCTATATTTTCAACGCCTGTTGGCAGTAATGTTTCTTTGGCCACCATCTAGCCAATCCAATCATTCAAGTCGCTGCATATCCCATTAGGTCCGGGTTACAATTTAATTACTTATCGTCACCGCAACGTCATCCAGATCAGTCTCT
Source organism: Bufotes viridis (assembly GCA_033119425.1). Lineage (NCBI taxonomy): Eukaryota > Metazoa > Chordata > Amphibia > Anura > Bufonidae > Bufotes > Bufotes viridis. The sequence continues at coordinate 128,172,131 of CM065591.1, forward strand.
CAGCTTTGGGGGCCCTATGACTGCTTCGGCCTCTCGCTTCGGGGGCCTTATGACTCATCCGGCCTCATGGCTCGGGGGGCCCCATGACCGTTTTTCATGTTTTGTTTGTTAGGGGTACGACATGTTTGTAGTCTGGTTAGTGTCCCAGGTTTGCTGTTGGAGGGGGTCATGGTTATACGAGTCCCCAAGGCATTCTGGTGCTGCATAAATGGTTTATTTAAAAAAAAAAGGCATAAGAGGCTCGCACGAGTGGCTCTTCGCTTATAGGTCCTCATGATTGACACCGACACTTGTAGTTCGCACCGCCATCTGATACTTTTTTCCACCATAAGAGGCTCGCACGCATGGCTCCTGCCATAAGAAACTCGCACACATGGCTCCTGCCATAAGAGACTCGCACGCATGGCTCCTGCTATAAAAGGCACGCACGAGTGGCTCTTCGCTTATATTACCTCACGACTGGCATTGTCATTCGTAGTCCGCACGGTCATCTGATACGTGTTCCGCCATAAGAGACTCGCACTCATGGCTCCTGCCATAAGAGACTCGCACGCATGGCTCCTGCCATAAGAGACTCGCACGCATGGCTCCTGCCATAAGGGACTCGCACGCATGGCTCCTGCCATAAGAGACTCGCATGCATGACTTCACCATGAGAGGCTTGCACGCATGGCTCCATCATGAGAGGCTCGCATGCATGGCTCCACCATAAGAGGCTCACTGGAGTGGCTCTTGGCTTAGAGGATTTCACAATTGACATCGACATTGGTAGTTCATAAGACCATCTGATACTATTTTCCATGGCACACCTTTCAGAAGTTTTCTTTTGTTCATTTATATTTTACAGATTAGTATTTGCGGTCCATTTCAGACTCATTTCATTAAGAAGCTTTACCCCATGTCTTTGTCTTTTTAGGTTACCGAGTCCCGGTTTATTACTAAACCCATCGGGTTAAGCCCCAATCTTTTCCCCAGCCGTCCTTAATTCTTAAGGTTTGCATCCCGGCGGCTTTCCGGCCCCATGGGCATCTGGCGGTTGCTTCGGCCCCATGGCTTCAGGGGTCTGACCAATGGTTGTCTGTCCACCTGTGCAGCTATGCTTTTGGTTTTTAATGACTCACATCTTTACCTGCTTGCCAGCATATGTTATTTAGGTTTCATTTTAGTTAATGTCCGTTATTATCTCCATTTTCTGTCATGTTTCCCTTCATCTTTTTGGGTCACGCAGTTGAACTCATGTCGGGTGTCACCTTCCACGTCGGTCAGGTCTCGTTCCTAACGATATTTTGCCTGGCATGTTACTCAGGACACATAGTTTATCTTAGGTATCGCCTGCCACATCGGTCAGGCTCATGGTTTAATTTCACCTGCACCTTATTCAGGTCACTTATTATAGTTATAATTTCTTGATTTAAAAAAAAATAAAAAACTCGGCCCCATGGCTTTGGGGGCCCGATGACTGTTTTTAGTCCTGCTGGGCCGTTTGCCTGGCTGGTTGCCCATCTGCATCTAGGCTGATTTGGCCTGTATATATCACATACATACCTGCTTCCCTAATTTCCTAATAATCCATGTTGATCGCTCACTTTATTTTTGTCCGCAAACTAGTCCGGTTCGCCCTACATCATCATTGTCATGTCTTACGCATATATTCCGTCTTGCTTTAATTATTCATGCTTTTGTTCAGGTCCTGCCAGAGGAGGAACAAGTAGGGTAATTCCCTCTAGCATTTCAGTCTCTGTTTGTAGTTGATCATATCTTGCCAACCAGGTCCCCGCGCAAAGTCTTTGCCTTTTTACTACGACCAGGAATTCATTTTCGCCGGTAGCTTCATTGCAATTGCATTCCCTCACTCATGGGAGGGCATAGACAGAATCTTGTATATTATGGCTTTGTAGCTTCTTGACACACTAATCTCAGACTCCCTATAACCACGTTGAATCGGGTTTTGGACAAGGTCCAGCATTTCCTCACGGTAGAAGATTCAGATAGTAGGTCGGTCTTCACGTCTCATGCGTTAAAACAATTCTCAGGGGTACACAGAAGAATAACGCGCTGACTACAGCTAGCAGATAGCTGTTGTCTGGGGAACTATTCAAGGATTCTCTTCCTATCTACATGGTTCTTTTTGGCCCTCATTCCTGCATAGTCTAGGCAGTCAGGTTTCGGTTCCACGATCTCCCGAGGCTAGTGCATTGCCAGTACTCGCACTAGAACCAAAACTTTACAAGGTTCAGTTGGTATTTCATGATCCATTTCACAACGTATTCCCGGTCTTACATTCTGCTTTGGGACAGTATCCGCAATATTGAGCATCATGTCTCCGGCCTTATCATCCACAAGATAGGTTGTAGGTCACCTTCTGGTCTTGCCTCTTACCCCCTGAATTTTTGCTCAAGATCCCTGATGCAGTTGGCTTGGGGATTAGTTTGCACATGCCATTCGAGTACCTTTTCTACCCTACTTGGCTTGTTCTTTGCCCACCCACAATTTTTTGCCTACCCACGATCATGGCTTAGCCAGGTGAGCTAAAACACGCCTAGCTGGGTTAGGTTGTTCTCGTTGTTTCTCTACCTATGGTTCTTCGGATATCTCTTGGCCGTAGCCATGACCACAATTTGGTAAGGCTCATTAGTGAGCCTGCATTTGTGGGAGGGGCGGAGGCTCTTCATATATGAGCTACAGCCTCACTCTCGGGCGTGTGTTCTCAGGTTCACCACCCTTCCTCCCTTATCTTCTCATTTCCACAGGGTATGCCCACTTATAGACCTAGCCACGATCATGGCTTAGGGCACACAACAAGCCATTTAGTCAGGTTAGCTAAGACACGCCTAGCTGGGTTAGGTTGTTCCCGTTGTTTCACTCCCTAGGATTCTTCGGATATCTCTTGGCCGTAGCCATGACCACAAATATATATATATATATATATATATATATATATATATATATGATATTTTTAACAAACCTAGGTGACTATAACATATAATCATTAGAGTGCAACTCGTGTTCTGTAATGGATTTATATCCATTACAGGATTCAGTATATTCCAATTCAGTGCTGCCACATGCAGGCCAGCATGGAATGTATTATTAATCACCCTGGGAGCCTTGTACAGGCTTAGGCCTGTTCCTAGTATGGAACGCCTTCCCCAATCTCAGCCAGAGGAAGGTGGTCAGGACCAGGAAGCCCACAACTTCTGGTGTTAGCGCTCTCATTTGCCGTGGTCAAATTTAACCACAGCATCTGAGGGGTTAAATGTTTTTGACTGGCATTATCGCCAATCTCAGACATTAGTCACTGGCCTCTGCTCTTTAACCGCTTTCCGACCGCCGAACGCAGGATTGCGTCCTGGCGGCGGTCGGTTTGTTCCTACTTGACGCGCGGGCGCAGGAGATGTGTGTCACCAGCCTGCCAGCCAACGATCAGCGCTGGCAGGCTGGTGATTTTTAAAATGGTGATTTAAGTTTTATTTATAAATATAGGGGTTTTATAAGGGATCTGTGCCATGTGCTGGGTCCTTTTCATCGGTTGGACCCAGCACAGAGCTCAGATCCCAAGTAAGTGCACCAAACACTACACATCAGGCCCTGATCACCCCTCATCACCCTAATTAACCCCTTGATCACCCCCCCTGTCAATACATAGTGAAAGGGAAAAAAGTGATCAGTGTCACTTTTGTGAACTGTCACTTTTTTTTCACTACAATTGACTGTTAGGCTTAGTTTAGTTTAGGCCCCTTTGTTAGGTAGTTAGCGTTAGCGCCCAGCCCACCGCACCACAGTCACTGATTCGCTGATTAGCGTAGCGCTAATCAGCGTTTGTACTTTTATAGTATCTGTAAGTGATCAGAACTGATCACGGTCAGATCTAAAATAGTACTACTGTCACTTTACTCTACTCCACCCCAAAATCAGTGTTTGCCCGATCAAGCCTGATCGGTCGCCCACACCTGCGTTCACCCACGCCTGCCCCGCCGCAGTGACAAAAATTTTTTTTTGTATCACTGCACAATCACTTCATAAGCGCTGCGGCGATAAAAAAAAATCAGTTTTGATATTTTTTATCAATCGCAGCGGCTTCTGTACTTCGCTACACTCCCATTTGTAAGACAGGCTTGCTTTTTTTCTTGGCTAGTCTCAGGGAATACCCCCTAAATTTAGTCGCCCAAATGTCAAGGAAGGGGTATTCCTCTGAAGAGGCCTACAGGATTCTGACCCAGTCGGATGAGAAATGGGAACCCTCATCTGACGAATCCAGCTGGTCAGAATACGAACCTGTAGAAAGCAGTGGCAGTCTGACCCAAAGTTCGGACGAGGAGGTTGAGGTCCCTGATACCACCAGGCGTACCCGGCCCCGTGTCACTAGATCGCAGGTAGCGCAGGATCAGTTTCAAGGGCAGCAGAGTGGGGCTGGCGCTGCCGGATTACGTGGTGAGGCATACACCAGCAGCGCAGCCCGTCCTGGACCTTCTACCAGCACTGCCGTAGAACATGGTGAAGTGGCGAGCACCAGAAGGGCAGTTGAAGCTGGTACGGTGGCACGTGCAGTAATTCCCCTGTAGCAGCCACCGCGCAGACAGGCCCGTAGAGCCCCTAGAGTCCCTGAGGTGCTGGCAAATCCTTTTTGGCTGTCCCCATCTTCAGCCGCACCAGTAGTTCCCCATTTCACCGCCCACTCAGGAGTTCGGGTGCAGACAGCTCAGATCGGATCGGCGCTGGGGTTTTTTGAGCTGTTCTTCACTGCGGAGCTCTATGACTTAGTCGTGGCAGAAACAAATCGGTATGCCACTAAATTTATAACCGCCAACCCGGGAAGCTTCTATGCCCAGCCTTTCCGATGGAAACCAGTCCAAGTTTCCGAATTTAGAACTCGGACATTTCACCGGGCGCCTTGGCTTCAAACAGCACATCCCAAGCAAGCGTGCCCGGTATGGGGTTAAATTGTATAAGCTCTGTGAAAGGACCACAGGCTATACGCACAAATTTCGGATCTATGAGGGAAAAGATCAGACCCTGGAGCCGGTCGGTTGCCCTGACTACCTGGGGAGCAGTGAGAAGATAGTCTGGGACTTGGTGTCACCCTTATTCGGCAAGGGGTACCATCTTTATGTGGACAACTTTTACACAAGTGTGGCCCTCTTCAAGCATTTATTCCTAGAACAGATTGGCTGCTGTGGCACCGTGCGACCTAGTCGCCGGGGCTTCCCCCAACGGTTCGTTACCACCCGACTTGCAAGGGGGCAGAGGGCTGCATTGTGTAACGAAGAACTGCTTGCGGTGAAATGGAGAGACAAGCGTGACGTTTACATGCTCTCCTCCATTCACGCAGACACGACAATCCAAATTGAACGGGCAACCAGTGTCGTTGAAAAGCCCCTCTCAGTCCACGACTATAACCTCCACATGGAAGGGGTGGACTTCAATGACCAGATGTTGGCCCCGTATTTAATTTCCCGACGCACCAGACGCTGGTATAAAAAGGTGTCTGTATATTTAATTCAATTGGCTGCCTATAATAGTTACGTTCTCTACAGTAAGGCTGGGAGAACAGGATCCTTCCTCAAATTTCAGGAAGAGATCATTTCAGAACTCCTGTATCCAGGAGGTTCCGTGGCCCCATCCACCAGTGTAGTGAGCCGTCTACACGAGCGACACTTCCCCAGTGTCGTTACCGGTACCTCAACCCGACCGCCACCCCGAAAAACATGTCGTGTCTGTAGCAGGAGTGGAATAAGGCGTGACACCCGTTATTTCTGTCCTGACTGTCCTGACCACCCTGCCCTATGCCTAGGGGAGTGTTTCCGGAAGTATCACACTCAGGTACACTTAGGGACATAGGGACAGCACAACACAGGTAGTTTTTACAATCAGGCTCAAGGGTCTCTCAGGATACTAGGTTTTGAGAGACCCTAACACATAGGGGACGGTGCTGCTGTGCTACTGCAGAAGTGTGAAACGGTAGAAACCTCTCCTTTCACTTGGGATAACGTGTATAGTGTACTTCTCACCATCTCTGTGTGATTTAAACATTGTCCCATGGGAAAGGAGAGGTTTCTGCTAGGAAAATAAAGAGTGATATGGTTAAAAAAAGAAAAAACAGGTAGCAAGAAAAATAAAAGGTTCAGGTTTTAAAAGTTCCATTTTTTTTCATCTTCAGGTTTTAGGCCCCTTTCACACGGGCGAGTTTTCCGCGCGGGTGCAATGCGTGAGGAGGACGCATTGCACCCGCACTGAATCCGGACCCATTCATTTCTATGGGGCTGTGCACATGAGTGGTGATTTTCACGCATCACTTCTGCGTTGCGTGAAAATCGCAGCATGTTCTATATTCTGCGTTTTTCACGCAACGCAGGCCCCATAGAAGTGAATGGGGCTGCGGGAAAATCGCAAGCATCCGCAACCAAGTGCGGATGCGTTGCGATTTTCCCGCATTGTTGCTTAGCAACGGGACCCAATCTCTATTATTTCCCCTTATAACATGGTTATAAGGGGAAATAATAGCATTCTTAATAAAGAATGCATTGTTAAATGAAGAGGGAGGGGTTAAAAATAATAAAAGTTAACTTACCTTAGCCACTTGATCGCGTAGTCGCGATCTGTCCTCTCTTTCCCTGCAGCATCTATGATCTAAAGGACCTGTGATGACATCACATCACATGGCCCAATCACATGCTCCATCACTATGGTGATGGAGCATGTGATTGGGCCATGTGATGCTGTGACATCATCACAGGTCCTTTTCCTACAAGCAAGCTAACGGAGAGGATGTCGGGCTTCGCGATCAAATGGAAAAGGTATGTTAATATTAGTTAATTATTTTTAACCCATTCAGCACCGGGTTCAACATTAGGAAGATGGCCAAGGGTATTATTTCACATTATAACTATGTTATAATGTGAAATAATACCAGCGGGACAATTTCTGACCCGAACATGCACTTCTGAGTGCACCCGCAACGCCCGTCTGAAAGAGGCCTTATTCATGTTTTATAAAGTTTGTAACGTTCAAGTTATGTGCCTGCTGCCTGTTTTTTCTTCTTTTTTTTTTTTTCCCCTAACCACCCTTTATTTTCCAGTTAGATCAACGGACCAACCGATGAAAACGCCGCAGCACTGATGTGAATTCTGAGAGAAGCATTGCGCTGCTGTCAGAAGACACGTGAAGTCGGTGTATGCGGCGCTGCAAGACGAGATTTCTCCTCTGCAGTACAGGTGCGTTTGCCCAGGCATATGAGCTGAGGAGAGGTGTTGGAGTTCATATGCTTTGGCAAACACTTTGTATCAAAAAATCTGGCAAAGATGTCTTCCTCCACACCGATCGATTGATCGATGTGAATGGAGAAATCACGTTTGCCAGGACAAAGGAGCTGAGTGGGTATGGATGTTTGTGCGGAGCCCCTATGTCCTGGCAATCGCCAGGCCCCTCTTTTTTTTCTTGCATATTTTTTGGCAGAGATTTTTTCATCCACATCGATCGATGCGAATGAGGAAATCTGTGCCGTTCATTTTTTCTTTCAGCCCAGAGGCTGAACGGAAAAAAAATCTCATTACCTGTATGCTCAATATTGGGAGAATAGCAGAAACTCATAATGCTGGCCATACATGTAATGATTGTGGAGACCCTCAAATGCCATGGCAGTACAAACACATCACATGTGACCCCATTTTGGAAAGAAGACACCCCAAGGTATTCGCTGAGGGGCATATTGAGTCGATGAAAGATTGAATTTTTTATCACAAGTTAGCGGAAAGGGAGACTTTGTGAGAAACAAAAAAAATCAAATTCCGCTAACTTGTGGCGAAAAAAAAAAATCTTCTATGAACTCACCATGCCCCTCACAGAATACCTTGGGGTGTCTTCTTTTTAAAATGGGGTCACATTTGGGGTATTTTTACTGCCCTGGCATTTTAGGGGCCCTAAAGCGTGAGAAGAAAAATGCGTAAAAATGCCATCCTAAAAGGTACTCATTGGAATTGGGGCCCCTTTGTGCATCTTGGCTGCAAAAAAGTGGCACACAGGTGGTATCGTCGTACTCGGGAGAACTAGGGCAATGTGTTTTGGGGTGTATTTTTACATATACCCATGCTGGGTGAGAGAAATATCTCTGTAAATGGACAACTTTGTATAAAAAAAATGGAAAAAGTTGTCATTTACAGAGATCATTTTCACACCCAGTATGGGTATATGTAAAAACACACCCCAAAACACATTGCCCTACTCTCCTGAGTACGGCGATACCACCTGTGTGCCACTTTTTTGCAGCCAAGATGCGCAAAGGGGCCCTAAATCCAATGAGTACCTTTAGGATTTCACAGGACATTTTTACGCATTTGGATTCCAAACTGCTTCTGATGTTTAGGGGCCCCTAAAATGCCAGGGCAGTAAAAATACCACACAAGTGACCCAAGTTACAAGTTAGTGGAATATGAGACTTTGTAAGAAAAGAAAAAATAATCCATTTCCGCTAACTTGTGACAAAAAATAAAAACTTCCATGAACTCACTATGCCCATCAGCGAATACCTTAGAGTGTCTACTTTCCAGAATGGGGTCACTTGTGGGGTATTTTTACTGTCCCGGCATTTTAGGGGCCCCTAAAGCGTGAGAAGTAGTTTGGAATCCAAATGCGTAAAATTGCCCTGTGAAATCCTAAAGGTACTCATTGGTTTTAGGGCCCCTTTGCGCATCTTGGCTGCAAGTGTCACACATGTGGTATTGCCGTACTCAGGAGAAGTAGGGCAATGACTTTTGGGGTGTATTTTTATATATACCCATACTTTGTGTGAGAAATATCGCTGTAAACAACAACTTTTAATTTTTTTTATACAAAGTTGTCAATTTACAGTGATATTTCTCTCACCCAACATGAGCATATGTAAAAATTCACCCCTAAACACATTGCCCTACTTCTCCTGAGTATGACGATACCACGTGTGTGACACTTTTTTTGCTGCCAAGATGCGCAAAGGGGCCCTAATTCCAATGAGTACCTTTAGGATTTCACAGGGCATTTTTACGCATTTGGATTCTCACGCTTTAGGGGCCCCTAAAATGCCAGGGCAGTAAAAATACCCCACAAGTGACCCCATTTCGGAAAGTAGACACCCTAAGGTATTCGCTGATGGGCATAGTGAGTTCATGGAAGTTTTTATTTTTTGTCACAAGTTTGTGGAAAATGAAATTTTTTGAAAAAAATAAATAAAAAATTTCCGCTAACTTGTGACAAAAAATAAAAACTTCCATGAACTTACTATGCCCCTCAGTGAATAACTTAGGGTGTCTACTTTCCGAAATGGGGTCATTTATGGGGTGTTTCTACTGTCTGGGCATTGTAGTATGTCAGGAAACAGGACAGGTGCTCAGAAAGTCAAAGTGCGGAAATTCACTTTTTTGCACCATAGTTTGTAAAAGCTATAACTTTTACCCAAACCAATAAATATACACTTATTGCATTTTTTTTATCAAAGACATGTAGAACAATAAAGTTAGAGAAAAATTTGTAGGGAAATGTAGTTTTATTTGACAAATTTTCAAACAGAAAGTGAAAAATTTCATTTTTTTGCAAAAAATTTGTCAAAAAAAGCAAAATATCAAAAAAAGTTAAAATGTCAGCAAGAATGAAATACCACCAAACGAAAGCTCTATTAGTGAGAAGAAAAGGAGGTAAAATTCATTTGGGTGGTAAGTTGTATGACGGAGCAATAAACGGTGAAAGTAGTGTAGTGCAGAATTGTAAAAAGTGTCCTGGTCATTAAGGGTGTTTAAGCTAGGGGGGCTGAAGTGGTTAAAACAGAAAAATCCGGGCAGGTATGGCATCTGGTGCACTAGCAAGATGGCGCCATCTTTAAAGACAGGACATGTATGACTGAGATCCAGAAGTGGTTAAAAAAGCTACTACACTACAACCAATTTTGTCATTTGTGGTTCTTAGTGGTATATTATAAATAATATAACACATTCTCTAAAGTAATTCCCGCTTGTAATTCAAAATGACAACCTTGCTGTATAGTTTGATTGACAATAGGTTCCTCATATAAAATAGGTAATTATTTTTTATTATGCGTATTGTGGGTATTCCAAAGAGTAAGTAAAAGTAACAGCGGTAGGGTCAATATCAATGTCACTATGTTTTTGTTCCTTGGTTTGTAATCTCATTTCTTTAGAAAATAATTTATGGTAGAACATTCATATTCAGAATCATTCATATTCTGAATCCTGTAAGTCTAAACATGCCCTATAACCACAAATATATTCTCGCACATGAATGCTGTGTATCATATGCTTTGAAGGGCAGCTATCAGCATTTAAAATTGTATTGCCACAGGATTGTTTACAAATTGGGGCTGGCTTCCCCTTAAAGTGAGCAGCTGCGCGGTCATGCCTCTGTAGGCCCGCTAACCCCTGCAGCCCGCATCCTGGACTTCAACAAACTGCCTGTTCTGAATTCAAGGACAGCTTATCCCAGCAATGCACATAATTTTCCCTGTGTGCACTGCCGGGTGGGCAGCCCCAGAACTCAGAACAGGGTATATGGTACTGTATTTCCTAGTGGGCTAAAGGACTTTTCTGATGTCATGACCTCTGTGACCAGACTTGTGGGGGAGGAGCCAGAGTAGCAGAGCTGTGTTCACATGCTTACAAACAGGAGTAGTTCTGGAATGTGGTGAGGCCTAGCTGAAATATTGTGCAGGGGCCAGAGAGGGAGTGTGTCTGGTGTATGTGCATCCCTGTGTGTATGTGTGTGTCCCTGTGTGTATGTGTCATGTGTGTGTGTTTGTCCCTGTGTGTGTGTCATGTGTGTGTACCTGTGTGTGTCTGTCCCTGTGTTTGTGATGTGTGTGCGTGTGTCTGTCCCTGTGTTTGTGTGTCCCTGGGTATATATGTGTGTTCCTGTGTGTATGTGTGTGTCCCTGTGTGTGCGTGTGTGTCCCTGTGTGTGTGTCCGTGGGTATATATGTGTGTCCCTGTTGTTGTATGTGTGTCCCTGTGTGTATGTCTGTGTGTCCCTGTGTGTATGTGTGTGTGTTCCTGTGTGTATGTGTATGTCTGTGTCCCTGTGTGTCCGCAAGCTAGTGTCCTTTCCAAAATCACCTCTTTAATCCCAGCGTCCGTCCCTTGCCCGTTCACTATCCTCCCAGATTACTCCAGTTCCAACACTTCCCTGGTCCCCACCTTTCTGGTCTATACTATCTGGTCCAACTCAACATGGACATATGATGCTGCAGCCCCATTACAGTCACTGATTGGTGGCAGCTGTCAGAATATAAACTCATCTACATGTTTCTTAACAATTCAATGAGGTCACATTATATTATAACATACACATACTAACACATGTTTTAGATAGATGGATAGTTAGATAGATAGATAGATAGATAGAGGTCATAGGTACAAGGGGTGATTTATCAGAGTTGCAAAAAAGGATGATTATTGGTTTTCGAGACAAGGGTGGCAGTATTTTTGGAGCTGTGCAGTTTGTGAACTGTCTATGTGCTGCTGTGGGGAACGTGTATTGTGAGTGAACAAATGGCAACATTGCAAATAAGTGACATGGAAACTGTGGAGCACCACGTGTCATTGATGTGAGAAGTGGCTGTCATGCTACCGTGGAGCAGCTCACCAGCAAAATGAACCCGGGGGCTTCTAGAAGTTCAGTATATCTAAAACAACAGTTCAGCAAACCCTACTTCATATGGGGTTCTAATGCAAACGTCTCAGATGAAAATGGTTACATTTTTGCAGCAATATGGAATTGGACCTCCGTTGATTGGCGAAGGGTTGCCATTTCATATGAGTCACATTTGCTGCTTTATTATTGGCGTTGGTGTATCAGGTGAGAAACATCAGAGAACAAACACCCTGCAATCATTCTTGGAAGAACACAAGCTGGTAGTGGCAGTGTTATGGTCTGTGGAATGTTTTGTGGCATTCTCTGGGCCCACTCATCCATGTGGAAGGCACTCTCAATTGATTTTGGTATGAAAACATCCTTGCAGATCATGTACACCCATACACACCGATTGTCTTACCTGAGGGATCTTCCAGCAAGACAATGCGACATGTCACATGGCTACTAATGTGCATCACTGCTTGGAAGAGCATGATCCTAATTCCCCAGACTTGAACCCAATTAAACATTTGTGGGACCACCTTGATCGTCTTGTTTGCTCTATGGATCCTCCCTCTTGAGTCCCCCAGCAGCTGTGGGATGGATTGTATTCAGCATAGCTCCAGCTACTGATGACAACCTACCAGGACCTTATTGAGTAACACCCATCCTATCTAGCTGATGTCTGTGCTGCACACAGTGGTAACACTGAATATTAGCTGGTGGCTATAATAATGTGATGTAACTTTTATAATAATGTTTATTTGTTATAACTAAACAGTTTGACTCAATACCAACTTTAAGAAAACTTTAATGCCAGTTGGAAGCTTTGACATCAGAGGCAACACATGCCACCGCAGGATGTCCTGCACATATTGCTAAGCTGTTAGTGTCCTTCATAACACTACTAGAGGTGACCGACTGTTGTATGCAATGGCTCCCCAGATCATCACACCAACATCTAAGGCAGATTGTCGCTCCACAGCAAAGGCAGGATTTAAGTGCTAACAATATTTAAACCCAACTCTCATGGGATCCCAAACAACCTACATTTTTTCCCAAAAGACATGTTCCCAGTCCGTAGAAGTACAGGTTTCTTGTTCATGACAACACTGCAAACTAAGGTGACGATGGCTTGCTGTCAATTGTAAGACAAATAATGGGCATAGTGATACCAAATTTCCTTCTACTAAGTGCCTGGCAATGATCTGGACACACAATGGTGTGTAATGAAAGTGTCACCAGTGTCTGGATGGTGGACAACTAGCATACGTATACAATAGTACAATGCCTTGAACGGCACAACTTTAAACTGTAGCAAAATTGCAGGTGGTTTTTACAAAGAAAATTGTGCAATTGTGAAGCGTAGCCAGGGAAATTAATGTTGCAGTGTTGGCATTGCATGGAATATACCTATAAAACAGGTATGAACTTTATAAGCTTCAGGTTTTTAAAAATGGCACTGCAAGAGTTTGGCTATTACAATTGGATCATTCAAAATATTTTTTGAATGCTATACGGAGATCGTTCTCCTTACAGCATTCAAATTTACGAACTCCGTGGAAGGAAATTTGTTATCACCGAAGTCTTGCGGGACTTTGGTGAATAACTTTGGACTTCAATTTCAAAACTTGAAAACCATTTTAAAACTTGCATCTGAAGTTGGCTTTGGTAAGGAGGTACTAGCCGGTACCAAAGCCGACTTCGGATCCAAGTTCAAAAACCAATGGCTGAAGTCAATTGTCGAAGTCTCGTGAATGAATTTCACCTTTCGGAGCCCATACATTTTAATGATGTACAGAGATGGATTGATTCGCTCAACACTAATTGCAAGCTTTCCATTTCTATTTGCAGCACCTGCCCTCTATATAAAACAGACAGAGCTCTGATTGACACTATTTACTTTCCCTGTCTGATAAAACTCTTGTGCCTATTTATTCATTCTAACTAAATATGCCCCTATACTGTCCCTACAAATCCAGCCATCTACATCCTTGAGTGTATAGAAGCACAACCATGTCTGGTCTATTTGGTCATGGCAATAGGGGTCAATTGATTTCTACATTTCTCCCTGATGAGAAAATGCTTTTGCAGAATAAGTTGTTTATGTATGCAGGTCTTATTGCTAATTTCAAGCTCCCCAAGCACAATTACTTTGTAAATGGATTGGTGGTGCAGTCCGTACAGGAATATCAAATGTCAGTTGTATAACGTTCTTTCCAACTTGATCTTTGTTGCAGACATTTTGAGGGCCTTTTATTCAGGCAAGGGCCTGATTTTTACAGTTTAGTCAATTTTTCTTCAACAGATGAAGTACCAGACTAGAGTCTATTATCCTTGGCCACTCTTGTCTTTTTAGTTCCTGAAATCCTAGACTTAGGTGGTCAGCCTAGCATCACTTGACCTTTTACCTAATAATACCTTGGTACTTTTATGAAGATCATTTCCCCCATGGTATGTCCAAACAGCATATTCAAAAGCAAGATTGTTTTGGTGTAGTAATGTTGCATTTAACAATTTTCACTGCATCTTCAGTGGTAGCGAATTGAAGTTGACAAAGTGGAATTCGATCTGAATTTCAGGAAAAATTTGATTCACACCGTTTTTACATTTCCTCACTCTTTGTAGTAATGAATCACATTTTTTCCTAAAATAGCTGTTGCACGTGTTAGGACATGGAGTAAGTAACTCCGGGAATGAGAGATCATCCACAATGCCATGCATGCAGACAATCAGCAGCCAGCAATCCCTGTGATGTCACAGCCCTATAAATAGCCTCAGCCATTTTGGATTCAGCCATTTTCCAGTGTACTTAGTGCAGGGAGAGACGTCAGCAGGTGCTAGGGACAGTGGTAGAAAAGACTTGAAACTTTTATGTTACTGTATAGAAGTTCAGGGAAATGATAGGGAGGAATCATTCCACAGTATTGAAGCAGAACATGGTTCAGTAAGGGAGTTTACAGTCTGGGTAATAGGAACAATCCTATTACACCTTGCTGCACTGACTGCGGATCCAAATTGCCATTATACAGCTCTGTAATTCCAGCAAACCCTTTTTGTTATTGGGGTGCAATGCTGATTACAACCCATTAACAGGGTTTAATACAAGGACATATTTCTATGTCTTATTTGCCCTTGTGTGGTGCAGCTATATGTTCTAAAGCATTTTTTTGGCTTGGTATAGTGGGGAAAAAGGGCTTATTAGCCATTGTGTGGTGAAGTGAGAAAATTACAGCCCTTTCTAGCGTGTATTAGTGGCAAAAAAAATATATATTATTTGCCGTTGAGCAGTGCAGTTATATGTTCTAAAGCTATTTTTGGCGTGTATTAGCGGCACAAATATATATATTAGTTAGTTGCCATTCAGCGGTGCAGTTATATGTTCTAAAGCCAGTTTTGGCGTGTATTAGTGGCTAAAAAATATTTATTATTTGCAGTTTTGTGGTGCAGTAATATGTTCTTAAGCCTTTTGTGGCGTGTATAAGTGGAAAAAATAAGGACCTATTTTCTGTTGAGCGGTGCAGTTATATGTTCTTAAGCCTTCTTTGGCATATATTAGTGAAAAAAACAAAAGGGCTTATTAACCGTTGTGTGGTGAAGTGAGAAAATTACAGACTTTTTAGGGGTGTCTTAATTTCCTATTTATTTATTTGATATAACAGTATGTCAGACAAAGAAGTGCCAGGCCCTGCACAGGGGAGTGTAAGAGGCCTAAATGTTTCTGGCACAGGTCGCAGCAGAGTTAGAAGGCGTGGCAGCAGGAGTCGCAGCGAGAGGCCTGAGCTCCCAGTGTCATCTAGCGGTCGGGTCTTGACCAGCAACCCAGCGGTTCTTGAATGGTTGACTCGGTCATCCACTTCGTCCCAAATGACATCAGACACCCCCAGCCAAGAGTCGGTGGGTTACTCTGACACAAGCCTTAGTTGGCATGGCCCGGGAGCAGGGCCTGTGCCGTCACCTGTCCTCAACCTGCCTCTGTCCTTTTGTGTTCCCTAAGCCAGACAAGTATTATATGCTGTGGGCTCAGATCCACTATACAGCGAGGACGAGCTACTAGAGGACAGTCAGAAGCTACTGGTCAACTAAGATGTGGAGGAGACATCCGCCGCTTCCTCTGGTAGGCCAGCAAGTAGTGGTGAGGAGAGTGGCGTGGGAGCTGCTGTTGCGAGCGTTGTTGATGACATCAGTGACATGCAGACAATACTCGATGATGATGATGTAGCTGATCGCACTTGGGAGTCGGGTGACAAAGGGGCTTCATCATCATCGGGAGAAGAGAGTGGCAGCTTTCCCGCGAGGCAGTGGCGGAGCCAGAAAGTCGGTAGCGTGGCCGGGAGTCAGCAGGGTGGAAGCAGTGGGTGGTTGGGAGCCAAACATGCACTGGGTAGACCACCTGCTTCGCAGGAGCCTGCGTGCTCGGAAAGTAGTGGTGCACGGGTTCACGGAAACAGCGGCGGTAGCAGTCAGTCAGTGCAGAGTGTTGGGGGTAAAATCACCTACTTGACAGTGTGCCATTTTTTTGGTAAGCCATCGGAGGAGTTGAACATGGCCATTTGTAGAATCTGTGGGCAGAAGGTGAAGCATGGCCAGGGTGCCAATGTTTGCACCACGGCCCTGCATCAACATATTCAGTATCACCATAAAGTGGCCTGGGAGAACCGTGGCTCCGACTTGGTGGTCCAACAGCCTCAGCAATTGCTGCATCACCCAGTGTCACGCACCCGATTTCAGGCAGTCAAGGCTCAACCACCTCAGCCGAAGGGAGCTGTATGTCCTTCTCATCATCTGCTGGTACTGTTGCTCCTGCTCCTCCTCCTCGTCAGTCATTTCATCAGCAATCGATCACCGAAGTGATTGCCAAGAGACAACAATATGCGTGCACTCATCCAACTGTGCAAAAGCTGAATGTGCTCCTGGCCAAGTTGCTGGTGCTGCAGTCCCTTCCTTTCCAAGTGGTGGACTCTGCACATTTTAGAGAACTGATGGCTTGTGCCGACCCGAGGTGGAGAGTCCCAAGCTGTCATTTATTTGCCAAAAAGGCAGTACCAACCCTGCACACATATGTAGAACAGAAGGAGGGCTAGTCCTTGAGCCTCTCGTGTATGCCAAAGTGCACGACAGCACCAACATGTGGAGCTGTAACTACGGTCAGGGAAAATACATGTCCATTAAGGCCCACTGGGTAAATGTGATTCCTGCACAGCCTCACCAGCAACTTGGCCAGATGACTGCACTTCCGCCTCCACGTTCTCACGCCGATCGTCCTGCGACAATGTCCTTCTCTGCCTCCTTATCCTCCACCGTATCCTCAGCCTCCACTGCATGGACAATTCACAGTGCTCCTCCAGCATATCACATGTGCAGGGCACAGGGAGGAACTGCTCTGTGTCCTACATCAAGAAATCAAATTCTTTCTTTCTCCCCGACAACTGAAAATCGGAACCATTGTGACCAACAATGGAAAGAACATGGTGTTGGCGCTGCTTCAAGGAGGGCTGAGCATTCGCCCTGCAAGCCACACGTGTTTAATCTGGTTGTCAAGAAGTCTTCCACCCATCTGCAAGGCATCCTAAAAATGGCCAGGAAAATTTGCATGCACTTCAGCCACTCGTACACCGCAAAGCACACCCTCCTTGAGCTGCAGCAGCAGAATGGCATCCCCCAAAATAGGCTGATATGCGATGTTTCCATCCATTGGAATCCCACCCTCCATATGTTGGACCGACTATACGAACAGAGAAAGGCCTTAAACGATTTATTGATGATCCAAGCGGACAGGAGTACTCCTCTGTGTCAGCCAGTGGCAGCTCATGCGTGACACCTGCCATTTGCTCAGGACCTTTGAGGAGGCCACGTTATTTGTCAGTCACCAGGACTACGGGATGAACAACGTCATTCCACTGCTTTATGTCCTGGAACAGATGCTGGTAAATCTGGCTGGTCAGAGGACTGGAGACGTGGCGACTAAATCTCATGGCCACATGAGCCATGTGGGGACTCAACTGGAGGAGGAGGAGGAGGACATTGTAGCACAAGTAATGTGTAGCGAAATGGGTGGTTTTTATACACAGGTGACAGTTGAGGAGGAGCAGGAGCAGCCAGAGGAGCTACAGGGCAATGAGGCAAAGACGAGGCAGAGGACCCTGACAGACCGTGGCAGTATGCAGTGGAGATGTAGGCAGGGAGTCCCTACGAGTCACTTGCTCAAATGGCCCGATGAATGCTCGCTTGCTTGCGCACAAAGGATCCTGTCTACTTAACATCTGTAAGGCCTGCATGACATGGCCAGTTTTGTGCATCATAATTGGCTTATGATTTGGCAGCCAAAAGCAGGAGTGGGTACAAAACACAGAAGACATGCAAATATTCCATTCGCTTGTCATCTCTGTTTTGGATCCACTCCTGTTTTTTTTTTTTTTTTGGGGGGGGGGTTAGTGTTCTGACGGATTAGAGGAAGGGCAAAATAATCAGTGACGTCAACACAAACTTAACTCTCCACTCTTTTGGGGGGGTTCTACTTGTATAAGCTTTTAATAGAACAGGTTCTGTAGACATCTATGTGGAATCAGCTGACGATGGTGTAAAAGGAGTGTGCTCTTTCACGCTATAGTAAGATCTTGAGTCTCTGCACGGTTCTTTATACCTGCCGCTAAAATTGACCTGTAAGGCTGAGTTCATACTTGAGTTATTTGGTCAGTTTTAGCCCCGTGACGTCCCAAATACCATATTTTTCGCCATGTAAGACGCACTTTCCCCCAAAAAAGTGGGTGAAAAATAGTGCTGCGTCTTATGGGGTGAATGCAGCAAATGCTGATACACCGCCGCGCTGCTAAAGAGCGCAGCCGGCATGTGTATCAATGAGAAGGGCCTGTAGGCGGCATCTTGCTTGCTATTGACAGTGGGGCCTGGTGCAGTAACTGTATTCTACTACATCGGGCCCGCTGTAGTAATGTAGTTACAGGCGATGTTTAAAACTAAAGTATAATCTTATTGCTGCCAGTATTATCCTACCTAGTATAATGAAAGATCGCAGGCAGGACTGGAGGCAGGAGGCTGGGCAGACGGGTGGGAGGCGGCAGCGTAACGTCACGCGCCTGCTCCACCCAATTTATGAATGAAGCAGGCGTGCGACATCACGCTGCCGCCTCCCGCCCGCCCAGCCTCCTGCCTCCAGTCCTGCCTGCGATCTTACATTATGCTGGGTAGGGTAATACTGGCAGCATTAAGATTATACCTTAGTTTTAAACATTGCCTGTAACTACATTACTACAGCGGGCCCAGTGTAGTAGAATGCAGTTACTGCACCGGGCCCCGCTGTCATTAGCAAGCAAGATGCTGCCCACAGCCCCTGTATTGGGGTCATCACACCCACTGTTATGGGGGTGGATCTGTGTGTCATCCACAGATGCCCCCATACAGTGCCATCCACAGATGCCCCCATACAGTGCAATCCACAGATGCCCCCATAACAGTGCCATCCCCAGCTCCCCCACATAACAGTGCGTAATCCCCAGATGCCCCCATACAGTGCCATCCCCAGATGCCCCCATAACAGTGCCATCCCCAGCTCCCCCACATAACAGTGCGTCATCCCCAGATGCCTCCATACAGTGCCATCCACAGATGCTCCCATAACAGTGCCATCCCCAGCTCCCCCACATAACAGTGCGTCAACGTTCTACACCATTATAAAGGCTCTATGCAGCCAGGAAATAGCTGTTTTTGAATGCAATTTGCAGCAAATAAATTCTAGTCATAGAGAATTTTTTCAGAAAATTCGGCGAAGCGGCCGAATCTAATTTTTGAAAAATTCGCTCATCTCTAATCTTCATCTATAATAACCCCACCAGAATTTTCTATAATGAGTTTTTTTGTTTTGTTTCGATTCAGATCAGACACAATTCAAGTGTGGAGGGGGAGGGTAGATATACTGTATATATCTCATAGAAACAATTTGATAAGTCTTGTGAAGAGCTATTTGCGACAGGTTTTTGATGTCTGAGCAGGAAGGATTAAAGATCTTGCTGTTTAAATTAAATGTGAAAATCTATATCTCGGGTCTGTCATGCAAAAGTAACCTCCTTGGCTTTTGGGAATAATTTATGGCTTTATTTGATGGAGTCGTGGAAGTAGATTCATTTTTTGTTTCCACTGGATTTACTGTTTGCAGTAAAGGGTACAGATTGTGTGTGAAAAATGTCTACACAAGTGTCTGACCACTGGATTTTCCCTCCGCATTTCAAATTAAAAAATTCATATACAATCAACCATTGAGTATATATGTTTATTTTTTAAATTTTATACTCTCAAATAAGATATCCTTCAGGTGTTAGTCAATGGGAAACATAGAAAACAGGGCTAGGAGGTTGGGTGGATGGATGAATGGAGGTAACCTCAATCTGAGTATTATGCACATTCATCCATATTTATTGGCACAATAGCTATAATACTTGCAGTCTCTGAGCCTGAAACATGAAATAAAGATTCATTTCTGGAAAAGAACCTAGAGTTGTCAGTCTTGGATTCTACCTAGCGGTGGTAAAGGTTAGTGTTGAGCGCGAATATTCTAATAGCGAATTATTATCGAGAATATCACAACTTCGATAATTCGCGAATATTGCGAATATAGCGGTATACATTCGAATATTCGATCTTTTTTTTTTGCTGTTAATCCTTGTTGCTCTCTGGTTGTCTTCCCACTTCCCAAAAGCTGTTCTTAACTGTCCAGAGGATTCCTGGCTCCCTGCTTGCTCCAGTCAATGCCCGTTGCCGCTTTAGCCGACTTCCCGTGTGTAAAATGTACTGTCGAATGTGAGAATCACAATCTCACAAATTTGATAAAGTTGTAATCGCAATGCGATTAATATAACCTGAATTATTCGCATTGCGATATTCGTTATATTCTAGCAATACACCATTAGGAACTTAGCTCTAAAATCAATTTGCAATACGATTATATGTTCGCTTTGCGAATGAAACAGAGCTGAGTTGCTAATGGCTCTAGAATATAATGAAGATTGAGACTATAGTGCTATATTCGTGAATTTGTCATCTTCGTTATATTCTAGCAATAAAACCATTAGGAATTGACTCTAAGCTCAATTCGCAATGTGATTATATGTTCGCTTCGCAAATGAAACTTAGAGCTGAGTTCCTAATGGCCGTTGCTAGAATATAACGAAGATTGAGAATATAGTGCTATATTGGTGATATTTATTATCTTTGTCAATTCTAGCAATACAAGTTACAACGATTAGGAACACAGCTCTAAGTTTAATTTGCGATGCGAATATAAATTCACTTAACATTCACATTATTTAGAATAATGACGAATATTCGATTTCGACGAATATATGACGAATATTCAATCAAGTATTCCCGAAATCGAATATGGTACCTCCCGCTCATCACTAGTAAAGGTAGACTCTTCTTTCTCTAACATCACATTGTAATGGCGGGCTCCATTTTGTGCGATTCATCTGAAGCTAATTGCCAAAACTTTGGATTTGTTTGGCAGCAGAATTTTTGAGAAGCTTGTAATGAAGTTTGTAATGAATATATATATAGTAAGGCTGACTAGTCAGCCTGCATTTGTGGGAGGGGCGGAGGCTCTTCTTAAACAAGCCACTGCCTCACTCCTGGGCGTGTGTTCTTCAGGTGCTGCTGGGTGTTATTAGTGAACTAGCTTCTCTGGTGGCAGGATCTCTTTATTTGCATCATGGAGCCAGAATGGAGCTTTATTTTTCGATCGCTGCTATCGTAGCAATGCACGCGCTGCAATACATAAGTAAGTTGGGCCATGGCCATCCCTCCTGGCCGGTCGGAACCCGACTTTCTAGCGAACGGGAGGCTTCGCCACAGAATCTGCTGCCTCAGGTTTGTTTCGTTGGGGCTAAAAAAAATTCTATTTCTTTTTCAACTTCTTTTGTTTGATAATAGGAGTTAGTTCCTATATATCTTGCAAATTTTACTTTGCTTGTTTGTCGCATGGAAAGTTACTTCAGTTTGTACGCAGTAAAGGAACAGTTACCCGGGTTGCATGTGATGTCATGAAGAGATCAGACGCAGCTGTTGTTTGTTCAGGCCAATTGCTGTAGCTGTTCCTTGCCATGTGACTCCCCCTCCCCCAGCCACCACCATCTTTAGACTTCAGGTATTTTCCTTGCTTTATGTACTAAAAACCCTGATACACTTTATGCTCTGCTCTTATTCTGAGCGCCATTTCCACGTTCGGCTTTACTTCTGTCTTATGCCTGCTTGCACCTTGCTTTATACGCCTCACATCCTCAGATGCATCTGTAGGTCTTTTATTGTCCATCATTTTCACGCTGCTCGTTCCAAGACGGCCTTTACATTTTGCTGTTACACATGTTTCACTCTCTGCTCACATGCGCTGTGTCCACATGTCTGGTATTTTCATCATGCTTCATACGTCAATCTCATTCGAGTTGCATTCACCCGTTGGCTGTTACAGCCATTCCGTACCCAAGCCGACATCCGGAACTGTATTACACGCCTGCTATTACATGTTTCATACTCTGCCCACGGCCAGAGCTGCTACTGTTACTCCATTTTTTTCTGGCCGCACCAGACCGGTGTTCACACTTGGCTGTTGCATCATGTTGTTGTGTGTGGTTAGAGCTGCGTTCATGTGTCGGCTAGTATACCCTGTTTGCTCTGCTCACAGTCAGAGCTGTGTTCACATGTCTTGTTTCGGAGATGCATTCACGTTCGCTGTCACCTCATGTTCATGCTCCACTCACATTTAGAGCTGCTGTTATACCTATTTTTCATTCTCGACTCACTCCCAGAGGAGCATTCACACTTATGCTGTCAAACTCACGACCAGAGCTGCGTTCATACGTCTTTTGGTATATTATGTTTGCTCTACTCACACCCAGATCTGCGTTCACACGTCCACTGTTACTACAGGTTCTTTCCAGGCCCATTTCAAGTCATTTTTCACAGCATGTGTCATGCTCCATTCACAACCAGAGCTGCTGTTATACCAATTGTATGCTCTGCCTATACCCAAAGTTGTGTTCTCACTTCTACTGCTACAACAGGTTTTATACCCCACTCGCCAGAGCCGCTTTCCATGTCTGCTGTCACTTCGAGTTAATATTTCATTCACATCCAAAGCTGCGTCCGCACGTCTGCTTTTACATCTTGTCCTATACTCTATTCACTACTAGAGCTGTGTTCATGTGTCCGCTGATGCATCACGTTAATACTCTGCTCACATTCAGTTTTGCATTCTTACATCTGCTTTATACCATGTTTTTCATGCTCTAGCCATACTCAGAGCCATGCTTATACATTGTTATTCACATCCAGAGCGGCATTCACCCATCTGCTGTTACACCATGTGTTACACTCTGCTCCCACTCAAAGCTGCATTCTCCTGTTACTTGCTACTCTCAGTAATCTCAACAGGGCACTCCGCACCCACTGCTTGGTACTGCTCCCGGCAAACATGGCTGCTTTTTTTTCAGGCTTATGTTTTTTCCTCTGTGGTGTTAAAAAAAATTACTTTTAAATCCTGGTTCGTATTCACTCAGATTGGTCTCCTTTTACTCCTGGTTCGCATTCACTCAGATTGGTCTCCTGCCTAGTTCACCAAAACAACAGCTTCTCAGCGGAGTTTCCTACCATGTTTTCACAAGTTGTTCATTTGTTTGTCGTGATAAGGTACTTCGCTGAGCAAACTTGCAATGCCTCAGGCGCTTGTTTTTTATCCCATCTCTGTTAAGCGCATTATTTATGCACGTTGTTTCGGATTACCAATGTCTATATTTTCAATGCCTTTTGGCAGTTATGTTTCTTTTAGGCCACTTTTAGCCAATTCAGTCATTCAAGTTGCCGCCTATCCCATCAGGTCTGGCTCAAGTTTTAATCACTTCTCGTCACTGTCATGTCATTCAGGTCAGTCTCTTGGCTCCGCGGCCCCGATGACTACTTCGGCCGCATGGCTTAGGGGCCACTTGACTGCCCCAGCCTCATGGCTCTGTGGGCTCTATGACTGCTTCGGCTCCGAGGACCCAAAGACCGCTTTGCTCCGGGGGGCCGTATGACTGCTTCGGCCCCATGGCTCCGGGGGGCCCTATGACTGCTTTGGCCCCATGGCTTCGGGGGTCCGACGACGGCTTCGGGGGTCCGATGACTGCTTCGGCCCCATGGTTTCGGGGGTCCGATGACTGCTTCAGCCCCATGGCTTCGGGGGTCTGACGACTGCTTCGGCCCCATGGCTTCGGGGGACCGATGACTTGTTTTCAGTCCTGCCTGGTTGGTTGACCATCCATGATTCCAGGCTGATTGTGCCCAAATGTCTCACATTCATATCTGCTTCCCTGATCACCTGCATACGGCCCATGTTTTTAAACTAAAGTCTGTCGCCTGCGGTGTTCAGTCAGGTTCACTTGTTACTCAACTAAGTTTCCTGCTCCTTACGTTCTTTAGGTGTTACACTGTATTCATGTCCATTGTCCGCCATGCTCCAGGATTACACTTCAGTTACTGGAGCTCAAGTCTTTAAGGTCACCTGCCATGTTGGTCAGGTCACATTTTCCAACAATATTCGCCTGCCACGGTATTCGGGCTCAGTTCAGGTTCCGCCTGTCACGTTAGCCAGGCCCACTGTTCAATTGCCAGCACGTTATCGAGGCCACATGTTATAGTCATAATTTCCTGTTGTCTGCTAATTCATGTACAGTATGTTCATATGCAGTCATATTCTCTTCTGCTCAATTCAGGCTCCCCTGTCCGTATCACCGTACCGCTGGACAATCCTCTTCATTTCAATCTTCATCACTGCTAGTCCCCTCGGCTAGACATGATTTATTATCGCACTGCTTCATTCTGCCGCACAGTCCTCATTTCCTTAGCTGGTCTCTCCTCATTGTCGCATAACTTTTCCACAGGACTTCCTTTCATGGCACCGTCCCCTCCTGCTGGTCTCTCCTCTCTGTTGCCCTGCTCCCTTTGCCACTACACTGGTCTTAGCGCACTGCTCCCTCTATTGAAGAGTTTTTTTTTTCTGCACGGCTGCATTCGCTGGACAGTTGGTCTTATTGGTCATTACTGCACTGCTCCCTCTACTGGTCAGTCTTCTTTACCAAACGGCTCCTTCTGTTGAACAGTGTTTTCCATACGGCTTCCTTTGCAGGTAGCTCCTCATTGCTGCACTGCTTTCTCTGCTGTTTACTCCACGTGGCCGTCCCGCTCCCTCCGAGGGCAGCTATCACAACGGCAGAATTTGTGCAGGTCATGCCGGAGGAAGAACAAGTAGGGTAATTCCCTCTAGCATTTCGCCCGTAGCTTTGTCGCAAATTTTGTATTCCCTCATTCACGGGAGGGCATAGACAGGATCTATACTATGGCTTCCTAGCTTCTTGCCATACTAATACCAGACTCTACAACACATCGAATCAACCAATTCCTCATGTTAGATTCAGATACCAGGTCGCTTTTCCTGTTCCAGCATTAAACCATTCTTAGGGGTTACAGAAGAACGCAGGGACCATGCCAAGCAGATAGATGTCTGGGGAACTATTCAAGGATTCCCTTCCTACTTTCATGGTTTCTTTTGTCCCTCACTTCTTGCATAGTCTAGGCAGTCAGGTTTCTCTTTCGGTCCACAAACTCATGAGGCCAGGGCAATTGTCAGTACTAGAAACACAGTTCCCTAGGTTCAGTTAATATTTCATGCTCCATTCCACAGCGTATTCCCAGTCCTTCATTCCACTTGGGGCACTATCTGCAACATCGAGCATCATGTCTCCGGTTTCGTCATTTGCAAGTTGTGATGTACGTCTCCTTATGGTTTTGCCTCATACATCCTGAACGTGCGGTCAAGATTGTCAATGCCTTGCAGTTGATCAGGGATTTGTTTGCACTTTCCATTGTGTTTCTTCTATAACCTACTTGGTTTGGCTTTTGCCCCCATTTCTAGGCCTACCCACAGCTATGGCTAAGGGCACACTTCAAGCCATTAAGTTAGGGGTTAGCTAGCACACGGCTAGCCGGGTTAGGTTGGTCTTGAGGTTTATCTCCCTAGGGTTCATCAAGTATCCTTGGCAGTAGCCATGACCACAAGTAGTAAGGCTGACTAGCCAACCTGCATTTGTGGGAGGGGCGGAGGCTCTTCTTAAACAAGCCACTGCCTCACTCCTGGGCGTGTGTTCTTCAGGTGCCCCACCCTCCCTCCCTTCTCTTTTCATTTCCACAGGGTATGCCCCCTTTTCTAGGCCTACCCACGGCTATGGCTAAGGGCACACTTCAAGCCATTAAGTTAGGTTAGCTAGCACACGGCTAGCCGGGTTAGGTTGTTCTTGATGTTTATCTCCCTAGGGTTCATCAAGCATCGTTGGCCGTAGCCATGACCACAAATATATATATATATATATATATATATATA
Organism: Bufotes viridis; assembly: GCA_033119425.1. Taxonomy (NCBI): domain Eukaryota; kingdom Metazoa; phylum Chordata; class Amphibia; order Anura; family Bufonidae; genus Bufotes; species Bufotes viridis. The sequence continues at coordinate 128,198,154 of CM065591.1, forward strand.
TATATATATTGTGGTGATTTGCTCTGATAGACAGGCTTGCGGACGCAGTACAGAGGCAAGTACACAGTTCTTTGAAGCAAGCAGTAGTGTTTTATTCACACTCAGGAAAAACAAAGTCTTGGTGCTTGTTCACACATGGCAAAAATAACAACACAGCATAAGTTCACCTGTAAGGTTTTGGTGTTTGTTCACACCCGGCTGCTGGAGCAACCACCCACCCAACACTTTAGTTGCTCCCAGTAAAAGCCGGCCCAGATCGGCTTTGCAGCCATGCTAAAATACCAAAATGTCAAACAGCAATATCTGCTGCTGACTAGTGATGTCGCGAACATAAAATTTTCCGTTCGCGAACAGCGAACGCAAACTTCTGCAAATGTTCGCAACCGGGCGAACCGCCATAGACTTTAATTGGCAGGCGAATTTTAAAACCCACAGGGACTCTTTCTGGTCACAATAGTGATGGGAAAGTTGTTTCAAGGGGTCTAACACCTGGACTGTGGCATGCCGGAGGGGGATCTATGGCAAAACTCCCATGGAAAATTACGTAGTTGGACGCAGAGTCGGGTTTTAATCCATAAAGGGCATAAATCAACTAACATTCCTAAATTGTTTGGAATAACATGCTTTAAAACATCCAGTGTGTGTATATGATCAGGTATGATGTTGTATCGATCAGGTAGTGTACAACCGCAAACTCCTCTTTTGCACAAGGTTGGATACCAAGCTAGCCACGTCCCGGTGATGTCATTGAAGGTTTCATCCTCCACCCAGCCACGTACAACACCAAGGGTCCCCAAAAGTTGAATTGAATAGATTTTTCGAACGGGGAGATGGTTAAAAAAACGTTGGCTCCCTCCACTCTGTTTTAATCCACGGTGACTGCGTTTGCGCCGTGCAATTCACTGTCACACCCGATATGAGTGGTATTTTCTGTAGTACTATTCTCATCAGTTTAATCCCTCTAACGTCCCCAATCTGGGGGCCATTTATTGAATAGATTTTTCGAACGGGGAGATGGTTAAAAAAACGCTGTCTCCCTCCACTCTGTTTTAATCCACGGTGACTGCGTCTGAGCCGTGCAATTCACTGTCACACCCGATATGAGTGGTATTTTCTGTAGTACTATTCTCATCAGTTTAATCCCTGTTAAGTCCCATATCAGGGATTGCCTTTTGTGAAACAAAATTTAGGCCGGGTACCTTCGACTGCCTTCACAGTGACAGAACAAACTCTCATACACCAAACTGAATTGGTCCTCTTACTCCCAAATTTGGGCACTGCGCGTGCACAGAGCAATGTGCTGTGACACCCTATATGAGTGGTGTCTTAACTAGTACTATTCCTATCAGTTTAATCCCTGTTACGTACCCTATACGGTCAAATTGATTAACCATTGTCGAATTAGCGAACCATTACGACATCATGACATAATTTAGTTCTGAGCTCTGTACTTGCTTTGTATTGGAATTGATGGGGATTTTTTTAATTGTCTGCATCATTTCTAATAAACTATTAAGAGACTTTATTATGATTTTTTATTTTATGTATTAAAAACCCATACAACATATAAAAAAAACTGGTAAATTAATTTTTTTCTATGAAATATTATCCAGCCATCTGATCGCTTTTGGTCTGACCATAATGAAGCAACGGCCTTATCTGGGGTGTGGCAACATTGCCAACACACTCATAGAGGTGATGATTGCTTCATTGTGATACGCAAGCCCCTTCACCACAACAAGGTAACGATCACGAAGGGAATTTGACACTTGTATTTGCTTTTTTTTTTTGGTTTGTTTTTGCAGCCACAGTGCTGCACCATAGGACAGAAAAATTAGGCATGTACACATGCCTGAAAAATAATGGCATTGTTGCAGCCACTATTGTAGCAGCGGCCGGAAAAATTGATGTTTTCCAGGCAGAAAAGTGACTAAAACATTGCGGCTTGAACCCTAGTTGGTGGTGGAGAATTCACGAAAGTCATCCAGTATGCAGACATTAAATACAGCAGCATGGAGACCATTTTGAGGCCAAGGCATGTAATCAGGCCTTTTGTTAGTCAAACGTATCCCCCACTGTCAGTCCCTTCGGGATCCATGCCTCATTCATCTTATGAAGGTGAGGTAATCAACACTTTTTTGACCGAGGCGACTTCTCGTCAGTGACAATGCCTCCTGCTGCACTGAAGGTCCTTTCTGACAGGACACTTGAAGCAGGGCAGGCCAGAAGTTCTATCGCGAACTGGGTTAGCTCAGGCCACAGTTCAAGCCTCCACACCCAGTAGTGAAGGGGTTCATTGCTCCTCAGAGTGTCGATATCTGCTGTTAAGGCGAGGTAGTCTGCTACCTGTCGGTCGAGTCGTTCTCTAAGGCTGGATCCCGAAGGGCTGTGGCGATGAGTAGGACTGAAAAAGCTCTGCATGTCCTCCATCAACAACACATCTGTAAATCGTCCAGTCCTTGCCGCCGTGGTAGGAGGAGGATTACACTCAACTCTTCCCCTGTTAGATTCCCGTTGTGCTGTGACATTCCCCTTATAAGCTGTGTAAAGCATATTTTTTAGTTTGGTTTTGAACTGCTGAATCCTTTCCGACTTTCGGTAATTTGGTAACATTTTTGCCACTTTCTGCTTATACCGGGGGTCTAGTAGCGTGGCCACCCAGTACAGGTCGTTCTCCTTCATCCTTTTTATACGTGGGTCCCTCAACAGACATGACAGCATGAAAGACCCCATTTGAACAAGTTTGGATGCAGAGCTACTCATTTCCCGTTCCTCGTCCTCACTGATGTCATTGACGTTCTGTTCTTCCCCCCAGCCACGTACAACACCATGGGTCCCAGATAGGTGACAACAATGAGCACCCTGGGGTGCCTGCTGTGGTTGGTCTTCCTCCTTCTCAAAGCCGCCACATTCCTCCTCAGACTCCTCTTCCTCATACTCCTCTTCCAGCGTTTCTGCAGGTCAAGCAAGCGATGATGACAAGGCTGTTTCTGGTGGTGATGGTGACCACAACTCTTCCTCTTCACGCTCATCTACAGCCTGATCCAGCACTCTTCGCAGGGCACGCTCCAGGAAGAAAACAAATGGGATGAAGTCGCTGATGGTGCCTTCGGTGCGACTGACTAGGTTTGTCACCTCCTCAAAAGGACGCATGAGCCTACAGGCATTGCACATGAGTGTCCAGTAACGTGGCAAAAAGATTCCCAGCTCCGCAGAGGCTGTCCTAGCACCCCGGTCATACAAATACTCGTTGACAGCTTTTTCTTGTTGGAGCAGGCGGTCGAACATTAGGAGTGTTGAATTCCAATGTGTCGGGCTGACGCATATCAAGCGGCTCACTGGCATGTTGTTTCGCCGCTGAATATCGGAAAAGTGCGCCATGGCCGTGTAGGAACGCCTGAAATGGCCACACACCTTCCTGGCCTGCTTGAGGACGTCCTGTAAGCCTGGGTACTTAGACACAAAACGTTGTACGATGAGATTCAACACATGTGCCATGCACGGCACATGTAACAACTTGCCCAAATTCAATACCGACAACAAATTTGTTCCATTGTCACACATCACTTTGCCAATCTCCAGTTGGTGCGGGGTCAGCCACTGATCCACCTGTGCGTTCAGGGCGGACAGGAGTGCTGGTCCTGTGTGGCTCTCTGCTTTCAGGCAACTCAACCCCAAGACAGCGTGACACTGTTGTATCCGGGATGTGGAATAACCCCTGGGGAGCTGAGGGGATTCAGTTGATGTGCAGCCAGACGCCGCAGCAGAAGAGGACTCAGCCGAGGAGGATATCGAAGAGGATGGAGTAGGAGTAGAGGAGGTGGCAGTAGGTCTGCCTGCAAGTCGTGGTGGTGTCACCAACTCCGCTGCTGAGCCACGCATTCCATGCTTGTCAGCAGGTTGACCCAATGTGCAGTATACGTGATATACCTGCCCTGACCGTGCTTTGCAGACCAGGTATCAGTGGTCAGATGGACCCTTGCCCCAACACTGTATGCCAGAGATGCCATGACTTCCTTTTCAATGACATGGTAGAGGTTTGGGATTGCCTTTTTTGAAAAAAAAATTTGTCTGGGTACCTTCCACTGTGGTGTCCCAATAGCGACAAATTTTTTGAAGCCTCAGACTCCACCAGCTGGTATGGTAAAAGCTGGCGGGCTAAGAGTTCCGTCAAGCCAGCTGTCAGTCGCCGGGCAAGGGGGTGATTCTGTGACATTGGCTTTTTACGCTCAAACATGTCCTTGACAGACAACTGACTGTGGGCAGATGAGCAGGAACTGCTGAAGGTGAGAGGAGGAGTGGCGGGTGGTTGAGAGGGGGCAGGGAGGACAGCAGTGGTTGACGTGGCTGAAGATGCTGGACCAGGAGGAGCATGGTGGCTTTGAGTTTGTGTGCTGCTTGTACTCATGTGTTGATCCCATAGGCGTTTGTGATGTGAGATCATGTGCCTTCGCAAAGCAGTTGTACCAAGGTGGGTGTTGGACTTCCCATGACTCAGTTTCTTTTGGCACAGGTTGCAAATGGCATTGCTGTTATCAGAGGCAGACACACAAAAAATGCCACACTGCTGAGCTTTGCAATGACGGCATTCTGGTGGTGGCAACAGCATGCGTTGACTGGCGTGCTGTCTGGCTGACCCCAGGTGCCGATACATGCTGTCTGACTGTGCCACTAACTCCTTGCGACGACCTCCCCTGCTTCCAACTCGTCTCCTCATTCTCTGTCTCCCCTTCTGAACTTTCCCCCTCTTCTTCTCTTCGAGCAGGCACCCACGTGGCATCCGTGGACACATCGTCATCATCAACCGCTTCACTTGTATCTGACACCTCAGCAAAGGAAGCAGCAGCGGGTACAACATCATCATCATCACACTGTACGTCCATGTGTGTAATCCTGCCTGACTGAGACATATCCCCGTAATCTACATCATCTGGCAATAATGGTTGCGCATCACTAATTGCATCCAACTGATGTGTAAATAACTCCTCTGACGGATCAAGTGAAGTGGCTGTGGTGGCTGTGGTGGTAGTGGTGGTGGTGACGGCGGGCGGGTGCGTGGTAACTTGAGAGCAGGTGACCGAAGCTGAGCTGGAGGAGGATGGTGCGCCAAGGTTCTTAGCGGAAGCTGTTGAAGATTGGGTGTCCTGTCTAAGCCAGTCAACTATGTCCTCAGAATTTTTCGGGTTCAGGGTACGTGGCCTCTGAACACTAGGCATTATTCCAGGGACAGTGGAAATCACAGCACCACGACCACGACGGCCCCTGCGGGGTGGCCTGCCTCTGCCTATCATTTTTTTTTAGATAAGTGGTACTACGCGTGCTAGGTACTGTGCCACCCGGTATCAGTGGTGGGCACTGGCAGTGGGCACTCTACAGTCTGTGGAAGTGGGCCTGACACACACTGGCAGCAGGCAAGCAACTGAAATTAGACTAATGTGTAAAAATGAAATGCCTTATTTATCAGCAAGCTACTGTGCCAACCGGTATCAGTGGTTGGCACTGGCAGTGGGCACACTACAGTCAGTGGAAGTGGGCCTGACACACACTGGCAGCAGGCAAGCAACTGAATTTAGACTACTGTCTAAAAATTAAATGCCTTATTTATCGGCAAGCTACTGTGCCACCCGGTATCAGTGGTTGGCACTGGCAGTGGGCACACTACAGTCAGTGGAAGTCGGCCTGACACCCACTGGCAGCAGGCAAGCAACTGAAATTACACTAAAGTGTAAAAATTAAATGCCTTATTTGATGCAAAGTCCTGTGCCACACGGGATGACAGTGGTGGGCACTGTCAGTGGGCACACTACAGTCAGTGGAAGTCGGCCTGACACACACTAGCAGCAGGCAAGCAACTGAATTTAGACTACTGTCTAAAGAATTAAATGCCTTATTTATCGCAAAGCTACTGTGCCAGCCGGTATCAGTGGTTGGCATGGCAGTGGGCACACTACAGTCAGTGGAAGTCAGTCTGACACACACTGGCAGGCAACTAACCTTAGATTAAAGTGTAAAAATTAAATGCCTTTTTTGATGCAAAGTCCTGTGCCACATGGGATGGCAGGGGTGGGCACTGGCAGTGGGCACACTACAGTCTGTGGGCCTGCAGCTCCTCACACACAGGCAGGCCAGGCAACTGCAATATGTATATGGAGAAAAAAAGCAGACTAATGTTGCAGCCCTAAAAAGGGCTTTTTGGGGTGCTGTCAGGACGCTGTCCTTACAGCAGAGATCAGATGAGTCTTTCAGGACTGGAGTGGACACTGAATTCACTAGCCTAGCTATCGATTTCCCTATTAAATCAGCAGCAACTACACTCTCCCTCCTCTCACTAAGACTGCAAATTCCGAATGAATCTAAAATGGATGCTGTTCAGGAGATGGGAGGGTCTGGGAGGGAGGGTATGCTGCTGATTGGCTGGAATGTGTCTGCTGACTGTGAGGTACAGGGTCAAAGTTTGCTCAATGATGATGTATAGGGGGCGGACCGAACATCGCATGTGTTCGCCCATTGAGGCGAACGCGAACAAGCTATGTTCGCCGGGAACTGTTCGCCAGCGGATAGTTTGGGCCATCTCTACTGCTGACATACAAACCAGGCTCTTATCTCACCGAGGCCAGGAACCTCGGTGACACGTACCTTCCGTCAATGACAGACCCTTGCGCTCTCTTACACCCCTTTGTTCAACCCTGAGGGAGTGAACACACATAAGGCAGTGGACGCTGGACAGGGCATCCGCATTCCCCTGCAAGCGGCCTGCTCTGTGTTCCACTGAGAACTTAAAGTTCTGCAGGAACATGGAACCATCTGGTGACCCGAGCATTCCTCTCCTTGGCCTGGCTCATTCACTTGAGAGGGGAATGGTCAGTCACCAGACGGAAATTCCTCCCTAACAAGTAATAGCGGAGAGACTCGAGTGCCCACTTGATAGCCAGGCACTTCCTCTTCACTATGCTGTACCTGGTCTTGGCTCGGTTGAGCTTACGACTCAGAAAGACAACGGGATGTTCCTCCCCATTGACCTCCTGAGACAGTACAGCACCGAATCCTAACTCCGAGGCATCCGTCTTTACTATAAACTCCCGATTGAAGTCGGGTGTCACCAAAACTGGGGACCCACACAGGGCCGACTTCAACGCAGAGAAAGCCTCTTCCACCTGCTCACTCAAGTGGACCTTTCTGGACTTTCGTCCCTTCAACAGGTTTGTCAATGGCAACGGCGCTGCTATTGTGGCAAAGTGGGGCAAAAACCTCATATAATACATTATGATTCCCAGGAACGACTTCACTTGTCTGGTGGTGACAGGTCGGGGCCAATTACGTATTGCTTCGATTTTGTTTACTTGAGGTTTTATGACTCCCCGCCCAATGACATATCCCAGGTATTTAGTCTCCTTTAACCCAGTTGCACACTTCTTTGGATTAGCGGTTAGTCCAGCTTCCCTATGGGCATCTACTACCGCCTGCACTTTGGGTAAATGACTTTCCCAATCGTTACTGTGAATGATGACATCATCTAAGTAGGCCGAGGCGTACTGACGATGAGGTTGCAGCACAATGTCCATTAATCTTTGGAAAGTGGCAGGGGCGCCATGCAGGCCAAAGTGTAATACCTTTTAGTGATACAGGCCTTGCGGGGTAACAAAAGCAGTTTTTTTTTCTTGGCCGACTTCATTAAAATATCGGGCTTGACCTAATTTCTCAATAAGCTTGTCTACCCGGGGCATGGGTTACGCATCAAACTTGCGAAAATCGTTTCAGAACCGCAACGTCCCATCTGGCTTGGGTATTGGGACTATAGGACTCGCCAATTCACTTTTAGACTCCTCAATGACATTGAGTTTCAACATTAACTGCACCTCCTCCGCGATGGCATGTCGTCTAGCCTTGGGTACTCGGTATGGTTTTAACCGGATTTTGGCCTGAGGCTCAGTGACGATATCATGTTGGATAAGGGAAGTGCAGCCAGGAGGTCCGAGAACACATCCGTGTTCCGACTGATAAACTCCCTGACTTCCTGAACCTGTTTGGAGGACAGATTGTCTGCAATGTTTACCGTGGCTACGGCTTCACAGGCCTCGAGCTGAGGGGCTTGACCCTTTTCACCTAGAAGCACTGGCCGGAGGCTGTCGTCATCGGAAGAGTCCCTATCTTTCCATGGCTTTTGTAACTTCACATGGTACACCTGCTCCGGCTTTCGCCTCCCTGGCTGGTGTACTTTGTAATTTACCTCCCCTACTTTCTCGAGCACCTGGTAGGGCCCCTGCCACCTAGCTAGGAACGTGCTGTCAAGGGTGGTTACCATAACCAAGACCCGATCTCCCGGATTAAAGTCCCGTACCCGAGCCTGAAGATTATACACCCTACTCTGGGCTTGTTGCGCTGCCTCCATATGTTCCCGGACATTTGCGGATGTTAAACGGACGTCTGTAACGGTTTTATACGCAACAATCCCTTGGTCTGTCAGAACCTCTTTAGGCAGGCCCACACAGGAAAACATTACCATTAACTACTTAGCTATGAGCTTAGCTGACGTATGTTGCAGGGGCACCACCTCCGGATACCGAGTGGCGTAGTCGAGAATGACCAGAATGTGTTGGTGGCCCCTAGCAGACTTTGGTATGGTTCCTATTAAATACATAGTGATTCGCTCAAACGGGACCTCAATGATTGGAAGAGGTACCAGGGGACTACGGAAATGTGGCTGGGGGCTATTTACCTGACAGGTTGGACAGGACTTACAATATTCTTCTACCTCTCTGAACACACTGGGCCAATAGAATCGCTGCAGTATGTGGTCCTGCGTTTTCTGCCACCCCAAGTGTCCCCCAAGAACATGTTGGTAGGGAAGCTCCATGACGAGCTTGCGATACGCGGTGGGCACCACCAGCTGTCCAATAAGCTCACTCGGATTTGGTTCACCCGATATCACATTTCTTGGTGAACAACAAAACGGGGAAACATTAACTCAGCCCCCGGTTTTTGGGTTTTACAATCAATTATCGCAACATTCTCCCAGGCCCTGATAAAGGTTTGGTCCCAGTGTTGCGAGGTCCCAAAATTGTCTCCGGAGACATGGAGGTCTGCCAATTCAGGTCCTGGTGGCAAGTCCTCCGTGTCTCCCACCATTACACTCAGTGGGGTTATTTCCCCCTCTATCAAAGAAGTGGTGGTCACCCCTACCGCTGGCCCTTCGGACTCGGGCTCCCAGGGCTCTGGGCTCCCACTGGAACCAGGCCACTCTGCTAGGGTTACCCCTATCTCATGGTTATTAGTCACTTTCATATCAGGCCACAGCGCCGGTAAACCTGGGAAGTCTCTCCCAATTATAAGTTCATACGACAATGTGGTGGAGACAGCCACCTCGTGGGTCCACTTGCCGGCCACTGTGGTCAGAGTCACCAGGGAGGTGGGATAGTCCTTTAGGTCTCCATGGATGCAGATGACCCCAACTTTCCGCCCCGTATACTCAGCGGGCCGTACCAGTGCCGCTTTCACCAGGGACACTAGACTCCCTGAGTCCAACAGAGCACCGCCAGAGTGTCTCCCACCAACACCTGACACAGGTGGCTATTGTCTAACACCTCAGGTGTGCCTGTTGCACACAGTTTTCTTGCTTACATTGATGGGCGGTAACCATAGTTCGTCTCCATGGGTTCTCCCTGAAGAAGACAGTCGGCCCTTATGTGGCGAGGCTCGTGACACCGCCAGCAGACCATTGGGGCCGGGTCCACAGGGGGTACATCCCGAGCAGGTTTTACGGGTACCAGACGTCGGGACTGGATTGGAGACCTCTGAGTTTAACCGGCCCCCTCCCAACAGTACCCCCTGCAGGTTTTTTGTGGCTTCATAGCGCTCCACCAGGTCGACCATCTCTAAGGCATTGGCAGGAGATACCTGGCTGATCCAGTGCTGGAGGGGGTAAGGCAAGGCCCTCCAGAACATGTCAGCCAGCAGACGGTCCAGCATAGCAGTAGGACTTAGTACTTAGTACATCAGTCTGCAGCTATTTTTGCAACCTGTGCAGCAATTCATAGTACTGCGGCCTGGTGGGTTCAGCTGCTTTGAAGTCCCACTGGTGCACCCGCTGAGCGTGGACCAACACGTTTACTCCCAGCCTGGCCAGGATCTCGCCCTTCACTGTTGGGTAATCAGTCGCTCGGTCATCCGTAAGGTTAAAAAATACCTGCTGGGGTCCGGACGCCAGGAACGGAGCGACCACCTCAGCCCACTGATCCCGGGGTAGCTTCTCCCTCATGGCCACCTTTTCAAAGACTGCCAGGTAAGTCTCGATGTCGTCCGAGGGGGTCATCTTTGAGATCGCCGTACGGACCGCTTTCCAGGCATCATGAACGTGGTGGGATGCTCCTGCAGCTTGTAAAGCCATCACGTGCTGGTTGGTCTCCCGCTGCTGCACATTAGCCTCCATGAGAGCTTTCACAGAAGCCTCCATATTGCCAGAAACACCTGGTTGTAACTTTGCCCACCTAATATATGACATCCAGTCGTGCCCTAGCAAAAACAAAAATTTTCGGCATTCACACCAGCCTCACTGTGCATGCCCGCATCCGACACCAAATGTGGGGATTTGCTCCGGTAGACAGGCTTGCGGACGCAGTACAGAGGCAAGGTACACAGTTCTTTGAAGCAAGCAGTAGTGTTTTATTCACACTCAGGAAAAACAAAGTCTTGGTGCTTGTTCACACATGGCAAAAATAACAACACAGCATAAGTTCACCTGTAAGGTTTTGGTGTTTGTTCACACAGCTCAGCCACAGGAAAGTCCAGGTGCAGGCTTCCATGCAGACTGCACACCTGCGTGCAGACTCTCACTCCCAGCACTGAGAGCTTCCACAGTGTCACTGGCAGATGGAGGATAATCCACACACCTGACAGTGCTTGGCTGGGCTTTATACAAGCCTTCAAAACCCGACAATCCCACCTGGAATGTGGGGGGCAACCACCCACCCAACACTTTAGTTGCTTCCAGTAAGAGTCGGCCCGGATCGGCTTTGCAGCCATGCTAAAATACCAAAATGTCAAACAGCAATATCTGCTGCATGAATTACAAGCCATGCATATCACAACTTTTTATATGATACACAGGTACACATAACAACTGAAATTTAGTTTATGCAATAAATTGGTTAGTGAAGATTCCTTATGAGCTTATAAGTTTAGGTATCTCAAAAATGTTGCTATTGCTTTTGTACATTAAACTTCATCTTGCTGGATGCAGTAACTGCATTCTGGACCATAGTTCTTGATTTTATAATGCAGTTATTCATAGTTTAGCTTTACTTCAGCATATCTCAGCCGTATCTCTGCATACATCAGTTTTAGCCTGCCATATTTCACTTTTATCTCAGAATATTTTTAAATTGAGTTCCAAAAGTTACATCACACTTGTCGGAATAATTTCATCAGGAAATAGGGTGCAAAGGGACACAAAAACATGTCATAGATATAAAATATATTCCATATTACTGCATTGTATTCACATGAAAATGTTTAAGCAAACAACATTAATATTCTTAGTTCTAGCAAGAGGTACATACAAAGCTATGCTATTTCTGTAAGATTCAAGAATGATAAAATACAGGTTTTATATCACCACAGACAGAATATGCATACGGAGGTTGCTATGTGTGACTGCAAAGACTTTATTGATGTACAGTTTTGATGAAGTTGTTTCTGATGTTTTGAAGCATTATTGATATAAGTACACTAAGGCCCTAGCTACTGTCTCTAATGGCTAGCATAAATGCCATTTTTGTATGTAATTCCAGGTCCTCTGATACTGTGCCTTAATAATATTGTTATTCAAAGTCACATGCCAGTTAACCCTTAGCCTGCTGGAGCTAAGAGAAAGATGAAGTATTGTTTGGATGACACTAGTTTATTTCAAGTTTATTCAAGTAAAAATCATAAAACTTCACCAAGTCTGGACTCTACTTACACCACCATCTACAACTTCTTTGTTGCTGCAGAGTCTAACCCTGGGGAGCAACACTATCCAGGTAGGAGCACCATGACACAAACTATTAGGGACACAACATATCACTCAGCATTCCTAAACACTGGGACCAGATCGGACCTGGGGGGTGGCCCGCAGCAGGTGGATTTAGATACCCATTTAATCAGGCAGATTATCAGGAATGAATGTTCCTGAAAATGCTTGTTCTAAAAAAGGTGCCACAGATCACCCAATAAACAAGCAAACATCTCATTCATCAAGTGAAACTGTCATTTGTGAAGGCAAATAAAATTAACAAAATTAAAATCATTGCAGAGTATTTTTATTAGGAACTTTATGTGATATTATAATGTGGTAATCAGTTATAAACAAAGATGATATAATCAGTTCACCATTTTGAAAGTGGTGACGTGATCAGGCCACTGCAGCTGTCAGATGAACGAAGTGTGACGTCAGCAGCGCTCCCCCACTCGGGAGGAAGACACTGGCCAGACGGTAATTTGGGCGTGTATCTTTTTGATATACCCACACCCCTCCCTGACGGAATGAGCCACTATTGGCCAGCTGTATATCAGGGAGGGAGTTGGATGGGTATATAAAGGCGGCACTCTTTTTCCACGCTGCCACTGCCATAATTCTGCTAAGGGGGAAGCGCTGCCACTGCACCAGGCGCCCCCCTTGACTAACCATATCCCTGAGGAGCCACGCTAAGTGGCGAAACGTGTCGGATATCAAATAGATATCAATCTTTCGACAGGACAAGCGCATCTATCATGAGCTTATTATTAGGGTCAACCAGTTAGAGCCGAGGTTCCAGAGGCTGGGGATCGCCCTTTTCGGGGCGGGTGCTCCGACTACAGCCACACAGGGTCTTCCTATACCTATTTAGTGTACTGTAGGGTCAGGATGCAAATAGTTCCCGTATTGGCCTAACAGAGGCCCCCATAGCCTTGATACCTCCCACTGGTCTTATCCCTAGTTGTCCTATTGATACAGGGAATACCTATTCAGTGTAAGAGTGACCATGCACATTTTTAAGAATATGGAATAAAAGTTATATTTTACTTTATTTTTCACAAGACGCACTCTTATTAAATTATTTTTCTTAAGGCTGTAGAGTGTAAATTGGTAGACCACAATATCCACTCGTGGATCTCCAACTAAGTACATAGTGATTCATTTTTGAAAGTTGCTGCGAATCCGAGTGACTCAAACAGTGTGTAATTGATGGTAAGTTGATTTTTTTTATATTTTTTTAATCCCTTGAGGATGCAGCACAGGTTTTTTAGTAACTGACACATTGCAAATGGCATACTTTTTTATCAACATTTTTTTGTGAAATTTACTTTATTTTTCTGTGGCATCTTATTTTTTTAATTTATTGATTAACTTTCATACAATTTTGGAGGAAGATGTAAAAATACAACATATTCAGCAGCACTTTACAAGCAGAGGCTTCATGTACAAATACAATTATACATTGCATAGCAACAAACAAATAAACAATTAAACCAAGAGGAATGGTGGCTCTGCTCTCAAGAACGTATAATCTATGATGAGATAGGGGTGACCCAAGGGTAAAAAGTGATTGTTTTGTACAATGGTCCAGTCATCTTAGCAAAATGAATGAGTACATATAAAGCTGCAGATACCAGTCACTAGTCCATTGGGTGTGGTGAATACAGTTGGACTTTTATTTTCTTCTAACAACCATTTCAGTGCATTATACGTGTGTTTTTTAAATGTGTTGCATTATGGTAAAAGCATTTCACAGCAATAACGCTAAGTAAAAGAAAAACTGTTAAAAAAATCTAAAACATGTAAAAATATAAAAGTTCAAATCATACCCCTTTCCACAGAATAAAAAAAATAAATACATAAATAACAAAGAACAGAAACATCATGGGCGTTACTGTGTCCGAAAAAGCTCGTACTATTAAAAAAAGTAATGAAATGTGATCAAAAAGTCACAAATTCTTTTTTTTAAGTTTACATTTATTTTTATGTATAGCAAAAAATACTAAAAAGTTCCCGTGCTAGTATGGCACACTATTATGATAAATGTTCAGTGGTCATTCAATCAGAAAACGATACTTGCCAATGAAGAGATTCAGTCCATCTTGCAGACTTGTAGAATGCGGTGTCTCTCTTCTGCTTAGTTTTAGAAGTGTCAACTGGACAAGATACATTTAAAATAAAATAAAACACCTCACATCTGGGTGAAGGGGTTGATCTACTATATTAAATGCCCCTGTAATAAGTTGTATGTAGAAAGAACAAAATAGACCCTGAAAATAAGAATAAGAGAACATATAAAAAATATTGAGAAAAAATTTGAGGGTCACCCCTTATCACACCACTTTATGGAGTATCATGGGGGAAAATTTCAAGGATCCTCAGTATACAATACAAAAGAAGTGGTACTGTGCAGTCAGTCAGTTGATTGGACCCTGGGCAAGAATTTACTTGGGCCCCCTGGATCCCGCCTTCCCACACCCTAGCATGAAAGCACACCCTCCGCCACAACACACACACAAGCTCATCAATACAATGCACATGAATGTGCAGTGTGTGAGTATATCATAGCCAACCCACTGCTTTTTCATAGGGAAGCCTTGGGAGGCTATTGCGCATGCGTGGCTTCATAGAGATGCTTTGATCCAATGCATTTCTATGAGGAGTGTTTAGCGTGGACTAGGAAGCACCTCCAGTGATCGTCTGATGAGTGGCCACTAGAGGTGTTCCTTGGCAGTAATGAAAATACTGCCTTTTTTCTGAAAAGGCAGTGTTTACAGTAAAAAGCTTGCAGAGACATGCTATAGACACCAGAACTACTACGATTAGCTGTTGTTGTTCTGGTGACTATAGTGTCCCTTAATATAGAGGAAAAAAAAAAATCAGCACCAAAGTGTCAAATAAAATGGCTGTATTATTATTCTAAAAATTAAAAAAGCACAACTTCTGACACAAATATATAGTATTTTGCAGTATTTGCAGATTGCTTTTTTTTTTTTTACAATGTGCAAAAAGTATGTACTTCTAACCCCTCCATCCACGCTCCCTCCCCCTTCTCCATCTCCCCCTTCTCCAACCACCCAGCAGCCTTACTCACATAAAACAAGTAATATATATAACTAGCTGATGACCCGGCATTGCTCGGGTATTTATTTTTTGCAATTTTATTAAATAACAGTGACTTTCACAATGGCCGCCCCTTTAATGGTGATGCCCCTTTAACAGTGACTTTCACAGTGGCCGCTCCTTTAACAGTGGCTTTCACAGTGGCCGCCCATTCAAAAGTGACCGCTCCTTTAACAGTGACTTTCACAGTGGCTGCCCCTTTAACAGTGGCTTCCACACTGGCCGCCCTTTAACAGTGACTTTCATGGTGACCGGCCCTTTAACAGTGACTTTCACAGTGGCCGCCTCTTTAACATTGACCGCCCCTTTAACGGTGACCGCCCATTTAATAGTAACTCTCATATTGGCTGCCCCTTTTAACGGTGACCACCCCTTTAACATTGACTTTCACATTGGCTTCCACTTTAACGGGGACTGCCTCTTTAACAGTGACTTTCACGGTGATCAGTCCTTTAACGGTAACTTTCACGGTGGCCGCCCCTTTTACAGTGGCTTCCACAGTGACCGCCTCTTTAACAGTGACTTTCACAGTGGCAGCCCCTATAATGGTGACTGCCCCTTTAAAAGTGACTTTCCTGGTGGCCGTCCCTTTAACAGTGACTTTCACTGTGGCCACTCCTTTAACAGTGACTGCCCCTTTAATGTTGACTGCCCCTTTAACAGTGACTTTCACAGTGGCCGCCCATTTAACGGTGACTTTCACGGTAGCCGCCCCTTAACCGGGACAATTGGCTTCTCAGCTGTTCCATGGCCAGGTGTGTGTTATTCCCTCATTATCCCAATTACAATGAGCAGATAAAGGTCCAGAATTTATTTTAAGTGTGCTACTTGCATTTGGAATCTGTTGCTGTCAACTTTCAAGATGAGATCCAAAGAGATGTCACGATCAATGAAGCAAGCCATCATTAGGCTGAAAAAACAAAACAAACCAGAATCAGAGAGATAACAAAATCATTAGGCATGGCCAAAACAACTGTTTGGAACATTCTTAAAAGAAGTAAAACGCACCAGCGAGCTCAGCAACACCAAATGACCCGGAAGACCACGGAAAACAACTGTGGTGGATGACTAAAGAATTATTTCCCTGGTGAAGAAAACACCCTTCACAAAGAGTGGGCCAGATCAAGAACACTCTCCAGGAGGTAGGTGTATGTGTGTGTCAAAGTCAACAATCAAGAGAAGACTTTACCAGAGTGAATACAGAGGGTTCACCACAAGATGTAAACCATTGGTGAGCCTCAAAAACAGGAAGGCGAGATTAGAGTTTGCCAAACAACATCTAAAAAAGCCTTCACAGTTCTGGAACAACATCTTATGGACAGATGAGACCAAGATCAACATGTACCAGAGTGAAGGGAAAAGAAGAGTATGGAGAAGGATACCACCTCATCGGTGAAGCATGGTGGTGGTAGTGTCATGGCGTGGGCATGTATGGCTGCCAATAGAACTGGTTCTCTTGTATTTATTGATGATGTGACTGCTGACAAAAGCAGCAGGATGAATTCTGAAGTGTTTCGGGAAATATTATCTGCTCATATTCAGCCAAATGCTTCAGAACTCATTGGACGGATCTTCACAGTGCAGATGGACAATGACCCAAAGCATACTGCAAAAGCAACCAAAGAGTTTTTTTAAGAGAAAGAAGTGAAAAGTTATGCAAAGGCCAAGTCAATCACCTGACCTGAATCCGATTGAGCATGCATTTCACTTCCTGAAGACAAAACTGAAGGGAAAATGCCCCCAAAACAAGCAGGAACTAAAGACAGTTGCAGTAAAGGCCTGGCAGAGCATCACCAGGGATGAAACCCAGCGTCTAGTGATGTTGATGCGTTCGAGACTTCAGGCTATAATTGACTGCAAAGGATTTGCAACCAAGTATTCAAAAGTGAAAGTTTGATTTATGATTAGTATTCTGTCTGATTACTTTTGGTCCCTTAACAAGTGGGAGGCACATATGCAAACTGTTGTAATTCCTACACTGTTCACCTGATTTGGATGTAAATACCTTCAAATTAAAGCTGACAGTCTGCAGTTAAAAATATCTTGTTTGTTTTATTTCAAAACCATTGTGGTTGTGTACAGAGCCAAAAATGTTAGAATTGTGTCGATGTCCCAATATTTATGGACATGACTGCAGATAAAGCTTACAGTGAATTACTGTAAATACTTACAGTTCTAAAGAGTCTAGCAGACTCAGGATCAGTGTTCTGGGTAGCTGGGCTCAGGCCTGGAAGTGGGCACCACTCTGCAGTTCAGGAAGGAGACCGGGTCTCGGCTCACCCTAGCGTTGCAGTGCCTACGCGTGACGTCATGGCGCGGAGTGTACGCAAAGGGCAGGGGAGGTCGGGAGGAGGAGCAAGCAAGTAAGTCCTTCACTATGTGAGCCATGCCGCTCGCATAGTGAGATAGGATCGGGACACGGAGCTGGTGGAGATATTTTACGACAATGTCATTGAACTTTTGGGCAGTGGCCAGCGGCAGTGGCGTAGTGTGGGTTGCCAGCACCGAGGACAAGCCAAGTATTGCGCCCTCCAACCTGTGACCACGCCCCTTTTTTATTTACAGATAATATAGTAGATATACATGTAGTAGATATACACAGATAACACAGTGATAACTCTCTGAGTACAGATAATGTAGTAAATGGGTGTGAGCCCCCAGAATTCAGAACACGCACAGTGTGACCTGAAGTCTGGGGCCAGGCTGCTACAATGTGGGCTAAATTCTACATCCACCTCCCCCCCATCACTACAGAACATACAGGGTAATACAGCGCCCCATACCTCTTACAGTGACATCTCATTTGATGTAGATGTTCTCTTTCCTTGTATTCTCCTTTCAGACCTTCAGACCAGACCGCCATTTTTCAGCCATTTCTCGTCTCTGCAGTTTGACAAAAAAATAAATTGTTTACTACTTTTCCATCATCCTTCCATCTTCTTGACAAATTATCCTACCACCCCCAATACTGTGTCGCTGTGCTCCCTAATATTATACTGCAGACACCGATAAACCCCCTGATAATAGTAGTACCATACAGATAATGTCCTAAAATATCTGTGCCCAGCAAATAGTGCCTTGACATTAATAGTGTAAACATAACATCCCCCAAAAATAATTGTGGTAAGATGATATTGTGCCAAGGTGCCCCAACAGTAATAGTGCTCCCAAAGTCCCACCAATAGTAATCATTTTCTGGTAGAGCACACATGGTAGTAATAGTGCTCCTACAGTGTCCCCAACATGTCTCCACTGTGCCCCAGAAGTAATAATGCTCCCATAGTGCCCATACTAGTAATAATGTTCCCCATAGACCCCCAGTAGTAATAAAGCCCCTCATAATGCCCCCCAGTAGTAATAATTCTCCTTATAATGTGCCAGTGCAAAAAATACCCCTTTTTAATGCCTGCAGTTGATCTAATATCCACATAGTGCCCCCGCAATGTGCCAGTATAAAATACCCCTAAATAGTGCCGCAAGTAAATGCCCCCATAGTGCTCCTCTCCCCCTTCCTCCTAGTGCCCCACATAATGTACCATTATAAAATGCCCCATATATAGTGCCCCAGTAGATGCCCTCAGTTTCCCCCATAATTCACAAGTATAACATACCCCTTCTTAGTGCCCCTCATAGGTGAGCCCATAGTACTCCTCTCTCCCCTTCCCCATAGTACCCACCATAATGTGTCCCAGTATAAAATGCCCCTATACAGAGCCCTCCATATAAAATACTCCTTCTTTGTGGCCTCAGTAGAAGCCCCCATAGTGTTCCTCTTCCCCCTTCCCCCATAGTGTCCCCAATAATGTGCCAGTAAAAGTGCCCCCATAGATGCCCCCATAGTGCCACCCAATAATGTGCCAGTAAAAAGTGCCACCAATAATGTGCCAGTAAGATTTGTCCCCATAGATGCCCCCCAATAATGTGCCAGTAAGAAGTACCCCCATAGATGTCCCCTAATCATGTTCCAGTAACAAGTGCCCCCTAGATGCCTCCCAATCATGTGCCAGTAAGAAGTGCCCCCATAGATGCCCCCACAGTGCCCCCAATATTGTGCCAGTAAGAAGAGCCCCTATAGATGCCCCCCGATCATGTGCCAGTAAGAAGTGCCCCCATAGATGCCCCCCGATCATGTGCTAGTACCATATAACAAAATAAACACTTATACTTACCTCCATCAGGCTGGCAGAGATACGATACAGGCCTCTTCCGGCCTGTGTCCCGGGCCGCCTGCAGCGGCCTCTGATAGGCTACACGCACTTGGCCTGCAGCCTATCAGAGGAACCGGGAAGGGAGACTCCTCTCCTCTGCCCCGCAGCATCCATCTGTATTGCTGTCGTGAGGACAGCAATACAGATGACTGTGGAGATGAGCACTTCAACAATGGAAGCGCTCATCTCCCTGTGTCCTGCCGCCATCGCCCCCCACTTATCACCAGAGCTGCGCTGTCTAATTTGCCTAATTGGCGGTGCGGCCCTGCTAGCGCCCCCTGGTATTTTGCACCTGGGGCAAAGGCTCCCCACGCTACGCCACTGGCCAGTGAAGCTGCTGCCCCTTTTGCCCTGTGTTAAAGAAGGCCCTGTGTGCAGTGTCCATATATACTGAATATGAGCACATACTGAGGATTACACTAAGTATAGAGCGCAAAAAAAAATGGTACTATGCAGTGCCCATATATATATAGAATAAGAGCAGATAC
Organism: Bufotes viridis; assembly: GCA_033119425.1. Lineage (NCBI taxonomy): Eukaryota > Metazoa > Chordata > Amphibia > Anura > Bufonidae > Bufotes > Bufotes viridis. Next base: position 128,217,965 of record CM065591.1, read on the forward strand.
TGAGAATTGCACCATTACACAGGACAAGAGAAGTAGTACTATGCAGTGTCCATATATTCAGATTTAGAACAGATACTGAGGATTACACCCAGCATAAAGGACAAGTGAACTGGTACTGTGCACTGTGGATACTGGTGCTGTTTAGTTCCCCTTTGTATGTAATAAGAGCACATACACACACAGACGCATGTTATCCATGGAGTTTTTTAAAGCCTTTAGAAAATTTGACATAATGTAATGTTAAGGAAAAGGACCGTGAGATTAGCGGTCATGTGACATATTTACATCACCAAAGTCCTGGAACAGTGCTGCCTGAGTCCATCATCTCTCATTACCTCATCACGGAGGCACCCCTGTTTATACCAGTGTTATTGAATGCATAGTTTAAACACATTTTACAGCAACCATTGCATTACTTCATCAGATCGTGTAGTTCAAAGACATTGTTGCTAAAGTATATTGTCAATACCAGTGTGTTGTGTGTTTGTAGAAGGGGAGGTTTATTTAATTGTTCAAACATAAATCTGGTTTGCTCACAGTAGATACATTTAATAACCATCTACATATTATACATACATTTCATAAATCGTGACCCCATAAAATACTATAAAAGACAGCTGAGATCCCTCTGCCGCATGCACACTGCATGGAACAATGCTGCTGCCCACAATGCTCATCAAGTGCACATGCGCCAGAAGGGATCTTGGCCAATACACTGGTTGATGTAAGAGGTTTACAGGGCAGGCCAAGCAACAGGCTGGGGAGGGGTTATGTGAAAAGAAGGAAGAGTGGCCTGGGCATTTACAGCCAGAACGCTGTCCCTGGGCACTTGTGAGCCCTCTTTAACATATAAATAAAATTAAGTTTTTGCCCCTGGTGAACATCCAAACAAAAAGACAAAGGTACCATTTGACTGATCTATAGTTATGCTACAGTTCTATGTAATCGATCTATAAAGGCAACTTATGGTGACAGACTCCCTTTAATCATCAGACGCATTTCGGAAACTTGTTCCTTCTTCAGTCGTAAAAATAATTTCATTATAATAATAATAAAATTGTTTTTACCACTCAAGAAGGAAGAAGTTTCCGAAATGGGTCTAGTGATTAATAAGACGGCAAAATCGGCTGAATATACTGCAAGTATAATCTGGGAATATTAATATGAACTTTGAAAAGAAAAGATTTCAAGTCTGGCATGGGTAAGAGCAAAGTATGCATGCGCAAAATTTCCCAGGCTGGCAACCTCAGGCAAGAGGGATGTATGCAAGGGATTGCTGAGTCCAGTAAGAAATATTGTCTCCCGCTTACAGCAAGCATCCATAAGCACGCCCTAAATGGTGATATATTAGGAGACTAATATAATATCTATGGTCCCTGTTGCTTATATTTGAAAGAGCAGCATTGCACTCTTGATAAAGTCCACAAATAGAGGATAGACTGTGGTGTGAACTGGTACTCTATATAACGTGCTGCAAAGCACAACATCAAAGAGCGGATATTATAAAGTGGATTGTCTAAACCTAGCACTGCATTGCAGGAATTAAGCCATAAAGGCCGTCGTTATAATTGACACATCCGAGACCTCTGCACGTGATTTTAAAAAGACAGTATCTGTGATGTTGAGATTTAGAATCATAATTATAGTATTTTATGGGGGTCAGGATTTATTAAATGTATGTTTAATATGTAGATAATTATTAAATGTATCTACTGTGATCAAACCAGATTTATTTTCACATTAATTTATAAGGGTTTTTGTTTGTAGTAGGCCGGTTGTGCTTCAGGTATATATAAGTCTATTGGTGAGCGTTCCTGTGTATAGCAATTTCTATTTAATGTTGCCTCTTTCTTTGAATTAAAGACAAAAAACACTTGCAATTTTGCTAATTCTTTTAGCTAATCTGTTTACCAAACCCATGAGTTTTCATTTAAATTAAATCTATTACTTTTTATTAATAGGCTTCATAATAAAATGTCTGGAAAACACAGCTGTCACCCCTACTACTACTACCCCTAAACAGCTGAAAACACATTTACTGCCTTGTATGTTGGAACATCTCAAGTCGATTCGCATAAAACTTTGTTAGAATACTATACGGAGCAAGCCCTTCATACATTATTAGAATGTATTGGCTCCGATGAGCCGAAGTTATTATTTCGCAAAGTCTCACGGGACTTCTGGTACAGTATACTAACAAAGTTTTATGAGAATAGACTTCGGATGTTTCATCCGAAGTCGATTAGCTGATCCCTAATTGTGGCCACATGTGACTATTACGCTTCTTTTTCCATAGCCACAATCTACTCCTTCTGTTCTAAATTAAAAAGCTGAATTTTTACAGGCTCATTCACAACAAGCCTCTGTTTCTTCTCACAATTAACACTTTTGTGTGTATAAATACGGTCAGACATTTTGCCCCCGTTACACATAATTTTTGGATGCCTATGAAGAACAAGCTACTGTCTCTCATGACATTAACATGTGTGTGCATATAAATAGGTATAATTGTTGGATACTTGGTCCCAACAAGCCACTGTTCCCCCCATAACAGTGTGTGTGTGTTAACAATATATATATATATATATATATATATATAATGTGGGGAGTTTGCTCTGGTAGACAGCGGTGCGGGTGCAGTATAGAGGCAAAGAGAGTCCAGGTAGTGCAGCAAACAGTGTTTTATTTCACACTTGCACAAACAAAACTCAAAACAGTCACTTAGTGTTACTTCACACACACAGCAAAAACTTGAGGCAAAACAAAAGTCCAAGACTGAATCAAATTCACCTGTGTGGTTTAGGTGCGTGTTCACACCTGGCTGTCAGCCCAGCCGCAGGAAAGTCCAACCTCAGGCTTCCAGGCAGACTGCACGCCTCTTTGCAAGCTCTTGCTTCCAGCCCTGAGAGCTCCACGGAACACCAGAAGTTTCCAGGTTAAATCACCTCAAATCCTAGGTGTCAGTTCACACCTGGCTGAATGCTCAGTAACACAAAAAGTCCACTGACCGTCTTTAAATGGCCTGCTCTCCTGACACACAGGTCTCAGCTTTTCAGCCCAGCACAGGGCTCAGATCCCAAACACAGAGAGAGACCCTTGCATAAACCCAGCTGTTTTTTAAAGGCAGCTCGGTATTTACCCAAAAACCCGGACCGGCACCTAAAATCCGGTCCAGTATTTACCCTCACCTGGCTGCAATCAACCGCTACCTTGCTCAGGGGCCCACTGGGTGGTTCTCTGCTCAATGTTATCCTTATGCAGAATTAAATAGCATTCTCCTCCACTGATTATTCACATTTCTTTAAAGGGAACCTGACATCTCCAAAGACCATCCCAAGCCGCCAGCAGTATCTAAGAGTAGAACACGGTGTGTTTCTAATGATCTTTTTCGTAGACCACGGTGTGTTTCTAATGATCTTTTTCTTTCGGCAGTCAGATGTTGTAAAAGCACGAAAAACCGTACTTTTATCCCCTGCCCGCTCTATTTTCTAGTCATACTTGAAGTCAAGGGGGCACCGGCTTCCTTGCTTCAAGTCACAGTAACCATGCCCCCTTCCCTGCCCCTTCACCTGTGACTGACAGCGCTTATGCAGGGAGTTCAGCTGGCTTTGCCGAACTGCCGGCTGTCAGTCACAGGCAAAAGGGCAGGGAGGGGGGCGCAGTTACCATGACTTGAAGCAAGGAAACCGCTGCCCCCTTGACTTCAAGCATGACTGGAAAATAGCGTGGGCAGGGAATAAAATAATTTTTTTTCGTGTTTTTACAGCATCTGACTGCCAAACGAAAATTATAATTAGAAACACACCGTGGTCTACTCTCAGTTACTGCTGGTGGCTTGGGATGGTCTTTGTAGGTGACAGGTTCCCTTCAAGTGAATTCTTAACAAATATGTACCTACAGTAAGATTTAACAATGGGTTTTTGTTGACCTTTTCTGTCAGTCTTTCTATTTTTCTACTGACACAACAATATATTGATTCTCATTACATATGTAGCAAGAACATTTAAAAAGCTAGGCTTTTCGTTTTTATTGCAACTTTGCTTCTGCTGCTGCTCAATGCTTTAGCTCTGGCAACATTATAACAAGTCTGTGACTACTAGGATCAATAAGACTTTATTTTTATTTAACAGCCTGGAGATCTTGTTGATTGTCTTGCACACAATACACATGGGGTTTTTCTCGAAATTGATATGTGCACATTTGTTGAAATTAAGTTAAAACTGAAAATGATCACACATGCCAAGCTCCTTGCAAGATAGTAACATGCACTACATTCTCACTTAAACATAAACATGAATAAATTGACCCCTGTTTACCGACTACCAAGACACAAAATGCAGTACAGTTTAAAATAAATCTGGTATGATTAGGTCAGATGGTTATAGAATTAGTTTTCCCCAGCAACTCCTTTAAAGCAGTGCAATAAAAGATTTTCTCAGGTGCCCAGACATAATGTTAACATTCTACTGTATTTACTATGGGTAATACAAGCAATATGCATAAAATAGTTGTTAGGTAACAACTGTCTCCCCTGGGTTTACAGTAAAATTCATGATTGGATTAGCCAAGCATTAATGTACATTCATGTACACTCACCTAAAGAATAATTAGGAACACCTGTTCTATTTCTCACTAATGCAATTATCTAGTCAACCAGTCACATGGCAGTTGCTTCAATGCATTTAGGGGTGTGGTCCTGGTCAAGACAATCGCCTGAACTCCAAACTGAATGTCAGAATGGGAAAGAAAAGTGATTTAAGCAATTTTGAGCGTGGCATGGTTGTTGGTGCCAGACGGGCCGGTCTGAGTATTTCACAATCTGCTCAGTTACTGGGATTTTCACGCACAACCATTTCTCGGGTTTACAAAGAATGGTGGAAAAGGGAAAAACATCCAGTATGCGGCAGTCCTGTGGGTGAAAATGCCTTGTTGATGCTAGAGGTCAGATGAGAATGGGCCGACTGATTGAAGCTGATAGAAGAGCAACGTTGACTGAAATAACCACTCGTTACAACCGAGGTATGCAGCAAAGCATTTGTGAAGCCACAACACGCAAAACCTTGAGGCGGATGGGCTACAACAGCAGAAGACCCCACCGGGTACCACTTATCTCCACTACAAATAGGAAAAAGAAGCTACAATTTGCTCGAACTCCAAAATTGGACTGTTGAAGACTGGAAAAATATTGCCTGGTCTGATGAGTCTTGATTTCTGTTGAGACATTCAAATGATAGAGATCTAATTTGGCGTAAACAGAATGAGAACATGTATCCATCATGCCTTGTTACCACTGTGCAGGCTGGTGGTGGTGTACTGGTGTGAGTGATGTTTTCTGGGCACACTTTCGGCCCCTTAGTGCCAATTGGGCATCATTTAAATGCCACGGGCTACCTGAGCATTGTTTCTGACCATGTCCATCCCTTCATGACCACCATGTACCCATCCTCTGATGGCTACTTCCAGCAAGATAATGCACGATGTCACAAAGCTTGAATCATTTCAAATTGGTTTCTTGGTTCACTGTACTAAAATGGACCCCGCAGTCACCAGATCTCAACCCAATAGAGCATCTTTGGGATGTGGTGGAACGGGATCTTTGTGCCCTGGATGTGCATCCCTCAAATCTCCATTAACTGCAAGATGATATCCTATCAGTATGGGCCAACATTTCTAAAGAATGCTATCAGCACCACGTAGAATTAAGGCAGTTCCAACACCGTATTAGTATGGTGTTCCTAATAATTCTTTAGGTGAGTGTATAGTGCTCTGCAAAAGTTTTCACCCCCTAGGTGAGGATTTGCATCATTTAATTTATAGAACATGGCCTCAACTTTTCTTTTTTTTTTGTGAAGCAAACAACAAATAGGACAAAATAACAGAAAAAGTAAATGTACATAACTATTCACCCCCTAAAGTCAATACTTTGTAGAGCCACCTTTTGCGGCAATCAGTCTCTATGAGTTTGCCACATCGTACCACTAGGATTTTTGCCTATTCCTCCTTGCAAAATTGCTCCAGCTCCTTCACGTTGGATGATTTGCGCTTGTGAAAAGCAATCTTTAAATCTGCCCACATATTTTCTACTGGATTGAGATTTGCGCTTTCACTAGGCCATTTCAACACATTTACATATTTTCCCTTAAACCACTCAAGTGTTGCTTTAGCAGTGTGTTGGGGTCATTGTCCTGCTGGAAGGTAAACCTCCATCGTAGCCTCAAATCACGCACAGAGTAGTACAGGTTTTGCTCAAGAATATCCCTGTATTTAGCACCATCCAGCTTTCCCTCAACTCTGAACAGTTTCCCAGTCCCGGGTGCTGAAAAACATCCCCACAGCATGATGCTACCACCACCATGTTTCACTGTGGGGATGGTGTTCTTTGTGATGTGATGTGTTGGGTTTGTGCCAGACATAGCATTTTCTTTGATGGCCGAAAAGTTTAATTTTAGTTTAATCAGACCAGAGCACCTTCCTCCATACATTTTGGGAGTCTCCCACAAGTCTTTTCACAAATTCACAACATGCCTTTTTGTTTTTAGCGTAAAGTAATGGCTTTCTTCTGGCCACTCTGTAATAAAACCCAACTCTGTGGAGCGTACAGCTTATTGCTATACTATGTACAGATACTCCAGTCTCTACTGTGGACCTCTGTAGCTCCTCCAGGGTTACCTTAGCTCTCTGTGCTGCCTCTCCGATTAATGCCCTTCTTGACCAGTCCGTGAGTTTTGTTGGACGGCCGTCTCTTGGCAGGTTTGCTGTTGTGCATGGTCTTTCTATTTGGTTATGATAGAGTTGATGGTGCTCCTGGGGATCATCAAAGATTTGGATATTTTTTTTATAACCTAACCCTGACTTGTACTTCTCAACAACATTGTACCTTACTTTATTACAGAGTCCCTTGGTCTTCATGGCAGTGTTTGGTTAGTGATGCCTCTTGCTTAGGTGTTGCAGCCTCAGGGCCCTTTCAAAAATGGTGTGTATCTGTAATGACAGATCATGTGACACTTATATTGCACACAGGTGGACATTATTTCACTAAGTACGTGAATTTTTTAAGCAATTGGTTGCACCAGAGCTTTTTATGGGCTTCCTAACAAAGGGGGTGAATACATACGCACATGCGAATTTTCTGTTTTCTATTTCTAAACAACAGTTTTATTTATAATTTTTTCTCATTTCACTTCACCAACTTAGACTATTGTGTTCTGATCCATCACATAAAATTCAGATTAACAAAACATTGAACTTAAGGCTGTAATGTAACAAAACACGAAAAAAAGTCAAGGGGGGTGAATACTTTAGCAAGGCACCGTATATTGCTATATGGAAGAGCTGCCTTCAGACAATGTTAGGAAACATAAGATCATAGTTGTGCTGACCCCATACTATGTATACTCAAGAACACATTGGGACCTGAGTTGAGGAGTCTCCAACCAGTATGAGAGCATCAGAGATGACAGAATCGGAAGCGTGACGGAGGGGTAAGTACTGACAACAGGGCTTTTTAAAGAACAGAACAACTAACTTCCACACTATTAATAAAAAGGATTTATTATTTTTCATCTGAACACTGCAAATATGTATGGATATCACATACAAAATTTTGGGGGTCATTTATTAAACAGAAATATGCCTAAATTAGGCATACATCTTGCACCGATTGCGGTGCAAATGTCTTCCCTAAGCAAAAATTATGGCCGTAAGTTAATTTGCTGAAAATAAATGGATGCTATTTACAGTACAATACTGTATATAATATGCAATCTGTCAAGGAGGGAAACTCTGCAGTAATCATATGGGAAACAGCTATAGCAGGTGCATCTGGACCCTGGTATAATAAATTTAATATAGTAGATAGGGACCAAAAAGTTCCCCTGCCACAAAAAAACCTACTATTGTTATAAATGGCATGCATGATGGAAACTCTGTCATAGCTTAGCCTACTGTTTTATATTACTGATTTTAGTATCAGGTTGACAACAAGCCCCATTTTCCAATTCCTTGCAATCTTAAAGGATAACTGTCATGTTTTCATCAAAAAATCAATTTTAGCATATGTTACTGCTGCAGCAGCATTATGCACAAAGCAGTCTTTAGTTTCTTCACATACCACTGTTTTCCTTGAGTTTTTCCCCTAGTTAAGGCTGTTTAAACACTTACAATATAAGGACCTTCTCAAGATGGCTCTTCTGCCAGTTCTCTGAGGCAAAAACTGCTTTCCCACACTTCCCATACACACTTGCTGTAGCCAGCAGCTCCCTGCCAGCCAATTAGATTGGATTACTGAGAAACACGCCTCCACACTCTGAAGCCTAATGCAGGTATGCAGTGTGGAAGACTGCCCCTGTCAACTATTTATACTAAAGGAAAACAGACAAGCCCTAGAAACGGTCTTTTAATGGAGCAGTGGAAAGGGACAGAGGTAGTGTTGGTCAAGCAGCAAAGTGCTCGGATGCTCACGTGCTCGAGTAGAACACCTCGGGATGCTCAGGTGCTCTACCGAGCACCCGAGCACAATGGAAGTCAATGCGAGTACCCAAGCATTATACCAGGCATCAACTGCTCTGAAGAGGGGAGGGTGTCTGGTTCACATGAAAAGGTCAGAAATTGATGGAAACACCACTGAAATAGTTCAGGAACAGCGTGCGGAGGATGTTTGGATGAATCTTGGACTCCCATGTTGCTGCTGGGAACGATGTTGTCCAAGTAGTACGGCACTTTTACAGACTGACAATAATACGCACAAAATCTAAGATAAAATCACTTTTAGAGGAAAAATTGTTAGGGAACATTCTTTCCTGTATATTTACTAGTATATAAAGTGCAAGTGTTGCCAAAAATTACAAGGAAGAGGCACTCCGACAAAACTGTATATCACATAACGGAGAGCCTCATTCACATTGTGGTACAATTGTTCAGGTAGTGAGACTCCTACACTCATAAAGCCTATGCACTAAGTGAAAATGCTGCCAAAGATTACAAGGAACCGGTACTACAATACACCCTTTATTAAACATAAAGGAAGGAATCATACACACCCTTTAAATTATGATTGATGGCCTGCTGGTGACCCTCTAAAAGATTAGGGGCGAGGGCCTGCTGCTGATCTGACCATCTAAAACATTAGGGGTGAGGGCCTGCTGCTGAGCTCACCATCTAAAACATTATGGGCGAGGGCCTTCTACCAATCTGACCATATAAAACATTATGGGCGAGGGCCTGCTGCAGAGCTGACCATCTAAAAAATTAGAGGTGAGGGTCTGCTGCTGAACTGACCGTCTAAAACTTTAGAGATGAGAGTCTGCTGCTGAGCTTACCCTCTACAACATAAGGGGGGAATGCCTGCTGCTGATATGACCATCTGAAACATTATGGGCGAGGGCCTACTGCTGAGCTGACCATCTAAAAGATTATGGGTGAGGGTCTGCTGCAGAGCTGACTTTCTAAAACATTAGGGGCGAGTGTCTGAAGCTCATTTGACCACCTAAAACATTATGGGTGAGTGCCTGCTGCTAATCTGACCATCTAAAACATTAAGGGTGAGGACCTGCTGCTGAGCTGACCATCTAAAACTTTATGAGCAAGAGCCTGCTGCTGAGCTGACCATCGAAAACATTAGGGAAAAGTGCCTGCGGCTGATATGACCATCTAAAACATTTGGGGCGAGGACCTGCTGGTGACCCTCTAAAACATTATGAATAAGGGCCTGCTGGTGTTGACAGACCAGCGGAAGCTGTCTATGACTTTCGGAAATGGGCACACATGCGGCATGCGTTCACCAGTAGCTCAGGCAAATTGGGACAGGTTTTGAGTAACGGCTGAACCACTAGGTTGAACACGTGGGCTAGTCATGGTATGTGTTTGAGCTTACCTGGTTGTAGGTTGAGTGGCGAGAGCCACAGCTTAGTCTGGTCCCCTATCCCCTGCCATAGCTCTGCAGCGCTGTGCTATTTTTCACCTAAGCAGATCAGTTTAAAAATGGCCTGTTGCGACTTCCCCACTGCAGTGCTACACTGCTTCCAGCTACTGACTGATAGCTGACTGGTGCTGTAAGATGATAATTCAGAGGTGGAAGTGGAGGAGGAGGTGGGGAGGAGAAGGGAGGGTTGCAGCCACTAACGTAGGTGGCGGTGGAAACCCTGATGGAATGGGAGCCCGCAATCCTTGGAGTCGGTAGCACCTGTGCCAACCCAGGGTACGACTCGCGCCTGGCCTCCACAACATTCACCTAGTGTGACGTCATGGAAAATTAGGATCCCTTGCCAAAAGCACTTGTCCATGTGTCAGTCATTAAGTGGACCTTCCCAATAACTACGTTGGTCAGGGCACGAGTGATGTTACAGGACACATGCTGGTGTAAGGCGGGGACTGCACACAGTGAAAAATATTGGCAGCCGGAACAGCCGCCACCATCAGTATGAGGAAAGCCTCAGTGTCCAAAAGCCTAAATGGCAACATTTCCAGGGCCAGCAATTTGGAAAGGTGCGCATTTAATGCTATGGCCTGTGGGTGGGTGGCTGGTTATTTGTGCTTTCGTTCAAAGGGAGGAATCCGGGCCTGCGTTTTCGACAGGGGTTGGCCAGTACGTAACACAGGGGGAGAGGAGGCAGTGGTGTGACCCGCAGACACTGATTGTGGACACAGGTGTTCGGCCCACCTATTAGGGTGCTTTGATGCTATGTGGCGAGCCTTCTCCCTTTTGCCACCCCACTCCCTCTTCCAGCCTGTTGTGGTGCTGCGGATCCCTCCCTCACTGTACTGCTGTCCTTGCTCGGGTTGCCACCTTCCCATGTTGGGTCAGTGATTTCATCGTCCACCACCTCCTCTTCCACTTCCCCACTCTGGTCATCCTCCTGACTTGTTGACCTAACAACAACCTCAGTTATTGACAACTGTGTCTCATCCTCATCATGAACCTCTTGAGACACTAATTGCGGTTTATTTATTGGCAACTTTGACTCATCATCATCATCCACCTTGTGAAACGCTAATTGCCGTTCCCCAACGTCATCTTCTTCTGACTGTGGATGCTCAAGAGTTTGGGAATCAGGGCACAAGATCTCCTCATGTCCCTCTTCAAGCAGGCTTGTCGAGAGGCCCAAATTAAGGAATGATGATGAAAAGAGTTCCTCAGAAAATCTGAGTGTGGGATCACTTTTCTGCCAAGACTCTCCATGGTGGATGGAAGGAGTATCAGGGTGAGGATTCTTTTGACCAGACTCTTGGCTACAGAGACTGGACTTTGTGGAAGACTGGGTGGTGCTTAACCTACTAGAAGCATTATCTGCTGCAATCTAACCGACCGCCTGGTCGCACTGGTGTGACTTCAAGAGTGGTGTTCTGCGCCGCCCTGCAAACTGGGACATGAAGCTAGGTATTGTGGATGAGTGTATTTCTTGTGCTCTGGCAGCAGGCACAGTTTCACGGCGCCCAGGGCCACAGCCGCTGTGTGCATCATTAGCAGCTCGGCCACTTCCCCATCTCTTACTGCTCGCCTTGCGCATATTAAATGGTATATATACTTGCAAGTATGTCACACAAACAGTAGCGCAGGTTTTGTAAATGTATGCACAAATAAATTACACTGAATGCAACCGATATTTAGGATGTGCAAACATTATACAGGAGGCATAGTGCAAGTAATGTTGCTGTCACTACCGTCTAATATAAAATTACACTGAATCAATGTCACTGATATTTAGGATGCACAAACGTTATACAGGAGGTATAGCGCAAGTAAAATGGCTGTCACCACCGGCAAATAAAAAATGACACTGAATGAATGTCACTGATATTTAGGATGCACAAACGTTATACAGGAGGTATAGCGCAAGTAATGTTGCTGTCACCACCGTCTAATAAAAAATCACACTGAATGAATGTCACTGATATTTAGGATGCACAAACGTTATACAGGAGGTATAGTGCAAGTAATATCGCAGTCACCACCGGCTAATAAAAAATTACACTTAATTAATGTCACTGATATTTAGGATGCACAAACGTTATACAGGAGGTATAGTGCAAGTAATGTTGCTGTCACCACCGGCTAATAAAAAATTTCACTGAATGAGTGTCACTGATATTTAGGATGCATAAAAGTTATACAGGAGGTATAGCGCAAGTAATATCGCTGTCACCACCGGCAAATAAAAAATTACACTGAATTAATGTCACTGATATTTAGTATGCACAAACGTTATACAGGAGGTATAGCGCAAGTAATGTCGCTGTCACCACCGGCTAATAAAAAATTACATTGAATCAATGTCACTGATATTTAGGATGTACAAACGTTATATAGGCGGTATAGCGCAAATAATGTCGCTGTCATCACCGGCTAATAAAAAATTAAACTGAATGAATGTCACTGATATTTAGGATGGGCAAACATTATACAGGAGATATAGTGCAGGTAATGTCGCTGCCACCAGCAGCAAAAAAAATTAGACTGAATGTCATTGATATTTCGGATACGCAAACCTTAGACAGGAGACGAAAGCACGCCGAAATGCCGCTAACGACACCCCGGTTTGGATACACTAGTCTCATCCGTATATGGTTACTATTATTTCTTCTTATGGTCATCGGTTTACTAGATGTTATGCCCTGGTTTTGGGCTTTACATGCTTTTGTGATGCTCACAGCTGAGACTGCTGATGCCATCTGTGATAGTGCACTTTACCGTCCTACACAGAAACACCCACTCTGTATAACCTAGGAGACTCGACCATATTTAGACTTTTATAGATGTTTACAAATACTTTTATGGATGTTGATTCCTGTATCATTATTTACAGCTTAGTGGGATGGTGATCTTTCTTGCTGCTACCTTTTTTTTTTTTTTTAACATAACGATCCTTATGTATGTACTTATGCTATTTAATAAAATATACATTTTTTTGTAATTGTACCCTTGGGCTTCAGTTTCTGTAGGTCTTTGTTTCTTATGGGAGTTGGTACTCCTCCATATTTTCAATTGTTGGCCCTACATAGGGTCCTGTTACACAGACAGAGGAATGAGCCCTTTATCCTGAACAAACATTCATATGGATGTTATCTTCTATTTGGCTACAAGTGCCACCAATCACCTGACAAATGACCCAATTTTCTATGGTGATCAAGTTGTTTATGTGGCACAAAATAAATGCTACCATGCAGCAAAAAATAACTCCCAGCACAATTACCCCTTAACTACCCCTCCCTCACTGGCAGAAGAATTTTCCCCAGTTAACCCCTTACTGACACAGTCATTTTCCATTTTATTCATTCTCGTGTTTTACTCCCTGCCTTCCGGGAGCCATAACTTTTTATTTTTCCATTCCCATTAGCTTATGAAGACTTATTTTTAAGTTGAATACGTACTGTATACAAGTTCCATTGCTGCCTATGGGAAAATCAATATATTCCTTTGGGTTTGACAGGAACTTTGCTATGGCAGGCCTCAAAGCCTTCAGAAGATCCGATGCTGCCATAGCAACTGAACTGTGGGTTTACATGGTTAAGGACCTCTGATGTCTTCACAGGTCCTTGAGCCATCCTAATCTTGGATCTGTACTGATTATCAGTGCAGTTTATGTACTCTCAGGGTGTTAAGGACCTGTGATGATGCCATCACAGTTGCTTATGCCCTTATAGCCTTGTACCTGCCCTCATGCTACAAGGTTTGAATCATGAGTGCAGTCCCTGTTTAAACATGTCAGGTGACCCCCTGGCAGACTGTTCCATTGGGAATCTGCCAAGTAACGCAGATGGTAGTGATTGGTAAGTAGCATTCTTAATTCTCGATCTTTGACCAATCTATTCACCTATAGAAACGGTCTTTACAGTTTGACACACAATGGGGGGCCTGATATTTTCTTTTTGTCTGGTGTGCAGTATTGTCCCACATAAAGCTTGTCCCACCAATGTCAGTTGTTCCTGTTTGTAGTGAAATGCTAGAGCATGTGGTCATTCCAAGTATCAACTTTCCTAATGAATCCTGGAAATAGGGCTTCATGTCTAGCAACAAGAATGCATTTATTTATGTAATATTTATCATTTTATTCAGATTATGCCCCAGTGAGAAGAGGTATGAAAGAAGGTTTATGCTATGATTGACCTGAAATAGAAAGATTCCAGCAAAAATGTCTATACCTATAAGCCAGAAATTGATGGCATTAGGGTACACTTATTTGCAGGGCACATTGTGTTGCAGTATTATGTTTCCAGGTCCTGTGAGAGGGCATAGTTTGGGGAGCCTGTTTGGGCCAGATCGAGAAGAAAAGGAAAAATAAAAATCTTTATTTTTTATTTTTTAGATTACATTGGTATAATACAGTGATAAAAAAGAAAAAAAAGAGAGCAAAGCTGGGTTGGGAGCAGGAAGAGAAAGAAAAAAATTCTAATCAACATAGATGTCACCAGTGCGTCACTCAATTACATGGTTTACTTTCCATTTTAACACAGGTAATGTGGTGTTCCAATATTTATTGTGAAACAACTCCCAGCATTATCATTGTTCAGGTCATGATGGTAGAGAGTTCTGGTTTCATATGGTAAAAAGCCATATGGCAGGGTATCTCTGTACTATAATTGTTGTGATACTGTATAAATGTACGGAGCTTGCTTCTGATGTATTACTATTGATTCTGATACTGTACAGTGTCAACATTTTACACTTTTGGATTTGGGAGGATAGCAAAAAGATGGGAAATTTCATGTGGTTTGCCTTGTTCTTCCCTTGGCTGATGCACAACCTAACTTTAAAAGGCTGCACACATCAATAGTACTAAATTGGCACATATACAGTAGGTCCATAAGTAAAAGATGAGTGTAATGCAGTTAGTGTGAGGAGGTAGGTATGTATTCATAGTGTAGTAAATTTCTAGCCTGGGAGGGGAAGGTAGCTTACAAGAAATGCAAAATGAAAAGAAATGCAAAAAAACCCTGTTCTTTATTTCATTATGGAGTTTTTACTGGCAGCAGATGAATGGTTCCCATTCACATGAATGGCAAAGGAATGTCTGCAGCTTCTATCAGGATTTAGGTGCCTAAATCTTGTCAAATCTTTATAAAGGCTGTCTGAGTTCTAATTTTTTTCGGGAGGACACTATAGATTTATTATTTTAAATTTGTCTAATATAGATGCCTTATATAGACATACGCCTAATCTAATATATAAAGCTGAGTGTATGTATGTGTATGTCCGCTAAAGGAATCCATACCATCTCATTTACAATTAGTGTTGAGCGCGAATATAAGAATAGCGAATTTTTTTAGCGAATATCGGCACTTCGCTAATTCGCAAATATTTCGAATATAGCGCTATAAATTCGCTATTTCGAATATTCGTGTTTTTTTAGTTTTTTTTTTTAGTTATATTTTTTTTCTTTCCCACTTCCCAACAGTAGTTCTTACCTGTCCTGAGGATTCCTGGCTTCCTGGCTGCTCTAGTCAGTGCCCATTGCCGCTTCTGCCGACTTCCGTGCTCATGGAGCGTCCCCATCCATGGGAACGTCTCCATATACTAAAATGTACTGTCGGATTTGAGGAATTACGTTGAAATCGCAATGCGATTAATTCAATTTATATTAATTACATTGCGATTTCAACTTAGAACTGGGTTTATAATGGGTCAGCTTGCTAGAATGAACGAAGTTAACGAATATGGAATATAGCAGCACTGCTAAGTTGAATTCGCAATGCGATTAATTTAACTTGAAGTAATCGCATTGCGATTTCAACTTAGCACTGCTATCTTACATAGGCTAGAATTAACGAATATGGAATATAGCACTAGCACTATTTACAATAGCGAATATGACGAATATATTCGTCATATTCCTCAAAACGAAGATAACGAAGTATTCTACATCTTCGTTTTAGCAACCTATTCGTCAACCTCGCTAATTCTAGCATCAAATAGAAGGTTGACTATAGAGACAGCTGTGTTAAATTCGCTATGCGATTTTTTTTTTTTTAATAGAATAATTATATTACTTACTTGATATAATTATTATAATTATTCTATTTATTAAAAAATATATAAATAATCGCATAGCGAATTAAACACAGTTGTCTCTATAGTCAACCTTCCTGATTTGATTGCTAGAATTAGCTGGCTGATGAACAGGTAGCTAAAACGAAGATGTAGAATACTTTGTTATCTTCGTTTTGAGGAATATGACGAATACATTTGTCATATCCGTCATCTTCGCTATAATTCTAGATATGAAACCAATTGGAAAGTAGCCTTAAGTTAAAATCGCAATACGCGATTATTTAAATTGCATATTAATCGCGGTAACTAGAATAATGACGAATATTCGATTTCGACGAATATGAAACGAATATTCATTCGAATATTCGCGAATTTTGTCGAAATCGAATATGGCACCTGCCGCTCATCACTATTTACAATCACGAAATTTGGCACACAGGTACATCAGGTGTCTGGGAAGGCTTAAGACCGAGTCTCATCTCTCTAGCACGTACCTTTGCTGAGATATTCCCAAACAAATGTATTAGCCAATTAAAGCCTGGTCACATGACCCTTATCAGCCAATAGAAGCTCGCAGGCCCTTAATCTCTACATACACCCAGTTTTACACCAGGTTTCCATAACAACCCAGCCATTTTTCTTTACTGCGGTAGGTCAGCTTTAAAGGGGCAGGGAGCTGTGGATGACACTGTTAGGGGAGCGGAGTTCTGTGGAGTTCAGAGTTATGGGGGCAGGTAGGGTGGCCATTCAGGCCACCCTCAAAAGACGGACTTAAAAAGCCCACCCCCAAGCCCAGCTAAGCCACTCCCAACTGGTTATGCCACACCCCCTCCCACTCCGCAGCCAGAGTGGATAAAAAAAAAGAAGGTAAAAATCAACTTTTTTCATCTGCAGGGGTGGGAGGGGGGTGACTTTCTCTTTGCAGCTCATGGTCAGACAGCAATGTGCTGCTGTCTGAGAGTGAGCTGTTCAAAAGTATGTCCCTTTGTCCGTCCAGGCCCTACGCCAGACGGAGGACATGGAATCTGAAAGCCGGCCTGTCCAGCCTAAAACCGGACCTCTGGCCACCCTACGGGCAGGTTGCTGTGAAGGTCACAGTTAAGGGGACGGTCCACTATGGAGGTCAGTGTTAAGGGGCAGATTGCTGTAGAGGCTACTGTTTAGGCCACTGAGTGTTGTGGAAATCACTGTTACGGAGATGGGGTACTGTGTAGGTCACTAATAAAGGGGAAGCTGCTGTGGAAGTCACTGTTAAAGGGTCAGGCCACTGTGGAGGTCACTATTAGGGGCAAGATGCTGTGGAGGTCACTGTTAAAGAGGTGGACTGCTGTGGAGGTCACTGTTAAGGGGGTGGGATGCTGTAGAGGTCACTGTTAAAAGGGAGGGTGCTGTGGAGGTCTCTGTTAAGGAGGAAGGGAACGGTGGAGGTCACAGTTAAAGGGATGGTCCACTATGGAGGTAAGTGTTAAGGGGCGGGGTGCTGTAGAGGTCACTGCTAAGGGGGTGGAGTGTTGTGGAGGTGACATTTTAAGGGGGCAAGTTATTGTGGAAATCACTGTTAATGAGACAGGGTACTGTGGAGGTCATTAATAAAGGGGTGGCCGCCATGGAGGTCACTAATAAAGGTGCAGTGTACTTTAGATGTCACTGTTATAGTTGATACTGTTGATATCTTTTAACGACACACACAAATATTAAATTAAATAGATGACATATTTCTATATTGGGAGTACAGTATTTCTGGCGCAGATTGCAGCGCAAAGAACCTTTACAATTTGCGACTTTTCCCCACTCACACCAGGTCTAAAAAGTGGGTGTGGCGTAGAAAATGGTCTAAATCTGCACAAACAAGGGAGCTGGTGTAGATTTAGAAGCAGTGGTGGATATGTTGAAGTTATGTAGAGGTCGGCGAGGTTACATAACTTCGGCAGGTCCACCGCCAGTGCAGGGCCTTATTAAGGCTGCATTCACACGTCCGTGGAACACGGACCGTGTGATACCGGACTGGCACCCTGCTTAGTGCAGGAGCGCACGGCGTCATTCGCACCTATGACGCCGTGCGGTTCCTGCTGCCGCCACAGTACAGTAATAGACTCGTATAGATTATAGGAGTGTATTACTGTGCAGCGGCGGCAACAGGAAGCGCACGGCGTCATAGCAACGAATGACGCCGTGCGCTCCTGCACTAAGCAGGGTGCCAGTCCGGTATCACATGGTCCGTGTTCCACGGACGTGTGAATGCAGCCTAAGACCGATGTCTAAAACGCCTGTCTTAATAAATGACCCCATATGTCTCAGCTGTAGTCAGGAACATAATTCTGAGTGGGCCTGCTTGATCAGAGGGAATTTCAGGAGGCCAGTTAAAGTTGTTTTATTATTTTAACTTCCTCCTTGCGAGTTTAATCCCCCAAATAGTAACTGGCATATGACTTTTAACATGTGAACAGGGCTTTAGGATTGTTTTGTGGCAAAATATACAATGTTCAAGGTATGCTAAGTGTAGACAGTATTCTTTCACTTGCTGTGATTACCTCCATTGTTAATATTTTATCATTTTGTATTATTTTTCTGCTTAAATTATTGTTTAGTTCATGACATTGACAGTACATAGCATTAGTGGTGGAAATTTAAATGACATTTGAAAGAGTTGTCTAGATTTTTGCATATATAAAGCACATACTATATTTTTTTCTTACCTAAACTTTTCCAGTGATTGCATTAATAAAAAATGAAGCCACTACATAAACAATGCATTTCAAAGCCTTGATTACTAGCGAGGTGTCTGTTTCAAGAGCCATATGGTTGCTGCATCCCTTGAGTGCTGAACACTTGAAACAAAATAGATGGGGTCTGACTGAATAGCATTGGTAGTCAGCTTGTGTACCATGATAATGCCTTGCACTACTGAATGGGTTATTACTGAAATATCCATGAATCATATACTTGCAATTAATACTTGTAATTAAGATAAATTTGAAAAGATGATAGGAATATTTTCATGGTATGATAAGGTTTAATTAATTTGCTCTCCACGTTCTATATTAAAGTGAACTAGTGAACTATCTCAAAAATTTTGCTCAACTCAACCATCCACAAATCCTCTTCTTTTTGTAGAGTAATTGATGCACAAAATGAAAAGATACAGTACAATGCTATTCTAAAGCTCTTGGGGATTACATCAACCAAATGGTAATATTGTAGGAGATATTAAATTATCGTGCAAGGTGACTGCAGATTTATGTCTTTGAATGTACTGTAGTTCTACGAGTTTGAATATTTATTGAAGAATGGTAGAATGCAGAAGGAAAAATCTAAAGTAAGAACAAAAACAACATGATGAGTTGAAGAGGAAATACTTTTTGGTACAAGTGATGATAAATGGCTCCGTCATGCTGTAAAACTGGAGAAAATTGCACAACCATTTTTATGTTCCTAATCCCCCAAAAGTAATACCTACGTGATCTTTTTTTACTATATCATTTTTTTTCTATATCATTGCTGTCCTGTTTTTCTCCTGTATTGTTCCATTTATATTTACAGAATGGAAAGTTCTTGCTTTATGAGAGTTTTATAATTTACCTTTTTTGTGTTCTATAAGAAAATTGTGTAATTATATTATAATATAGGTTTCTGTTTTTACAGAATAAAGCATGTATAGAATATACGTGCATATACATGGTTTTGGAATCAAGCTCAAATGGAATAATTAAAGTAGACCAGAAAGCTACAGAGCATTATGTTTTCTGCATTAAGCAGGCAGCTTTTTTGTCATACCACTATGCAGGCTACATCAGACAGCTGCATTTACCTTGCTGACAAACCTGATGAGGAATCAGTTGGGATAGATAATTCTTTTGATGATGCTGTGTTCTATAAAAATCTCATTCCTATTAATGATATTCTGTATTAAGCAGTAACACACAAGCTTACTATTGAGAAACTACTTAACTAGTTCAAGGTGGGTCCTGACCAGACGCATTTTCCGTTGTTTAGGGTTTAAGAACCATGCCATTTTTCAGTTTGGTTACATAACAAATTGTTGTGCTTTTTTCAGTGATGCATAGGGCTTTAGTTTGTTTTTCAGAATTTTTAATTATTTATTTTATTTTTTAGTAGCACAAAGTGCTATTTTTATTCATGAGCTATTTAAGGTGTCCCTTCCATAATTAGATTTGAAGTAGGGCACAGAAAGGAAGATAATATTAGAATTAATGTTTTTTTTTTTTTGCTATGTAGGCTATTTTTTGGCCTATTGTATGAGGCCTACTTTGTGTCACACGTGTGCATAAAGACACTGCGTTTTTTTCATAAGAAGAGTGCTGCGTTGATTTTTCATGGATATATATCGCGTGCACCTGAAAAGTACAAAAGCGAGTGCTGCCGGAATTAATACAGACTATATATATATATATATATATATATATATATAACATATATATATATATTTATATATATATATATATATATATATATATATTACTACAAGACACAGTAGTGAATGATAACAAGAAATGTCAAGTGTCAAGCCTCAATTGTTCGTTTCCATCTATTCAGTTTTCACACAGTTTGAATTTATTTATTTTTTTGGTGGGGTTCATGTCATAAACCAATGGGTGTGAACCCACTGTGCCACGTGTCCTACCACCAATAAGGGATTTGTCTAAGTGAACCTTCACAGTACCCCTGATGGTGAGGATAGACTTTCCCTAGGGGAACACCAGGTCACTACCTCTTGAGGAGGATTGGCACATGAGGCAGCTGGTCCAAGCAGAACAGGAGGTACCCGAGCAAGGTACCAGAGGTTTAGGCTTTATTAGCAGGCCGAGTTGTAGCAAGGAGCAACAGTGCAGGACCAAAGGATGAGGCTGAGGGGAAGTCAAAACAGGCAATAGGTAAGGGCAGGTGGCACAGGTACAGGTCAGGCAATCCGGGTCGACAACAGGAGAGTCAAGGCTAGCAGGCAGGGATCAAACAGGTAGCAGAGTCGAGGAATACAAATACGCAGGACACAAGGACCTTGAAACTGAGGCATCTGGGAAGGGGGCTGAGACACTTATATATGTGCAGGAGGGCTAGGATTGGTCAGTGAAATCACATGATCCAAACCATAAAGCGCAGCAAATGACTCTCACCAGCCCTTAAGGAAATGCTGCAGGAAAGCAAGCATGCTGTAGGCAGGGCTGAAAGGAAACACTGGCAGCAGATCACCGCTAAACATGGCACCCGGGACAGCGGTGGTAAGCCGGGAAACAGCGGTGCATAGCAGCCACTGTTACAGTACCCCCCCTTACGCCAGCTCTTCTTGAGCCCATGACGAGACAGAAACCTTTTTATCAAGTTCAGAGCATTAATGTTTTCTTTTGGTTCCCAAGACCTCTCCTCAGGACCAAAGCCCTTCCAGTCCAAAAGATAGTAGGTGTTCTTGCTACGCTTCTCGAACTCCAGGATGTCTTTGACCTAAAATATCTCATCAGAATTTTCAGATACCAGAGGTGGAGTAAAAGGAGCCGTCGAGAAGTGATTAAGGACTACTGGTTTTAGTAAAGAAACGTGGAAGGCATTAGGAATATGCAAAGAGAGAGGTAGATATAACTTATATGTCACTTCGTTCATCCTCCTCAATATTCCAGGGTCCAAGGAACCTAGGAGCAAACCTGAAACTGGGAACCCTTAAGCGGATGTTTTTAGAGGAGAGCCATACCTTATCTCCAGATAAGAACTGAGGCGGTTTTCTTCTTCTCTTGTCTGCATTAGTTTTCATGCAGGTCACCACTTTCTTGATGCAGTACTTGGTATCACGCCAAATCTTTAAAAAATCCCTAAAAGAGGAATCTGCAGCCGGTACCCCAGAAGATGTAGGAACAGATAGAGGAGTACGAGTGTGTTGTCCATAAACGACAAAGAATGGAGAGGATCCAGTAGACTTATTATAGTTGTTGTTATAGAAGAATTCAGCCCAAGGTAGCAATTGTACCCAGTTGTCTTATTGGGCTGAAACACAATGCCAGAGATAGTTCTCTAATATATGATTGACCCGCTCTATTGGCCCGTTGGTCTGGGGATGATAATGTGAGAGAAGTCAAGCTCAATTTAGAGCAGCCAGCAAAGAGCTCTCCAGAGCTTAGAGGTAACTGGACACTACAATCGGAAACAATATGACAAGGTAGACCATGCAAGCGGAATATGTGTCTCACGAACAGTTTATCAAGTTCAGCAGCCGAGAGCAGTCCAGCCAAAGGAACGAAGTGCACCATCTTAGAGAAGCAGTCCAAGGCCACCCAGATAGCTGTACATCCGGAATAAGAGGGCACATCTGTAACAAATGTGTTGCCATGGGGCATCAGGAACAGGAAGAGGTAACAACAGCTGGGTGGTTTGGCCCTGGAGACTTTATTCTGAGTACAGACGGTGCATGCAGACACATAATAACGTACATCCTTAGACAGTGTGGGCCACCAGTAGTGGCGAGACAAAAGTTCTGTGTTCTTGGGGATCCCTGGGTGACCAGCCAGTTTGGAGTTATTCCCCCAAGCTAGAATACGTTTTTTCTAGGCAGATGGCATGAATGTCCTCCCTGTATGGATGTATTTTACCAGGACAGGAGTCACTGTGATCATGCGAGCAGGTTCTACAATGTATCGGGGCTCCTCCTGCTGGTCGGAGAAGTCAAATGACCGAGACAGAGCATTCGCCTTGATGTTCTTCTCGCCCAGCAAAAGTGGAACTAAAAATCTAAATGGGAGAAGAAGAGTGCCCATCTGGTTTGGCGAAGGGTTCAGACACTGGGTCATCTGCAGATTCGTAAGTAAGATTCTTGTGAATGGTAAAGATTATTAATGGATGCTGGGCCTCCACAAAATGGATAACGCCACTCCTCCAAAGCAAGTTTTATGGCCACAAGCTCTCTGTCTCCTATACAGTAATTCCTCTCAGCAGGGAAGAAAAGCTTGGAGAAAAATCCACATGTAAACATCTTGCCCTTGGAACCTACAGAGGAGACGTACACGTCTAAAAAGAATTGTCAGGAGACATGATGCAGAACAGGTGCAGAAGCAAAATACCTTTTTAATTGAACAAAGGCGGCTTCAGCATCAGGAGTCCAGACTCTGGCATTCACCCCTTTCTTAGTAACAGCGGAGATCGGAGATGTAAGAGATAAAAAATTTGGGATGAACTGACAATAGAAATTAGCAAATCCAAGGAAGCGCTGTATAGCATGAAGACCTTGTGGGCGGGGCCAGTCCATTGCTGTATTCGATTTCTCAGGATCCATCTGCAACCTGGCATCCGAGATTATGTATCCGAGGAACAGTATGGTAGATTTTTTAAAGATGCATTTCTTGAGTTTGGCATAAAGTCGATTCTCTCTCAACCACTGTAAAACTAACTGTACATGCTTCCGGTGAGTGGTCAAATCTAGAGAATAGATCAGTATATCGTCCAAGTACACTATCACGCAGACATAGCAGGTTCCGGAATATATTGTTTACCAACTCCTGGAATACCGTGGGAGCATTGCACAGACCAAAGGGCATGACGAGATACTCATAGTGACCATCATGAGTGTTGAAAGAAGTCTTCCGCTCATCGCCCTTTCGAATGCGGATAAGGTTGTATGCGCCGCGCAGGTCGAATTTTTTGAAGACCTTAGCTCCCCAGATCCTGTCAAGCAGTTCAGAGATTAGCGGAAGAGGGTATCGATACTTGACTGTGACCTTATTCAGACCTTGATAGTCGATACAGGGCCATAAGGATCCATCTTTTTTCTGCTCAAAGAAGAACCGGCACCTACTGGTGAAGCAAGTTTCCAGATAAACTCCCTCTCGAGATTCTCCTTGTTGTAATCAGACATCGCTTGGGTCTCAGGAAGTCAGAGTGAGTAGCCTTGACTGCGAGGAGGAGTCGCACCAGGCAGAAGGTCAATCGGACAATCATAAGGATGATGAGGAGGCAGGGTCTTGGCCTTTTTCTTTCTGAAGACATCCACAAATCTGGCATACTGCTTGCCTCCACAATACAGACACAGGTTCTCTGCTTTGCGGCGTAAATGTTCCTGGTCAGACAATCAAAGGCGCTCTGTTTGCATTTGGTCTTCAGATGGAATGGACACTAGAGGAAGAACTGGCCTCTGGAAGAATGGAGCCAAATAGGGTGGTCTTCTGGTGCCTGCGACCTCCTTAGAACGTTCCCTGAAACGCATATCTATCCTTGTGGCCAAGGAGGTCAGGTCATTCAGAGTAGATGGACGGATGCGAGCAGCTAATTCATCCTTAATATGGTCAGAATGGCCCTCCCAGAACACTGCCAGTTGAGCCTCATTGTTCCATGCAAGTTCGGCAGCCAGGGTACGAAACCGGATCGTGTACTGACCCAGAGATGAGGAAATCTGTCGTAGACGCAGCAGAGCTGATGCAGCAGAGGACGTGCAGCCGGGCTATTCAAAAAACAGCCGCAAGGTAGCCAGGAAAGACTGCAGATTAGTGGTCTCTGGACCTCCATGTTCCCAAATACTATTTGATCAAGCAAGGGCGTCATCAGACAACAGGAACACAATGAAGGCAATCTTGGACCACTCAGTGGGAAGCTTCTGCCCATGCAACTCAAATGGATCAGAAACTGGTTCAGAAATCCACTACAGGTTTTTGGATCTCCACCATAGCATGATGGCATAGGGAGTTGCACACCAGTGGCACTCAAATCTGGATTCACCGGTATGAGTATTGCAGGGGTAGCAGCGACTAGCGACCCTGCAGTAGCTGGAGAACAGATGGCACTCAGACGAGCAGCAACATTTTGCATGAGCTGCATTTAACAATTCCTGAACGACAGTCTTGGGGTGACCAGCGGGGTCCATGGCCCCAGCGTACTGTCACAAACCAGCTGGTATGAACTCACTGTGCCATGGTGTCCTACCTCCTCTAAGGCGTGCTGTGAGGTCACTGTAAAGGCAGTAGGGTACTGTGAGGTCACTGTTAATTAAGGGAGCGGTGTACAGTGGAGGTCACTGTTGATGGAGCAGGGTACTGTGGCAGTCACTGTTAAAGGGGCAGGGGGTTGGCTGCTGTGGAGGTCCCATTTTAAGGTGATGGGGTATTGTGGGGTGATTAGTGTTCAGGGGTGGGGGGCTGTGGAGGTCACTGTTAATGGGACGGGGGACTGTAGATGTCACTGCAAAGCCGGGTCCTTCAGCTAGTATAAATATATTTATATGCAGTGCTGCCCATAATTATTCAAATTTAGACTTAAAGCTACTTTCATTCAACCAGCAAGTAATTTTTTGACGGGAAGTGACATAAGTGTCTCCCAAAAGATAATAAGACGATGTACAAGAGGCATTATTGTGGGGAAAAAAAACATTACTCAGCTTTTATTTACATTTGAGCAAAAAGTGTCCAAAATTATTCTTGCCCTTCACAATACCACGGATACAGACCAAGGAGGACACCACTTTTCCAGATAAGGCACACAAATGCTCACTTGTCCTTTGCAAAAGCTCATCTGGACAAAGAAGAAGACTTCTCGTCTTCTGTGTTATGGTCAGATGAAACAAAAAATGAATTGTTTGGTCACAATGATGTTTCCTTCATTTGGTGTAAAAAAGGAGAAGCCTTCAACCCAAAGAACACCATCCCCACTGTCAAACATGGTGGTGGGAACCTAATGCTTTGAGGGTTTTTTCAGCCAATGGACCAGGGAACCTAACCACAGTAAACAGCACTATGAAAAAAGAGCAATACATGAGGATTCTCAACGACAACATCAGGCAGTCTGCAGAGAAACTTGGCCTTGGGCACCTGTGGTCATTTCAGCATGACCATGACCCAAAACACACAGCAAAAGTGGTGAAGAAATGGTTAAATGGTTAGCAGAAAACAACATTAACATTTTGGAGTGGCCCACCCAGAGTCCAGACTTGAATCCAATTGATAATCTGTGGAGGGAGCTAAAGATCAGGAAGACCCTCCAACCTGAAAGATTTGGAGCTCATTGCTAAAGATGAACGGGCAAAAATACCTGTGGAGACATGCAAAAAGCTGGTCTGCAAAATTATAGGAAGCGTTTGATTGCTGTAATAGCCAATAAAGGCTTTTCTATTGATTATTGAGAAGGGTATGAATAATTTGGGACTGGACACTTTTTGCTCAAATGTAAGTAAAAGCTGAGAAATATTTTTTTTTTTCCACAATAACGCCTCTTGTACATCGTCTTATTATCTTTTGGGAGACACCTATGTCATTCCCTGTCACAAAATTACTTGCTGGTTGAATAAAATTAACTTTTAGTCAAAATTTGCCAGGGGTATGAATAAATATGGGCAGGCATAAATAGTAAACGAACAATGCTCCAAAAAACAACTCATTTTATTCACCCATGTGGTGCGACGCTTCGGCTCTGCAATAGAGCCTTTCTCAAGCAAATAACTAATGCATAGTGAGGGGTATATACTCAACAAACATACAACTCCAATTACATAGTCATGTGACATAATTGCTCAATAAATTCATAAACCAACAAAATATACATGTAATACATTCTATAAAGTGACGATGCAGACGTGCATAAAGAATCCATACAGCAGCATAATGTGATAGATACGGTAAATGACAGTAATTTATATATTTTAATCAATAAGAGTGAAAAAAGTACATTTGTGCATTAATAATTGATATTAACAATTATCATGAAGTGCCAGGTGCTTTACATAACACATGATGAAGGAGGATGAGAAGAAAGAGAGGACATAACTATACTGATCGGATGTAATGGCGATATCACATGTAGCCATCATCAACGTTGCTGTATCTTCCTTGCGCCTGCTCCAGGTTGCGTCAATAGTTCAAAGGGTATCGCTTCCGTTGCGCTGATACCGGCGCATGCGCAGTGCAATCATGTACACAAATCGCCATCTTAAGAGTGGTATCAAGCGCTTACCCTCCAGGTGCATGCCCAGAACACCACCGGGTACTAAGCACCATCTTTTCTCCTGGCATTTAGCCCTATTCTTAAACGCCACTTGTACAAGTTGTACTGGTCACTGTTTCAGGGCGGAACATAGTCGGTTGGAGGGGACAGTCCTCATCACAAGACTGACACCCTACCCCTGGAGAAAGAAAACCTACACTGAGTGCTGCATATCAATACGGACCTCCATATAAGCTATCTCAAGGTCCGATCTAGTGCTCTAAGCCCAAGAGGGTTCTCCTCAAGGACCAATAGAGTTTAAATATACTAAACTATATATATAGCATATTGTCACAACCTGGATAAAGACAACAAAGAAATTATTTAAAAAAGATACTAATCAACACATTGAGCATAATACATATCCGAAGGGTATATCAGTCCGGTATCCTCAATTTCTATCTTTCATCAATGTGGTATCTAAAAAAAAGGCAAAAAAGGAGAAAAAAAATTACTACTTCATATATACAAGCAGAGATCAGTTCTTTTACTACTACCAAAATGCAAGAGGAGAACTGAATCTGTAAAGAGCAAGGCCGATTGCAAACCAACAATTCATATTATTTCCCCAAGGTTATAGTCAACATTAAGGCAATTGTGTTTAAGACAATTAAAGATATGTATCCACTGTAACTCTTTCCTTGAACCGCCATTTTGTGATACTTTGTTCCGCACGTGTTTTGTACATGGACTGTCTGCTGCGGAGGCAGCAGCATTATATATGAAGAAAAGTTGAAGTTAATAAAAAAATTATTTTAAGCATTTGGTATGCTCTTTAAACCTACTGCTTTCATATAACAACGCTATAGGAATAACAGAGTAATAGACAGTCTGTTTAGACTGGTTAGTCAGAGATACCAAAATTCTTCTAATGACATAGCACATAAGGCACTTCATAGTGCTGCGCTGCCACAGTGGAACTATTGCCTTCAGAGGGTGAAGTGATAGCGCTCCTCAACTTGCACAGTAAAGAGTGCATTTGAGCAGCAGAGCGCCAGCATATACCGCTGTGCAGCAACTGTTCCCTGAGTGAGCATCGCAAGTCAGCACAGAGCATCGCAAGTCAGCGCAGAGCATCGCATCACATCAAGAAAAGACAAGTCTCCTTTAAGACTGACATTTGTTCCTATTCATTCAGAATAAGGTCAGAACTTTCCTTTTATTACTTATCATTGCACATGCTTTTTGGCATAAAGAGACGTTTTCGTGTTCAGGAAAAAAAGACTTTAAAGTAAAACAAAGGATAGTTTGTTGCATATGGACTCTAAAATATTTAAAGTGAAAGTCACTTATTGCCTGCATCTGTTGCTATTGCATTTAAAGTGAAAGTAATTTATTTCTACATTTTGTCAGTATTGCATTTCAAGTGAAAGGTTCTAATTATTTGTATTGATTGGTATAGCATTTAAAGTAAAATGTCTGAGCCTAGTGGCATGAGCCAACATGCCACTGTTAGAGGATACAAAGATAGATAGGATAGAAGGTGAAGAGCAAGAAAACCTGTCTGAGTTAGAAGAGTCTGATGCAGCATTAGTCTTGCCACAAACAAATATATCCCAAACAAATGAACTAAGACGTTCATCACGTGCCAGAAAACCGACCCCAAAGATACTGGAAAATTTGGAGCAAGAGGCAGCATTAAAAGAGAAAAGGTTTGCCCGAATGTATGATAAATGGAAATTATACATTAAAGACATTTGTAGAAAGCCAAAACAAGGAAGTATAAAAGGGAACTTGAGTGATATGGTAGAGACGGTAGAAGAATCTGAATCGGAGCTTATGGCAGCATATGTCAACCTGCTGTCATCTACGACACCTTCCGAGGATATTGTACATGGACACATGTACTGCGGTCAATAAAGATTTAGTAAAGCTCATGAGAGAACTATCATCTGCAGCTAACTATGATGAAGTTAAGGCGAGAGAGAGAATGAACAAGCTTTTTATGAGAGACTATGCTAAATCCTTAGGTGGAACCACACTCTCAAGTGGGACTTCCTTCGCTAGCAGAAGTGCCAGCCACATATCAGAGTCCTCAAGTACTTTAGCCAAAAGAAAGGAATTAGCTGAACAACTTGCTGTCAAAAGAGCAGAAATTTAGATGGAAGCTGCCATCGAGATACAGCGCCTACGAATAGCTGAAATGGATGCACAACGCCATCAAATGCAACATGAAATGGAGGCACAGTGCAAACAGATGAAAAATCTGGAAAGGCAGAAAGAAGTTAACATTATAGAAGCCAGAATACATGAAGATGATATGAATCAGAGTAGTCATAGGTCCAAATCTGTACTAAGGGAAGAAGCAGACTCCTACTCTCCTCCATACACCAAGGAGAATGGAAGAAAATCTCCAGCATGTAGTGAAGAAAAAAGTCAATATCCTTCCATCCCTGCTCAGAAAGAAAAAGAGAGGCTTTGTCCAGTGTTAGGAAAAAGCTGTGTGAATTTAACCTCTATTTCTACCGGAAAAGATGAAGAAAGGGACTCAGAACTAAGTGAGAAAATAGAACCGGGTGATTCTCTCTCTATGTCACTGCAATGGTCAAGAAAATGTTACAACTAATGTCCCAGCAAGACAACAGAGAACAGTCCTTGCTAGACTTCCCGTTCCAGAACCTACTGTATTTTCAGGAGACGTACTGAAGTTCATAGAGTGGAAGGCAAGTTTTGAAATGATCATTGAGCATCATTGCTTCAGTCCAGTCGACAAGTTATTCTACCTTCAGAGATATGTTGGAGGGGAAGCAAAGAAAGGTTTTGAAGGTAACTTCTATTGAAAAGACGAAGAAGACTACAAGCAAGCTTGGGAAAAATTCTATGCAAGATATGGTCATCCTTTCTTAGTAAAAAGAGCTTTTAGAGAGAAATTGAATAACAGGCCTAAAATAGGTCCTAAAGAACACTTCAGACTCCAAGAGTATAGTGACTTCCAGCAAGCATTCAGCAATGCCATCCCACATGTTCAAGGACTAGAAGTACTGAACGACTATCTAGAGAATCACAGGATGCTAGCTAAGCTACCTGAAGAAGTGGCTTCTAGATGGAATCGCTATGTGACTAAACAGTTAGA
The DNA here is from genome assembly GCA_033119425.1 of Bufotes viridis. Taxonomy (NCBI): domain Eukaryota; kingdom Metazoa; phylum Chordata; class Amphibia; order Anura; family Bufonidae; genus Bufotes; species Bufotes viridis. The sequence goes on from CM065591.1 coordinate 128,247,982, forward strand.
TCTAGGCAAGAACTTCCCAAGTTTTAAAGAGTTATCTTAGTTTGTCAATGAGGAAGCACGGATAGTATATAATCCGGTAACATCATCTTATGTCTTAAAATCCTTAGAAGAAAGGCCTGCAAGAGAGATAAGACGTGCAAGAGCAATTAGCTTTGAAACTAACGCAGAAGCTAAAGGTCTAGATACCTACAAGAGCAAGTTTAAAGTCACTACTGGGATCAGTAGAGAGACAGAACCTACAAATCATCAGACTACCTTCAAGTGTATGTTCTGTGGAGTGCCAACAATTGAAGGAGAAGTCCCCAGATGAAGAGAAAACAATTGTACTTCATAACCAACTGTGATTTCGATGCCTAAGAAAAGGCCATGTTACTAAGGAGTGTAAGAAAAGGGCCACATGCAGCGTTTGCAAAGGATGCCAACCTACACCACTACATGAAGAACATCCAAAGAAAGATAAATCCTCAAAACCTAAAGATGCTGAGGAAGAAAATAAAGTATCGGTATTTTCTTGCAGAGTGAGGAAAGGAGAAAGCAACAGCACATCAATGGTTGTACCAGTGAGCATTTCAAATCCTAAAAGGAGGAACAAGAAGGTATATGCCTATGCACTACTGGATGCCCAAAGTGATCTCACCTTCATTAATCAAGAAATCTGCAATAAATTGCAAGTGGCTACAGAACCAGTGAAGCCCAAACTTACCACAATGACGGGGAGAGACACATTAGTGAACAGTCAAAGGGTCAAAAGAATGAGAGTTATAAGACTTCATTCAAACTGCACATTGAATCTACCTCAAGCTTACACAAAAGATGATATACCTCTAGATCGAGATTGCATACCTACCTGTGAAACAGCCAATGAATGGGAGCACCTATCTGTCATACAGTATCTCATGAAATGTCCCCGCTGAAGGAGTTTAGTGTTGGACTGTTGATAGGTTACGATTGTCCCTAAGCTCTGGTACCACGAAAGGTAATTACAGGAGGAAAGGGTTAATCTTAGCTGTTCAAACTGATCTAGGATGGGGTATTGTTGGAGGAAAACAGCAGATTGCAAACTCAAGACAGGTAACAGGATTGTGTCATTGAATATCTGTCCAAGAGTTACCAACTGAAAGTCCAGCAAAAGTAATCAAGATTCTTGAATCCCACTTTGCAGACATAAGTTCTAAAGAAAAGATTGTATCCCAAGAAGACATAAAGTTCGTACACACTCTAGAAGAAAGTGTTCAACAGAATCAACAAGGTCCTCTTGAAATGCCCTTACCTTTTAGAGAACGACCTTGTCTGCCAAATTACAGAGATCTTGCCCTAGCAAGGTTGCAATGTTTGAAGAAAAAGATGGGAAGAGATCCCAAATTCAAGCAGGATTATTTAAAATTAATGGAAGACATCCTTGAAGACGGACATGCAGAGAAAGCTAATAACCAACCTAAGGAAGCAGAAGTGTGGTACATCCCACATCAAGGATAAGATTAGAGTAGTATTTGATTGCTCAGCAAAGTATGATGGTGTTGCATTGAATGATCATCTACTAAAAGAACCAGATCTTGCAAACACCCTGCCTCGAGTACTCTGTAGATTCAGAAAGTATCCCGTAGCAGTCATGTGTTCCACTAGCTTCATATGAAGAAGGAATATAGAGACTTCCTGAGGTTCCTATGGTGGGAGGATGGAGATACAGATACAGAGCCAGCAGAATACAGAATGAAAGTACACTTGTTTGGAGCAGCATCGTCTCCAGGTTGCGCCAATTATGGTATGAAGTACCTGGCCAATCAGAATGAAAAGGATTATCCATCAGCAGCAAATTTTCAGAAGAAAAACTTTTATGTATATGATGGTCTTATAAGTCTACAGTCCACAGAATCTGCAATCAAACTAGTGAAAGAAAGCCAACAGTCATGCACAAGAGGAAACCTGCGTCTTCACAAATTAATCTCAAACAACAGAGAGGTACTGGAATCCATCAGTGACTCTGAACGTGCATCAACAATGAAGAATGTAGATCTCAATTATGATCATCTTCCATTTCAGAACATACTTGGATTGGGATGGAATGTAGAGAATGACAAGTTCTTCTTTTAAGTATCTTTTGAAGACAAAGTTGCAACTAGACGTACCATTCTTTCCGCAGCGGCTTCTATATATGATTCATTGAGATTCTTGACCCCAATAATCCTCAAAGTGAGAGAAATACTACAAGAATTATGCAGACAGAAGTTAGGATGGGATGAGCCCATACCTGCAAATTTGAGGCCAAGGTGGGAGAGTTGGATAAGAGACTTGCAAAATTTGAGAGAAGTTCAGATACCCAGATGTTTTGTACCTCATGATTTCGGAAAGTACAAGAAAATTGAACTTCATCACTTTTCAGATGCCAGTAGTTATGGTTATGGTCAGTGCTGCTACATCAGAGTGATAGGAGAAGGAAAAATATGCTGCGCCCTGGTTATGAGAAAGGCCGGAGTTGCTCCTACTACTATTCAGACAATACCAAGACTTGAACTGACAGCAGCTGTTGTTTCAGCATCAGTCAGCAAATTTCTGAAAGAAGAATTGGAATTAAAAATAGATAAAGAATATTTTTGGACATGCTCACAAGTTGTCCTAGGATACATAAATAGCGAAGCTCGGAGATTCCATGTCTTTGTCACCAATAGAGTTCAGAAAATTCGGGAAATATCAAATACGGAACGTTGGCATCACATTGACACAAAGCATAACTCAGCAGATCAGGCTTGAAGAGGCCTGAATGTAACATAATTAAAGAATTCAAACTGCTTCACAGGCCCAGAGTTACTTTGGGAAAAGGAAATCATACCCAGTAAAAGTCATACAGAATGGTCTATGGGTGATTCAAAAGTAAAAGTTGTACAAACATTGAGCACTGCTGCCAAGTGTAAAGATGACATACTTGAAAGACTAGCCAGATGTTAAAAATGGAATACAGTCATAAACATAGTAGCTCAAATTCAACGTTTGGCAAAGGGAATCAGAAAGAAGGAATTGTTGAATGTAGAAGAAAGAATGAAAGCTGAAGAAACAGTCATAGGACTCATTCAACAGGGATTTTACAGTGAAAAGTTGAAGAGGCTTAGTCAAGAAACTAAAAGGCTTCCAAACAACCACCCATTGTACAAACTTAATCTTGTTCTGCAGAATGGTATACTGAAGTTGGGGGGAGACTGGAAAATGCATTATTACCTAGCAGAGTGAAGCATCCATTCTACCCAAAAATTCTATCTTCACAAGATTGATTATTGATCACTACCACAACAAATCCTTGCATCAAGGAAGAAGCTTTACCCAAAGCTGTTTGAGAGAAGGTGGTTACTGGATAGGGAAAGGAAGCAAAGTTATAGCAAAGTATATAAGTAAATGTGTAGTCTCTAGAAAGGCACGTAGACCTACTGAAGAACAAAGAATGGCAGATTTACCGACAGATCGTGTAAACCCATCACCACCATTTCTTTATAGCAGAATGGTTTGTTTTGGCCCATTCATCACCAAGCAAAACCACGAGGAGTACAAGAGATATGGACTAATATTTACATGTCTAAGCTCCAGAGCAATTCACCTGGAAATGTTAGAAGATATGTCAACTGATGCATACATCAACGCCTTGAGACATTTCAAAGCCTTTAGAGGTACTGTCAGAAAGCTTAGATCTGACCAAGGATCTAATTTTGTCGGAGCAAATAATGAATTGAAGAAAGCTCTAAAAGAGATTGATAAAGAAAAGGTAAGTGAGTATTTTTTAGAGAAACAGTGTGATTTTCACATACAAGCCATACAGGAGGAGTTTGGGAAAGACAAATCAGAACTGTAAGAAATGTGTTAAGTTCAGTGTTGAAAAAGAACACCGGAAGAATGGATGATGCTTCACTTAGGATTCTGTTCTATGAAGCAATGTCTATTGTTAACAGTCGTCCACTTGCAGTTGATAACATTAACGATCCAACAACTTTGGACCCTTTAACTCCCAACCATCTATTTCATCTTAAGTCTGATTACATAAAGCCACTGGCAAGTTCACCAAGGAGGATTTATATGCCAAAAAGAGATGGCAAAGAGTTCAATATCTATCAGAACAGTTTTGGAATAGATGGAGAAAAGAATACTTAGCCAATCTTATGCTGAGAAGTAAATGGCAAACACCCAGAAGAAATGTTCAAGTTGGCGACATAGTGTTAGTAAAAGAAGAAGATTTACCTAGAAGTCAATGGAAATTGGCCAAAATTCTAGAAGTTTAAAAGTATGAAGACAGGCTAGTAAGAAGAGTGTTGGTACAAATAGGAGGCTCAAAACTTGACAAAAAGGGAAAATGTCTCAATACTCCACTCAGGTTGGAACGTCCTATACAGAAGTTAGTTGTTGTATTAAGAGTGATAAACGACACTTGAGAGTTAAGAATCTGATGGAAAATTCCCCAAATTCATGTTTAAGTCCTACTATTGAGAACATAGAATTATAGGTAATTTTGGTGGGGATGTAGCTAGCCAGCAAAGACCTGTCCTAGGTTGCTAATATGACATAAAGGTATATACAGCTAGACCTGCTAATGACCTTAATTCAGTTCATATGTTTACATGTTAAAGACAAAAGCAGAGTTATTTACTGTGACTTCATGTTTTTGGATGTCATGTAACAGTTGTATGTTGTGTCCACAGAAGCAGAAGGATAATATGCATTTAAGATTCATTATATTACTGTAAGGTAAGCTCAATTACAAAGAACAATTATTAACAGAAAGCATAGAGTTAAGCTGTTGTCACTGCCCAGGAGTCTTAACCAATCACAGCCAGTCTCACACTGAGCAGGAGTCTTGGGCAATTGCAGCCAGCCTCACACTCAGACTGTCTAGGAAATTCGTCTTCATTACACCAGAGGAGAGAAGCTGAACAGACATTCACTCCACTGAGAGTTCTGTTTTATGGAAGCAAAGATGCCAAAATAGGTATTTAATGCAGTTATAGATGTCCATATTGTTAATAGTAGTTATTAGAACTCAGAAACACAAGGGGGGGGGGGGGGGGTCAGTCAGCACATAGCCATGGCAAAATATACATACAAACACAGAAATGCAACAGCACTCTGCAACCAGCACTCTGCCCTACCTCTATACTAGGCGTTGGTGTACATTTTGATCAAAAAGTAATAAGCCACTCGCCGCGCCAAGGCCGCCTTTATAAGTGGTCCTAACTCTAAATCCTACCTGTTGTGTGCCATGAAAGCCACATAAATTCAGGAAGTGCGGGCCCAGCATGCATGCCGGATCAACCCTGCTTTTTAACCTTCTAAGTGACGTAACAGCCTCCATTAATCCAGGGATGCAGGTATCAACATGCATGCTGAGCCCACTATGTACTCCTCCTGTTGGGGGCCATGACAGCCACATAAAATCAAGGGAGTGCAGGCCCAGCATGCACGCTGGATCAACCCTGCTTTATAACCTTTTTGGTGCCTTAACAGCCTTCATTACATCCAGGGATGCAGGTACCAACAAGCATGCTGAGCCCACCATGTACTCCTCCTGGATCCAAATGGCTACTAGTAGATACTATGAGTGCAAATTACGTTTTATACTTACTCTGATTAAAAGCAGCCTCTAAGGCAGACAAACTAGTCAGGTGTGCACGACTGAATGGAGGTTGCCACACCTCCAGTATATACTACACAGAAACACAAGGTAAGGGGGGGTCTGTCAGCACGTCCCTGTATGCAGGTGCACGTAGCCATGGCAAAATATACATACAAACACAGAAATGCAACAGCACTCTGCAACCAGCACTCTGCCCTGCCTCTATACTAGAGGAGTTGGTGTACATTTTGATCAAAAAATAATAAGCCACTCGCAGGGCCAAGGCCGCCTGGAAAAACGTGATACACTGAACTTTCCTATCCTGCAAAGTACTAAAAAAAAGTACTCCATTAAATGAGAACAAGATAAATAAATAGCGTGGTGTGAATGGGGACTAAAAGGTGGGGATTTATGCAGGGAACCATTACTGGTCTAACAGCAGGCAATCTTCCCTGTACTTCATCCCTTGGCTATAATAGCCTGTCTGCATTCACTACATACTGCACCACATACATGTGTGTGATGTATGGGGCAGCGTGTGATATGTGTGGGCAGGTCTTCTTTCTGTATGAACTAGGAGATGATCATGTTACTGTTTGTATGATAGCTCAGGTTGTGTAGTGCAGGGGGCGGGGAAAGGCAGGTTATTCACACCCACAAATATTCATGAGGGAGAACTGAGTCATTGTTGTTACATGACCCCACAGCTTTACTGCAGCATGTAAACACAGCAAGAGTAACAGAACTATGCAAAGGTGTAAGTATGTTTTTTTTTTTTCTTTCAAGAAATCAAGCTAAACTAATGTATATGTAAGTCCTGATGAGTTTTATAATGTTTTTTTGTTTTTGTTTTCCATAACTCGGATAACCCCTTTAATTCCTATTTGGCCAAGTTGCTGGCAATGCAGTTGCAGTCGTTCCATTTAGTTGAGTCTGTTGCCTTTAGGGAGCTAATGAAGTACGCTAGTGAGCTAATGAAGTAAGAAGAAAGACTCCTACCCAGCATTATTTCTTAGAAAATGCCATCCCTTCCTCCCACTCTTACATAGGCCACTCACTGTGATTCTCACTGTTCGGAAGAGTTCACACCATGGTGGACACCTAGAGCAGCACTTTCTTTTTGACCCCACAATTGTATCAGCCTGGCTCTCACACCAAGAACTTATCTGCCTCCTCCAAGGACGTGTTCCCATCCCCAACAGCAGCAAGTGACAGGGTCACTCGCACTCCCACTCCTTCCTATTTCATGTGTACTGTCAAGAGTTGCCAAGCTGTGTTAGAGCAGATCGGTCTGGGAGAGAGTAGCCAAATCGGCAAGCAGCTGCTCAAATACATCAAAGAGAAAACATCCCACTGGCTATCACCCGTCGACTTCAATTGGGCGAGGTGGTCAGCGACAATGGGCAAAACATTGTGGTCACCCTGAACCTGGGCAAAATAATGGTGTACATTATCAACCTAGTGGTGTAGCGCTTTCTAAATATGTACACTGGCTTGTGCAAGGTGCTTGCAAAGTCCAGGTGACTGTCCAACCACTTCAGCCACTTTTACGTGGCGAGGAACACTTTCCTGGACCTGCAGCGACAGAACAACCTGCCTCTACTCTGCTTAATCCGCAATGTTCCTACTCGCTGGAATTTGACATTGCACATGCTGGAGCATCTGTATAAGCAGCAGAAAGCAATGAATGATTTTAGTATGCACCAGACAGCAGCAGCGAGCATGTGTTGCTTCGAGGTCAGGCAGTTGTCAGCAGCTTATCCAAGACGCTTGTCAGGTGCTGAAGCCCTTCAAAGAGGCCACAAAGTTTGTCAGCAGCATGAACTACGTCATCCCTCTCATAATTATCTTAGAACAGACACTGAAGACTCAGCAACAAGGGACCACAACGGAAGAAAGGCAGCTGACGCATCTTGCTGTCTGCCCTATAGATGTTGGGGATACACAAAGGGAATCTTTCATGGAGGAGGAGAATAACAAAGATGAGCATCAGTAAGATGAGGATGAAGAGCTTCCACTGCAAGAGGAGGAGGAGGATTTGGTGGTGGAGGATCAAGAGGTTGCATCAGGTTGATCAAGAGGTTGATCAGGATTGCACCAGCCAAGACACCCAATGATCTTTGTGGGGGGCAGAGCCGGAAATAAGCAGCTCCAGGTGGATCAAGAGGTTGATCAGGATTGCACCAGCCAAGACACCCAATGATCTTAGTGGGGGGCAGAGCCGGAAATAAGCAGCTCCTTGGGCATGCTGGCCGACCTGTATGCTTGCTTGTTTAAGCAGTGACAGTCTTATCAGTTACATCAAGCAGTCCGATGATTACTGGATAGCCATACTTTTAGGCCCTCACTACCAATGCAAAATGGGGGATTATTTTTCTCTGGCAGAAAGGGAGGTTAAATCACATTACTACCAGGATACATTGTGTACACAGCTTACAGAGAGCAGATGCCTGCCACCAGTGTGGCTGAAAGGGAGGGCCCTCTCTTCACCCACAGAGTCATCCCCCCTCCCGCCACCACGAGCATCAGCAGTAGCAATTATTCAGTCTCCTCAACATGATGCAGCAGTTTTTCTATGTGCCATGCCAGGCTGAGGCCAGTCAGCAAGCTGACAGCTCCCGCCTTCAAACCAAGGTTCAGGCCTACCTAAACTATGCCCAGTCTTTTTCGCATGCCCTGTTTCTTGACCCCATGAATTTCTGGGCAGGCAGACTGAAGAGTAGCCCAAACTGTCACAATATGCTATCTATCTTCTTTCTTGCCCAGACCCCAGTGTCAACTCTGAGAGGGTTATCAGTGCAGTGGGTGGCATAATGACACCAAAACGGAACAAGATGTCCTCCGCCAGTGCAGTGTCCAAAACATCACTTGAAAATATCACGTCAAACTGAACCAAGCCTGGATTCATGAAGCCTTTCACAATCCTCCAACTGATTATGTTAACAGACCTCTCCTTGCTGGTGGTGCCCCATTTTGCCACTGTTTCTGTCTGACTTCCTACCATCACATTCTGTACGACTGCTACTGTGGCCTTCATCATGCTACTAATTGTCACTTTCCAACCATCACGTTCTGTACGGCCTGCATCGTGATACTAATACCACTTGCAACCGCCATGTTCTGTACGACTGCTGCTTCAGCCTCCATCATGCCACTGCTGTCTGTCTTTTTACTACATGCTGCTAATGCCACTTTCCAACCATCACGTTCTGTACAGCTGCTGTTGCAGCCGGCTTCACACCACTAATGCTACTTTCCAACCATAACGTTCTGTATGGCTTCTCCCGCTGTCTCCATCATGCCACCGCTGCCATCATGCCACTTCTGAAACCTTCATCTTCCATAAGGCTGCTGCTACCTCTGTCATGCTGCTGTCCTTCTGCCAACATGTACCATACAGCTGCTGCTGCAGCTGCTGCTCCTTGTTAATCCCCTGCTGCTCCTTGTTAATCCCCTGCTGCCACCACCATTAGCACAAATCATCTGAAGACACTATCAGTACTACTACAACTACTACTACTACTACTACTAATGCCACTACTACCCATAGGCAGCCTTGTATGTCCCATGCTATGCTGCTCCTGCTGCTGCCACTATTGCGGTCCCATGCCACTATATCCATACGTACTCTTTCCACATTCACACTGCACTGCTGCTGCTCCCAATAAAAAGGGATACATATTTTTTAGGCTCGTTCACAATGAGCCACTTTTTCTTCTGATGATCATATAACACTGTGTGGGTTTAAACATCATTTGACCCTGATAAGAAACAACTTTTGGAAGCTTTGGAATTATGATAAAGAAGAACATATGTGCGGGTGCGATGTGTTTTTAAAGCTAGGGTGACGGGAGGAAACAAATCATAAAAAAGAAATCAAAAGAGACAAGGTTTCCTAGGAAGCTAGAGGAGGTTATTTACCAACTTTCAGGGCAATTAGAGCATCTTCGGTTCGGCATTAGCCGATCTGAGTCCCAACCAAATATCTAAAAAATTTGGCAAACTCAACTCTAATCCACAGTGCTACTTTTAAACTGAACATTATAACATTATGCGTTTTTTACATAAAAAAATTTTTTTTTTTCTAATTGTGTTTAATTAAAGATGTTTCTTTGTTTGGCTTCTATAGCTAGCTAGCATGTATACAATACTGTATCACCTGTAGGTAGGAACAGACACGGGCAGTGAGCCCTGACCTAGTACCCAGCTCACTTTCCCTACCTACTTTCAGTACAAGAACTAGGTAGCAAGACCGCAACTGGTCAACAGTCCCTATACTATTAAGGTGCAGAGACACATAAACACGAAGAGTCATACGTGGGTCAGAACCAGACAGGCTATGCATTGCCAAATAAGAGAGAGAAAGAGAGTGGTCAGAAGACAAGCCAATATCAGAACCAGACGGACAACAGAGTACCAAATGTGAGATATAGAGTGGTCAGAAGACAAGTCGGGGTCAGAAGAACGAGTAATCCAAAAAGCACAGGAGCACAGCTAGTGAGTCATAGACTATCATTTGCACTGGTTAATGACCAGGAAGGGGTTTAAGTAGAGCACCAGGATCAGAACCTGATTCTCGGTCATGACTCGGCGCTCCATTAGTCAGAAACACTAGCACGTAGGAATGGAGCAGCAGAGCAATCAACCCACTGTTAATCTCTCCCACCACATGCCCGCTGTGGGGAGAAACAGAAAATTGCATCCTGTTGCTAAGGATGCTGTTGCATCACCAGAGGGCGAAGCTTAGCAGCGCATCTCTCCCTTGCGCTTCTCTCCCTGTGTGGCCGTACTGAAGCTATGGATTGTGCCGCTGTAGCCGAGACAGGTGAGTTTGTGACATATACACACCCAGTTTCAGAGAGTCGCTCATTCATAAATCCATCAGATTGGCTCTCAGAGTAGACCATTAATGTCAAATCAGTGGAGGTCTGACTCTTCGCACCCCTAAAAATAAATAGTATGAACAGATAGTGATGCTTGTACTCTTCATTGTTGACATCAGTCTTTCTATATTGCAGCTTTCTGCCATTCAAGTGAATGATAGGAAGCTGCAATATCCTGCACTTCCACTACTAAGGAGATATCATGGGACCATTGTAAAACATGAAGAGGCCACAGCACTTGAACAAATGTTGCAAGCCCTTCCAGCTGTTGAGCTATATCCCCATCAATTTGAGCTTGTCAGTCCGCAGAATGGTGCCCCTTTTTGTATCCTCTTTTATAGTTCCCCTACGCTCAGTCCTCAGAATGGCTTTCTTCTTCTCAGTTCTAGCATTACATTTATTTTTATTTTTATTCTACCCAACATGGATAACTTGCTTTCCCTCAAATGATAACTCTTTCATTAGCTGCTTGTGGCAAGCTAAGAGGCTGAGCTCTATTCATGAGCATCATGACATCTGTTGCCCATAAAGCTTAGGAGCTCCTGTTCTCTGTTCCCTTTCTGTGTTCCAATAACTGGTTCCTTGGTTCCTCTGCATTAAATCAGGAGATACAACAGTGGTGAGAAAGAGAAATCAAGAGAAGAGATTCAAAGCTTAGAAGCCACCTTCCCTCTGCTATTTCTCTTCTGTGATCTGCTTGGCCTTGCTGTCCCATGCTGAATTTCATTTTAAGAGAAACAGCTGTGTTGAGAAAGGACAAAAAAACAATGCAAGTGGTCTGTATATCCAGCAAATAACAGATTCAAAAAGTTTGGTCACCCGTCAAAATAAGAGGTGGTCTTTTTAAGGTGGACAATTGTACAAAGACTATAATGTAGTTGCAATTTGGTCACATATCTGGTTATTTTTGGGGTGGTCTTTTCAAAGAGGTGGTCGTTTGGGGAGGTTCCTTGGTTTTTAACCTATTGTAAAAAGTAAAATTAAAAATAAGATAAGATAAATAGAATTTCCATTTCTGTGGCACTGAGTCATATTTGAAAGTTTGTACTTGTTATAACCATGTTACAAGCTCTATTCTGCTTGCCTCATGATTTTATTGTAAAATACAGTTATGCTCTTGCAGCAGCACCAGCCATTGTGAATATACTATAAGCCCAGTGATGCTGAAATCAGGAGTGTCACAATCCTGAGCAGTTTGACACCCACATAATTGACATAAAATACATACAGTGCTCTGTTCTTTTCTTGTGGGATTTTTGTTTTGGACACATTTTCATTAGATATAATAGATTATTGATTATCTTTCTGCAGTCACATAGAGGAACCTCACTTATCTTTTGTACAAGATAGCACTTGCAGGCTCTATAATTGCTCGAATACCAGCTGCCTGTGAAAATACAGCAATCTGAATAATTTACAATTTTCCAGGCTTGTCACACAGATGGAAATTTCAGATACATAGTTTATGGTAAATGTGGTTTTGAGCACTTCTACAGCATTATCTGAAAGGTAGCGCTGCAAATGTAGCATGCCTAGCAATGCTCAGATAAGTCACACTCCAGAGAAATCAGAACACAGCAGGCAGTCTGTCCAGAACAGAATATAGGCCAAAGCTGCAGGCTGGAAAAGAGTAATGTTAACCTAGAAAATATCACACACCAACATTGTAGAATAATATTTATTATGATAAACGCAATAATATAATAATCTGTTCTATTGTCTAAATTGAAAGAGCTAAGTTTGACCTAATATAGACTCTCATTGTTTTAGCATGAATTATAATTAAAGCAGTTATCTGAGAAACTATACTGATGACCTATCCTCTGGATCTGTCAGGTTCCAACACCTGAGACCCCCGCCAATCAGCTGTCAGAAGAGGTTGGACACTCGGCGAGTGCCATGGCCTCTTCCTAGACCAGTGAGGTCACCGTACATCGGTCATGTGGCCTAGTTGCAGCTCAGTCCAATTCAAGTCACTGCCACTATACAATGTATAGTACGATGCTTGGAAAGCCCACAATGCTCAACAAAACTCTAGTTAGTGCAGCTGCTCCCTGAAAGAGCAGATTAGCAGGGGTGCCGGGACTCAGACCCCTGAGGATAAGTCATCATTATCATTTCCAATTAAAGGGATTATCCTAACTTGACTTTTATGGCATATTGACAGAATATGCCCTAAATGGCTGATAAGTATAGGTTTCACCTACAGTATGGAACTTCCTTAAACAGCCAAGCAAATGTGCTGGGCTATTTTATTAAATCCCATAGAGGTGAATGGAAGGAGCTACACAAGAGCACCTCTTTCCCAGTGGCAGCGCAGGAAGGAGACCCATTATTGAGATGGGAGAGAGTCCCACACCTATGTATGGATATGCCATACATTTTAAGATGGAAATATTCCTTACAACTGTAAACATCAAAATACATACAGAAGCTAAAAGAGCTTGTGCTGCTTATAACACCTATCCCCAATCCACAGCATAGAGCATTAGTGTTTGATTACTGGAGGTCCACCCACTGAGACCCGCAGCAATCACTAGTACTGCAAATTCTACCAAATTCTACCATTGAAAATGGTGAAGTGGTACACATGCATGTCTACTGCTCTAATCACTTCTATGTGACTGTCAGGTACAGTGCTCCCTGCTCACATCATTCCCATAGAATGGAATAGAGTGGTGAACATGTATGTGCACCACCTTTCCATTCACATTGGGCAGCTCAGCAGACAGAATTCCAGCAAACACACTCTTATACCCTGTCCTGTGGATAGAAAATAATTGTTGTTAGTGGCACAATCCCTCTAATCCTACAGTATGTACTGAGACATGGCAAGTAGTAAGTTTATCAATGGTCTGGGTCTGATAATATAGTTCAGTCCCATTCAAGTGAATTGAGTTGAGGAGCAATTCTCATGGACAAGACTGCCACTCTTTCCAGATAAGCATTTAGAATAGGTTTCCATGTCCAGTTTTTTATGCAGTTTTTTTTTTTTAAACTAAATCCAGGAATGAATCATAAACAGAGGCAGAGTCTTCTGTATTTGAAATTGGTCCTAACTTTGCCTTCAAAAACTATATAAAAATCTGAAAGAGAAAGCTTAGCCTTAAAGCGGCATTCTGGGATCTTACTACTGATGAGTCTGACCTATCCTCTGGGCAGCTGTTTGAGAAGGCACTGGCTCTCCTGTGAGGGCCACAGCTTTCTCTCTCCTTAACAAGCACACTGCTGTCCTTTGGATAGCAGCTGTGCTTGGTATCACAACTCAGCCCCATTCACTGGGGCCAAGCCGCGTCTAGGCCACGTGACTGATAAAGGTGATGTCGCTTGCCTTAGTGAAAGCCACGAGAAGGTCGTGGAGCTACAGCAAGCACTGGTGCCTTCTCAAACATTTGATCAGCAGGGGTAATGGGTGTAGGACCCCCATTGATCAGATACTGATGACCTATCCAGATACATTGTTTCATTTATCCTATGGATACTATTCTTGATATTTTATGATATGATATACTAACTCTCTATCTCTCTATGTGTATGTGTATATCTCAACAATATAAAAATATATTTCTGTCTGACTGTTGTCTGTTCTTTCTGCATGGGAAAATGACTGGACCAATTTTCACCAAATTTGGCATATAAATTAGGTGCTTAGAAGGGTTTTAGACTGATCTCAGCTCTCTCGGACATACCATTCTTGAGATATTACCCACAAAATGCAAATATGAGACAATCACATAACCCATATTAGCCCACAGAAGCTCTCAGGTCCTTCAGTCATATCCTAACTGACATACACATGGTCTATTGGCCAATAGAAGCTGGCAGGTCCTTCAGTCTTTGCCTCACTGACATATACACAGTTTTACACCAAGTTTCCATTACAACTAAAACATTTTTCTTCACTGGTATAAGGCCAGAATGGATGTCACTGTTAAGGGGGTGGGGCACTGTGGATGTCACTGTTATGGGGGTGGGATTCTACGAGGTCACTGATAAGGGGTGGGGCACTGTGGAGGTCACTGTGAAGGGTGAAGAGATGCTACGGAGGTCAATGTTAAATGGTAGGGCATCGTGGAGGTGACTGTTATTAGGGCCACTGTGGATATCACTGTTATGAACAGCACTGTGGATATCTTTTAACCACAAGCACAAACAACAAATGAAATATACCTGTGCAAAGCCAGGTTATTCAGATAGTCTCTTGTAAATATAAACTAGCAGGTGCATCATTATTTAGCAAACATAGTAGACATACCCACAGTCAAATGACCTCTATTGGCCAATAGAAGCTCGCAGGTCCTTCACTTTAAAGCTTACTGACATAATGTACACAGTTTTACACCAAGTTTACATAACAACCCAGTAATTTTTCTTCACTGTTTTAGGGATGATGTGGATGTCACTGGTATGGTGGGGGCTCTGTGGATGTCACTGTTATTGGGGACACTATGGATATCACTATTATTATGGGAGAAATGTGAAAATCTCTGTTATTGAGGGAACTATGGATATCACTGTCATAGGAACTCTATGGATTTCAGTGTTATGGGGATATTTTGGATGTCACTATTATTGGCATTCTGTAAATATCACTATAAGAAAGAAGCAAGGCAGCTCTCACCAGCTGTAGAACACCCTCTGTGCACGGATGCCGCACCTGGATGCGGGAGTATGCAATCAGAAGAAAGAAAAATCCAGCTCAGCTCGGGTGACTCGTATTCATAGACTTTATTCCAGCGGTAAAAACTTCATACAAAATGCGAAAAACTGTTACGCGTTTCAGACCTCCATAATATCTGGGTCCTTCTTCATGACAAACACACAAAGTATGATGGAAGCTGCCCCTGATATACACCCTCCAGAATCAGGCAGACAAGCAACACCTGAATAGAGGAGGTGTCAGAGGGAGGTTCCACACAAACCTCACAAAACACTACATAAACAAGCAAAATAGAATAAAAAGATCCTAATATAAAAAGATAAACAATATGCTGATGTATTGAAAAACAGACATAGTACAATCAGTACTGTAAAATCAGATCATGTCGCTTATTGAGACCCTCTGGTTGCCGGGATCCCAATTGAAAGATCCAAAAGGCCTCTCTGTTAAGAAGTTTTCTTCTATGGTCTCCACCTCTAGGGGTAGAGAGACCCTTTCAATACCCTGTACCTTTAATCCAGAGATATCACCCGCATGAACAACCGCAAAGTGCAAACTTGCAGCAGAAATATTGCGGTTCTCATGGTGTGGTATATCAGATATATGCTTACGGATCCTGTTTTTCAGGGGATTAGTAGTACAACCCACATATTGCAAAGAACATACGTCACAAGTAATAAGATATACGACGTGTTTAGTGTTGCAGTTGATATACGATCGTATGTCATATTGTTTGCGATGTGCAGTCGATCTGAATATTTTATCTGTAACCATGTGTTTGCAACAAATACATTTTCTGTGGCCACACCTATGGCTGCCTTTATAATGTAGCCATGTAGGTATTGTAGTGTTTTTTTCACAGAAAAAGCTGGGGCTAACCAAATTGCTGAGGGTGGGGGCTCTTTTGGCAACACATTTGACACCATTGGAGACAATATCAGACCATTGTCCATCAATATTAAGAATGTGAAAATATTTCTTTATTATTTTACAAATCGCAGGGAACTCCTTGCTATATTGTGTGACAAAATATGTGGACTTTTTTTCAGTAGACTTTTTTCAGACACAGAGACATCTGATTTACACTGAAGATCAGGAAAAACCAGAGTATGTCTATCTATGTCAGAAACTGCTCTCTTTGCCCGGTCTATATCATGTGGAGAATACGCCCTACGCAAAAGTCTGTTTTTTACATTAAATGCTTCTTTCTCATAGATGTCATCATCAGAACAGTTGCGACGGGCACAAATTAATTCACCTTTAGGGATATTTCTGATAATGTGTGGTGGATGACATGAACGGGCAAATAGAGTAGTATTCCCCGCCAATTCCTTGCGATAGGTAGATGTAATAACCCTCCGAGTGTGGACATTCCCCCTCAAACACAGGTCCAAAAAATGAATCTCAGCACAGTCATACTGAAAAACAAACTGTATGGAAGAAACACAAGAATTGAAATAAGTGATCAACTCTGGTATGGACGCCACATCACCAGACCACACCATCAGTGTATCATCGATATAACGTCCATACCAGAGTAGACGATCCAAAAAAGGAGAGGTGTCGATGAGGAGAAAACAACTCTCCCACCATGCCATGAAAATATTAGCAATGGAGGGGGAGAATTTAGCCCCATCGACACCCCAGATACCTGCAGAAAAAAGTACCATCAAACAAAAATAATTGTGTCTGAGGAGAAAGTCCACCACCAGCGTAATATACTCTATAAGTTCCAAGGTATAATCACTATAGTGGTTTAAAATCCAATTGAGAGATACAAGGGCCAGTTCGTGTGGGATGCTGGTATAGAGAGAAGTAATATCTGCAGAAATCCACACCAAATTCTTATCCCATTCAAAATCTGTGAAAACTTGTAACACAGACCGAGAGTCTTTGATAAAACCCGGAATTAGGGGTATTAGAGGCTGGAGGAGGGAATCCACCCACTCACAGAAACGCTCACAATAGGAGCCAATTCCAGCCACAATAGGTCTGAGTGGGGGAGGGAATGTATCTTTGTGGACCTTCGGAAGTGCATGGAATATGGGGGATACCGGATGTTCCACAAAGATATAATCCCTCTCTTTAATGCTGAGACAGCCAGTGGATACTCCCAGATCAAGGATACTATCCATTTTTGTTTGAAAAACTCGTAGGGGGTCACTGGATAAACGAGTGTAGATTTTAGTGTCTTGTAACATATTCATGATTAAACCCTCAGCAATTTGGTTAGCCCCAGCTTTTTCTGTGAAAAAAACACTACAATACCTACATGGCTACATTATAAAGGCAGCCATAGGTGTGGCCACAGAAAATGTATTTGTTGCAAACACATGGTTACAGATAAAATATTCAGATCGACTGCACATCGCAAACAATATGACATACGATCGTATATCAACTGCAACACTAAACACGTCGTATATCTTATTACTTGTGACGTATGTTCTTTGCAATATGTGGGTTGTACTACTAATCCCCTGAAAAACAGGATCCGCAAGCATATATCTGATATACCACACCATGAGAACCGCAATATTTCTGCTGCAAGTTTGCACTTTGCGGTTGTTCATGCGGGTGATATCTCTGGATTAAAGGTACAGGGTATTGAAAGGGTCTCTCTACCCCCTAGAGGTGGAGACCATAGAAGAAAACTTCTTAACAGAGAGGCCTTTTGGATCTTTCAATTGGGATCCCGGCAACCAGAGGGTCTCAATAAGCGACATGATCTGATTTTACAGTACTGATTGTACTATGTCTGTTTTTCAATACATCAGCATATTGTTTATCTTTTTATATTAGGATCTTTTTTATTCTATTTTGCTTGTTTATGTAGTGTTTTGTGAGGTTTGTGTGGAACCTCCCTCTGACACCTCCTCTATTCAGGTGTTGCTTGTCTGCCTGATTCTGGAGGGTGTATATCAGGGGCAGCTTCCATCATACTTTGTGTGTTTGTCATGAAGAAGGACCCAGATATTATGGAGGTCTGAAACGCGTAACAGTTTTTCGCATTTTGTATGAAGTTTTTACCGCTGGAATAAAGTCTATGAATACGAGTCACCCGAGCTGAGCTGGATTTTTCTTTCTTCTGATTGTAAATATCACTGTTATGGGGGATATGGGGATATCACTGTTATTGGGGCACTATCTATGTCACTGTTATAGGAGCACTGTGGGTGTCTTTGTTATGGGGGCACTATGCATATCACTGTTACGGGATGCATTGGGAATGTCCCCTTTATGGAGCCACAGTGAATGTCATCTTTTAACCACACACACAAAAAAATACACCTATGCGAAGCTGGGTCATTCTGCTAGGATATATATATTTCTCTAACACCATTTTATAATGCAATTTACACCAAAAAATGGTGGTAAAATATTAGGTACCTAGTATGTGGCTGTATATTATTCTGTCCCTACCTCTTTGGTCTTCCATGCAACAGCTCCTCTTTGTTTAATACTTCTGTATTTATTTTTACATCAGATTTATAGTAAAAACAACTTCTTTTCTTACAGCCATAACAGAACCCGACATCTCTAGTTTTCTGTGTATTCTCATTTTGATATCAGCCCCAAACTGATACCAGCAGAAACCCATGCAAGGAAAGATCCAGGAAGAGAGTTACCTTGAACTGCAGCTTCTATCCAATGTCAGACTACGCAACATCATGTAAACACAGGAGTGTTTATTCTTTAGTGTTGAGCGAGAATATTAGAATCGCCAATATCGCCACTTCGAGAATTCGTGAATATTTATAATATAGTGCTATATATTCGTATATATTCACAAATAGTGTTGATTGCGAATATTCTAATAGCGAATTAATCACGAATTTATCGCGGATATCGGCACTTAGCAACACCCCTAGCAACCAATAGGAAAGTTGCCTACCTCTTAATGTTGATCGCGAATATTCGAATAGTAAATTTTTATTGCGAATATATTACATTGGTGATCTTTAGAATCAAGTAAATAATGACTGGAGATCACGAATACTCGAATTTGAGAATTTATGGGGATAATAAGCCAAAAATTTGTGAAATATCGCAAATTTGAGTATTGCCTATGCCGCTCATCACTAATATTTGCATTATATTGCATTCATATATTAGGTGACAACTAGAGTTGAGCGAACAACTGGAAGTTCGGGTTCGAGGAGTTCGGCCGAACCTCACTGAAATGTTCGGGTTCGACCTGCTTTGACCCCGAACCCAAACCCCATTGAAGTCAATGGGGACCTGAACGTTTGGGCACTAAAATGGCTGTAGAATAGCCCAGGAAAGAACTAGAGGGCTTCAAAAGGCAGCAAAATGTAGGTAAATGCCCTGCAAACCAAAGTGGCTAGGAAAATGACTTAAAATAATTAAAATAAATGAAAATGAAACAATATTAATTGGCAACTCGGAGGAGGAGGTGGAATTGGAGGTTAGGGAGACCTCAGGTGGAAATGCCATCAGCAGGACATCTATCATCCTGCGTTTTGTAGTCAGTAGTCACGCATCTTTTGATCTGATTTCCTGTCAGCAATGCACAGCTGTGGCTTATCACTGGCAAAACTGGGTTGATGTCACCCACCAATAGAACAGGTGATATACAGAAATGTTAGGCCCTTGGCAACCAGACAGAGGAGAGGTCAATGCATGGCAAAACAGGCTTTATGTCACCCACTAATGGAACATGGGATTATCATTAGTGATGTCGCGAACATAAAATTTTACGTTCGTGAACAGCGAACGCGAACTTCCGCAAATGTTCGCGAACGGGCAAACCGGGCGAACCGCCATAGACTTCAATTGGCAGGCAAATTTTAAAACCCACAGGGACTCTTTCTGGCCACAATGGTGATGGGAAAGTTGTTTCAAAGGGTCTAACACCTGGACTGTGGCATGCCGGAGGGGGATCTATGGCAAAACTCCCATGGAAAATTACGTAGTGGACGCAGAGTCGGGTTTTAATCCATAAAGGGCATAAATCAACTAACATTCCTAAATTGTTTGGAATAACATGCTTTAAAACATCCAGTGTGTGTATACGATCAGGTATGATGTTGTATCGATCAGGTAGTGTAAGGGTTACGCCCACTTTGCAGACATTGACAGACCAAACTCCCCTTTTAATGCACCGCAAACAACCGCAAACATTTCATTTGCACAACCGCAAACTCCCCATTTGCACAAGGTTGGATACCAAGCTAGCCACGTCCCGGTGATGTCATTGAAGGATTCTTCCTCCACCCAGCCACGTACAACACCAAGGGTCCCCAAAAGGTGAATTGAATTGATTTTTCGAACGGGGAGATGGTTAAAAAAACGCTGGCTCCCTCCACTCTGTTTTAAACCACGGTGACTGCGTCTGCGCCGCGCAATTTACTGTCACACCCGATATGAGTGGTATTTTCGGTAGTACTATTCTCATCAGTTTAATCCCTGTTACGTCCCATATCAGGGATTGCCTTTTGTGAAAAAAAATTTAGGCCGGGTACCTTCGACTGCCTTCACAGTGACAGAACGAACTCTCATACACCAAACTGAATTGATTTGAGGAACCGGGAGATGGAAAAAGCAGCTTGGTCGGTCCTCTTACTCCCAAATTGGGGCACTGCGCGTGCACAGAGCAATGTGCTGTGACACCCTATATGAATGGTGTCTTAACTAGTACTATTCCTATCAGTTTAATCCCTGTTACGTACCCTATCCGGTCGAATTGATTAACCATTGTCGAATTAGCGAACCATTACAACATCATGAAATAATTTAGTTCTGAGCTCTCTACTTGCTTTGTATTGGAATTGATGGGGATTTTTTTAATTGTCTGCATCATTTCTAATAAACTATTAAGAGACTTTATTATGATTTTTTATTTTATGTATTAAAAACCCATACAACATATAAAAAAAAAAGGTAAATTAATGTTTTTTCTATGAAATATTATCCAGCCGTCCGATCGCTTTTGGTCTGACCATAATGAAGCAACGGCCTTATCATCTGGGGTGTGGCAACATTGCCACCAAACTCATAGAGGTGATGATTGCTTTATTGTGACAGAAAAATTAGGCATGTACACATGCCTGAAAAATAATGGCATTGTTGCAGCCGCTATTGTAGCGGCCGGAAAAATTGATGTTTTCCAGGCAGAAAAGTGACTAAAACATTGCGGCTTGAACCCTAGTTGGTGGTGGAGAATTCACGAAAGTCATCCGGTATGCAGACATTAAATACAGCAGCGTGGGGACCATTTTGAGGCCAAGGCATGTAATCGGGCCTTTTGTTAGTCAAACGTATCCCCCACTGTCAGTCCCTTCGGGATCCATGCCTCATTCATCTTTATGAAGGTGAGGTAATCAACACTTTTTTGACCGAGGCAACTTCTCTTGTCAGTGACAATGCCTCCTGCTGCACTGAAGGTCCTTTCTGACAGGACACTTGAACCAAGGCAGGCCAGAAGTTCTATCGCGAACTGGGATAGCTCAGGCCACAGTTCAAGCCTGCACACCCAGTAGTGAAGGGGTTTATTGCTTCTCAGAGTGTCGATATCTGCTGTTAAGGTGAGGTAGTCTGCTACCTGTCGGTCGAGTCGTTCTCTAAGGCTGGATCCCGAAGGGCTGTGGCGATGAGTAGGACTGAAAAAGCTCCGCATGTCCTCCATCAACAACACATCTGTAAATCGTCCAGTCCTTGGCGCCGTGGTAGGAGGAGGATTACACTCACCTCTTCCCCTGTCAGATTCCCGTTGTGCTGTGACATCCCCCTTATAAGCTGTGTAAAGCATATTTTTTAGTTTGGTTTTGAACTGCTGCATCCTTTCCGACTTTCGGTAATTTGGTAACATTTCTGCCACTTTCTGCTTATACCGGGGGTCTAGTAGCGTGGCCACCCAGTACAGATCGTTCTCCTTCATCCTTTTTATACGTGGGTCCCTCAACAGACATGACAGCATGAAAGACCCCATCTGAACAAGGTTGGATGCAGAGCTACACATTTCCCGTTCCTCGTCCTCACTGATGTCATTGACGGTCTGTTCTTCCCCCCAGCCACGTACAACACCATGGGTCCCAGATAGGTGACAACAACGAGCACCCTGGGGTGCCTGCTGTGGTTGGTCTTCCTCCTCCTCAAAGCCACCACATTCCTCCTCTGACTCCTCTTCCTCATACTCCTCTTCCAGCGTTGCTGCAGGTCCGGCAAGCGATGATGACAAGGCTGTTTCTGGTGGTGATGGTGACCACAACTCTTCCTCTTCCTCTTCACGCTCATCTACAGCCTGATCCAGAACTCTTCGCAGGGCACGCTCCAGGAAGAAAACAAATGGGATGAGGTCGCTGATGGTGCCTTCGGTGCGACTGACTAGGTTTGTCACCTCCTCAAAAGGACGCATGAGCCTACAGGCATTGCACATGAGTGTCCAGTAACGTGGCAAAAAGATTCCCAGCTCCGCAGAGGCTGTCCTAGCAACCCGGTCATACAAATACTTGTTGACGGCTTTTTCTTGTTGGAGCAGGCGGTCGAACATTAGGAGTGTTGAATTCCAACGTGTAGGGCTGTCGCATATCAAGCGCCTCACTGGCATGTTGTTTTGCCGCTGAATATCGGAAAAATGCGCCATGGCCGTGTAGGAACGCCTGAAATGGCCACACACTTTCCTGGCCTGCTTGAGGACGTCCTGTAAGCCTGGGTACTTAGACACAAAACGTTGTACGATGAGATTCAACACATGTGCCATGCACGGCACATGTGACAACTTGCCCAAATTTAATGCCGCCAACAGATTGCTTCCATTGTCACACACCACTTTGCCGATCTCCAGTTGGTGCGGGGTCAGCCACTGATCCACCTGTGCGTTCAGGGCGGACAGGAGTGCTGGTCCTGTGTGGCTCTCTGCTTTCAGGCACGTCAACCCCAAGACAGCGTGACACTGTCGTATCCGGGATGTGGAATAACCCCTGGGGAGCTGAGGGGATTCAGTTGATGTGCAGCCAGACGCTACAGCAGAAGAGGACTCAGCCGAGGAGGATATCGAAGAGGATGGATTAGGAGTAGAGGAGGTGGCAGTAGGTCTGCCTGCAAGTCGTGGTGGTGTCACCATCTCCGCTGCGGAGCCACGCATTCCATGCTTGTCAGCCGTCAGCAGGTTGACCCAATGCGCAGTATACGTGATATACCTGCCCTGACCCTGCTTTGCAGACCAGGTATCAGTGGTCAGATGGACCCTTGCCCCAACACTGTATGCCAGAGATGCCATGACTTCCTTTTCAATGACATGGTAGAGGTTTGGGATTGCCTTTTTTGAAAAAAAAATTCGTCCGGGTACCTTCCACTGTGGTGTCCCAATAGCGACAAATTTTTTGAAGGCCTCAGACTCTACCAGCTGGTATGGTAAAAGCTGGCAGGCTAAGAGTTCCGTCAAGCCAGCTGTCAGTCGCCGGCAAGGGGGTGATTCTGTGACATTGGCTTTTTACGCTCAAACATGTCCTTGACAGACACCTGACTGTGGGCAGATGAGCAGGAACTGCTGAAGGTGATAGATGGAGTGGCGGGTGGTTGAGAGGGGACAGGGAGGACAGCAGTGGTTGACGTGGCTGAAGATGCTGGACCAGGAGGAGCATGGTGGCTTTGAGTTTGAGTGCTGCTTGTACTCATGTGTTGATCCCATAGGCGTTTGTGATGTGAGATCATGTGCCTTCGCAAAGCAGTTGTACCAAGGTGGGTGTTGGACTTCCCACGACTCAGTTTCTTTTCGCAGAGGTTGCAAATGGCATTGCTGTTATCAGAGGCAGACACACAAAAAAAATGCCACACTACTGAGCTTTGCAATGACGGCATTCTGGTGGTGGCAACAGCATGCGTTGACTGGCGTGCTGTCTGGCTGACCCCAGGTGCCGATACATGCTGTGTGACTGTGCCACTAACTCCTTGCGACGACCTCCCCCTGCTTCCAACTCGTCTCCTCATTCTCTCTGTCTCCCCTTCTGAACTTTCCCCCTCTTCTTCTCTTCGAGCAGGCACCCACGTGGCATCCGTGGACACATCGTCATCATCAACCGCTTCACTTGTATCTGACACCTCAGCAAAGGAAGCAGCAGCGGGTACAACATCATCATCATCATCACACTGTACGTCCATGTGTGTAATCCTGCCTGACTGAGACATATCCCTGTAATCTACATCATCTGGCAATAATGGTTGCGCATCACTAATTGCATCCAACTGATGTGTAAATAACTCCTCTGACGGATCAAGTGAAGCGGCTGTGGTGGCTGTGGTGGTAGTGGTGGTGGTGGCGGCGGGCGGGTGCGTGGTAACTTGAGAGCAGGTGACCGAAGCTGAGCTGGAGGAGGATGGTGCGTCAAGGTTCTTAGCGGAAGCTGTTGAAGATTGGGTGTCCTGTCTAAGCCAGTCAACTACGTCCTCAGAATTTTTCGGGTTCAGGGTACGTGGCCTCTGAACACTGGGCATTATTCCAGGGACAGTGGAAATCACAGCACCACGACCACGGACGGCCCCTGCGGGTCTGGCCTACCTCTGCCTGTCATTTTTATTTAGATAAGTGGTACTACGCGTGCTAGGTACTGTGCCACCCGGTATCAGTGGTGGGCACTGGCAGTGGGCACACTACAGTCAGTGGAAGTGGGCCTGACACACACTGGCAGCAGGCAAGCAATTGAATTTAGACTACTGTCTAAAAATTAAATGCCTTATTTATCGGCAAGCTACTGTGCCACCCGGTATCAATGGTTGGCACTGGCAGTGGGCACACTACAGTCAGTGGAAGCGGGCCTGACACACACTGGCAGCAGGCAAGCAACTGAATTTAGACTATTGTCTAAAAATTAAATGCCTTATTTATCGGCAAGCTACTGTGCCACCCGGTATTAGTGGTTGGCACTGGCAGTGGGCACACTACAGTCAGTGGAAGTCGGCCTGACACACACTAGCAGCAGGTAAGCAACTGAAATTACACTAAAGTGTAAAAATTAAATGCCTTTTTTTGATGCAAAGTACTGTGCCACACGGGATGACAGGGGTGGGCACTGGCAGTGGGCACACTACAGTCAGTGGAAGTCGGCCTGACACACACTGGCAGCAGGCAAGCAACTGAAATTACACTAAAGTGTAAAAATTAAATGCCTGTTTTTGATGCAAAGTCCTGTGCCACACGGGATGACAGGGGTGGGCACTGGCAGTGGGCATACTACAGTCAGTGGAAGTCGGCCTGACACACACTAGCAGCAGGCAAGCAACTGAAATTACACTAAAGTGTAAAAATGAAATGCCTTTTTTTGATGCAAAGTCCTGTGCCACACGGGATGACAGAGGTGGGCACTGGCAGTGGGCAAACTACAGTCAGTGGAAGTCGGCCTGACACACACTAGCAGCAGACAAGCAACTGAAATTACACTAAAGTGTAAAAATTAAATGCCTGTTTTTTATGCAAAGTCCTGTGCCACACGGGATGACAGGGGTGGGCACTGGCAGTGGGCATACTACAGTCAGTGGAAGTCGGCCTGACACACACTAGCAGCAGGCAAGCAACTGAAATTACACTAAAGTGTAGAAATGAAATGCCTTTTTTTTATGCAAAGTCCTGTACCACACGGGATGACAGAGGTGGGCACTGGCAGTGGGCAAACTACAGTCAGTGGAAGTCGGCCTGACACACACTAGCAGCAGGCAAGCAGCTGAAATTACACTAAAGTGTAAAAGTTAAATGCCTTTTTTTATGCAAAGTCCTGTGCCAGCCGGTATGAGTGGTGGGCACTGGCAGTGGGCACACTACAGTCAGTGGAAGTCAGCCTGACACACACTGGCAGGCAACTAACCTTAGATTAAAGTGTAAAAATTAAATGCCTTTTTTTTGATGCAAAGTCCTGTGCCACATGGGATGACAGGGGTGGGCACTGGCAGTGGGCACACTACAGTCTGTGGGCCTGCAGCTCCTCACACACAGGCAGGCCAGGCAACTGCAATATGTATATGGAGAAAAAAAGCAGACTAATGTTGCAGCCCTAAAAAGGGCTTTTTGGGGTGCTGTCAGGACGCTGTCCTTACAGCAGAGATCAGATGAGTCTTTCAGGACTGGAGTGGACACTGAATTCACTAGCCTAGCTATCGATTTCCCTATTAAATCAGCAGCAACTGCACTCTCCCTCCTCTTACTAAGACTGCAAATTCCGAATGAATCTAAAATGGATGCTGTTCAGGAGATGGGAGGGTCTGGGAGGGAGAGTATGCTGTTAATTGGCTGGAATGTGTCTGCTGACTGTGAGGTACAGGGTCAAAGTTTGCTCAATGATGATGTATAGGGGGCGGACCGAACATCGCATGTGTTCGCCCGTTGAGGCGAACGCGAACAAGCTATGTTCGCCGGGAACTGTTCGCCGGCGGATAGTTCGGGCCATCTCTAATTATCATAAATGTAGGCCCCTGGCTCTCAGACAGAGGAGAGGTTCATTCAAATTGTGGTAGCCCCCGAAATAATGGTACAAAAAAAAAAAGGATTCATTGAATAAGTGCACTGGAGTACAAGAATGTATGTTTGAGGCGTTTATAAATGTCTATTCTGCACAAGGTACGGACAAGTCCTGTGGGATCCATGCCTGGTTCATTTGAATGAATGTGAGCTTGTCAACGTTGGCTGTGGATAGGCGGCTGCGTTTGTCTGTAATGACGGCCCCAGCCGTGCAAAATACAGGTTCAGACAATACACTGGCTGCAGGGCAGGCCAGCACCTCCAAGGCATAAAGGGCCACCTCAGACCATGTGCACAATTTGGAGACCCAGAAGTTGAATGGGGTAGAACCAACAGTCAGTACTTGGAGGCGTGTGCACACGTACTGTTCCACCATGTTGTTCAAATGCTGCCTCCTGCTAAGACGCTCCATATCAGCTGGTGGTACAGGTTGCTGTGGCACGGTGACAAAACTTTTCCACATGTCGGCCATGCTAACCCTGCCTTCTGAGGAGCTGGCCGTGACACAGCTGCGTTGGCGACCTCTTACTCCTCCTCCTCCTCTGCCTTCGCCTTGTGCTTCCACTTGTCCCCCCGTGTCAGTTGGGAATGCCCCACTTGCCTTAGTGAAAGCTACGAGAAGGTTGTGGAGCTATAGCGAGCACTGGTGCCTTCTCAAACATTTGATCAGCAGGGGTAATGGCTGTAGGACCCCCATTGATTAGATACTGATGACTCATACATTGTTTCAAATATCCTATGGATACTATTCTTGATATTTTATGATATGATATACTCACTCTCTATCTCTCTATGTGTATATATCAACAATTTAAAAATGTATTTCTGTCTGACTGTTGTCTGTTCTTTCTGCATGGGAAAATGACTGGACCAATTTTCACCAAATTTGGCATATAAATTAGGTGCTTAGAAGGGACTGATCTCAGCTCTCTCGGACATACCATTCTTGAGATATTCCCCAAAAAATGCAAATATGAGACCATCACATAACCCATATTAGCCAACAGAAGCTCTAAGGTCCTTCAGTCATATCCTAACCGACATACACATGGTCTATTGGCCAATAGAAGCTTGCAGGTCCACAGTTTTACACCAAGTTTCCATTACAACTAAAACATTTTTCTTCACTGGTATAAGGCCAGAATGGATGTCACTGTTAAGGGGGTGGGGCATTGTGGATGTCACTGTTAAGGAGGTGGGATGCTGTGGAGGTCACTGTTAAGGGTGGTGCACTGTGGAGGTCACTGTGAAGGGTGAAAAGATGCTGTGGAGGTTAATGTTAAATGGACAGGGCATCGTGGAGGTGACTGTTATTAGGGTCACTGTGGATATCACTGTTATGGGCAGCACTGTGGATATCTTTTAACCACAAGCACAAACAACAAATGAAATATACCTGTGCAAAGCCAGGTTATTCAGATAGTCTCTTGTAGAAATAAACTAGCAGGCGCTTCATTATTTAGCAAACATAGTAGACATACCCACAGTCAAATGACCTCTATTGGCCAATAGAAGCTCGCAGGTCCTTCACTTTAAGGCTCACTGACATAATGTACACAGTTTTACACCAGGTTTACATAACAACCCAGTCATTTTTCTTCACTGTTTTAGGGATGATGTGGATGTCACTGGTATGGTGGGGGCACTGTGGATGTCACTGTTATTGGGGACACTATGAATGTCACTATTATTATGGGAGAAATGTGAAAATCTCTGTTATTGAGGGAACTATGGATATCACTGTCATAGGCCCTCTATGGATTTCAGTGTTATGGGGATATTTTGGATGTCACTGTTATTGGCATTTTGTAAATATCACTGTTATGGGTGATATGGGGATATCACTGTTATTGGGGCACTGTCTATGTCACTGTTATAGGAGCACTGTGGGTGTCTTTGTTATGGGGGCACTATGCATATCACTGTTACGGGATGCATTGGGAATGTCCCCTTTATGGAGCCACAGTGAATGTCATCTTTTAACCACACCCACAAAAAAATACACCTATGCGAAGCTGGGTCATTCTGCTAGGATATATATATTTCTCTAACACCATTTTATAGTGCAATTTACACCAAATAATGGCACAGCTGAAATGATAAATATACCCTTGTGAATCAACTGAAAGATTATCTATTAGGTACCTAGTATGTGGCTGTATATTATTCTGTCCCTACCTCTTTGGTCTTCCATGCAACAGGTCCTCTTTGTTTAAAACTTCTGTATTTACTTTTACATCAGATTTATAGTAAATACAACTTATTTTCTTACAGCCATAACAGAACCCAACTTCTCTAGTTTTCTGTGTATTCTCATTTTGATATCAGCCCCAAACTGATACCAGCAGAAACCCATGCAAGGAAAGATCCAGGAAGAGAGTTACCTTGAACTGCAGCTTCTATCCAATGTCAAACTACGCAACATCATGTAAACACAGGAGTGTTGCAAAAAAATTGACTTATTTATTAGTGTTGAGCGGGATATTAGAATCGCAAATATCGCCACTTCGAGAATTTGCGAATATTTATAATATAGTGCTATATATTCGTATATATTCGCAAATAGTGTTGATTGCGAATATTCTAATAGCGAAATAATCACGAATATCGTCACTTAGCAACACCCCTAGCAACCAATAGGAAAGTTGCCTACCTCTTAATGTTGATCGCGAATATTCTAATAGCAAATTTTTATTGTGAATATATTACATTGCCGATCTTTGCAATGATGGACCATGTGAGTACGGCGATACCACATGAGTGACACTTTTTTGCAGCCTGGGTGCGCAAAGGGGCCCTAATTCCAATGAGTACCTTTAGGATTTCACAGGGCATTTTTACGCATTTGGATTCCAGACTTCTTCTCACGCTTTAGGGGCCCCTAAAATGCCAGGACAGTATAAATACCCCACAATTGACCCCATTTTGGAAAGAAGACACCCCAAGGTATTCCGTGAGGGGTATGGTGAGTTCATGTAAAATTTTATTTTTTGTCACAAGTTAGTGGAATATGAGACTTTGTAAAAAACAAAATTAAAAAAAAAAAATATCAATTTCCGCTAACTTGTGCCAAAAAATAAAAATTCTGTGAACTCGCCATGCCTCTCACAGAATACCTTGGGGTGTCTTCTTTCCAAAATGGGGTCACTTATGGGGTATTTATACTGCCCTGGCATTTTAGAGGCCCTAAAGCGTGAGAATCCAAATGCATAAAAATGCCCTGTGAAATCCAAAAGGTACTCATTGGTTTTAGGGACCCTTTGCACATCTTGGCTGCAAAAAAGTGTCACTCATATGGTATCTGCGTACTCAGGAGAAGTAGGGCAATGTGTTTTGGGGTGTAATTTTACATAGACCTATACTGTGTGTGAGAAATATCGCCTCTGGGCTGAAAAAATAAATAAATGAACGGCACAGATTTTTTCATTCGCATCGATCAATGTCGATGAAAAAATCTCTGCCAAAATCAGTGACTGCGGTGCGGTGGGCTGGGCGCTAGCTACCTAACAAGTAGCTAACTAACTGGCAGTGATAAAGGACCCTTATGCCCCATTCACACGTCCGCAATTCTGTTTGCGGAACGGAATTGCGGACCCATTCATTTCTATGGGGACAGACTTTGTCCCGCTCGGATCCGGAATTATGGATCCGCGCTTCCGGGTCTGCACTTCCGTTCCGCAAAAATATAGAACATGTCCTATTCTTGTCCGCAATTGCGGAAAAGAAAAAGCATTTTCTATATAGTTCTGACAATGTGCGGATCTGCAAAATGCGGAAAGCACATTGCCGATGTCCGTGTTTTGAGGATCTGCGGATCCGTGGATCAGATCCGCGGATCCTTGAATCCACGGATCCGCAAAACACATATGGACGTCTGAATGGAGCCTTACAAGGGGTGTGATCAGTGACAGGGGGGTGATCAGGGAATTTAGATGGGGTGATCAAGGGGTTAACAAGGGGTTAATAAGTGAGGGGGGTGGGGGGGTTAGTGTAGTGTTTGGTGCAACTTTACATAGCTACCTGGTCCTCTGGTGGTCGATCCCAGCAAATGGGACCATCAGAGGACCAGGTAGCAGGTATATCAGACGCTGTTAACAAAACAGCGTCTGATTTACCTCTTTGATGCGATTTAATTCGCATTTACAGCCTGCCAGCGATTGATCATCGCTGGCAGGCTGTAGTTAAACTCCTGAGACGCGCGGCACTGTTCACAGGAAATCTCGCATCTCGCGAGATGACGCGCCAATGCGTCAGATCAGAACTACAGGACCGCCCGCCAGACACATCCGTGCTTTAGGCGGTCCTGTAGTGGTTAAATAAAACACAGAAATGCATTTCTACGCTGTATGCATAAGTGGTTTGTGGACCCAGAACACTGATTTTCTTTTTTTGATAAAACACAGAAATGCAGTATGTCACTGCTATAAATAAAACGTTGGTACTTCTACACTGTATGCAAAAGTGGTTTGTGGACCCAGAACAAGGATTTTTTTAATAAAACACAGAAATGCAGTATTTCACTGCTATAAATAAAACGTTGGTATTTCTACGCTGTATGCAAAAGTGGTTTGTGGACCTAGAACAAGGATTTTTTTAATAAAACACAGAAATGCAGTATTTCACTGCTGTAAATTTAACAAAGGTATTTCTACGCTGTATGCAATAGTGGTTTGTGGACCCAGAACGAGGATTTTTTTTACTAAAACACAGAAATGCTGTATTTTACTGCTGTAATTTGAACGTAGGTATTTTTACGCTGTATACACAAGTGGTTTGTGGACCCAAAACACAGATTTTTTTTTTTATAGAACACAGAAATACAGTATTTCACTGCTATAAATAAAACGTTGGTATTACTATGCTGTATGCAAAAGTGGTTTGTGGACCTAGAATAAGGATTTTTTAATAAAACACAGAAATGCTGTATTTCAATGCTGTAAATTTAACGTAGGTATTTCTACGTTGCATGCAAAAGTGGTTTGTGGACCTAGAATAAGGATTTTTTTAATAAAACACAGAAAAGCAGTATTTCACTGCTATAAATAAAATGTAGGTATTTCTACGCCATATGCAAAAGTGGTTTGTGGACCCAGAACACAGATTTTTTTAATAAAACACAGAAATGCTGTATTTCACTGCTATAAATTTAATGTAGGTATTTCTACGTTGCATGCAAAAGTGGTTTGTGGACCCAGAACAAGGACTTTTTCAATAAAACACAGAAATGCAGTATTTTTCTGCTTTAAATTAAACATAGGTATTTCTATGCTGTATGCACAAGTCATTTGTGGACCCAGAACACAGATTTTTTTGATAAAACACAGAAATGCAGTATTTCACTGCTATAAGTAAAACGTTGGTATTTCTACGCTGTATGCAAAAGTGATTTGTGGAACCAGAACACAGTTTAAAAAAAAACAAACACAAATGCAGTATTTCACTGCTATATATAAAACGTTGGTATCTCTACGCTGTATGCAAAAGTGGTTTGTGGACCCAGAACACGGTTTAAAAAACCCCCCACAAATGCAGTATTTCACTGCTATAAATAAAACATTTGTATTTCTACGCTGTATGCAAAAGTGGTTTGTGGACCCAGAACAAGGATTTTTTAAATAAAACACAGAAATGCAGTATTTCACTGCTATAAATAAAACGTAGGTATTTCTATGACGTATGCAAAAGTGGTTTGTGGACCCAGGACACGGATTATTTTAATAAAACACAGAATTGCTGTTTTTCACTGCTCTAAATAAAATGTTAGTATTTCTACGCTGTATGCAAAAGTGGTTTGTGGACCCAGAACAAGTTTTTTTTAATAAAACACAGAAATGCAGTATTTTACTGCTTTAAATTTAACGTAGGTATTTCCACGCTGTATACAAAAGTGGTTTCTGGACCCAGAACAATGATTTTTGAAATAAAACACAGAAATGCAGTATATAAATGGTGGAAATTAAACTTAGGTCTTTCTGCGCTGTATGCAAAAGTGGTTTGTGGACCCAGAACACGGCTTTTTAAAAAAAAA
Source organism: Bufotes viridis (assembly GCA_033119425.1). NCBI lineage: Eukaryota > Metazoa > Chordata > Amphibia > Anura > Bufonidae > Bufotes > Bufotes viridis. The sequence continues at coordinate 128,280,610 of CM065591.1, forward strand.
ACACAAATGCAGTATTTCACTGCTATAAATAAAATGTAGGTATTTCTACGCTGTATGCACAACTGCTTTGTGAAGCAAGAATATTGCTGTTTTTCCCACACAAAAAGACTAATTCACTATTTCACTGCAGAAATGTTACATTTGTATTTGGGTGGTGTATGTCAAACTAGTGTGTGGACCAGGAATGACGTTTTTTTCCCTGAAACACACTGATGCACTATTTCCCTGCAGAATTATTAAATATCTATTTGTATGTGGTATGCGCAACTGCTTTGTGAAGCAAGAATATTGCTTTTTTCCCACAAAAAAAAATGACTAATTCACTATTTCACAGCAGAAATGTCAAATGTGTATTTGGGCGGTGTATTTAAAAATGCTTTGGGAACCAGGATTACCGCTTTTTCTCACAAAAATACACTGATGCACTATTTGCTGAAATTGAATATATGGTTTAGTGCATTGTATACACAAGTGCTCTGTGGCACCACAGGTCCCAGACCAGACAAATAGACTATGACACTCCTTAATTATACAACAGGTAATGTAGGGGACTTGAGCAGCCAGAAAAAAAAGCATTTTTTTCTTCACCGAGCTACCAAACAGGATTAGGCTGATGAAGAAAAGTCTCTAAAAGGGGAGGCACTCTGCTAACACTGTACTACACGGAGACCTAAATGCACTGCACACCATAAGTTTATTACATAGAAAAACATATACAGTTAGTATAAAATGTAGCTAAATAAAAACATGAGCTGAATACATCTAAGGTGCATATACCAAAGGGACTCACATAAGTCCTCCAAAGATCCCCTTTGAATATCCAGCACTAACGTCCCTCTATGTCGGTATAAATTGTCCCGAAATCTTTGAGCTCCTTATTATAGTGAAGTGACTCTGTGTGTGATTATTCAATGGCTGGTAAGATGTTCTCTGAGAAACATTCCTCCATGTAGAGAAAACCTTTTCGCTATTCTCGCATTTAATAAGATCGCATCCACAGTGTTTTTATATATATATATCACATGTAAAGAGGAGGTGTTTTTACATTACCACTTGTGGACATCTCCTAGAGCGGTCTTCTCCCTCCTCGTTATCACCGCAGTGTGATCTGCCAGGACCTGTTGCAGTGTCCCACAAGGTCACTAATGTCATTCAGTGGCGTCCCACTTGACAGTGGCAGGGGCGTCCGATTGGCTGACAGTCTGTTTGTATCTGGCGCTATTATGCAGGGTAGTTTTGAAACACGATTCCTGTGGATATGGGAACAATTCATTTCTCCTGCGTGTTGTTCTTCTCTATATATAGCAGCCTCACTGTTGTAGTCACAAACGCGTTTCGGGGCAATTTTATCCGGCCCCTTCTTCAGTGGTTAAACAGTGAGGATATCCAAGGCTTTTTTTATAGGTAGTCTCCATTCCCAAGGGGTGCTGTGATTTTTTGATACTTTGGAAAACCCGGATCTGGATTCCAGCATATACATTCTCAAGATATATATATATATATATATATATATATATATATATATATATGAAAACACTGTGGATATGATCTTATTAAAAAGGTTTTCTCTACATGGAGGAATGTTTCTCAGAGAACATCTTACCAGCCATTGAATAATCACACACAGAGTCACTTCACTATAATAAGGAGCTCAAAGATTTCGGGACAATTTATACTGACATAGAGGGATGTTAGTGCTGGATATTTAAAGGGGAACTTTGGAGGACTTATGTGAGACCCCTTTGGTATATGCACCTTAGATGTATTCAGCTCATGTTTTTATTTAGCTACATTTTATACTAACTATATATGTATTTCTATGTAATAAACTTATGGTGTGCAGTGCATTGAGGTCTCCGTGTGGTACAGTGTTAGCAGAGTGCCTCCCCCTTTTAGAGACTTTTCTTCATATGCACAATACGGTATAGGGGTGAACTGAGGGTTGTGCACCACGATCTGGTTTGAAAGTTTGGGTAGAGCCACTGTACTAACACATTTTTGACCAGGATTAGGCTGATGTCCCTGGCAGGCTGGCACATATGCAGTACACTGCAGTGGCTAAAATGGCCGCCAACCCCCACCTCAGTAACAGATGGATTTTAAAAAAAAATTCCTTGGCAGTGGCTGGGTACATAAATGTAGGACTGCTTAAGCTCCCTCCCTCTCTATTTGCTATATCTTGTGGATTAAAGTACAACAGGTTCTACAGATTTCTTGCCTATCCTGTCCCTTATAGCACCGGCAGCAACCTTTCCCTAGTCTAACAGCAGCAGACTGACGTGTGGCACTACGTGACTCATGCTTATAAAGAGGTTGGGTCACATGCTGCACTCAGCCAATCACAGCCATGCAATTAGTAGGCATGGCTGTGATGGCTTCTTAGGGCAAAGAAGTAAAACGCTTGCTGATTAGCTGCTGTGCAGCCCTTCAGAAAGCGAGAAGAATCGCCAAACAATGGACCCGAACCCGAACTTTGATGAAAATGTTCCGGTTCGGATCCAGTTCCCGAACAGCCCAAAATTCGGTACAAACCCAAACTATACAATTCGGATTCGCTCAACCCTAGTGACAACAGTCTAATATACTGTAAAACTCACAGTAAGATGTTACAACAATGTGAAAATATATGAAAAGGAATGCAATAAAATTATGACTCTTTGGATCAATTCCAACCAATGTATATTAAAGTATCACTAAAAAGCATGTTAGAAGATTACTTTTCCACAGATTATGTATATATTTGAGAATGTAGTGTATTCATATTTTAAAATACAAATGTAAGTACATTGTCAATATCTATCTATCCATCTATCTATCTATCTCTCCATCCATCATGTTTCCATGACCTCAAGAGCTGTCATATTTTTCATCTCTCCAGTATTTTTTTTTACTATGTGCAATCACTAGAGAAAGTGGTACCTGAACACTAGAAAAGTTGATTAAAATTCAGAATGGCCTGGAGTGTGGTGAACCTCTATATTTCATGAAATTAATAGGATGAGATCCAAACCAGATGAATTGCAAATCAAGTTCTGCAAATTCCATGTATGTGTTTAGAGTACAATATGCAGCAAACTGTCACTAAAAAAATCTGTGTTAGTAAAGCCTTAAGAGCCTGTTAGAAAACATTTGAGATTTCGTGCCGTAAACCTTTTATCTTCCCTCCCGGCCTTAAAGGCAGTGTTTGACAAACTTCCACTTTGGTGTCTGATGGATTTGTGTCATTTCTGAATAAATGGCAAGGAAGGAAATAAATCAGTAATGACTTGAGGTGAAATGCTGTCCCCATGATTAATAATGCTGCACCGAATGTCAGGAATTGTATATCAACAGTACACCAGGGCACGAAAATGCATTAGCACGGCATCCAGATTGTACAATATAAGTTAGCTTGACTTGTACATATATATATAAAATAGGCTGATATTCCTGCTATTTAGGTTCTCATAGCATTGGCCCAACGGGTTCCTGACAAAAGGATCATTTCTTTTATTTTTAAACAGCGCCTTGTATGCCAATGAATTCAATTAGAGATGAGCAAACTTTTTGAAATTCATTTCATGTCCAATTTGTCAAATTTTTCAAAACCTTTGATTCGTGGCCAAATCAATTCTACACAAATCAAAGTTGCTCCAATTGGCCTGAACATTGGTATATGTCACTCTAAGGTCTCCTAGGTCTTTTATAGTTTTAGCTGTTTCTCTCTTTCCTGATGTTAGAAACCCTCTCTGAGATGACACTGGAAGCTGGACTGGAGAACATACTGGGCCAGTCCGTGCCACTGTTCCAATCTGACTGCCCAGAAGTCAAGGAACACAATATGTGCTGGAGAAAAGGCAGAGCCCAGGTAGTACTGAATCTGGGAGTGTTGAGGTGCTAAGTCTCCATCTTCTAATTTGTGTCAGCCTGAAACAGCACTTAAAAAAAGTCTCTGGATAATAATACTGAACTAACAGCTTCATCTTCTGCTGCTTGTTATAGAGGAGACAACAGGAGGTGGTTAACTTGGCGGGGTGGAGGGAGGCCTCAGACAACTGGGTGACAAGCATCGCCGAAAGCAGCGGGAAGACGCATACACAATGTGTCCTGGTAATCAAACAATCCCTTTCTGCAACAAAAAAACATTCCTCTAATTTGCTTTGAAACACGGGAATGACTGTCATTACATAAGCAAGCATGCATATAACTTCCATATAACTTGCCATTCTCACTAGCATGCCCAAAGACCTTTCAAGCTAACTGTGGCCAGTCGTCATCATCAGCCTTGTCCTTCTGCACAAGCAACTCCTCCTCCTGACCCTCCTCCTCCAGTGATAGCTCCTCATGCTACACTTCCTCCCCATGGAACTTTCTTCATGTGAGTCCCCAAGAGCTATAGGGTGGCTATTAAAATGTGTAAGCTGTTTTTCTTCCGCTTTCTTCCGCTGTCTCTTGTTACATCAGCGTGAATATCTGTTCTAAGATAAATCAAGGGAATGAGATCTTTGATCTCTACTGACCAATCGAATGGCCTCACTGGATGGCCCATGTATGCAACAGGTGTCTCTGATGAGCTGTCACTGCCTAACCTTGAAACAACACATGCTCCTTGCTCATCTGGTGCATGACAAAATCATTCACAGCTTCACGCTGCTGGTACAGACTCTTTAGCTTCTGCTAGGTGGAATTCCAGCAGGTTGAAACCACACAGAATAAGTAGTGTTGTGCAGACAATTCTGTCAACAGAACTTTGTTTTCCGTCCATCATAACGGAAACCAGATGGATCCGTTATGCTTGCCATTGCTTCTATTATGACAGATCAAAACGGAATGCCTCTAAAGGTTTTCGTTTTGATTTCAGTCTTATGGATTCCGTTATTTTCCATTATAAACATGTTATAATGGAAAGCTATAACAGAATACATTATGGTGATGTGAACAAGCCCTAATTTGTATTTACCATACTACTACTACTACTACTACTACTACTACTACTAACTAATAATAAAAATAATAATAATAATAATAATAATAATAATAATAATAATAAAATCATTCTAACTGTAAGTTATTGAGTATTTATTGAAGATATACAAAATTATAAAAACATATCATCTATCATTAGGAAATACCTAGTGATGAGCGAGCATGCTCGTCCGAGTATTGGTTCGGCTCGAGCATCTCTATGCTCGGCTTTACTCGGCCGAGCACCACATGTATTTGTCGCATTGCTCGAGTCACCTCCCCACACGTTTGGTGCCTTCTAACCAGCCAATGAAGGTCCAGGTAAGTAATTCCCCTCAGTATAAGGCCATAGCAATGTTAGCTGTTAGCTTTACACTGATTGGCTGGCCGGAACACGTGATACCCAGTGTTGAGCGAGCATGCTCGGCCGAGTACTGTTTCGGCTCGAGCATCGCTAAACTTGGCAGATCCGAGCGCCATGCTCAAGTCTCCTCCCCGCACATTTGGTGCTTGCTAAGCAGCCAATAAACGTGCAGGTAAGTATTGCCATCACTGTAATGCCATTAGACATGTTTGCTACTGGCATTACAGTGATTGGCTGGCCGGAATGCTTCATTGAGTGGTATATAGCACCCGGTCACGTGGGTTCGGCTCATTGCGAGTCAGGGAGAGCTGCTGCTAGGAAGGGACAGTCAGTGTAGGGTGAATTTCATCTAAAAATTATCATTGAGAAGACGTTTCAAAGAACTAACAGTCCTTTTAAGGAATATTGTTAGAGGTTGCAGGCAGCCAAAATTGTTTTGGGGGATTTTTTTATTTTTTTTGTCCGGGTGACCGTTAGTGAGATTTTCTGTATTCCACAAACTCTGCTTGCTGTGAGCAGTGAGACGCAAATGTACATTATATCTAGACTGTGTGCGGCCTATATTTAATTCAAAAATACCAGTGACAGACAGTTATTTTCTGTATTCCACAAACTCTGCTTGCTGTGAGCAGTGAGACGCAAATCTACACTTATATCTAGACTGTGTGTGGCCTATATTTAATTCAAATTACAGTGACAGACAGTCATTTTCTGTATTCCACAAACTTTGCTTGCTGTGCGCAGTGAGACGCAAATCTACACTTATTTCTAGACCGGGTCAGCGTCCTCAGTGATCCCTCAATGCCTTATAGCTACTGGGTGTCCAAGCTGGACACGTGGCACGAACTGGCGCTCTACACCTTGGAGGTGCTGATCTGCAGGGAGATGTTGATAGGAGCGCAGGAGCAGGCAGATGAGGAGCGGAGCAGGCTTTTCTGCCACACATGCCTGCTCCACCTCTAAGTTTTCATACTGCCTGCTCCTGTGTAAGGAGGACTGATGAGAGGCTCGGGGCTGATGAGAGACTAGGGAACTGATGAGAGTCTGGGGGCTGTGAGAGACTAGGGGGGCTGATGAGAGGCTGGAGGGCTGATGAGAGGCTGGGGTAGTCTTATACAGCGAGTATAGCCCAAACCCTATATTTTAACTGGAAAAGTTGGGGGGTCGTCTTATACGCCCAGTCGTCTTATACGCCGGCAAATACGGTATATTAGTCCTAGTCTATACAAAGAAAAGAAAAAAATCGCAGCCCGTCTGGCTTACGACTAAAGGGAGCTACAGGTGTGGACACCATAGATGTATCTGCTGCACTCATATGTCGATTTCCAATACCTTTGTCTCAGCTTCAAATGGCAGGGTTTTCCACATTAAATCATATCATAATTGTAATACAACTTATGCAGTTTATTTAATTACATGTAAAAAATGCAAACTGCAATATGTGGGTTGTACTACTAATGCCATTAAAACTAGAATACGCAAACACATTTCTGATGTGCCCCACCATGGCAGTCGCAATGTACAGTATCTGCAGCTAGTCTGCACTTTGCTGTCTGCCATGGTGGGGACACATCGGATCTGGTGGTACAGGGCATAGAGAGGGTTTTACTGCCCAAGCGAGGAGGAGACCACAGAAGAAAACTATTAAACAGATAATCCTTCTGGATATTTGCATCAAATACAACCAGATGGTCTGAACAGCCACCTAGATCTGATTCAATAATCCATATTGCCAGAGTCCTCAGTTTCCCAATGTATGAAACTTTCTCCTTTATTTTATTATCTTTCATAGCCAATATACATCTCATGTATTTTGCACAGGCTTTTTCTTTATTGTTTATTACATGGTTTCTTTTCTTTTCTTTTTTTTTTTTTTCTCATGAGAAGTGTTGTTCTAAGGTGTGGCATTTTTTTGAAGGGGTTTGCAGTCATGTGACCACAATTAGTGAAGACAGGTGCAATCTCTCCTACAAATAGTGCCATTTTTATGTCTTATTGTGTCATGAGTAAGGGCTTGAATTGTTTCTTGAAAGCCCGAAAACGTGCAGACAAGACTTTTGTAACCGTAACTGGATGTGATTTTACCGCAAGCAAAATAAATATTCCTTTACTAAAGTGGAGCTGGATTCCTTGAACCTTTTTGCAGTGCCAAAAAATTGTATCACTCTGTCTCCTGTTCATTACAGCCAGTAAATACAGTGTGTACTGTAGAAATGACATTATCTCTGGGCTAGTGTGGTGCGGAAAAATTGTATTTCTCTGTCTACTGTACATTACAGAAAGCAAATACAGTGTGTTCTGTAAAAATTAAATTATCTCTGGGCTAGTGTGGTGCAGAAAAATTGTATTACTCTGTCTCCTGTTCATTATAGCCAGTAAATACAGAGTGTACAGTAAAAATGACATTATATCTGGCCTAGTGTGTTGCCGAAAATTTTTATTTCTCTGTCTCCTGTTCATTACAGAAAGCAAATACAGTGTGTACGGTAAAAATTACATTATCTCTTAACTAGTGTAGTGCCGAAAAATTGTATTTCTCTGTCACCTGTTCATTACAGCCAGCAAATACAGTGTGTACAGTAAAAAATCATTATCTGTGGCCTAGTGTACTCCTGAATATCTTTATTTTTCTGTGTTCAGTACATTACAGCAAGCAAATACAATGTGTTCTGTAACAATAACATTATCTCTGGGCTAGTGTGTTGCCGAAAATCTGTTTTTTTCTGTATCCAGTAATGTCCTTCATCAGAAAACTGTGTCTTTAGTGGACAGTAAAACAATCTGCGCCACATCTATAGACAAAACCATTAATATGAAGAAGGTGAGCACAAAGGGAGGGGGAAGTGGGCGTGATGCTGATGGTGCAAGCAGAGGCCGTAGTCCTGGGAGTGATGCTAATGGTGCAAGCAGAGGCCGTGGCCCTGGGCGTGATGCTGATGGTGCAAGCAGAGACCCTGGGCACAATGAAACTGTGCCTGCTGCCAGTGCACCAGAAAAAAACTAAAAAATCCACCTTACCCAGCTTCATGTCCAATTTAGCTGGGCAGCGCAGGACAACACTGTCCAAGTCGGACCAATGTGAACAGGTGGTTGGTTGGATTGCAGAAGATAATGCTTCAGGTTATTTAAGCACAAGCCTCTCTTCCACGAAGTCCAGTCTCTGTAGACAAGATTCTGGTTGTGGCGAAACCAACCGCGCCACTGGGTTTTGGAGGGGACAGATTGCCAGCCTCTTGCCCCAGGATTATGGGCCCTCTCATCAGCCCATGCTAAACTTAAACCCCATGGCGATTTGACTGTGTTTGTGGCATCTGAGCGCTGTTTGGATATATTGAGCGCTCAGATCCAAGCCATCTGGGATATGTTAAATGTCTGTGTGTACTGTAAAGGGTGGGACATTGTATATTGAATAATGATGTCTGTCCTATTGTCCCCACGTGTGTATTGGCGATTTCCCTTTGTCCTGAGAGATAATTGAATGAGTCTTTGATTGTCTCCAGGACAGAAGACATTGTGTATTCTCCTGCCTGGGATGATTACATTACCCATGTAGGGTAATTGTATCACAGGCAGAGGGGAGGAATATGCTGGGTGTGGTTGTCCCTATGGTCCCTTTGTGTGTGATTGGCTGCTGTATCCCCTGTGTCTCAGTCTTCCTTCTGGTCCCCTAGGGAGTGTCCACCAGGTGGGAGACCTGCATAAATACCGGGCAGGCAGCCCTCAATAAAGTGAGAATTCCTGTTTAACCATTAATACGGAGCCTCGTCTCGTACTTGGGGGAATTGCTACGTCAGAACGTTCTCTTGCCTGTTCCAGGAAAGGAGGACTTCGTATGGTTCCAGTTCGGTGGATTCCAGCGGTTGTGGGTTGCTGTGCTCTTCGCCAGGGAATCGCCCGAACGGTATTAACCCTCACTATACCGGGTTATACCGTAACAACTGGTGGCAAGCAGCGGGATCGTTCCTACAGCCAGAAGGACAGCAACAGAAGGCACCGTGGATTTTACAATTTGAGGGCAAAGCGTGTCCCAGTACAGCACCGGTATGGAACCACTAGTGGAGTATGATGAGGGTGTCATGGATGACCGAGATGCAGTCCGCAAAGGCATCTGGTACCAGGCACTGGGTATTGTGGAGTATCTGTGGGACGAGAGGCTCCCCAAGGACGAGCAGCGACAGCAGAAGCGAGTAGCCCTGCGGATGCCCTTCCTAGGAGAGCAGCCCCTGGAAGAGTGGGTAGAAGACCTGAAGCACCTGGTAAGGCGGGAGATGTGGCTGGAAGATGCCTACCAGGCACTCTGGTGGTATGAAGCTCGGTACCTACCCGGACAGCCGAGCATGACATGCCAGAGGAGAGGAGTTTGATGGTCCTGGCTTGTTATGGGAGACTTTTTCAGAGCTGGAGTTTGGGAGCCCTACACAAGCCCGGTTCAGGGACCTCTTTGAGTGGCGGGAGAGCAGGTATGACTGGGACTGACACTCACAAAATTGAGCAAGACCTGGTCCACCTGGTGACCCGGGAGATGGAGCTGGAACAGGACTACCAGCAGCTGTTCCACTCCAGTGAGAGGGCTCAGCGAGAGAGCAGAGTGTCAGACCCAGGTCCAGAGCCCTTCAGCTGGGAGGATATTGTGGAGGTCTACTGGGAAGAACCCCAGGTGGCCGGTGGAGATGGGACCGAGGTCTCTCCACCGGTCCTGCAGGGAGTGGGAGCCCAGTCTCCATTCCCCAGCGGCAGGCTGAGTTACAGAGGGCAGAGACAGTCGGTCCTGTCCCCCAGCGGCAGAGTCAAGTGCAGGGAATTGGGAGCCCAGGCTCCATTTCCCATCGGCAGAGTGTCCAGCAGGGAATAGAGAGCCCAGTCTCCTTTCCCCAGCAGCAGGACACTGTATTGGGAGCGGAGACAGACGGTCTCCCTCCCCAGAGGCTGGAAGTATGTATGGGAGAGGAGCTTGTTACCCCCTCTCCCCAGCGGCAGGCTAAGTTACAGAGGGCAGAGACAGTCGGTCCTGTCCCCCAGCGGCAGAAGTCAAGTGCAGGGAATTGGGAGCCCAGTCTCCATTCCCCATCGGCAGAAGTGTCCAGCAGGAAATAGAGAGCCCAGTCTCCATTCCCCAGCGGCTGGAAGTATGTCTGGGAGAGAAGCTTGTTACCTGCTCTCCCCAGCGGCAGCTTAACATACCAGGGGAGACAGTAAGCCCCACAACAGTGGAGATGGGACCGAGAGCTCTCCACCGGCCCTACAGGGATGCTGGGTAGTCGGCCCAGATCCCCAGCGGCAGCCAGTTTTTAAGGGAGTAGGGACAGTCGGTCCTGCTCCCCAGCGGCAGTATGTTTTGCAGGGAGAGAAGAGCATCGTCTCCATTCCCCATCGGCCGTGTGATTTACAGGAATTGGGAGCCCAGTCTCCATCCCCCAGCGGCAGTTTCACGCATCAGGGGAGACAGTAAGCCCCACAACAGTGCAGATGGGACCGTGGTCTCTGCACTCACAGCACAGGGGGTAGGGACAGTCGGTCCTGTCCCCCAGCAACAGAGGCCATTTAGCCAAAGGGGAGACAGTCGGTCTCCCCCACAGCAACATAGTGGTCTATCTAAAGGGAGACAGTCGGTCTCCCCTACAACAACCAGGCTCCAACCAGGCTACTTCCGTGGTAGCGCTGGCACCAGGGCAGAGTACCGCTGGTCTCTGCCCACTCAGCAACCCACTCAGGCAGTCTACCAGTCCCCACACAGCCGTAGTGAGGGACATGGAAAGGTTTATCCCTTGCTCAGGTGTAGTAACCATTTATTGTGGGTGGGCTGTACTGCTGTTTCTGTTTTGTGGGTGGGCTGCTGGACTAACAAGGGCACTGACCGGCAGAAGGTCAGATACCCTGTTAGTCTGTTTGGAAAAGGGGAGATGTGTGGCGAAACCATCCGCGCCACTGGGTTTTGGAGGGGACAGATTGCCAGCCTCTTGCCCCAGGATTATGGGCCCTCTCATCAGCCCATGCTAAACTTAAACCCCATGGCGATTTGACTGTGTTTGTGGCATCTGAGCACTGTCTGGATATATTGAGCGCTCAGATCCAAGCCATCTGGGGATATGTTAAATGTCTGTGTGTACTGTAAAGGGTGGGACATTGTATATTGAATAATGATGTCTGTCCTATTGTCCCCACGTGTGTATTGGCGATTTCCCTTTGTCCTGAGAGATAATTGAATGAGTCCTCGATTGTCTCCAGCACAGAAGACATTGTGTATTCTCCTGCCTGGGATGATTACATTACCCATGTAGGGTAATTGTATCACAGGCAGAGGGGAGGAATATGCTGGGTGTGGTTGTCCCTATGGTCCCTTTGTGTGTGATTGGCTGCTGTATCCCCTGTGTCTCAGTCTTCCTTCTGGTCCCCTAGGGGAGTGTCCACCAGGTGGGATACCTGCATAAATACCGGGCAGGCAGCCCTCAATAAAGTGAGAATTCCTGTTTAACCATTAATACGGAGCCTCGTCTCGTACTTGGGGGGAATTGCTACGTCAGAACGTTCTCTTGCCTGTTCCAGGAAAGGAGGACTTCGTATGGTTCCAGTTCGGTGGATTCCAGCGGTTGTGGGTTGCTGTGCTCTTCGCCAGGGGAATCGCCCGAACGGTATTAACCCTCACTATACCGGGTTATACCGTAACACTGGTCAACCGAATACTCACTCTGATCCTCCTTCCTCCCACCATGTTGCGTTTGGGCAAACAAGTGATCCCACACTCGGATATTCACATGACCTCTTTTCATCGCCAGTACTTGGTTTGGATCTCTCGCCAAGCACGCTAGAAGAGGTAACTGAGATATTGTGCCCTGATTCCCAACCTCTAGAGCCTTCACAGTCTAGAGAAGATGACCACAATCATTAGTTTATGAGGTGGATGATGATGAGACACAGTAGCCAATTACTGAGGTGGTGGTTAGGTCAAGTCAGGAGGATGAGCAGAGTGAGGAAGTGGAAGAGGAGGTGGTGGACGATGAGATCACTGACCCAACATGGTTAGGTGAAAAGCCGAGCGAGAACAGCAGTACAGAGGGGGAGGGATCCGTGGCACCGCAACAGACAGGAAGAGTCAGTGAGGTGGCAAAAGGGAGACGTCGGCCCACACCAAAAAGGCCCGCAATCGTTATACCGAGCACCACCATGGGTAAATCTACCTTGCCAAGGGGTATGTGTTCCACAGTAAAGAGTGGTAGTTTGCAACCTGTACCGTAACAAAATGAGCTGGGGCGTGAACACTAGCAACCTCACCACCACTAGCATGATCCGCCACATGGCATCCAAGCACCCAAATAAGTGGGCCGAACACCCCACCACGGCCTACACTTCTCCTGTTTTACGCACTGCTGGCCGATCCCCTGTCGAATGCACAGGCCTGGATGCCCCTCGCCCTGCACCTGAACCTTCGCATGAACCATCAGCAACAACGTCCACTTCCCATTCCCAGTACAGCGTCCAAATCTTGATAACAGGCATTTGAACGCAAGCGCAAATACCCACCCACAGGCCATACCACTGAATGTACAACTTTCAAAATTACTGGCCCTTGAAATGTTGCCATTTAGGCTTGTGGACACTGAGGCCTTCCTCAGCCTGATGTTGGTGGCCATCCCTCGGTATGCAGTCCCCAGCTGCCACTATTTTTCCCGCTGCGCTATGCCCGCCTTACACCAGCATGTGTCCCAGAACATCACGCATACTCTGACCAACACACTTAGTGGGAAGGTCCACCTCACCTCGGACACATGGACAAGTGATGGTGGCCAGGGACACTACATTTCCCTAACCGCACACCGGGTGAATGTTGTGGAGGCCGGGAGTGAGTCGCACCATGGGATGGCACAGGATCTACCCACACCCAGGATTGCAGCACCTACGTCGATTAGGGTCTCCGCCACCAGATATGTTACTGGCTCCAACCCCCACTTCTCCTCCTTTGCCGCCTTCTCCTCCACTTCCACTTTAGAAACATAGAAACATAGAATGTGTCGGCAGATAAGAACCATTTGGCCCATCTAGTCTGCCCAATATACTGAATACTATGAATGGTCCCAGGCCCTATCTTATATGAAGGATGGCCTTATGCCTATCCCATGCATGCTTAAACTCCTTCACTGTATTTGCAGCTACCACTTCTGCAGGAAGGCTATTCCATGCGTCCACTACTCTCTCGGTAAAGTAATTCTTCCTGATATTACTTTTAAACCTTTGCCCCTCTAAATTAAAACTATGCCCTCTTGTAGCAGTTTTTCTTCTTTTAAATATTCTCTCCTCTTTTACAGTGATGATTCCCTTTATGTATTTAAAAGTTTCATATACCCTCTGTCTTTTCTTACTTCCAAGCTATACATGTTAAGGTCCTTTAACCTTTCCTGGTAAGTTTTGTCCTGCAATCCATGTACTAGTTTAGTAGCTCTTCTCTGAACTCTCTCCAAAGTTTCAATATCCTTCTGCAGATATGGTCTCAGTACTGCACACAATACTCCAAATGAGGTCTCACTAGTGCTCTGTAGAGCTGCATGAGCACCTCCCTCTTTCTACTGTTAATGCCTCTCCCTATACACCCAAGCATTCTGCTGGCATTACCTGCTGCTCTATGACATTGTCTGCCCACCTTTAGGTCGTCTGATATAATGACCCCTAAATACCTTTCCTCAGATACTGAGGTTAGTACTGTATCACTGATTTTATATTCTGCTCTTGGTTTTTTACGCCCCAGATGCATTATCTTGCACTTATCGACATTAAATTTTAGTTGCCAGATTTTTGACCATTCCTCTAGTTTTCCTAAATCCTTTTCCATTTGGTGTATCCCTCCAGGAACATCAACCCTGTTACAATTCTTTGTGTCATCAGCAAAAAGACACACCTTAGGCCTTCTGCAATTTCGCTGATAAAGATATTAAACAATATGGGTCCCAGAACAGATCCCTGAGGTACCCCACTGGTAACAATACCATGGTCTGAATATACTCCATTGACTACAACCCTCTGTTTTCTGTCCTTCAGCCACTGCCTAATTCATTCAACAATATGTGAGCTCAAGCTCAAAGACTGCAGTTTATTGATAAGCCTTCTATGTGGGACAGTATCAAAAGCCTTACTAAAGTCCAGATAAGCGATGTCTAGTGCACCTCCGCCATCTATTATTTTAGTCACCCAATCAAAAAAGTCAATAAGATTAGTTTGACATGATCTCCCTGAAGTAAACCCATGCTGTTTTTTATCAATCAACCCATGGGTTTTTAGATGTTCCACAATCCTCTCCTTGAGTATGGTTTCCATTAATTTCCCCACTATTGATGTCAGGCTTACTGGCCTATAGTTGCCCCATTCCTCTCTACTACTTTTCTTGTGAATTGGCACAACGTTTGCTAATTTCCAATCTTCTGGGACGACACCTGTTACCAGTGATTGATTAAATAAATCTGTTAATGGTTTTGCTAGTACACCTCTAAGCTCTTTTAATAGCTTTGGGTGTATCCCATCAGGCCCCTGTGATTTATTTGTATTAATTTTAGACATCTGACTTAGAACCTCTTCCTCTGTAAAGACACATGCATCAAAGGATTCATTAGTCTTCCTCCCTAACTGAGGTCCTTCTCCTTCATTTTCCTTTGTAAAAACTGAACAGAAGTATTCAATGAGGCAGTCAGCTAGTTCTTTATCCTCTTCCATATACCTTCCTTCTTTTGTTTTTAATTTGGTAATTCCTTTTTTTAATTTCCTTTTTTCATTTATGTATCTGAAGAATGTCTTATCACCTTTTTTCACTGACTGAGCTAATTTCTCTTCTGCCTGAGCTTTAGAAGCTCTTATAATTTGCTTGGCCTCTCTCTGCCTCATCTTATAGATTTCCCGGTCATCCTCATTTTGGGTGTTTTTATACTTGCTAAATGCCATCTTTTTGTTTTTAATGATTTTAGCCACTTCTGCTGAGTACCACAGTAGTCTCTTCCACAGCAGTCAGCAGTCAGCCATCAGTCACTAGCTGGAAGCAGTGTTGCACTACTGTGGGTAAGCGTCAACAGGCCGTGCTGAAGCTGATCTGTTTAGGGGACAAACAGCACACCGCCGCAAAGCTGTGGCAGGGTATAAGGGACCAGACCAAGCTTTGGCTCTCGCCACTCAACCTAGAAACAGGCATGGTTGTGTCCGACAATGGCCATAACTTTGTGGCGGCTTTGGAGCTCGGCAACCTGACACACATTCCATGCCTAGCCCATGTCTTAAACTTAGTGGTTCAGCGGTTTATCAAAACCTACCCCAATTTTCAAGAGCTACTAGTGAAGGCACGCCATTTGTGTGTTCATTTCTGAAAGTCATCCACAGCTTCAGCCGGTCTGTCAACGCTGCAGCAGAGCTCACCAACTGTTGTGCGACGTGAGTATGCGGTGGAACTTCACGTTGTACATGTTGGCCAGGCTTTGTGAGCAAAAGAGGGCAGTTGTGGAATGCCAGCTTCAATAAGGTCGCCACCTTTCCAGTCAACTGCCACTATACACAAGCGAGGAGTGGGCATTGATATCAGACCTATGTAAGGTTTTAAAAAACTTTCATGAATCCACACAGATGGTTAGTGGCGAAAACGCTATTATCAGTGTAACCATCCCACTGCTGTGTCTACACAAACGATCACTGTTCACAATTAAGGAGGATGTTTTGATTGTGGCAGACGAGGTAATGGGGGAGGAGACGACACAGGGTGATAGCGAGACCTCCCCCAGTTCGTCTTCTCAGTGTGAATTGGGCCTTGGAGAGGAGGAGGAGGAGGAGGAGCTGGAGACACTTGCATCTGCTACAGAGGCCAGTACCCATGGAACTTTAATTCTATCTGTTCAGCGTGGATGGGCAGAAGAGGTGGAGGAGGAGGAGAATGAGGGTATGGAGAGTAATCCTGAAGTTGACATCGACGTCTTGCCCTTTGGTACTCTGGCACACATGGCGGACTTAATGTAAGTCTGCCTTTCCCGTGACCCTCGCATTATACGTATTTTAGGTAACACAGATTACTGGGTGTTCACCCTTTTTCGACCCGCGCTACAAAGAGAACTTCTCATCTCTGATTCCTCTGTTGGAGAGGATGAGTAAAACGGTGCAATACCAGAAGGAACTTGTTGACAGATTGTTCCAAAATTTTCCATCTGACAATGCAGGTGAGGGTATTTTTTAATGTATACCCAATAAATCTACGTTTTAGGAGTCACTTTTTTCCTTTTTGATTAAAAAGGAACAAGGCCTGGATTTCCCCTGACTTCTCCAGTCCACGAGAGAAAAGCTGAGCTTATAAGGAACAAAAAAGAAATTTAAATGTAGGCTTTATAATGTACTCAATCTACAAGATTCAGATGCACCCTTTTCACTGCAAAAAAAAGGGTATATGTTTGAATCGTGCTTTCTCATCCACCTACTCCTCTGCATCCTCTTCCATACAGAATATATATGCCTTCACTAAAATGTTTTGTAGGGTTCGCTAGGCTACAGGCCCTCACCTCCAATGCTTTATACCGTCTGCTCACTTGAAGACCATCACTGCAATAATTTATGGGGTTCTCTAGGCTTCAGGCACTCACCTCCAATGCATTATACCGTCTGCTCACCTGAAGGGCAATCACTGCAATGATTTATGGGGTTCTCTAGGCTTCAGGCCCTTGCCTCCAATGCATTATACCATCTGCTCACCTTTAGGCAATCACTGCAATGATTGATGGGGTTCGCTATACATCAGGCCCTCACCTCCAATGCTTTTTACCGGCTGCTCACCTTTAAGCCTTTACTGCAATGTTTTATCGGGTTCTCGAGGCTTCAGGCCCTCACCTCCAATGCTTTATAATGACTGATCACCTGTAGCCCATCACTGCAATATTTTATGGTGTTCACTAGGCTTCAGGCCCTCACGTCCAAAGCTTTATACGGTCTGCTCACCTGTAGGCCATCACTGCAATGATTTATGGGGTTCTCTAGGCTTCAGGGCCCTCACCTCCAATGCTTTATACCGTCTGCTCACCTATAGCTAATCGATGCAATGATTTATGGGGTTCTCTAGGCTTCAGGCCCTCACATCCAATGCTTTATACCATTTGCTCACCTGTAGGCCATTACTGCAAGGTTTTATGGGGTTCTCTAGATTCAGGCATTCACCTCCAATGGTTAATAAGGTCTTCTTACCTGTAGCCCATCACTGCAATATTTTATGGGGTTCACTAGGCTACAGGCCCTCACCTCCAATGCTTTCTATCGTCTGCTCATCTGTAGGCCATCACTGCAATGATTTATATGGTTCGCTAGGCTGCAGGTCCTCACCTTCAATGCTTTATACTGTCTGCTGACCTTTAGCCCATCACTGCAATGATTTATGGGGTTGTCTAGGCTTCAGGCCCTCACCTCCAATGCTTTATTCCATCTGCTCACCTGTAGCCCATCACTGCAATATTTTATGGGATTCACTAGGCTTCAGGCCCTCACCTCCAATGCTCTATACCATCTGCTCAACCTGTAGGCCATCATTGCAATGATTTATGGGCTTTTCTAAGCTTCAGGCCCTCATCTCCAATGCTTTATACCGTCTGCTTACCTATAGTTCATCACTGGAATATTTTATGGAATTCTCTAGGCTTCAGGTCCTCACCTCCAAAGTTTTTATACCATCTGCTTACCTATGGGTCATCACTGAAATGATTTAT
Organism: Bufotes viridis; assembly: GCA_033119425.1. NCBI lineage: Eukaryota > Metazoa > Chordata > Amphibia > Anura > Bufonidae > Bufotes > Bufotes viridis. The sequence continues at coordinate 128,298,619 of CM065591.1, forward strand.
GGGGTTCTTTAGGCTTCAGGCCCTCACCTCCAATGCTTTAAAAGGTCTGCTCACCTGTAGTTCATCACTGTAATATTGTATGGGGTTAATTTGGCTTCAGGCCCTCACCTCCAATGCTTTATACCGTCTGCTCACCTTTAGCCCATCACTGCAATGATATATGGGGTTCTCTAGGCTTCAGGCCCTCACCTCTAATGCTGTATAAGGTCTGCTCACCTGTAGCCCTTCACTGCAATATTTCATGGGGTTCTCTAGGCTTCAGGCTCTCACCTCCAATGCTTTATAAGGTCTGCTCCCCTGTAGCCCATTGCTGCAATATTTGATGGGGTTTACTTGGCTTCAGGCCCTCACCTCCAACACTTTGTATCATCTACTGACCTGTGGGCCATCACTGCAATTATTTATGGGGTTCTCTAGGCTTCAGGCCCTCACCTCTAATGCTTTATACCGTCTGCTCACCTGAAGCCGATCACTGCAATTATTTATGGGGTTCACTAGGCTTCAGGCCCTCACCTGTAATCCTTTATACCGTCTGCTCACCTGAAGCCGATCACTACAATGATTTATGGGGTTCACTAGGCTTCAGGCCCTTACTTCCAATGATTTAAACCGTCTGCTCACCTGTAGGCCATCACTGCAATGATTTATGGGGTTCTCAAGACTTCAGGCACTCACCTTCAATGCTTTGTACTGTCTGCTCACCTGTAGGCCATCACTGCAATTATTTATTGGGTTCTCTAGGCTTCAGGCCCTCACCTCCAATGCTTTGTACCGTCTGCTCACCTGTAACAATCACTGCAATTATTTATGAGGTTCTCTAGGCTACAGGCCCTCATCTCCAATGCTTTATACCGTCTGCTCACCTGTAGCCAATCACTGCAATGATTTTTGGGATACTCTAAGCTTCAGGCCTTCACCTCTAATGCATTATGTGGTCTGCTCAACTGTAGACCTTTATTGCAATATCTTATGGGGTTCTCAAGACTTCAGGCCCTCACCTTCAATGCTTTATACCGTCTTCTCACCTGTAGCCCATCACTGCAAAGTTTTATGGGGTTCTCTAGGCTTCAGGCCCTCACCTCCAATGCTTTATAAGGTCTGCTCAACTGTAGCACCTCACTGCAATATTTTATAGGGTTCACTAGGCTTCCGGCCCTCACCTCCAATGCTTTAAACTGTCTGCTCACCTGTAGGCCATGACTGCAATGATTTATGGGGTTCTCTAGGCTTCAGAACCTCACCTCCAATGCTTTTTACAGTCTGCTAACCTGAAGGCTATCGCTGCAATGATATATGGGGTTCTCTAGGCTTCAGACCCTCACCTCCAATGCTTTATACTGTCTGCTTACCTGTAGGCGATCACTGCAATGATTTATGGGGTTAGCTAGGGTTCAGGCCCTCACCTCCAATGCTTTGTACCGTCTGCTCACCTGTAGCCCATCACTGCAATATTTTATGGGGTTCACTAGGCTTCAGACCCTCACATCCAATGCTTTATACTGTCTGCTCACCTGTAGCCCATCTGTGCAATATTTTAAGGTGTTCGCTAGTTTTCAGGCCCTCACCACCAATGCTTTGTACCGTCTGCTCACCTGTAGGCCATCACTGCAATTATTTATGGGGTTCTCTAGGCTTCAGGCCCTCACCTCGAATGCTTTATACCGTCTGCTCACCTGTAGGCCATCACTGCAATTATTTATGGGGTTCTCTAGGCTTCAGGCCCTCACCTACAATACTTTATAAGATCTGCTCACCTGTAGCCCATCAGTGCAATATATTATGCGTTTCACTAGGCTTCAGGCCCTCAACTCCAATGCTTTATACCGTCTGCTCACCTGTAGGCCATTACTGCAATGTTTTTTGGGGTTCTCTAGGTTTCAGGCCCTCACCTCCAATGCTTTACAATGCATCACTGCAATGATTTATGGGGTTCCTTAGGTTTCAGGCCGTTACCTCCAATGCTTTATAAGGTGTGCTCACCTGTAGCCCATCACTGCAATATTTTCTGGGGTTCGTTAAGCTTCAGGCCCTCACATTCAATGCTTTATGAGGTCTGCTCATCTGTAGCCCATCACTGCAATATTTTATGAGGTTCTCTAAGCTTCTGTCCCTCACCTCGAATGCTTTATACGGTCTGCTCACCTGTAGGTCATCACTGCAATGATTAATGGGGTTCTCTAGGCTTCAAGCCCTCACCTCCAATGCTTTATACCGTCTGCTCACCTATAGGCCGTTACTACAATTTTTATAGGGTTCTCTAGGCTTCAGGCCCTCACCTCCAATGCTTTAAAAAGTCTGCTCACCTGTAGCCTATTACTGCAATATTTTATGGGGTTCACAAGGCTTCAGGTCCTCACCTCCAATGCTTTGTACCGTCTGCTCACCTGGAGGCCATCACTGCAATGATTTTTGAGGTTCGCTCACCTTCAGGCCCTGACTACAATTTTTCATTGGGTCCGCTAACCTTCAAGCCCTCAAGTATAATGTTTTAGATGGTAACCAGCATGCCCTTACTCCAAATGTTTTTAAGGGTCACCCGTAGGCCATCAATGATAATTTTTCAAGGGTGTGTATGATGACCTCCTTTATGTGTAATAAAGGATGCATTGGAGAGCCAGTTCCTTGTAATTTTTGTCAGCCCTTTCAATTAGTGCATAGGCTTTATGAGTGCAGCAGTGTACCTGAACAATTGTAGCACCATATGAATTAGGCACTCCTTTATTTGACAAACAGGCTGTATCGGAGTGCTTCTTCCTTGTACTTTTTGGCAGCATTTGCACTGTATATACAATTGAATATCCAGGAAAGAATGTTTCCTAACAATTTTACCTCTAAAAATGCTTTTTTTTTGAGGGGGTGGGATTTGGGGCAGGATTTTTTCGCTATGTAAAAGTGACGGACAACTGGGACAATATGGTTCCCATCAGGACATTTTCAAAAAAGTTCGGGTTCAGGTCCGTTGTTCAGCGATTTCTTCCCGCTTTCTGAAGGGCTGCACAGCATCCAATCAGCTAGCATTTTACTTCTTGCCCTAAGAAGCCATCACAGCCATGCCTACTAATGGCATGGCTGTGATTGGCCAAGTGCAGCATGTGACCCAGCCTCTATTTAAGCTGGAGTCACGAAGCCCCGCACGTCGCACTGCTCTGATTAGTGTAGGGAGAGGACGCAGCTGCTGTGAGGGCGAGATTAGGCAGGGAAAAGTCAGCAACAGCATCTAATGAACAGATCGATTTACAGCTGTGAATGATTCAACTTCTGCTAGTTAATTGCTCACTGGTTTTTAGGCTGCACAGAGCGTTTTTCTGTCAATTTTTTCTGGGGTGATCAGCGGCCATTTTGTGACTTATGGTGCACCAGAGCAAGCTGCCACCAAGTTCATCAATCCATCAATACTAGTTTTTTTTTTGCTATATCCTACACCAGGGGCTTGACTGTGCTTATTGCCACCCCTAGAAACTCAGGATAGCAATTTCTATATTTTATTAAGGGGTTAAATACAATTACCAAAACACCAATCCTCTAAATCTGGTGTTCCAGCTTTGGCTAGCCAAGTGTTATACTGTCTGCTGTCTGGCAAAGGATAGATCATTTTCTGTGGTGAAATTCAATAGCCAAAATAGCAATACCCTGAATCTGGTGTCCCAGCACTGGCTGGCAAAGTATAATAGTGTCTGCCAAAACATATATTTTGTTCTGGGGTGAAATTCAATTGCCAAAATAGCAATTCCATAAATCTAGTGTCACAACTGTTCCATTGCCAAAATAGCAATACCCTGAATTTGGTGTTACAGCAGTTGCAGGCTTAGTTTAAATCTGACTGAAACAGGGTATGTTTTGTTCTCGGGTGAAATTCAATTGCCAAAATAGCAATAACCTGAATCTGGTGTTCCAGTAGTGGCTGGGAAAGTATAATAGTGTCCGCCAAAACATATATTTTGTTCTGGGGTGAAATTCAATTGCTAAAATAGCAATACCATAAATCTGGTGTCACAGCTGTGGCTGGCAAAGTATAATAGTGTCCGACAAAACATATATTTTGTTCTTGGGTGAAATTCAATTGCCAAAATAGCAATACCCTGAATCTTGTGTTCCAGCAGTTGCAGGCCAAGTGTTAATCTGTCCGTAAAAGGGTATATTTTGTTCTGGGGTGAAATTCAATTTCCAAAATTGCAATACCCTGAATCTGGTGTTCCAGCAGTTGCAGGCCTAGTTTAAATCTGTCCGAAACAGGTTATATTTTGTTCTCGGCAGGGGTGTGGAATTCCTATCGCCCGATGCCCGGGACATGCAGTTTTGGGCGCCGTGCAGGTATTTTGTGCAGGCTTAGCTTAGCCCTGCGGGCAAGTTGCAGGGCTAGGGTGGCGCCAGATTCTCCTCTCATACACAGCCCAGCAGCATGTCCAGGCTGCTTACCGCAGTGTGATCAGCGCTCCTGTGCAGGCCGGAAGTCGGGATCAGAGATCAGAGGAGTGCGCCGCGGGACGGAAGTCAGCTCCCAGCAGAAGTGCGAGTCAGGCAGTCAGCGGCTGAAGCAGTAGTGGGAGCTCCTGTCTCCTCACATGGTGGCAGCCAGTGTCCTGATAGATAGCCCAGCAGGTAGTGTGTGTGGTGACTCCCCTGGGTGAGCTGTCAGCTATGCTCTCATGTCAGGCTTCAGCTCTGCTCCTTCTCCCTGGCGCTGAAGCTAGGAGTGCTGCCAGGTTCCAGCCACTCACCCTCCATGAATGGGAGGGGGGACTGCCCCAGTATGTCATGTACATTAAAGGGATTCACTGCCCCAGTATGGCATATAGTATATACCATATTGGGGAAGTGAATCCCTTTAATGTACATGACATACTGGGGTAGTGAATCCCTTAAATGTACATGCTATACAGCGGAAGTGAATCCCTTTAATGTACATGCAATACAGCGGAAGTGAATCCAATTAATGTATATTATACATTAAAGAGATTCACTGCCCCAGTATGGCATATATATTAAAGGGATTCACTGCCCCAGTATGGCGTGGCTGCCCCATACAGTATAACGTCTCCTTGTGGCCCCAGCCCCCATACAGTATAACGTCTCCTTGTGGCCCGAGCCCTATACAGTATAACGTCTCCTTGTGGCCCCAGCCCCTATACAGTATAACGTCTCCTTGTGGCCCCAGCCCCCATACAGTATAATGTCTCCTTGTGGCCCCAGCCCCCATACAGTATAATGTCTCCTTGTGGCCTCAGCCCCCATGCAGTAGAACATGTCCTTGTGGCCCCCGCATCCATCCAGTAGAACGTCTCCTTGTGGCCGCCCGCCCCCATATTGTAGAAGTTCTGGACAAGTAGATTGTCATGAGGGACAAGTAGATTGAGCCCCAGCTTTAGTCCTTCGACAATTAGTTTTTAAGAAAATTTCCACACCCCTGTCTCGGGTGAAATTCAATTGCCAAAATAGCAATACTCTGAATCTGGTGTTCCAGTAGTGGCTGGGAAAGTATAATAGTGTCCGCCAAAACATATATTTTGTTCTGGGGTGAAGTTCAATTGCCAAAATAGCAATACCCTGAATCTGGTGTCACAGCTGTGGCTGGCAAAGTATAATAGTGTCCGCCAAAACATATATTTTGTTCTGGGGTGAAATTCAATTGCCAAAATAGCAATACCATAAATCTGGTGTCACAGCTGTGGCTGGCAAAGTATAATAGTGTCAGCCAAAACATATATTTTGTTCTGGGGTGAAATTCAATTGCCAAAATAGCAATACCATAAATCTGGTGTCACAGCTGTGGCTGGCAAAGTATAATAGTGTCCGCCAAAACATATATTTTGCTCTGGGGTGAAATTCAATTGCCAAAATAGCAATACCCTGAATCTGGTGTTCCAGCAGTTGCAGGCCTAGTTTAAATCTGTCCGTAACAGGGTATATTTTGTTCTCGGGTGAAATTCAATTGCCAAAATAGAAATCCCTGAATCTGGTGTTCCAGTAGTGGCTGGAAAAGTATAATTGTGTCCGCCAAAGGAGGAGCAAGAGGTCTCCAACGCAGCTGTATCATGGACAGCTCCTCTGAGGGCAGGGTTAGCATGGCAGAAATGTGGAAAAGTTTTGTCTCCACGCCACAGCTAACTGCACCACCACCTGATACGGAACGTGTTAGCAGGAGGCAGCATTTCACTAAGATGGTTGAACAGTACGTCTGCACACCCCTCCACGTACTGACTCATGGTTCGGCCCCATTCAACTTCTGGGTCTCCAAATTGTCCACGTGGCCAGAGTTTTATGCCTTGGAAGTGCTTGCCTGCCCGGTGGCTAGCGTTTTGTCTGAACGTGTATTCAGCACGGCAGGGGGCATCATTACTGACAAATGCAGCCTCCTGTCCACAGCCAACGTGGACAAGCTGACTTTATAATAATGAACCAGGTATGGATCCCACAGGACCTGTGCCTCCCTTGTGCAGAATAGACATTTATACCTGCCTCCCCCTCAACCATGTATTCTTGTACTCCAGGGCACTTCTTTATTGAGTCCTCATTTTTTTAACTTTACCATGATCTTGCGGTGCAACCCAAAGTTGAATGAACCTATCCTCATTCTGGGAGCCAGGGCCTAAATAACTGAAAGTGGCCTTCTCCAGTGGTGGTTGATATGACGCCTTATGCCTTGCTGTGGGACCTCTCTCCTCTGTCTGGGTGCTGGGGCCGAAATAACTGAAAGTGGCCTTCTCCAGTGGTGGGTGATATGACGCATGATTCTCTGCTATGGGACCTCTCTCCAATTGATATTGGTTAATTTTTATTTATTTTATTTTATTTAATTCATTTCCCTATCCACATTTGTTTGCAGGGCATTTATCTAAATTTTGCTGCCTTTTGCAGCCTTCTAGCCCTTTCCTGGACTATTTTACAGCCTTTTTATGGCCTAAAAGTTCGGGTCCCTGTTGACTTCAATGAGGTTCGGGTTCGGGATAAAGTTCGGGTCGAGTTCGGATCCCGAACCCGAACATTTTCGGGAAGTTCGGCCGAACTTCTCGAACCCGAACATCCAGGTCTTTGCTCATCTCTAGTGGGGAGCAGAGATGAGTGAACTTCAAAAATTAGTTCGGCGTTCGGGTTGGGGTAATCGCCGCATCCCGTTATGGATTCCACTACCGCGGACTATCCCGGCATATGGAATCCATAAGGGGCGGCTTCCACGACCCGAACTTTGGAAAAGCCGAAGGACCTGGGGTGACGTCACCGTCATGTGATCAGTGCAGGGGGCGTGGCTCAGCACTGGATCAAATCCGGTAGTGGAATCCATAACGGGATGCAGCGATTACCCCAACCCGAACGCCAAACTAATTTTTGAAGTTCGCTCATCTCTAGTGGGGAGCCTTTAAAAAAAATAAAAAAAAATAGTTCCAACTGAAAACAGTGGGATCCATTTAGACTTTGGATTTCTGAACCTTTCTCTACTGGGGATTCACCAGGCAGAAAATTGTGATGCTTTGGCCTCATTTCTGATTGCAATGCATAAAAGTATTTTGTAAGATGACCTCAATATATCTTAAAAATGTATTGTTCAAATACAGTAGAATATTAAAATAAGCACAAAAGGAGTCAATTGTGTTGCTAAACCAATGATTACTGCAAACATAGAAGCCTGTGCTACGTATATGTCATCTGACATCTGTCAAATCTGTGGTTCGCTCACCAGCAACTACTGTAGGTGAGTCCTGCCTCTTAGTCTCAGTGTCTGGCGTACTGAGCCTTTAAGTAGTGTTTATGCCCAATTTAATTTAGAGGGCATGTACTGTACTATCTCTTAGCTGTATATGAGGGCTTTTCCTATATTGTATTCACTTTTTCAGTTTTTTGCTTGTCTTTCCCCTTTAGTCATTCCAGGAATTATAATTTTTTTTACAAATTTTTGATATACAGTATATATTAATTGCATTATCAAATGTGCAGTATCTAATTTAGAAGTATAGGGTCTTCGAAGAGCGGTACATAATAATTGAACCCTGTGATCATCTAAATTCAGCTCAGCAAAACTATAGATGGTCCACATATTGCAATTATAGAAAGTGAAAAGTATGTGTGGAACTTGCAGAATTTATACATCACTAGCAGAAGGACCCGGCTTCGAAAGGGTATACTTCATCTATTTAATTTAATGTTTGTGTGTGTTGTTAAAAGATATCAGCAGTATCCCCCATAACAGTGACCTCTACAGCACCCCGTCCCTTTAACAGTGAACTCCAAAGTCCTCCACCCCTTAACATTGACCCCCCCCCCACAGTGCAACGCCACTTTAAAATAGAACCTCCACAGCAGCCCATCCCCTTAACTTTGACCTTCACAGCAGCCCGCCCCTTTAACAGTGAGTTTCACAGCACCACACTCCCTTGACAGTGACCTGCTCAGGGCCCCGTTGCTTTAACAGTGACCTCTCTTATCCCCTGCCCCCTTATCAGTGATCTCCACAGTGTCCACCCCTTTAATAGTGACCTCCACATCGGCCTGCCCCCTTAAAAGTAACATCCACCCCTTTAATAGTGACCTCCACAGTGCCTGCCCCTTTAACAGTTACCTCCACAGTGCCCTGCCCCTTTAATGCTAGGGCTACATGACTAGTGATGAGCGGCAGAGGCAATTTTCTTCATTATTTAATATAGAATTTTTGTAATTTACAAATATAGCGCTATATTCTACATATTCGACATTTCTGCCAAGCCAACCCAATAGGAAAGTTGCTTAATGCGCTAACGCGATTCGATTAATGCGCAAATTTAATTGAATATTTATCGCATAACATAAACTATATTAAATAATGAAGAAAATTCTAAATCAATAATGAGTCATTACTGATTTAGAATTTTCTTCATTACTTAATATAGTTTATGTTATGCGAAAAATATTCAATAATATGCATTAATCAAATCGCGTATGGGTGTTAAGCAACATTTCTATTGGTATATCTCAGGAACGGTACGTCCTAGAGAGCTAAGACCCGGTCTAAAACATTCCCGGACACCTGATGTATCTGTGTTCCAAACTTGGTGAATATCAGTCCATTTGTTTGGTCGCGCAGAACAGATAGACAGACAGACGTCAGGATAGACAGAAACTCATTGTGTACCGGCATGTTACCTCCACAGTATTCTTTCCCAGATAGTAAGTGATATGTGTACCAAGTTTAATAGAAATTAATTGATGAGTTTTTGAGTTACACAGCAATATGTGTGTAGCAAAAACAGTTGGAGCATACAAACTCCATGCAGCTGCTATGTAGGGGTGTATGATCCCCCCCCCCCCAACATTTCTTTCCAGGTAGCAAGGGATGTGTATACCAAGTTTCATTGAAATCTGTGCATTTTTGAGTGATTGCGGAACATATATATACGTCCTTCGTTATATATATATAAATCTAGATAGATAGATAGATAGATAGATAGATAGATAGATAGATAGATTACAAGACTCCAGAAACCCTATTCACTATATCTACCTGCCACAATTCAGTGTTCTAGTGTTGATCGAGCATGCTCGGCCGAACACCAGTCTCCTCCCCACACGTTTTTTGGCTGCACGCAGCCAATAAACATGCAGGGGGGTATTGGCATGCAATGTAATGCCGTAGTCATGTTGGCTACTGGCATTATAGTGATTGGCTGCTCAGAACGCGTCATCGGGTGCATAGAAAGTGACAGACATTGTAGGGTGTGTTATTGGAAGATTTTTATTGGAAAAACTTTTCAGAGACCCAAAAGTCCTTTTAAGGACTATTCTGTGCAGCAATATATATTTTTAGCGCATCCTGCCGTCTAATAGGCTGCTGCGGACAGTTAAATTATCCACGCCACATCTCCTGTTTAAAGTGTGTGCATCCCTAAAATATCAGTGACATCCAGCTCTTTTTTTTTCCGTATACAGTGTCCGCTGCGGACAGTTAAATTTTCCATGCCGCTTCTCCTGTTTAAAGTGTGCGCATCCCTAAAATATCTGTGACAATCAGTCAATTTTTTCCGTAGATGGTGTCCGCTGCGGACAGTTAAAATATTCGAGCCACATGTGTGCGCATCTCTAAAATATTAGTGACATTCAGTGAACTTTTTCCATAGACGGCGTCCTCTGCGGACAGTGACATTAGTGCGCCACATCTGCAGTGTAACGTGTGCGTTGAAAAATGTATCCGTGACATACAGTGTACTTTTTCAAAAGACAGTGTCTGCTGCGAACAATGACATTAGTTGTGCCACATCTGCAGTGTAACATGTGCGCTAAATTTTTTTATCAGTGACATACAGTGTACTTTTTCAATAGATGGTGTCCGCTTCTGACAGTGACATTACCAGGGTATATATATATATACAGTGTAGCGTGTGCATAAAAAAAATTTGTCAGTTACATACAGTGTACTTTTTCACTAGACGGTGCGGACAGTGAAATTACCTGTGGTACCTCTCCTGTATAACGTTTCCTCATCCCAAATACCTGTGACATTCTATGTAATTTTTTATTAGCCGCTAGTGACAGCATTGACATTATTTGCGGAATATCTCCTGTGTGACGTTTCCCCATCCCAAATACCTTTTTACATTTTTTTGCGCATACACTTCCAAATCCTACGCTACTGTGCGTGTGACATACTTTCAAGCATATATAACATTTAAAATGAAGAAGGCGAGCAGCAAGGGACGGGGGAGTGGCTGTGATGCTGACGGTGCACGCAGAGGCCATGGCACTGGGCGCGTTAAAACTGTGCCTGCTGCAAGAGCAAAAGAAAAACAATCATCCACGATACCTAGCTTCATGTCCCAGTTAGCAGGGTGGCGCAGGACACCACTCTTGAAGTCAGACCACTATGACCAGGTGGTCGGTTGGATTGCAGCAGATAATGCTTCCAGTCAGTTAAGCACCACCTTGTCTTCCACCAAGTCCAGTCTCAGTAGCCAACAGTCTGGTCAACACAATCCTCACCCTGATCCTCCTTCCTCCCACCATGGAGAGTCTGGGCAAACAAGTGATTCCACACTCGGATATTTCGCAAACCTCTTTTCATTGCCATTCCTTAGTTTGGCACTATTGCCAAGCACGCTTGAAGAGGGACAGATCTTGTGCCCTTATTCCCAACCTCTTGAGAATCCAAAGTCACAAGAAGATGACGGTGGGGAATGGCAATTACAGCAGTACAGAGGGGAGGCATCTGCAGCACCGCACCAGGCTGGAAGAGGCCGTGGGGTGGCAAAAAGGAGAAGGCGGGCCACACCAAACAGGCCAGCAACTGTTTCACGGAGTACCCCCTTGTGGAAATCTATCTTGCCAAGGGGTAGGTGTTCTGCAGCATGGCACTTTTTTGAGGAAAGTGGGGACGACAAAATAATAGTAGTTTGCAACCTGTGCCGTACCAAAAAGAATTGGGGCGTGAACACTAGTAACCTCACCACCACCAGCATGATCTGCCACATGGCATCCAAGCACCCTAATAAGTGGGAAGAATGCCTGGGTCCACAGTCTGTGTCCACAGGGTGTTAGGTAGTGTGCTATCCATACATACATGCTACATACATACATAGTGCTGTATGTATGTATGTATGCTACATACATACAAACATAGTGCTGTGATGTCACAAGCTCACAACAATATTTAGTACACCAATCACTAATATGTAGTCAGACCTGCTAAAATGTGAAGTTGCACGTATTGCGCCAAAAAATTAGCATCACTATTGCTGATTTGCGCAATCGTGAATATATTGGAGCACTCTATCTGCATATAAAGCTATTGTAATGTTCAGCCGCGCCAACCATTTTCTCCAGTCTCATTACACTTCAAGCAGTTTGAAAAATGTAGCTATAGTGACCCACGCCTGTACTGTGCGCACAATACGCAAATATTACATTGCCGATTTTCGCAAACTAGACAATAATAGCGAACATTCTACCAAATATTTGCGAAATATCGCAAATTCGACTATTGCCCCTGCTGCTCATCACTAACACCAACATGTGTCTCGTAACATCACACGTGTCCTGACCAACGCAGTTACTGGGAGCGAGTTGTACCCTGGGATGGCACAGGTGCCACCGACGCTAATGATTGCGTTCTCTACATCAATCAGGGTTTCCGCCAGAACCTACGTTAGTGGCTCCAACCCCCACTTCTCCTTCTCCGCCTTCTCCTCCACTTCCACCTCCGAATTATCCGCGTCCAGCACCAGTCAGCCATCAGTCGGTAGTTGAAAGCAGTGTAGCACTGCAGTGGGGAAGCGGCAACAGGCCGGGCTGAAGCTGATATGCTTAGGGGACAAACAGCACACTGCAACAGAGCTATGGCAGGGGATACGATATCAAACTGAGCTGTGGCTCTCACCACTCAACCTACAACTAGGCATGGTTGTGTCTGATAATGGCCGTAACTTGTTGGCCGTTTTGGAGCTTGGCAAGCTCGCACACATCCCATGCGTAGCCCATGTCTTAAACTTAGTGGTTCAGCGGTTTCTTAAAACCTACCCCAATTTGTCTGAGCTACTGGTGAAGGTTCGATGCGTGTGTGCACATATCTGCAAGTCATCGACACCTTCCGCCGGTCTGGCAACGCTGTAGCAGCTCAAAAATTGCCAGCTCACCGGCTGTTGTGCTACGCGAGCACGTGCTGGAACTCCACGTTCCACATGTTGACCAGGCTTTGTGAGCAGCAGAGGGCAGTAGTGGAATACCAGCTGCAACATGGGCGTCACCTTTCCAGTCAGCTTCCGCTATTCACAAGCAAGGAGTGGGCATGGATGTCTGACCTCTGTGAGGTTTTAAGAAACTTTGAGGAATGAACACAGACGGTGAGCAGTGATAACGCTATTATAAGCGTAACCACACCACTTCTGTGTTTACTCAAACGCTCGCTGCTCACAATTAAAGATGACACTTTGCATGTGGAAGAGGTGGAAATGGGGGAAGACATTACTCAGTTGGTCTTCTTAGGGCGAATTGGACGATGAGGAGGAGGAGGAGCAGGAGACGTCGCCTCCGCTCCAGAGGGTAGTACCCATGGAAGTTTAATTCCATCTGTTCAGCATGCGTGGGCAGAGGAAGAGGAGATTGAGAGTCATCCTCCTGATGATGACAGCGAACTCTTGCCTGTTGGTACCCTGGCACACAAGGCTGACTTCATGTTAGGCTGCCTTTCCCGCAACCCGTGCGTTATACACATTTTAGTCAACACGGATTACTGGTTGTTCACTCTTCTCAAGAACTTCTCATCTCTCATTCCTCTGGTGGAGAGCATGAGCAAAATGGTGCAATACCAGAAGGTCCTTGTTGAAAACTTGCTCCATAAATTTCCATCTAACAACGCTGGTGGCAGGGTTCGTAGTTCCTTGGCCAACCAAGGAGGGGAGACAATGAGAACACACAGCAGTTCCAACAGAGGCAGGGCAACACTCTCCAAAGCCTGGGACAGTTTTATGACACCCCACCACCACCCTCACCCTGATGCACAGCCTACTGTCACAAGGAGGGAAACATTTTGGAAGATGGTAAAGGAGTACATAGCAGACTGTGTCAGCATCCTCAATGATCCCTCAGTGCCTTACAACTACTGGGTGTCCAAGCTGGACATGTGGCACGAACTTGCGCTCTACACCTAGGAGGTGCTGGCCGGCCCTGCCGCCAGTGTTTCGTCTGAGCGGATATTTAGTGCTGCTGGTGGCATTATAACGGTAGAGTATCCGAGGATCCCGATGTGTTTGGTCCGAGCCTCGAGCACTTGGGTGCTCGATCAACACTACAGCGTTCTTTACCCCCAGAGGATAGACTGTATACTCGAATGATGATGGGATTGTTGGAGACTGCTGTGGGTGCATGTTTCTTAAGAGCTGAATAGTTTGGTGACAATTTGTCATAAAAAATATTTTTCTGTGATCAACGGACCTATCTAGAATTTAAAAAAAATATAAAAATCTGTGAAAACATCAAAAATGGATCAATTTGCATTTTATAAGTTAAAAGTATTCAATCATTCTTCCATTAAATCCACATAATTCCTTTACTCAGTAAATGACTAACAACTTGCTATTTTTTCTATAGTACTTGAGTGCGTGAAATTGCTTTATATGACATGGCTTCAGGTTGTCTTCTTTGCCTGTTTTGTCAATAGCTATAAATAACAATTTGCATTTTATGCCCTGGGAGCATGATTATATACTATGGAGGTGTCTGTCTATTAAAACTACCCTTGAGATATTCCACAAATCTTTCAGCCATCTAACTGTGCAAAGTTAAAATAACAAGAATAAAGTAGAAATATATGTTGCGTAACCTTGAAAGTTTTATATCCTCTTATTTCAGCCCTTCTGTACTTTCTGACACAGAATAACATTTCCAGACTGTGGACACTAATATTGCTCAACTTTTAATTACTTAACACTGGATTCAGGATTAATTTTCAGACTCTCAGAATAATCCCTTCAACTTGATACATATTAAAGTTGTAAAGTAGGCAGTGAGTCAAGAACAGGTGCTGTAAATATTTTTTCTGCTAGAGGTTAAAGAGCAAGTAGAAATATCATATCGATAAGTCGGAGAACTATTACAATAGCAAAGTATTTTTACCTCTTTTAGTTCTAGCTGTCTGAAGAAAGTTTGTAAAATTGTCATTGCTCCAGACATTTATGCCAATTTTCTAGATTACGTATATTGTACATATATTTGTTTAGCCATTTAGGCTCTTCCTCCTACATATGCTCAACCCATTTGTAAAAGTGTAGTGAGTCTAGGGTACAGGGAGAAAAAAAAACTATAATTTGTGCACAAATTACCCATTATAACACAGTAACATAGTTTATAAGGCCTCATGCACACGATCATATGTATTTTACGGTCCACAAAAAAAATGGATCTACAAAAAATACGTATGACGTCCATGCGCAAACCTTTAAAAATGTGAACAAAAATAAATACTGGATCCATTTTGCCGGATGACACAGGAAAAACAGATTCAGTATTGCAATGCATTTTTGTGACTGATCAGGCATTTTTCAGACCTGATCAGTCTGAAAAATGCCTGATCAGTCAGTAAAAATGACATGCATTTGCATACAGTTTGCCTGCCGAAACGAAACTGCCTGCTGGAATCAAACAACGCAAGTGTGAAAGTACCCTTAAGCATTATAAACTTCTTTAGTATCCACACTTTACAGTTAACGGAAATCTCTTCTAGATTGGGGAAATAATATACAACAACCAGGGAAACCAAGAAATATCACCTACTGTACCACACTCCCTGGAACATATACTAGCATATATACTTTTCATGTTAGAAAGAGTTATTATACTATACATGAGTAAAGGGTTTTCTGAGATCATGTTATTGATGTCCTATCCTAAGGTTAGGCCACCAAACTCCACTATCATATTAGGATCATCTAGTTGAAGTGTTGTGGTATTTGTGTGAGTGCTACTGCCTTACCATTGTTCACATTGAGCCATCTACCTACACGCTGTCCATGTAGTAGATAGTGCTTTACTTCTGATCCACCATAACAGTCTAACAGCCTAGCCAATAGCTGAATAGAGTATTAAAAGAGACCACAAAGCTCAGGTATTGTAGATGGTTTCTTTTCTTGCAATGCCTGAGAAGGATACCATGGAGTCTTTATTGTTATACCAACTTAATGAAGTTAGGTTTAAGAATCTATTAAGTGGAGCAAAACTAGCAAAGTAGTAACAACAATGTTAAAGCTCTAGAGTGATTGAAGAGCTCCTCACAATGAATTTTGATTCTTTTGTGTAGTCACTGAAAAAGAATCATGAATCTAGAAGGAAAAAAAAAAAAAAAAAAGATAGTATAACAGCCATCTGGGCTTTAAAAAACAGCTGTTACAGAAAATGAATATAGCATCCGGAGCATTATTATATGTACAAACACAAGCTGAAATAGCATTACCAAGTCTTACTTCAACAGCTCAGGAGAATGCAGTGATATATTAGGCCCTTCAGGGTCTTACTTGACAGGAATGATATCAGAAATAGTGTTTTAGAAGGCTATGGAGTAATCACTACGACAGGATTCATTGCTACAAAAAACCTAATCTAATTTCCTATATGCCCCAGTCTTTCTTTACCGCTTCTAAAGAAAACCATTTTTTCATTGCTATAAAGAAGACATGGGCAACAATTCTGCATTGTGTTATAAAGTAGGGACATTCTTTACAACCAGGTTGAAATATAGGGCTATAAAGTTTAATTAAAGGTGTAATTGATTACATACACTATCCACAAATATTCACACTTTCAGTTAGTTAAGGCCCTGTACAGTGCTGCCAAGGATTTGATTTCCAGTATGATGGATCCATAATTAGTATGGGTTTATAGCAAATATAAATTTTCTTCATACAGAAAGTGATTTTACATAATGAGCAAAATAATTGGGACACATACGTATTATGGGGAACATTTATTAAGACCACTGTTTTAAAGGCCGATCTTAATAAAAGCTAAAAGCCCATAGCTGGAGGTGGGTCCGCCCAAGTTATGAAGAGGCACAGGCCTCTCCATAACTTTTGTGCATCCAACGCCAGTTCTACATGTAAGACAGCTTCTGAGCTATCTTACATTTAGACCTTTTTCTACACCTAAAACAGGTGTACAAAATGGTAAATGAGATGGGACTGCCGGCCCGTCTCCTTCCCTGCCCACGCCCACAATTTTAGACCTGTCGTGAGAGGGAAAGAGTCGCAGATAGTGGAGCAACTAACTGTTGTGCCATCATCTGCACCTGCAATACTCCTAATTTAGACGTATTTAAGAATTATAAATGACCACCTATATCTACGGGAGCTTTTATGACATCCATTCTAAATCCAAAGGGAATAATATGAAATTGGCCCCTCCTTTGCAGCTAAAAGAGCTTCCAGTCTTCTGGGAACACTTTCTACAAGATTTTGGCATGTATCTATTGGAATGTTTGCCCATTCATCCAGAAGAGAATGTAAGAGGTCAGACTATTGAGTGATATTGGGTTGTATTTAAGTTCTATGCAGGCGAATCAAGTTCTTCCACATAAAACTAACCCAACCATGAATTTATGGAGCTTGCCTTAGGCACTGGGGCACAGTTATGCTGAAACAGAAAAGGGTTTTTCCAAAATTTGTCCGACAAATTTGGAAGCATACACTTGTCCAAAGTTTCTGAATATGCTGAATAGTGATGGGCGAGCACCAAAGTGTTCAGGTACTAGGTCTGAACACATAGCGATATTTGTGCGATCGGCCGAGCATACGAGTATACTGGAAGACTATGGAGACAACCAGGCACCCCCTGCTCTGATGAGCGGAGCGTGTCTGGTCCATTGGAAAAGGTCAGAAAGTGACAGAAACACCACCGAAATGGATCTGGAACAGCATGGGGACCATGTCTGGGCACATCTTGGACTCCAATGTTGCTGCTGGGAACCATATTGTCACAGTTGTCCGCCACTTTTAAATAGCAACAAAATCACGTCCAAAATCACGCCCCTTAAAAAAAAAGACATTTTTAGAGGTGGAAATGTCAGGAAACATTCTATCTTGTATATTCAGTTGTATATACAGTGCAAATGCTGCCAAAAATTACAAGGAAGAAACACACCGATACAGCCTGTAAATCACATAAAGGAGGGCCCCATTCACACGGTGCTACAATTGTTCAGGTACACTCCTGCACTTATAAAACCTATGCAATAAGTGAAGGGCTGGCAAAAATTACAAGGAACCGGAATGACACCCTTTATTACTCATAAAGGAGGGCATCATACACAAACTTGAAAAAATATGATTGATAGCCTACTCGTGACCCTAAAAATATTTGGAGCAAGTGCGTGCTGGTTACCCTTTAAAACATTAAAGTTGAGGGCCTGAAGGTGAGCGGACCCTATAATAAATTGTAGTGAGGATCTGAAGTTGAGCGAACCCCATGAAACATTGCAGTGATGGCCTAAAGGTGAGAAGACCGTATAAAACATTAGAGGTGAGGGCATGAAGCCGAGCGAACCTCATAAAAATTGAAGTAATGGCCCACAGGTGAGCAGATGGTATAAAGGATTGGAGGTGAGGGCCTGAAGCCTAGCGTACCCCATAAAACATGGCAGTGATGGACTACAGGTGAGAAGACGGTACAAAGCATTGGAGGTGAGGGCCTGAAGCTTAGGGAACCCAATAAAACATTGCAGTGATGAACTACAGCTGAGAAGATGGTATAAAGCATTGGAGGTGAGGGCCTGAGGCCTAGAGAACCCCATAAAACATTTTAGTGATGGCCTACAGGTGAGCAGATGGTAAAAAGCATTGGAGGTGGGGGCCTGAAGCCTAGCAAACCCAATAAAACATTGCAAGATGGCCTACAGGTGAGCAGACAGTATAAAGAATGAGGTGAGGGCCTGAAGCCTAGTGAACCCCATAAAACATTTTAGTGATGGACTACAGGTGAGCAGATGGTAAAAAGCATTGGAGGTGGGGGCCTGAAGCCTAGCAAACCCAATAAAACATTGCAAGATGGCCTACAGGTGAGCAGACAGTATAAAGAATGAGGTGAGGGCCTGAAGCCTAGTGAACCCCATAAAACATTGCAGTGATGGGCTACAGGTAAGCAGACCTTATAAAGCATTGGCGGTGAGGGCCTAAAGCCTAGTGAAATCGAAAAAACATTGCAGTGATGGGCTACCCGTGAGCAGGCTCGGACTGGCCCACAGGGGTACAGGGGAATCCCCCGGTGGGCCCCTGAGCAAGGTGGGCCCCTAGTCTCCCACCCCCTGCATAAGTGGCACATAACACAGTAGACTTACTGCACTATACACATACATACAATGTACAGCACCTCAACTAGCCTATGTGCATATAAAAAAAAAACTAGTTAGATTATTTATTATATTTAAATGTATCTGTACTGTGGGACCCCAAAATAAATTTTACTGGTGGGCCCCAAGTACCTCAGTCCGACACTGCCGTGAGCAGATGGTATAAAGCATTAATGGTGAGGGCCTGAAGCCTAGTGAACCCCATAAAGCATTGCAGTAATGGCCTACAGGTGGGCAGACAGTATAAAACATTGGAGGTGAGGGCCTGAAGCCTAGAAAACCCCATAAAACATTGCAGTGATGCCCTACAGGTGAGCAGTTGGTATAAAGCATTGGAGGAGAGGACCTGATTTCTAGTGAACCCCATAAAACATTGCAGTGATGGCCTACAGGTGAACAGACAGTATAAAGAATTGGAGGTGAGGGCTTGAAGCCTAGAGAACCCCATAAAACATTGCAGTGATGGGCTACAGATGAGCAGACGGTCTAAAGCATTGGAGGTATGGGCCTGAAGCCTAGTGAACCCAATAAAACATTGCAGTGATGCCCTACAGGTAAGCAGACGATATAAAGCATTGGCGATGGGGGCTTGAAGCCTAGAGAACTCAATAAAACATTGCAGTGATGGGCTACAGGTGAGTAGACGGTATAAAGCATTGGAGGTTAGGGCCTGAAGCTTAATGAACCCCATAAAACATTGCAGTGATTGCCTACAGGTGAGCAGTTGGTATAAAGCATTGGAGATGAGGGCCTGAAGCCTAGTGAACCCCATAAAACATTGCAGTGATGGCCTACAGGTGAGCAGGCGGTATAAAGCATTGGGTGTGATGGCCTAAAGCCTAGCAAACCCCATAAAACATTGCAGTGATGGGCTACAGGTGAGCAGACCTTATAAAGCATTGGAGGTGAGGGTCTGAAGCCTAGTGAACCCCATAAAATATTGCAGTGATGGCCTACAGGTGAGCAGGCGGTATAAAGCATTGGGTGTGATGGCCTAAAGCCTAGCAAACCCCATAAAACATTGCAGTGATGGGCTACAGGTGAGCAGTTGGTATAAAGCATTGGAAATGAGGGCCTGAAGCCTAGTGAACCCCATAAAACATTGCAGTGATGGGCTACAGGTGAGCAGACCTTATAAAGCATTGGCGGTGAGGGCCTGAACCCTAGTGAACCCCATAAAACATTGCAGTTATGGCCTACAGGCTAGCAGACGCTATAAAGCATTGGGTGTGAGGGCCTGAAGCCTAATGAACGCCATAAAACATTGCAGTGATGGCCTACAGGTGAGCAGACGGTATACAGCAATGAAGGTGAGGGCCTGAATCCTAGAGAACCTAATAAAACATTGCAGTGCTGGGCTACAGGTGAACAGACAGTATAAAGCATTGGAGGTGATGGCCTGAAGCCCAGAGAACCCCATGAAACATTGCAGTGATGGGCTACAGGTGAGCAGACGGTCTAAAGCATTGGAAGTAAGGGCCTAAAGCCTAGTGAACCCCATAAAACATAGCAGTGATGCCCTACAGGTGAGCAGACGGTATAAAGCAATGAAGGTGAGGGCCTAAATCCTAGTGAACCCAATAAAACATTGCAGTGATGGGTTACAGGTGAACAGAGAGTATAATGCATTGGAGGTGAGGGCCTGAAGCCAAGCGAACCCCATAAAACATTGCAGTGATGCCCTACAGGTGAGCAGATGGAGTAAAGCATTGGAGGTGAGGGCCTGAAGTCTAGAGAACCCAATAAAACTTTGCAGTGATGGGCTATAGGTGAGCAGACGGTATAACGCATTGTAGGTTAGGGCCTAATATACTCCATAAAACATTGCAGTGATGGCCTACAGGTGAGCAGTTGGTATAAAGCATTTGAGATTAGGGCCTGAAGCCTAGTGAATCCCATAAAACATTTCAGTGATGTGTTACAGGTGAGCAGTCCTTATAAAGCATTGGAGGTGAGGGCCTGAAGCCTAGTTAACCCCTTAAAACATTGCAGTGATGGCCTACAGGTGAGCAGACGGTATAAAGCATTGGGTGTGAGGGCCTGAAGCCTAGTGAACCCCATAAAATATTGGAGCGATGGCCTAAAGGTGAGCAGACGTTATAAAGCATTGAAGGTGAGGGCCTGAAGCCTAGTAAACCCCATAAAAAGTGAAAGTGTCCCATGCCTTGGAAAGTGTTGCCCTACTTCTGTTGGCACTGCTGTGTATTCCCCTTGTTTCCCTTCCTCGGTTGCCTAGGGAGGTTGGAATCTGGAGGCCGCATTGTCAGATAGAAAATTTTGGAGCAATCTGTCAACAAGTACATTCTGCTATTGCACGGTTTTACTCGTCCTCTCCACAATAGGAATCAGAGATGAGAAGTTCTCTTTCTAGCGGGGTCAAGAAGGTAACTGTGTTACCTAAAATGTGCATAACGTGAGGGTCGCGGGAAAGGCAGCCTAACATGAAGTCAGCTATGTGTGCCAGAGTACCAACGGGCAAGACGTTGATCTCAACTTCAGGATGACTCTCCATACCCTCAACCTCCTCCTTTTCTGCCCATCCACGCTGAACAGATGAAATTAAAGTTCCATGGGTACTAGACTCTGTAGCAGAGGTAAGTGTCTCTAGCTCCTCCTCCTCTTCAAGGACCAACTCGAGAATATAAACTGGGGGAAGTCAGGCTATCACCCTGTGTCATCCCCTCCCCTGTTACCTCATCTGCCACATTCAAAGCATCCCCTTTAATTGTGAGCAGCAATCGTTTGAGTAGACACAGCAGTGGGATGGTTACACTGATAATAGCATTATCGCCACTAACCCTCTGTGTGGATTCATTAAAGTTTTTAAAAACCTCACATAGGTCTGACATCAATGCCCACTCCTCACTTGTGAATAGTGGCAGTTTATTGGAAAGGCGACGACCATATTGTAGCTGGTGTAATACAACTGCCCTCTGCTGCTCACAAAGCCTGGACAACATGTAGACAGTAGAGTTCAACTGCGTGCTCACGTCGCACAACCGTCGCTGAGCTGGAAGCCGCAAGCGCTGCAGCAGCATTGACAGACTGGCTGAAGCTGTGGACGACTTTTGGAAATAAGCACACAAGCGGCGCGCCTTCACTAGTAGCTCCTGCAAATTGGGGTAGGTTTTGATAAACCGCTGAACCACTAAGTTTAAGACGTGGGCTAGGCATGGAATGTGTGTCAGGTAGCCGAGCTCCAAAGCCGCCACCAAGTTACGGCCATTGTCAGACACAACCATGCCTGTTTCTAGGTTGAGTGGCGAGATCCATAGCTCGGTCTGGTCCCTTATACCCTGCCACAGCTCTGCGGCGGTGTGCTGTTTGTCCTCTAAACAGATCATCTTTAGCATGGACTGTTGACGCTTACCCACAGCAGTGCTACACTGCTTCCAGCTAGAGACTGATGGCTGACTGCTGTTGGAGGTAGAAGTGGATGAGGAGGCGGCAGATGAGAAGTGGGGGTTGGAGCCAGTAATACAGCTGCTGGCGGATACCCTGATGGACGTAGGGCCTGCATTCCTGGGCGTGGGTAGCACCTGTGCCATCCCAGGGTCCAACTCACTCCCGGCCTCCATAACATTCACTCAGTGTGCAGTCAGCGAAATGTAGCACCCCTGGACACCAGAACTTGTCCATGTGTCTGTGGTAAGGTGGACCTTCCGAGTAAGTGCGTTTGTCACGGCACGGGTAATGTTCTGGGACACATGCTGGTATAAGGCGGGCACGGCACATCGTGAAAAATAGTGGCGGTTTGGGACTCCGTACCAAGGAATGGCAGCTGACATCAGGCTGCGGAAGGCCTCAGTGTCCACAAGCCTAAATGGCATAATTTCAAGGGCCAGTAATTTTGAAAGTTGCGCATTTAGTGCTATGGCCTGTGGGTGGGTGGGTATTTGCGCTTGCGTTCAAATGCTTATGTTATCGACATTTGGACGCTGTGCTGGGACAGGGAAGTGGATGTTGTAGCTGAAGGTTCATGCGAAGGTCCAGGTGCAGGGCGAGCGGCATCCGAGCCTGCGCCTTCGACAGGGGATTGGCCAGCAGTGTGTAACACAGGGGAAGTGGAGGCAGTGGTGAGACCCGCAGACGCAGAGTGTGAACTCAGGCGTTCGGCCTACTTATTAGGGTGCTTGGATGCCATGTGGCGGATCATGCTGGTTGTGGTGAGTTTGCTAGTGTTCATGTTCCGGCTCATTCTGGTACACCACAGGTTGC
Source organism: Bufotes viridis (assembly GCA_033119425.1). Taxonomy (NCBI): domain Eukaryota; kingdom Metazoa; phylum Chordata; class Amphibia; order Anura; family Bufonidae; genus Bufotes; species Bufotes viridis. The sequence continues at coordinate 128,321,624 of CM065591.1, forward strand.
AAACAACTACTCTTTTGTCGTCTGCACTTTCCCCAAAAATTGCCAGACTGTGGAACACCTACCCCTTGGCAAGGTAGACTTACGCATGGGGTTGCTCGGTGTAATGGTTGTGGGCCTGTTTGGTGTCGGCCGACGTCTCCTTTTTGCAACCCCACTGCCTCTTCCAGACTGTTGTGCTGCTACGGATCCCTCCCCCTCTGTACTGCTGTCTTCGCTCGACTTTTCACCTAACCATGTTGGGTCAGTGACCTCATCGTCCACCACCTCCTCTTCCACTTCCTCACTCTGCTCATCCTCCTGACTTGATCTAACCACCTCCTCAGGGATTGGCAACTGTGTCTCATCATCATCCACCTCGTGAACAAATGATTGCGGTTCACCACCGTCATCTTCTTGAGACTGTAAAGGCTCAAAAGGTTGGGAATAAGGACACAATATCTCAGGTACCTCTTCAAGCATGCTTGGCGAGAGAGCCAAACCAAGTACTGCCGATGAAAAGAGGTCATGTGAATATCCGAGTGTGGGAACACCTGTTTGGCCAGACGCGACATCGTGGGAGGAAGGAGGATCAGAGTGAGGATCCGGTTGACCAGACTCTTGGCTAGAGGAAGAGAGGGTGGTCCTTAACCGACTGGAATCATTATCTTCTGCAATCCAACCAACCACCTGTTTGCACTGGTCCGACTTGGACAGTGTTGTCCTGCGCCACCCTGCTAAGTTGGACATGAAGCTGGGTAAGGTAGACTTTTTTTTTTTTTTCTGGTGCACTGGAAGCAGGCACAGTTTCATTGCGCCCAGGGCCACAGCCTCTGCTTGCACCATCAGCATCACGCCCAGGCCAGAGCCTCTGCTTTCAACATCAGCATCATGCCCAGGGCCACGGTGTCTGCTTGCACCATCAGCATAATGCCCAGGGCCTCTGCTTGCAACATCAGCATCAAGCCCAGGGCTACGGCCTCTGCTTGCCCCATCAGCATCATGCCCACTTCCCCCTCCCTTTGTGCTGGCCTTCATCATATTAATGATTTTGTCTCTAGATGTGGCGCAGATTGTTTTACTGTCCTCTAAAGACTAGTGATGTCGCGAACATAAAATTTTCAGTTCGCGAACAGCGAACGCGAACTTCCGCAAATGTTCGCGAACAGGCGAATCGGGCGAACCGCCATAGACTTCAATAGACAGGCGAATTTTCTTTAAAACATCCAGTGTGTGTATACGATCAGGTATGATGTTGTATCGATCAGGTAGTGTAAGGGTTACGCCCGCTTCACAGACATTGACATACCAAACTCCTCTTTTAATGCACCGCAAACAGTCAATTTGCACAACCGCAAACTCCCCATTTGCACAAGGTTGGATACCAAGCTAGCCACGTCCCGGTGATGTCATTGAAGGTTTCTTCCTCCACCCAGCCACGTACAACACCAAGGGTCCCCGAAAGGTCAATTGAATTGATTTTTCGAACGGGGAGATGTTTAAAAAAACGCTGGCTCCCTCCCCTTTGTTTTAATCCACGGTCACTGCTTCTGCGCCCTGCAATTTACTCTCACACCCGATATGAGTGGTATTTTCTATAGTACTATTCTCATCAGTTTAATCCCTCTAACGTCCCCAATCTGGGGGCCATTTATTGAATAGATTTTTTCGAACGGGGAGATGGTTAAAAAAACGCTGGCTCCCTCCACTCTGTTTTAATCCACGGTCACTGCGTCTGCGCCGTGCAATTTACTGTCACACCCGATATGAGTGGTATTTTCTGTAGTACTATTCTCATCAGTTTAATCCCTGTTACATCCCATATCAAGGATTGCCTTTTGTGAAAAAAATTTAGGCCTGGTACCTTCGACTGCCTTCACAGTGACAGACCAAACTCTCATACACCAAACTGAATTGATTTCAGGAACCGGAGATGGAAAAAGCAGCTTGGTCGGTCCTCATACTCCCAAATTGGGGCACTGCGCGTGCACAGAGCAATGTGCTGTGACACCCTATATGAGTGGTGTCTTAACTAGTACTATTCCTATCAGCGGCAGGCGGGTGCGTGGTAACTTGAGAGCAGGTGACCAAAGCTGAGCTGGAGGAGGATGGTGCGTCAAGGTTCTTAAGCGGAAGCTGTTGAAGATTGGGTGTCCTGTCTAAGCCAGTCAACTACGTCCTCAGAATTTTTCGGGTTCAGGGTACATGGCCTCTGAACACTAGGCATTATTCCAGGGACAGTGGAAATCACAGCACCACGACCACGACGGCCCCTGCGAGTTGGCCTGCCTCTGCCTGTCATTTTTTTTCGATAAGTGGTACTGTGCCACCCTGTATCAGTGGTGGGCACTGGCAGTGGGCACACTACAGTCTGTGGAAGTGGGCCTGACACACACTGGCAGCAGGCAAGCAACTGAAATTAGACTAATGTGTAAAAATGAAATGCCTTATTTATCAGCAAGCTACTGTGCCACCCGGTATCAGTGGTTGGCACTGGCAGTGGGCACACTACAGTCTGTGGAAGTGGGCCTGACACACACTGGCAGCAGGCAAGCAACTGAAATTACACTAAAGTATAAAAATTAAATGCCTTTTTTATGCAAAGTCCTGTGCCAGCCGGTATGAGTGGTGGGCACTGGCAGTGGGCACACTACAGTCACTGGAAGTCAGCCTGACACACACTGGCAGGCAACTAAACTTAGATTAAAGTGTAAAAATTAAATGCCTTTTTTGATGCAAAGTCCTGTGCCACATGGGATGACAGGGGTGGGCACTGGCAGTGGGCACACTACAGTCAGTGGAAGTCGGCCTGACACACACTAGCAGCAGGCAAGCAGCTGAAATTACACTAAAGTGTAAAAATTAAATGCCTTTTTTGATGCAAAGTCCTCTGCCAGCCGGTATGAGTGGTAGGCACTGGCAGTGGGCACACTACAGTCACTGGAAGTCAGCCTGACACACACTGGCAGGCAACTAACCTTAGATTAAAGTGTAAAAATGAAATGCCTTTTTTTGATGCAAAGTCCTGTGCCACATAGGATGACAGGGGTGAGCACTGGCAGTGGGCACACACTACAGTCTGTGGGCCTGCAGCTCCTCACACACAGGCAGGCCATGCAATTGCAATATGCATATAAAGGAAAAAAAAAGCAGACTAATGTTGCAGCCCTAAAAAGGGCTTTTTGGGGTGCTGTCAGGATGCTGTCCTTACAGCAGAGATCAGATGAGTCTTTCAGGACTGGAGTGGACACTGAATTCACTAGCCTAGCTATCGATTTCCCTATTAAATCAGCAGCAACTAAACTCTCCCTCCTCTCACTAAGACTGCAAATTCCAAATAAATCTAAAATGGATGCTGTGCAGGAGGTGGGAGGGTCTGGGAGGGAGGGTATGCTGCTGATTGGCTGGAATGTGTCTGCTGACTGTGAGGTACAGGGTCAAAGTTTGCTCAATGATGATGTATAGGGGGCCGACCGAACATCGCATATGTTCGCCCGCTGAGGCGAACGCGAACAAGCTATAGTTTGGGCCATCTCTACTAAAGACACAGTTTTCTGATGCAGGGCAGTACTGGATACTGAAAAATACAGATTTCTGGCACTACACCAGCCCAGAGATAATGTAATTTTTACAATACACACTGTATTGGCTTGCTGTAATGTACTGAAGACAGAGACATACAAATTTTCTGCACTACAATAGGCCATTTTTACAGTAGACACTATATTTGCTTGCTATGATGTACTGAATACAGAAAAATAAAGATTTTAAGGAGTACACTAGCCCAGAGATAATGTAATTTTTACAATACACATTGTATTGGCTTGCTGTAATGTACTGGGGAGACAGAGAAATACTAATTTTAGGCACTACAGTAGGCCACAGATAATGACATTTTTGTAGTGCACACTGTATTGGTTTGCTATAATGTACTGAATACAGAAAAATAAAGATTTTCAGGAGTACACTAGCCCAGAGATAACGTAATTTTTACAATACACACTGTACTGGCTTGCTGTAATCTACTAGAGACAGAAATACTAATTTTCGGCTCTACAGTAGGCTGGAGATAATGACATTTTTACAGTACACACTGTATTGGCTTGCTGTAATGTACTGGAGACAGAGAAATACAAATTTCTGGCACTACAGTAGAGCACAGATAATGAAATATTTCAAAATATACACTGTATTGGCTTGAAGTAATGTACTGAATACAGAAAAATAAAAGATTTTCAGGAGTACACTAGCCTAGAGATAATGTAATTATTACAATACACACTGTATTGGCTTGCTGTAATGTACTGGAGATAGAGAAATACAAATTTTCGGCACTACAGTAGTCCACAGATAATGACATTTTTACGGTACACACTGTATTAGCTTGCTATAATGTACTGGAGACATAGAAATACAAATTTTCGGCACTACAGTAGGCCAAAGATATTGAAATGTTTATAGTACACACTGTATTGGTTTGCTATAATGTACTGAATACAGATAAATAAAGATTTTCAGGAGTACACTAGCCCAGAGATAATGTAATTTTTACAATACACACTGTACTGGCTTGCTGTAATGTACTGGAGACAGAGAAATAAAAATTTTCGGCACTACAGTAGGCCACAGATTATGAAATTTTTACAGTACACACTGTATTGGCTTGCAGTTATGTACTGGAGACAGAGAAATAAAGATTTTCAGGAGTACACTAGCCCAGAGATAATGTAATTTTTAAAATACAAACTGTACTGTCTTGCTGTAATGTACTGGAGACAGAGAAATACACATTTTCGGAACTATCGTACGCCATAGATAATGAAATTTTTACAGTACACACTGTATTGGTTTGCTGTAATGTACTGGAGACAGAGAAATACTAATTTTAGGCACTACAGTAGGCCACAGATAATGATATTTTTATAGTGCACACTGTATTGGCTTATTGTGATGTACTGAATACATAAAAATAAAGATTTAAAGGAGTGCACTAGCCCAGAGATAATGTAATTTTTCCAATACACACTGTACTGGCTTGCTTCAAAGTACTGAATGTACTTTAATGAGACAGAAATACAAATTTTCGTCTATTCAGTAGGCCACAGATAATGACATTTTTACAGTACACACTATATTGGCTTACTGTAATGTACTGGAGACAGAGAAATACACATTTTCGGAACTACCGTAAGCCATAGATAATTACATTTTTACAGTACACACTGCATTGGCTTGCTGTAATGTACTGAATACAGAAAAAATAAAGATTTTAACCACTACAGGACCGCCTAACGCATGGATGCGTTCAGCGTGCAGTCTCCTTTCTCTGGTTCGACGCATCGGCGCGTCATCTCGCGAGACGGTAAAAAGTTTCAGAAGGAATTGGTCATCAGCCTGCCAGCCAATGATCAGCGCTGGCAGGCTGATGACTTTAAAAAAAAACGAATCAAAAGCCATCTAACACATTATATTTATAAATATAATGTGTTAAATGGCTTCTGTGCTCTCTGCTCGGTCTTTTTCGTCAGTTGGACCCTGCAGAGAGCACATGTGACTGTAAGTACACCAAGCACTACATACTTAGCCCCAGATCACCCCCCATCACCCCAATTAACGCCTTGATCACCCCTTTCAATCACCTGTCAATCACTAGTGAAAGGGAAAAAAGTGATCAGTGATTTTTTTCACTAGTATTGACTGTTAGGTTTAGGCCTCATGCACACGACCGTTGTTTGATTCCGTGTCCGTTGCTCCGTTTTTTGTGATTTTCTGCGGACCCATTGGTTTTCAATGGGTCCGTGGAAACCTCGGCAAATGCACCGTTTGTCCTCCGCGTCCGTGGTCCGTGATTCCAGTCCGTCAAAAAAATATAACCTGTCCTATTCTTGTCCGTGAAAAACGGTTCACGGACCCATTCAAGTCAATGGGTCCGTGAAAAATGCGGATGGCCATCCGTGTGTCATCCGCGTTCCGTGTCCGTTTTTTTTGCGGATCCCTTGGCAGGCACTTGGGAAACATTGTCAGCCTGTCTTTTGGTAAAATCTTTTGGGTCATGTCCGCTAAAAAAACGGAAGACACACGGAAACACAACGGAAGCAAAAACGGACACGGATCACGGAACAACGGAACCCAGTTTTGCGGACAGCATAAAAAAACGGTCGTGTGCATGTAGCCTTAGTTTAGGCCCCTTTGGTAGGTAGTTAGCTTTCGTTAGCGCCCAGCCCACCGCACCACCGTCACTGATTCGCTGATTAGCGTAGCGCTAATCAGCATTTGTACTTTTATAGCATCTGTAAGTGATCAGAACTGATCACAGTCAGATCTATAATAGTATTACTGTCACCTTAGTTCGCCCCCCACCCAAAACGCGGTGTTTGCCCGATCAGGCCTGATCGGTCGCCCACATGTGCGTTCACCCACGCCCTCCCCGCTGCAGTGACAACTTTTTTTATTTTTTTTTATCACTGCACAATCAGTCCACAAGCGCTGCGGCGATAAAAAAATCAGTTTTGATATTTTTTATCAATCACAGCGGCTTCCTGTACTTCGCTAGCCTCTCATTTGTAAGACAGGCTTGCTCTTTTTCTTGGGTAGTCTCAGGGTATACCCCCTAAATTTAGTTGTCCAAATGTCAAATATGGTGTATGAAGAGGCCTACAGAATTCTGACCCAGTCGGATGAGGAATGGGAACCCTCATCTGATGAATCTAGCGGGTCAGAATATGAACCTGTAGAAAGCAGTGGCAGTCTGATCCAAAGTTCGGACGAGGAGGTTGAGGTCCCTGATACCCCCAGGCGTATCCTGGCCCCCTGTCGCTAGACCATAGGTTGCGCAGGATCCGCTTCAAGGGCAGCAGAGTGGGGCTGGCGCTGTCGGATTACGTGGTGAGGCATACACCAGCAGCGCAGCCCTTCCTGGAACTAGTACCAGCACTGCCGTAAAACATGGTGAAGTGGCGTGAAGGGCAGTTGAAGCTGGTACAATGGCACGTGCAATAGTTCCCCCGTCGCAGCCACCGCACAGACAGGCCCGTAGAGCCCCTAGAATCCCTGAGGTGCTGGCAAACCCTGATTGGCAGCCCCCATCTTCAGCCGCACCATTCGTTCCCCCTTTCACCGCCCAGTCAGGAGTTCAGGTGGAGACAGCTCAGATCGGATCGGCACTGGGGTTTTTTGAGCTGTTCTTCACTGCGGAGCTCTTTGACCTAGTCGTGGCAGAAACAAATCGGTATCCCACTCAATTTATAACCGCCAACCCGGGAAACTGTTATGCTCAGTCTTTCCGGTGGAAACCAGTCCAAGTTTCCAAATTTTAAACTTTTCTGGGCCTTCTCCTTAACATGGGCCTAACAAAAAAGCATGAATTGCGGTCATATTGGTCCATGAACCCAATTCATCGCATGCCCATGTTCTCTGCTGCCATGTCCAGGACATGATTTGAGACCATCCTACGTTTTCTGCACTTTAGCGATAACAGCACATCTCGTCCCAGAGGCCAGCCAGCTTTTAACCGCCTCCACAAAATTCGGCCCCTCATAGACCACTTCAACACCAAATTTGCAGATTTGTATACCCCTGAGCAAAACATCTGCTTAGACGAGTCCCTAATACATTTTACCGGGCGCCTTGGCTTCAAACAATACATCCCAAGCAAGCGCGGTATGGGGTCAAATTGTATAAGTTCTGTGAAAGGGCCACAGGCTATACCTACAAATTTCGTGTCTATGAGGGTAAAGATCAGACCCTGGAGCCGGTCGGTTGCCCTGACTACCTAAGGAGCAGTGGGAAGACATACTGGGACTTGGTGTCACCCTTATTCGGCAAGGGGTACCATCTTTATGTGGACAATTTCTACACAAGTGTGCCCCTCTTCGGGCATTTGTTCCTAGAACAGATTGGCTGCTGTGGCACAGCGCAACCTAGTTGGGACTTCCCCTAATGGCTCGTTACCACCCATCTTGCAAGGGCGGAGAGGGCTGCCTTGTGTAACAAAGAACTGCTTACGGTGAAATGGAGAGACAAGCGTGACGTTTACATGCTCTCCTCCATTCACGCAGACACAACAATCCAAATTGAACCAGTGTCATTGAAAAGCCCCTCTCGGTCCACGACTATAATTTGCTCATGGGAGGGGTGGACTTCAATGACCAGATGTTGGCCCCATATTTGCTTTCCTGAAAGACCAGACTCTGGTATAAAAAGGTGTCTGTATATCTAATTCAATTGGCTATATATAATAGTTTTGTTCTCTACAGTAAGGCTGGGAGAACAGAATCCTTCCTCAAATTTCAGGAAGAGATCATCGAGAACCTCCTGTATCCAGGAGGTTCCATGGCCCCAACCACCAGTGTAGTGAGCCGTCTACACGAGCGAAATTTCCCCAATGTCGTTGCTGGTACCTCAAACCAACTGCCACCACGAAAAAGATGTTGTGTCTGTAGCAGGAGTGGAATAAGGCGTGACACCCGCTATTTCTGCCCTGACCACACTGCCCTATGCCTAGGGGAGTGTTTGTGGAAGTACCACACTCAGGTACACTTAGGGACGAAGGGACCGCAGGACACAGGTAGTTTTTACACTCAGGATCTAGGGTCTCTCAGGATACTAGGTTTTGAGAGACCCTAACACATAGGGGTGCTAGTGTGCTACTGCAGCTATGTGAAACGGTAACAATGTCTCCTTTCACTTGGGATAAAGTGCATAATGTACTTTGCACCATCTCTGTGCGATTTACACTTTACACATTGTCCCATGGGAAAGGAGAGGTTTCTGCAAGGAAAATAAAGAGTGAAAAGAAAAAAAAAATTAAACAGGTAGCAAGAAAAGTAAATCTTGAGTTAGTTTAGGTTTTAAAAGTTTTATGATGTTCAGGTTAATAAAGTTTGTAACGTTCAAATTTATGAGCCTGCTGCTTGTTTTCTTCTTCTTTTTTTTGTTTTGTTACTAATCACCCTTTATTTTCCAGCTGGACCAACCGACGAAAATGCTGCAGCACTGATGTGCATTCTGAGAGAAGCATTGCGCTGCTGTCAGAAGACACGTGAAGTCGGTGTATGCGGCGCTGCAAGACGAGATTTCTCCTCTGCAGGACAGGTACGTTTGCCCTGGCATATGAGCTGAGGAGAGGTGTTGGAGTTCATATGCTTTGGCAAACACTTCTGGCAAAGATGTCTTCCTCCACAACGATCGATTGATCGATGTGAATGGAGAAATCACGTTTGCCAGGACATAGGAGCTGAAGTGGGTATGGATGTTTGGGTGGAGCCCCTATGTCCTGGCAATCGCCAGGCCACTATTTATTTTTTGTATATTTTTTGGCAGAGATTTTTTCATCCACATCGATCGATGCGAATGAAGAAATATGTGCCTTTCATTTTTTCTTTCAGCCCAGAGGCTGAATGGAAAATAAAATCTCATTACCCGTATGCTCCATATAAGGAGAATAGCAGAAACTCCTAATGCTGGCCATACATGTATTGATTGCGGAGACCCTCAAATGCCAGAGCAGTACAAAAACCTCACATGTGACCCCATTTTGGAAAGACGACACCCCAAGGTATTTGCTGAGGGGCATATTGAGTCCATGAAAAATTGAACTTTTTGTCACAAAAAGGGAGACTTTGTGAGAAAAAACAAAAGAAATCTAATACCGCTAACTTGTGCAAAAAAAAAATATATCTTCTATGAACTCGCCATGCCCCTCACGGAATACCTTGGGGTGTCTTCTTTCTAAAATGGGGTCACATGTGGGGTATTTATACTGCCCTGGCATTTTAGGGGCCCTAAAGCGTGAGAAGAAAAAATGCATAAAAATGCCTTCCTAAAAGGTACTAATTGGAATTAGGGCCCCTTTGCGCATCTTAGCTGCAAAAAAGTGTCACTCATGTGGTATCGCCGTGCTCAGGAGAAGTAGGGCAATGTGTTTTGGGGTGTATTTTTACATATACCCATGCTGGATGAGAGAAATATCTCTGTAAATTGACAACTTTGTATAAAAAAATTGAAAAAGTTGGCATTTACAGAGATATTTTTCACATAAAGTATGGGTATATGTAAAAATAGACCCCAAAACACATTGCCCTACTTCTCCTGAGTACGTCGATACCACATGTGTGCCACTTTTTTGCAGCCAAGATGCGCAAAGAGGCCCTAATTCCAATGAGTACCTTTAGGATTTCACAGGGCATTTTTACGCATTTGGATTCCAGACTTCTTCTAGCGCTTTAGGGGCACATAAAATGCCAGGGCAGTATGAATACCCCAACAAGTGACCCCATTTTAGAAAGTAGACACCCCAAGGTATTCTGTGAGGGGCATAGTGAGTTCATGGAAGTTTTTATTTTTTGTCACAAGTTAGCGGAAAATGAAATTTTTTGAAAAAAAAAATTCCATTTCCGCTAACTTGTGACAATAAATAAAAACTTCAATGAACTCACTATGCCCATAAGCAAATACCTTAGGGTGTCTACTTTCCGAAATGGGGTAATTTGTGGGGTGTTTCTACTGTCTGGGCATTGTAGTGCCTCAGGAAACATGACTGGTGCTCAGAAAGTCAAAATGCGTAAATTCACTTTTTTGCACCATAGTTTGTAAACACTATAACTTTGACCCAAACCAATAAATATACACTTATTGTTTTTTTTTTTTTTTATCAAATACATGTAGAACAATAAATGTAGTGAAAAATTTATATAGAAATGTATTGTTTTTTAAATTTTACAACAGAAAGCGAAAAATGTCTTTTTTTCAAAAATTTCGGTCATTTTTTAATAAAAGCAAAAAAAGTAAAAATGTCAGCAGCAATGAAATACCACCTAATGAAAGCTCTATTAGTGAGAAGAAAAGGAGGTAAAATTCATTTGGGTGGTAAGTTGTATGACAGAGCAATAAATGGTGAAAGTAGTGTAGTGCAGAATTGTAAAAAGTGGTTTGGTCATTAAGGGTGTTTAAGATAGGGGGGCTGAGGTGGTTAAGGAGTATACTAGCCCAGAGATAATGTAATTTTTAAAATACACACTGTATTGGCTTGCTGTAATGTACTGGAGACAGAGAAATACAAATTTTTGGCAGTACAGTAGGCCACAGATAATGTAATTTTTACAGTACACATTGTATTGCCTTGCGGTAATGAACTGGAGACAGAGAAATACAATTTTTTGGCACTACAGTATGCAGCAGATAATGAAATATTTTACCGTACACACTGTATTGCCTTGCTGTAATGAACTGGAGACAGAGAAATACAATTATTTGGCACTACAGTAGGCCATAGGTAATGTAATTTTTACAATACACACTGTATTGGCTTCAAGTAAGATACTGGATACAGAAAATACAGATTTTCGGCACTACACTAGCCCAGAAATAATGTAATTTTGACAATATACACTGTATTTGGATGTCGTTCTATATTGGATACAAATTTGTCACAAAATAAAATGTAATATCCGCGGGAATACTGTATATATGGTTGCGACCTAAACACACACACAGATGTGCCCAAAACTAGTTAACTATGGACAAAATATAAATCACTCCCTGCTGGAGTAATTAATATAACGGTTGCGAATTTAACGCAAACACAGATATGGCACAAGTTAGGTTAATTTCACCAGAACAAATAATTTCTCTGAAGGTGCAGTTTATATCTCGGTAGCAGGAACACTGTAGTAAGTAAGCCTCCTTTTATAATTTCTGCCCAACACACTGCTTTGTGATCGTGCAGTGTATATCTCAGTAGCAGGAACACTGTAGTAAATAAGCCTCTTTTTATAATTTCTGCCCAACACACTGCTTTGTGATGGTGCAGTGTATTTCTCGGTAGCAGGAACACTGTAGTAAATAAGCCTCTTTTTATAATTTCTGCCCAACACACTGCTTTGTGATGGTGCACTGTGTATCTCAGTACCAAGGAACACTGTATTGAATAAGCCCCTTTTTTTAATGTCTGCCCAATACACTGCTTTATGATGGTGCAGTGTATATCTCAGTACCAGGCATACTGTAGTGAATAATCCCTTTTGATAATATCTGCCCAATACACTGCCTAATGATGGCGTATTGTAGATGTCACTAATGAAAAATCTTTCTGTCTTTTAGAAGTTATAAAAGCGATTTTCAAGTCCTGCACTATCTGTCCCTTCCTGGTGACGACTGTCCTTGATAGTGCTGAAGCAAACCCCTTCTTAAAAAAAATTAAAATAAGGCCTCTTTCACACTTGCGTTGTGAAGATCCGGCGCGCACTTTCATCGCCGGAATGCACGCCGGATCCGGCACAACGCAAGTGAACTGAAAGCATTTGAAGACTGATCAGTCTTCAAAATGCTTTCAGTGTTACTATGGCAGCCAGGACGCTACTAGCGTCCTGGTTGCCATAGTAGCAGTGGAGCGGGGAGCGGCATACTACATTCCGTGCGGCTCCGGGCGCTCTGAATGACGTCAGAGCGCCCGCGCGCATGGATCACGTGATCCATGCGATCACGTGATCTATGCACTGGGGCGCCTGACGTCATCCTGGAGCGTCCCAGGAGCCGCATGGAATGTAAGTATGCCGCTCCCCTACTCTTACTATGGCAACCAGGACTTTAGCGTCCTGGCTGCCATAGTAACCATTGACAAAAAGCTAAGCGTTGGATCCGGCGATGCGCGGAAACGACGTTTAGCTAAAGGCCGGATCCGGACTAATGCCCTTCAATGGGCATTAATTCCGGATCCGGCGTTACGGCATGTCTTCCGGATTTTTGGACGGAGACAAATCCGCAGCATGCTGCGCTTTTGTCAACGTCCAAAAAACGTTGACATACTGAACGGAAGACATCCTGATGCATCCTGAACGGATTTCTCTCCATTCAGGATGCATGGGGATAATCCTGATCAGTAGCTTTCCGTCCTAGAGACCCGAGGACGGATCTCTAGGACGGAAAGCTAAAATGCTAGTGTGAAAGAGGCCTAAGAGGTGCTGCACTGCTGTCAAACACACACTGTAGTACTTAAAATTAGTGTTAGGTCTTTCAATAAGGTTTTTGGAGTGAAAACAGTAAGTTTAGAGCAAAAGGCTATCTGTCACTGCCTACTGTCTGCTTTCCCTGATGCTGAATAAGTCGAGCGCCGGACCTCAGCTCCTATATGAAATGGTATCACGTGTTCCGGCCAGCCAATCAGTGTAAGGCTTAGGCCCCTTTCACACGGGCGAGTTTTCCACGCGGGTGCAATGCGTGAGGAGGACACATTGCACCCGCACTGAATCCAGACCCATTCATTTCTATGGGGCTGTGCACAGGAGCGGTGATTTTCACGCATCACTTCTGCATTGCGTGAAAATCGCAGCATGCTCTATATTGTGCCTTTTTCACGCAACGCAGGCCCCATAGAAGTGAATGGGGCTGCGGGAAAATCGCAAGCATCCGCAAGCAAGTGCGGATGCAGTGCGATTTTCCCGCATGGTTGCTTGCTTGCATGGTTGACATCACATCACATGGTCCAATCACGTGGTCGCATATTCCCGCAACGAACCCGCCTCTTAGCCGGGCGTCAAACATGACGCCCGTGTGAAAGAGGCCTTACAGCTAACATGGTTATGGCCTTACACTGAGGGAAATTACTTACCTGGACCTTCATTGGCTGGTTAGAAGGTGCCAAACGTGCGGGGAGGAGACTCGAGCAATGGGACGAATACACGTGGCGCTCGGCCAAGTAAAGCCGAGCGCGCGAGCATAGCTATGCTCGAGCCGAAACAATACTCGGCCGAGCATGCTCGCTCGTCACTAATGCCGAAGCATTAAGAGTTCCTTTCACTGAAACTAAGGGGACTAGTCCAACCCCGAAAAGCAATCCAATAGCATTATTCCTCCTTCACCAATCTTCACAGTTTGCACAATGCAGTAAGACAATTATTATTGTCATGGAATTTTCAGACTCAGACTCAGCTGATGACAACTTATCCTCAATAGGGTACCTCAGTACTAAATCTGATTTAAGATTGCAGTTTTAAAATGTTTTTAAAGTTGTAGAATCGAAAGCTGAAGTTCACCACTACGAAGCCAATACATTTGAATGCTGTACGTAGACGGTTCTCCGTACAGCAGTCTAACAAATTCTTGAAAAAAGTTACTTTGGATCTATGATCCGAAGCGCACTTCACTCAACACTACCTGGCAAACCTTGAAGCCATTGCAAGGCTGTCAGTAACAGCCAGACCCGTGTACTGATCAAGCGATCAAAGCTCTTGTACGTGCCCAACCAATTTGCCATGCAGGAATGCCAAAATGCATTAACTTACTTCCTGCTGCACCATACATATACAGCACGCGTCAGGAAAGGGGTTAAAAATATACTCCTACTTTTCTTACCAAGTAAAAGCAAACAGCGCAATACAATACAAACAATGGAACATTCTCATAATATATTAAGACATATGAAGCTGCACAAAATATTAATCATTTATCCACTATTTTAATCCCCTCTTTTGACAGCACACAGACATTGGGA